>CP092879.1:41620610-41863104 GCA_030710605.1 Cordylochernes scorpioides | reverse complement strand
GTTAGGAGCGGCTGTATATGGAGTTTGTTCCTCATGTCAGAGGCAGTTATTTCACAATAGAGCCAAGTCGGCCTGCCACTGAGTAGTTCTCCCAGTCTTAATGACAAAGGCAGACACATTCTACTTCACCCAGTTGAAGATAAGAAAGAAGAAGAAGACATTAATACATCTAAAACTTTATTTAATATTCAAATCTACCGATATCATATCCAAACCTGCCGTTACTACATACAAACCTGACGTTACTTCAACCAAACTTACAGTTTGTACATTCACGCTTTCCATCAGCCTATTCGAATAGTCACACAGAGAACATACCACTAACCATTCAGTAATAGAATGTTTAAATTATTGACATTTTAAAAAATATGCTAAGCAACTATCTGCCGTTATTAAGCCTCTTTAAAAAATAGAGTCATAATAACTTCCATCTCGAAAAACAGAGGCAAAAAATATAAAATATATAAAAATACATAAACACACATTTAGAGCTAAAACATATTAGATTATTTGGTATTTGCCTTACAATCAAAGGAATTGTGCCCATGTAAGAAAGAGAAACAAGAAAGTGTTTATATTCTGAACTTATTTCTAGAGAGAGTGCAAGTGTGTAAATAAAGTGGCTATTGATTACAGAGAGTTGTGAATATTTGGGAAGGAAAAACAAACTTTGTAGTTTAACTAGAAATTGATTCCTCTGAAAAGAATACTTTAAAATTCTCTATACCAGAGAAAGTTTAATACAAAAATGATAGTATACCAAATTTATACGTACAATAGAGATTTGGGAATTTATTTTAATACTTACAATATATATACAGAGCTATTTTTGTAAATATGCTAAGAAATATAGAGAAATCAATAGGTTAAAATACATCTTGCTATTGGTTGTATAGATGTGTAGTCAACTTTTAATTTTAAAAACGAAGAGAAAAAAAGTATGTAAATTTATTTGAATGTAAAAATTAGTATGTAAATTTCTTTGAATGTATAAATTGATCGTGCTGTTCAATAAAAAAATGTTTTGGATAAGTTTTGGATGGTTGATAGTCGTCCTTAGAGCCTCTTCCTTGGAGTCACCGAGCTTGTCAAGTAGCTGGACGTCTCTCAAGGTAAAGAAACATAGCATCTCTATTGAGAATAAAGAGCAACCCCCCTCAATAAGATGTGTGGATACGGTAGAACCTTCAACCTCAGCTCAGAAATTTTAATATATTATCAATCAGTATAAGAATGAAAGAAAAGTTTTAATACTTTTAAACTTGTGATATTAAAGGATAATATCAAATGATATGGGAAAGATGGAAGAAAGTAAACCTGAAATAATTTCTTCACATAAATATTCAGACAGCTTATATTTAATTATTTTATATATATTATAACAGAGATAACTTCTCTGATAGAATTTATTTTTTAATTTTTATTCTATTTCAATTTAAAGTACTATGTCCTCTAAGAACACTTGTGCTGTCATGCATGTATGCCTTTACATTTGTCTATACACATATATATATATATATACAATAATTTTAGGTCGTGAAGAGAATAGTTATATGATGTTAACAATGAGAAAGAGAGAAAAACGAAAAAAATACCTGTGTACAAAAGAAAGAAGTGCCTGTCAATATGTGCAATAGGCATAATATAACTTATCAGTTTCTTAAAAGATATTTGTTGCTATATAATTCAATATATATATATACAAAAGGTATTGAATTTAATATACAGGTAGAATTTCCTGAAGGAGAAATAGATTAGTCCCTTTGGAATGGTCTTCAGCTTTATATAGACCCAATCTCTGTATTAAAAGATACATAACCATATTGGAGTCATGCACACAAACTGTATTTTTTTAGCATCAAAATAGAGTATTTTATCGCACAAAAGTTATTAATATCGATTATGAAGATATTGCCGCATACAATAGTGAATAAACATAGTGTAGTTTATCTAAATTATGTAAATTTATAAATATCTTATATATTTTTAACTTTGTTTCTTTTTTTACATACCTTAGTCACCATCATCGTTTTATCTAGTGAACATTTTTTCCCGGTCCCTTGAAAAATACTCGATAAGTTGAATAAAATCAATATTAATTGGTTCCCTCGGCAATTGGAAGTTAAAGGAATAGTATCTTTGTCTTGGAATTGTATCATTATTCTTGTCTCAAATAAATCGCCGTGTCATCCTGAGATAATCTTACTTTTGATAAATAATCTTTAAGATAATAAAATTAGTGTTAAGTTCTTAATAAAGATAGTAAACTTAGCTAATAAAACTTATAGATAAAAAAACTTGTAATCATCGTCGCAATGGTGGCGCTGCTTGCGAGTTAAATATACAAATCTGCAAATAACTCTAAGGATATTCAAGAGAGTCAAGAAATTATTTTTCAGAAACCTTCCCAGTACTACACTAAATAACTTCCCAAAGTTTCATGGCGTTCCAATGAGTGGTTTGGTTAGGCATAAAGGACACACACACACATACATTCATTTATATATATATATATATAGATTTATATTAGGCTCTCCAAGAAGACATACTAAGAATAGAGAATACAATAAAGATATATCCCCTTGTATAACACCAGAGCAATATTTGAAAGTAAATCTCCCATTACCAATCAAAAGATGTATCGTCAAAAATAATACTCTTTTCACTGTTTAAAGAAAACCATGATTAAACAACCATTTACCTCAACTGATCGAATATGTCCATTATGTAATACAAAAACTGACTCGGAACTGGAGCACCACATGTTTTTCTTATCAAGGTTAATAACTGAAACGTAAATTCTTTTGCTTAAATTGAATCAAATTATATTGCAGTGGAGGTTCTGTTGTCTAGGACAAAATGAATTTGTCCTGTGCAAGTTTTACAAGGCTATGCAAGAAAAGAAACATTGAGAAAAGAGTGGCGTGTGTAAATAGATATGTAAATAAACGATCACCTGTAAATAATTAACTAATATTTTATAAGAAATTTGCAACTGGGTGAATCCTGTGTAAGACATAGGTCCGCAATAAAAGCTTGTTGTTACTGGATTGTCTTATTGTCGCCTTAGTTGTCGCATTAAGAAAGGCAATACATAAATGACGTTAAAGACAAATAATTAGCTTCAAACAAAGAAAACTAGATAGATTTTTGGCCCAAGGCATTAAAACCGGCGTTTAGTGAGCCCAACAAGAAATCCAACAAGGATAAACTAATTTAGAATTGAAATGAGGTTCAAGAAGAAAACCCATTCACTCAGACAAAAAATAAAACACATTTCCCTCTTTTTACATTACTTAACTTAATTATATAAATTAATTTAGTTATGCTCTATAATTAAAGGGAGAAACAATAAACACACAGACGCATTTTCCCTTTTTTTCTTAAAGAAGGAATTCGGTCATTATTGTATTTAAAGTTTCTCTGAGCGTTCTTAAGTTAGCTGACACCGTGGTTTAAATGCATTCAAACAAAGGAATTACTTGTGGATTAACAGATAGCACGAATAATTATCGATAGGTTTTTGGGGAAATTTTGTTAGAGTAGAGGAGAGAATTGATTGAATCTTTTGTGAATTTGAATTAATCTTGTTTCGAGCATTGAGTGTTAAAATATTTTGGATCATATGAAACGGTATTCATTACAGTGAAGAGAATGACAATTAAAGTAATTTTATTGACATCTTGTCAATAAATACAAAAATGCACAGTCTTCACTATTTTAAAATGATAATTATATATATGCATGATACTATGTGTACAATGAATATGGCGCCTCTGCCACCGCTGCAGGGTTGGGTGGAGAATCTCCAACGGGTCTCCTGCGACACCACGCATTTCGCGATCTACGAAGAAGTACTATAGAAGATGAAAATATTCAGCGATATCCTTTTACAACCATATAGGAGAATATTTTATAAATGGTAAATGGAAGATGAAAAAGATTTTGGAAGAATTGGCTCATCAGTAGTGAACCTTCTCAGTTATTTCAACAATATAAGGTACCAATTGCTTTCCTCAAACAGCAAATACCTTGATTTATTACAGTGAAGATGAAATTTTCAGCTATATCTATTTGTACAACCATATAGGAAAATATTTTATAAATGATAAATGGAAGATGAAAAAGATTCAGAAAAAATTGAATTATCAGTGGTTAACCTTTTCAGCTATTTCAACAATATAAGGTACCAATTGCTTCCCACAAACAGCAAACACCTTGATTTATTACAGTGTAGATGAAAATATTAAGCCATATTTCCATTTTTAACCATATAGGAGGAATTTTTATGAACGGTAAATGGAAGATGAAAATATTTGTGAAGAATTGTATCATTAGTAGTAAACCTTCTCAGTTATTTCAACAATAAAATGTACCAATTGGCTTCCTTGGACAGCAAAGACCTCCTAATGAAGTTATTTTGTTCTATCTGTTTTTCAATAACTTTTCTGTTTCAAATACCAGAGTATCCACAAAATCTGACTTTAATCCAAATTATTAGTTATTGACTTTACCATTCCACATATAGTTTCTTAAAATATGGTAATAAGTGAAAAAGTATCTTGAGCGCTCCATCTGTGCTGTAAATGATATTCTTTAATGAGTACCTTTACAAAATCAAAAAGATGTCTGAGAGAAAGTTTGTTCTTGAAGTATTGCTGACTTTTAAAATGAAAACGTATTGCAATTCGTCTTTTTTACTTTTATTCCTAATTTGAAATTGTAAGATTATATTTAAATATGAAATGATTCGATCTAATTTATTCTAAATTTCAATAAACGACAAATTTCATGAGAGACCAGACATAGGTTTTTTTTGGAAGGTAGCTCATTGGAGATTTTTTGTAATATCATCATCTCTTTCTCAATACCTTCATAGCCAGTCATCAATATATATAATTGCCTTATTCTGTCTGAAGCTCACGGATAGAATGCGCGCCCATTGGCTGCCGGCGAACACGTGTCCTCCCTGCCCCCCTCTAGACAACCCTGTTATCAGCTGTGTGATACATACACCTGTCTATAGCGGCCATTCTAGACAACCCTGTTATCAGCAGTGTGTTACATCCACCTGTCTATACAGACCACCCTGTCTATAGCGACCACTGACCACCCTGCCTATAGCGACCACTCTAGACAACCCTGTTATCAGCTGTGTGATACATCCACCTGTCTTTACAGACCACCCTGTATATAGCGGCCATTATAGATAACCCTGTTATCAGCTGTGTGATACATACACCTGTCTATAGCGGCCACTCTAGACAACCCTGTTATCAGCTGTGTGATACATCCACCTGTCTATACAGGCCACCCTGTCTATAGCGGTCACTTTAGGCAACCCTGTTATCATCAGTGTGTTACATTCACCTGTCTATACAGACCACCCTGTCTATAGCGGTCACTTTAGGCAACCCTGTTATCAGCAGTGTGATACATACACCTGTCTATACAGACCACCCTGTCTATAGCGGCCACTCTAGACAACCCTGTTATCAGCTGTGTGATACATACACCTGTCTATACAGACCACCCTGTCTATAGCGACCACCCAAGACAACGTTTTTAAAATATATTCGCACTCGGGTAAAACCCGGGCGTTGCCCGGGCCATTCGTCTAGTCTTTCTATAAAAACGTAAAAATGAAAGAATTCGAAAAATAATCACATTAAAATCAATCCTAATTTTGAAATTCTTATTTCTTAATTTGATTAATCAACTTATTAAATTATTCACAAAAAAAAAGCGTAATCTTATTTTAAAACATTTTTATTAAATTTCAATATTTTCCCAGTATATCAAATCAATTTTATCTTATATATATTATTCCATTAAAATAATTGAATCAAAACAACACCTCCTGCCATTTATAAAATTTAAAAAGTATTCAGGGTATATCCTCTAAATTGAATTAAAAAGTGCATGTAAATGAAAATCTATTTTAACGCCATTAAACATGTAGAAGTTTAAATAATTAATTTCACATTTTGAAAAGCTTTTAAGATTATTTGGTTACCAACTTTGTACTTGTTTGTTAATCATATTTCCAGTTTTATAATATCATTTTGGGAAAATGTGACAAAATATCTTTTTTTTTTTAAACGAAAAACTAAATTTATTTTTCAGTTTTATCTAAATGGACTCCATACTCGTGTGAGAATTATTCGCCATTGGAATATAATTTTGAAATATTTATATATTATATATAAAAATATTTTTTCTGCGTGATTTTGATTATCTTGAGGATTATGCTATGGTAATGCAGTCGTGGTTAAAATCTTGAAAGTATAATAAAAATAATTAAGATCAAAAATAGCTTTAATTGAGCTTATGGAATATATAAAAGCATAATTTGCTAAAAGTACTGCCTGGTTTAAGGCTTACGCCTTAAAACTCATTTACATAATGTACAAAAGGGTTTGAGCCGGCTATCGGGAAACAACAACAATGAGAGTTTATAATGGAAGCGTGACTTCTGGCGGTCGATTTAACAGATTATTTGAATCTATTAAATATAATTTTAAATAAAATACTATTTTAATATAACATATATATAATGATTATTCCTGGAAGCACTGGTATCATTAAAAATAAATAGCATTAATAGAAAAATAGACCTCCCAACTCAATATGGCAGTATCCCTGACAATTTATCTATAAATTAATATATATATTTCATCCCATTATAATATCTAATATTTTATCTGTAAACAGTCTGATGCACGCCCACGAGAGCCCATACCAATAACACATTTTTCATTATTTCTGAACAATTATCATAGAAGTATGTGCTCTTTGAAGGGCAGAAATCTTTCTCCGAAGTTTGCGAAATCAAAATTAAAAGAAACCCTTTAACTTAATATTATTCATTCTTTCTTTTTCAAATAATTTCTAGGTAAGGATTACTCACATAAAATATATATGTGTAAAATAGAGGTAAATTCAATTATGATTAAATAAAATTCTACAAATCGTGAACGAAGTTCCTATATCCATTTGGAGAATAATGAAAAATTCAGACAAAGGCGAGAATAGACTCCTTGATTTTAAGATTAAATGATATAGAGAGGTTTGATGAATATTTTATAAATGGACGACACTAGCAACGAAGAAGAAGAAAGGAACAAGATAAATCTGCATGGAGAGTACTGCGAAAATACGATTACAAGAGAATCTGAAGAAAAATGTCTACGAGTCTTATGAAGGGTGCTTCTATTGGTTAAAATGGCAAGCTTTCAAACATATAATATACATCAAGTTTAAAAAGATATTTGAATAGCTTTTCCATACTACTTAAATAGAAAGAAACTCTTTGAAATTTGTCTTAGAGATTTTTTACGGAAATTTAAAAATGATTTGTCCTTACTTAGGCCAACTTTCAATGAACGATTACGTTGTTGTTGTCGTGTCCAATGAAGTGCCTCGGAGGTCTCCATGCATATCCATCACAGCAGAAGCAATGTACACTATCTTGGGTGTGTAAAGCTGCTGCTCTGGGTCTATGTCGATTTCATGCAAGGCTGCGGCCATTGCTGGGCATGAGAGTATGTAGGTAGGCGTTAGTTCCACACCAGGACAGAACGATTACGTATAATATTGATTAGAAGTAGCTATGTTTTAATGGCAATTTCTCATTTGAAATATTAAACTATTTTTATAAATAATTAACCAATTGTTCCATCCAGGTTATTGGAAGAGTTCACCTTTTTTGTAATCTAATTTATATTTAAAGACTTATAATCAAATTCTTCTCTATCATTTCATATCTTGAAAGAAATAATACTATTATTGCCTTATAAGTAGATTCCACGCCTCAGTTTCATACCTAACATTAGAGTTCATCAAAGAATCGGATATATCAAATCTAATAATTAAATAAGACGAAAAATGTTTGTAAAATTATAAAACTTCATGCAATAAGTATATTCATTTATTATGCATTATAAATAAGTAGTTCTTTGAAAAATATACACTTCGGCCAGATAAAATAAAGCCTTAACTGGCCGAAGTTTCTATTTTTTTTAAAGAAAAAAATTTAACTGGCCGAAATGTCTATTTTTTGAAGAACTATGAATGCCGGCCAGGCAGCCTCTATATTTTCGATATTTTATTTTTACTTATCCCTAGTACACGTGGTACAGCCCATGATAATCATGTTGGGTAGAATGCGACTGCTTTTACTGTAAGTGCACCACATGTCGACACATGTCGACTTTGCACTTACAAATGTGCTAGAGCCCCGTTTGGTTACTTGCACTCGCTGGTGGGGTTGGACTTTTCAAGAATCCGGGGGCCATAGGAGCATTTTTTTCAATCAGAAAAAAGTTCCCAATGCGGGAATCGAACCCGGGTCGTAGCGGTTGAAAACCAACGGTTTAGACCATCCTTCCACCGACCCCATATATTTTCGATATAAATATAGTAGTTAATATTTCTAGTGCAAGCACTTCAACCAGGTCTATAAACGTAACATGAATGAATTATAAAATTCCTTTCATAAACAAAATAATCCACGTCTAACTACATCGATACTTTATATAATGCTTGGAACATCTGGACGCCAAACTTAAAGGAGACATGAAATGATTTTTATTGATTTATTCGATTAAATTAGAATTCTATTAATTATAGAGTTGATTAATGGCCATACCGTGGGACAAACTTAGGGAAATTGGATTGGCTTGCTAAATGGATTGAGGAATATTCACGAGTATTTAGTGGCAGCCATCTTAATCAGCTTTCAAATTAAACTTCCGTCAGTGTTGCCAGCTCTTCTCACAGAATAATCGCTATTAACTTATGTATCTATAGTTATTGGATAGTTGGAGCATTAGCTATTCAATTAATATCAAATATATATTTACTAACATCATTGATAATTGATCAATAATCATAATAATTTGCATTTAATATGGATATATCTTTGTGTAATCTGGTTTAATTATATAAAATATATATTGACGTTTTCTAGTAGATATATTTAATCTTTCCCTGGCATTCTTTCTTGAGAAATGGCCATTGAATGGACTCTGCCCAATCATGAACTTGACATAAAAAGGACTTCCATTTGACATATCATTAATCGTTTATATTTTAAGAAAAAAATCTCTGAATTCTATGTAAACGACAAACTTTACGGCGTATTCATGACTCTTTTGTTCTCCATTAGTTTCATACACCTTCAGATTTGTTGCATCAAGCTATGTTATATGTAAAAAAGAATATTATTCTTTATCGGTTGGCCAATCGAAATATTTGAGGATACCAATTAAGAAAAATTGATCTTAAGCGTTTCACCAATAAATGAATATTCCAGGATTTGGCTTATATGTATTTGCGTGTTATATGATATTTATGAGATAACTATTATTATTTGATCGATTTTGAATACATGCGAATTTTTCAAATCATAAGCAGTCGTAAACAATTTTGAAGTAACTACAATGAAATCAATTTTAGATCACTTTGTGCATTAATTGAGCTAATAGAAAATATACACAAACATAGAGCTTTATTAAGACCATCGGTCATAGATGGAGTTCCTATACTCCAGTCATGGCAGTGCTCAACAGCCTCCAGGTCCGACGCATGTCCAGTGACCACAGAATCCACCGTGCATAGATTAGCGTATCAGTGAAAAGGCGAGTATGGAATCAGCCGCTTTTTAGGCTTCACTTTCCTTATCCAAATGGATCACATTATTCGGCGATTCTATTAGTCTCCTCCGAACGGTGACTGCGGTCGTGCATAATTTATATAAACCAAATAAATATATGATAGAAATATATAATACATAATTTGAGAAAGAATGACCTGACTTGGAGTTTGAAGATGAAATAAAATAAAATACTTGATAATGTATTTACATATTTACAGAAGGTTCTGTTTCAGCTAAAGGAAAACAAAACAATGGATTTATATAATGTAAAGCCGCGCTATCTGGCTGCCGACGTTACAGAGTTTGTTCTAGAGAGTATAATTCTCAAAATTATAAAAATATTATCTAATATATGTAAATAGAGAGAGAAAGATTGGGTTTGAAACTACTTTATTAAAACATTCATATAAGGTTATATAAATTTAAATAAAAAATTAATATAGAGTAAATATTCCGGTTATAAAAGGACTCTGTGGTTTCCCATCTATCAGACACTGGAATACATAATTTGTGATACGAAATTAATATTCAACATGATTTATGTGCTATTGCGAAGGATAATATTGAGAGCTTTATATTTAGAATATTTCCCAAATATAAAGATGAGGGAGGAAGATATTCGTTGTACCAAAAGAGGCATTTCTTCCTTCAAAATACATTGAAACAATAATACGACCATGTGCAGTCCTAGGTTGAGGCTTACGTTTAAGCCTAGCTGCGGGGACTGTTTAGACCAGAAAAGACTTAAGAAGGAAGATGGGGCACGTGACGGTTGGAGCCAGACAGGATTGTGTTCCTTTCGAGACCAACGTTTGCTATATATTTTTCAATTTTTACAAAGTTTTATGATAAAAATTAAACATAGATAATTATCAAATTACGAAACTATTTTAGACGCGTAATATTCTTTTTAAAATAAAACAATTTCTACTTTTGAAAATAATATTACGCGTCTAAAATAGTTTCGTAATTCGATAACAGATGGCGCGCTAGTGCATCGTAAAGATAAATATATTATTTATAATTTAGAGATAAAATATAGAAAGCTTTCTCAGGAAAGAAGGCTCCTCCGCCTTGATAGATTCCTCCTCCAGACAAGGACAGGATCTCTCATTTCAATGTTGAGGTGATACTTATAGATGCCTGTCTGACAGACGCCAGGATGGCCAGGGCGTCGTCATCCAGGCCTCGTCTGAAGACCCAGGTTAGGGAGCCGCCCGATGATATGATATGATTATATGATTCAAGAATATTCATGTATAATAAAATAAATATGAACTTCCAGGGCTAAGGTTCTTGCGAAAACCTTTTATTATAATTGTATAAAAATAAATAAACTGGGTGGATACAATGATGTTTGATCAAAGTCTTCTTTTTTGGTTTATATAAATTCTTGGCCACAGTCACCGTCCGGTAGGAGATTATTAGAATCGCCGAATGTCGTGGCCCAATTGGATGAGGAAAACAAAGATTATTCGCGGCTGTTTCCATACTTTCCTTTTCAGTGATACGTTAACCTATGCACGGTGGATTCTGTGGCCACTGGACATGCGTCGGACCTGGAGGCTGTTGGGTTCGGTGCTGCCTGGAGTATAGGAGCTCTATCAAGGCTTCCTTCCTGTGGTGATTCTGTATAAGACCTGTGGTCTTAATAAAGCTTTGTGTGTGTATAAAATCGAATAGGACGAATATCTCTAAAACAGATATCTTTATCGCGTGTTTATTTGATCCTTCTGACCCACAAAGGGGTGTAACAATGCATTCACGTTCATTACCTATTACATGTTGTTGCATATTCACGTATTAACTAAATTATAATTTATATTTCATGTGAGCCTTGTCTAATATATTTCATTGCAATGAGGACAGTAGAGTTTAGATTTATATATAAAAACAGAACAAAATAATCACGCGCTGAATAAAATTTTGAAATGCCGCAGTAATTCTTTATGTTTACTCTATATTTTACGTTTGTTGCATCGAAACCCACCTAAACATTAATCGAAAAATTGGCCCACCATATTTAACTTAATATTATATAAGAACAAATCTAAAAAGGAAGAATAATAGGAGGGATAGCAGAATTCTTTTATCCGAAAAATATTAAATATCTGACTCTCTTTATAAATTAAATGTAAACAATTACATTGTGAGATAAATATTACTAACAAATTTGAATAAAGATTCGAAATATATAATGGATAAATATCTTTACACACATAAATACTTATATCAGTTAAATATATTATACACACACACACAAAGCCTTTATTAAGACATTAGTCTTATACAGATTCTCCGTACAAGGTGCAATATCAGGAAAAGAGCAGCACAGGAAACCAGTAGTTCCGCAACTATATACAATTATTAGAAATAAGGAAAAGTAAGATTTAATATGAAAGGTCGACCCCTCGATGTTTCATCATTCTGAGGTGTAAGAACAATAGCTTCCAAGTTCTCTTTTCTCCCTCTTTACACCTACTGCCTTGTAAAAATTATATAGGGCCTGAGCAACTAGTCTGCTTGTTTGGGCACTGGTTAACATCATTTGGATTGACCTAAGTTGGCTGGTGTCTACCATTGAAAAGAATGTCCTTCTCTCCTCACTAATATCTTGGCATTCATAGATATAATGAGATAGTTCAGTTTCCATATTTTCTTTGCAGAGATCACAAATCTTATCACCCTCTTTGAAAATTTTTGTATGGTTTTCCTTGAAAAACGAATATAGTATTCTCTATTGTGCGATATAGCGTTTTACTGGGAATGGAAAGTTGCTAAGTAAATAGTTTTCAATTTGGAATGAACTGTGTAAATGTTAAATATATTATATATATATTTCTGTATGTTTAGATAATAGATAGGCATATATTGTATTGAATAAAAATATTTTTTTACCATTATTTCGGTTGGCTAAACACCAACCTGTGTCAAGGCATTACATTTTATATAAACAAATTCTTCGCCGCATATTGTCATTAGAATACAGTTAAAATCGTTTTTTGAAAGACAGCTGTAATTTAATTTGGCTATGTAGCGCTGAGTTTGTTTATACCAAATAAATACGTTGTTATGCATTGACAAAGGTTGGCATTTAGCCAACTGAAATATTAGAAAATAAATGTTTTCATTTAATCCAATATATGATTCTTTATTACCTAAAGATTTCAAATTCTTATAACCTTTATTCATCAGCTGAGAAATATTTTATTAAGACGAAAAATTTTAGTGCTTGTATCATATGTAAATTCCAGTGTTTTTTTTTTATTATTATTCCTTTATTTTGTATCCTTTTTCTTTTCCTCGGATTTACCCTTTCAAATCTGCTTATGACTAATTGTCCTAATTACAATGTATAAATTTCAGGATCTCAATATTGATTGTAATTAGCTTTTGTGTTATTTTTACCTTCATTTGCGGTGAATTCGCGGTAAATCCAGGTATAATAAATTTCTTTTCCTCCGATTCACCCACTTATATATAACTTGACTGTCTTTATATAATTTTTCCTGTATATAAATATTATATTACCATTAAAATATTATTACTTTTTCCCTGCATATATCCTACATTTCTGCTTTGAGAATCTGTATAAGACTAAAAAGTCTTAATAAAGCTTTTTGTTGTTGTTTTTATTACCTAAAGATTTACGTATGGATGGCTCTCTTTTCCAAATATATATATTTTTTATATTAAAATATTATTTTATTTAAAATTATATTTCAAAGATACAAATACTCTGCTAAATCGACCACCAGCGGTCACGCTTCCCCTATAAAAACTCATTGTTGTTGTTTACCGTTGGCCGGCTTAAACTTTTGTACATTATGTAAATAAGTTTTTCATTTTTTTATTCTTACGCCTTAAGCCAGGCAGTACTTTTACCAAATTATAGTTTCAAGATTTTAACCACGACTGCATTGACATAGCATAATCCTCAAGATAATCAGATATCAACAGAAATCTATTTTTATAAATGATTTTTTGATCCAATATATGCCTTTTTAATTAAATACAAGGTGAGATCAATAAATAAGGTGAATTATAATTTATTTGAAAAAATAAGAACGATATTAAAAATTAGGACATGATTTATTCAAAATAATCACCTTGGCTTTCTATGCATCGTCTCCATCGTTCTGGCAACTTGTAAATACCCTCTTTATAGGCACTCTTAGGAAGCGTGTGAAAAAAATCTTGCACCACTTTCTGGACATCTTCATCCGAGTCAAATCGCTTTCCCTTTAACTCCTTCTTTAGTAGTCCAAAAAGGAAATAGTCAGAGGGGGCTAGGTCTGGACTATATGCAGGATGTTCAAAAACTTCAAAACCTAATTTAATGATTGTAGATACAGTTTTACATGATGTTAAGTTTTTGGTCCAAATTAAGGAAATGTGGAATCCATCTGCAGCATATTTTTTCTAAATTGCAATTGTTCTTTAATAATGGTGTGCACAATTCCATAGCTTATATTCAAATTGTCGGCTATGGTAAAAATGGATATTTTTCTATCCTCCAAAATTAAGTTTTCAACCGCATTTATCGTGCTTGGCGTCGCTGTAACACTTGGTCGTCCAGGTCGCTCATAATCGGTACATGTAATTCGTCCATTTTTGAACTCGTTAACCCATTTATAAAAGTATTTTGAGACAAACAAGACTCACCATAGATATTTTTCATTCTTTGGCATATTTGAGATGTTTGAATACCTTCTGCATTCAAGAAACGAATAACTGCACGTTGTTCAAGCGTGGTGCAATCCTTCAAGGGAGCTTCCATTTTAGTTTATTTATAAGTCTCGCGCCGCGCGTGGGAAAAAATAACAGAACACCTTAAATAGTCTCTCGATGTTATATTTTAATATTCTGTGGTTTAAATTATTTTTGCTTTTTTAATTTTTAAGAAATAAGATAATTCACCTTATTTATTGATGTATATATATGTGTGTGTGTGTTATATTTTCTAAACATTTTCGGTAGGAAACAAAGGTGGAGTTCCCGTCCAACCTGGAGCGAGCACAAAGCCCAGGTCTGAATTTTCTGTGTTCGCGGCAAACAAAGAGGCCCAGCAGGATAACAAGGCTTGTTAATGATGGTCAATTGGATGTGTGAGGCCTGGGTGGGGGACTTTGTCTGGAGAACCAATCAGCCTTCCTGTTTGTTCTGCTAGCCGCCGTACATTACAATCCTGTCTGACCATTGTTGGATGAAGTAACGGAATTCCTTTACTTCGTTTCTCTGTCTAGACCTTAACTTGTTTTATCATATTGCTCATTTTTACAAGGTTGTTTATATACCATGGCACAATTATGTTTTACGATCGAAATTGTATGCAGTTGTTATATTCAATTCCTCATTAATATTTTTAACAATTGACTGAAGTTATGAAAAAAAGGGTATCTCCTTATCGTGCAACTTTAAGATGGCTTGCGCCATCTATAGGAATAAATAGCAACTATCAACGAATATCAACCATTAGTTGATATTTATTCTGATAGATGGCGCAAGCCATGAGCACTTTCAGTTGCACGATAAGAATATACCTTTTTCTTAATTTATCCACCTTATCCAAGTACAATTACACTGTACAGCAACTGAAAGTTTCTGATGGCTTGCGCTATCTAACTGAATAAATATAAAATATTAGTTGATATATTTTTAATTATTCCAGAATTGCCCAAATACCCATTTTTGACTTTTTCTCAATTTATCCACCTTATCCCAGTAAAATTTCATATTTTTACTTTTTTTTTTTTCAATTTGACTAAGTATCAATAGAATATTCTGAATTTTCATTATCTACAAAGAACTGTTTGCATCACCAAAATGACCATTTCTAACAAATAGCTGCTCTCTGGTAAGAAGACAGCTTTCTCTGAAAAAGCGATCCCCAAATTCTGGCGGACCTGGTGATCTGATAATCGATCCATGGTGGATCTTTGACCGTTCCTCAGGAGATTTCTACATGTCTGCTCTAAAACAAATTCTAACAGAATATTGTACGATTTTTCGTGCTAATGTCCCAATTTTAGATTTAAAAATAATATTTTTAACTCATATAGTATTTAGTACCAAGTAAAGTTTTGTTGTTGTTGATAAAAAAAGCACCGGTCTTCGCGAAATTTCTACACAAATCTAACCTGTCCGAATTCCATAAAAGATTTAGAAACGCACTTTATAAAAATGATTTTTTTTTTATGATTGAGAAGGACACTTTGTCTCTATAACTAAGTTTCCTATAATAAAGAGGTCCTAATGTATTCAAAATTAATATGATTTATATAAAATGATACCTTGTATACATATTAAGGTAAAAGCATCAGGTTTCCATGAAATAATTAAGAAAAGGGCATCTCCTTATCGTGCAACTGAAAGTTGCTGATGGCTTGCGCCATCTATCGGAATAAATATCAACTACTCATTGATTTTTATTATTTTATTTCGATAAATGGCGCAAGCCATCAGAAACTTTCAGTTGCACGCGATAAGGAGATGTTATAATTTATCCACATTATCCCAGTACAATTTCACATTTGTACTATTTTTTCCATGAATAAGTTTCCGTTTAAAAATATAATTCAAATCTCTAGATTGCGGGCATGAAAGCCTTTCTACAGGAGAAAACAAGAAATTGCCGATGGAACAAGAGTTATAATATAATACAATTTTACCTTCATTTTATACAAAAGTGGAAGAAAATAAATTTTCATAATTAATTTTTCAATGGCGGCAAAAGAAATTGTTTTTAACATTAAATAGAGCATAAAATATATAAAACTAGGATATAACTATAGATTATTATTTTCTTAATGAATCATAGTTATTGCCATTATTGTTAATAAGAAGCAATAACGCGCCATCTATATTTATAAAATGAAACCATTAGCACACAAATGTCTCTTTTACATATATAACACTAACTCTTTTCTACAATCCTTAGTGCGATGAAAAAAAAAATATTGGCAGGGTTCACCACTGAAATATTTCATCGCAGTAAGGACAGTAGAAGTTTGTTTTATGTGTAAAAGAGACATTCATGTCTCAATGTCTTCATTTCCTGTTTTTATTATATCGTGTTTCTCCTGTAGGAGGGATTACATGGCGGAAAGCTAGAGATTTTAAACAAAATTTTCTAAAAGAATCTTACCCCAGGAATGAATAAAAAATAGTACAAATGTGAAATTGTACTGGGATAAGGTAGATAAATTAAGAAAAAGCCAAGAATGTGTATTTGGCCAATTCTAGAATAATTAAAAATCTAACTTTTCTGAACGATTTATGAATGGCGCAAGCCATCAGCAACTTTCAGTTGTACAATCAGTAGATAGCATTTTTATTAATTTATCCACCTTATCCCAGTACAATTTCACATTTGTACTATTTTTTATTCATATCTAGAAGACAGATGTTTTCATCTCAGTATTATTATAAATTATTAAATATATATAGTACATCTATTTAACAAATAGAATAATATTTATATATTCAAGAAATGCATTAGTTATTGGCATAGATCAATAGGTAGAGCCCTCATCCATCTAAGGCAAAGTGCCATTCCACAGAATATGGATTCAACACCTTATTGAACGTAGGTTTCCTTTAAATCACAAAAATAAATTTCATGTTTTTGCTGCCTGATTATTGGCGGCCATTTGAAATATGGCTGGGAATTTTCGACTGCTGCAATTTTCACTTCGATCTGCAGATTCTGGTGCGAATTAATAGAATCTTTGTCTGTTTTCTTGAATCTCCCTCTCTAATCGCTATCCGATAGAACTTCTTCTGAATGGAATTATTTCTTTTGGGTGTCACACACATTGGGTACGGGGTATATAGAAAGAATTATATTTTTTATTGGATTAGTTTATAGATAGTTTTTTAAAACAACTAATTGCTTTCTCTATCTCCACGTATTTTTTGTACTTCATATATTTATTTACTTCATTTTCATAGGTATTTGTATTAAAAAATAATAGAAAAAAAAAGGTCAGGTGTTGATATTAAAAATAAAAAAGGCATATCCTGAGGTATTTCTATATAAAGAATTTATATATATATTTAAACCCTTTTTACTGATTGATAAAATAAAATGAGGCTTTGTTCTATGAAAAAGGTAAAAATCTAAATGTCGATACAGTATAATGATTATTGGAACTGTATGGTATATTGGTAGCACTTCTCGATTGGCTAAAAATATATCCAATCACAGTTGAAGAAACCTACACACTATTAAATAATTATTATCATCTCCTTGTCGTTTAATTAAGAATTGCTAATGGCTTACGTCCCAACTGTCGAAATAAATACAAGTATAATACTTGTATAAAGTAATTGTTGATTTTTTTATCATTCCAGAATTATTAATATAAGTTTTAGTTAACTGAAGAAGGGCCTTCCTCAAAGTTTCCTTTGCCTAATAAAATAAAAATAATTGTGGAGTCTTATGCTTTTTTTTTGTAATTTATCGAGATATATACGATAATGTATTACTATCAAATGATCAATCAGTTAACTACCAACCTATCAAGTAAATTATTCGAACTATAATATGATTTCTTGATAAACTGGAAATATTTAAAATATATGTTTTAAAAAACTGACCCAATATTAAATCACTGTTCAATAAACCGACTCTCAGATATTCAATATTTCCCAAGGCCATGCGATCAAAAGAAATCGGTGCAAAACAGAATTGCTAAGATACCGACCGTGATAATAGCTAAATAAAGTTTTTAACCTATAACCTTTCTAAATTGATTCAAATCAATTAAAAATTTTCTTTTTTTTTTACGGTAAGAAGCTAATTAAAAATAATATCAATTAAATTTATTACCTTCCTTGTGTGTTCTAATAAAAAATGTATATTGCGGCATTTTTTCAAAGTTTTCATTACGCTAGGTACTAATTCTTCACGCAACACACTGAAAAAAATTGCGAAAAAAAAAAGTTCAGACTTTATAAAAATACCATTATTATTGTGTCACGACTACAGCTTAATTTAAGAAAAAGGTTCAACTATATATATAAAAAAGAAAGTAATAAAATAATTTCAACTAATCGTGACAATGTATAATAGGTTCTATATAGAATCTTCCAATAATTCAATCCCCTAAGCCAGATTCCAGCTATTGTCCAACCACCTCATGTAGGATCTCAGTGATAAATTGAGCAATGGGATGAAAGAAGAAGAAGAAAAAAATTGGAAGAGCTTAATCAAAATTAAATTAGTGAAGGTTGTGAAATATTTATGTTGCGAGGGGTTAAAAAAAAAGAAAGGGGGGTAAAAAAGTGATCAGTGAAATAATCTGTAAACCCTCCCACCTTGAGACTTGTATTTGAAAAAAAAGGGGGTCGGGGGGAGGTGGGTTAATCCTGACCCGTGGGGTGGCATCCATCACATGGTCCCAATATCTTTCTCCCTGGACTCTGCCAGGATAGTCCTGAAATTGAACCTTCCCATGATAGATTGGACTTGTCACTGCTCCAATTTGTCTTGTATCTGGACTTCTTCGATAGAATAGAGATTTGGTAGCTCCACTATATATGGGAATATTTGATAATAGCAATACTTACTTAAATCTTAATTACTTTATGTGAATTACTCCGTGTATATAGAACCTGTTCTCTGTAGAATGAGGAATTTGGTAACTCGACTATATATGGGAATATTTGATGGTAGCTATATTTACCTAGCTTTTTGTACTGTTCTCTGTATTACTTAGTTTTTAGGTACTGTTCTCTATGAAAAACTTTGTTGTTTAAAGAATCCGTTCTGTAGAATAGAGATTTGGTAGCTCCACTATATATCGGGATATTTGATAGTAGCTATGCTAAGCAAGTATACCATTTCTGAATTACTTTGTGTATAGAGAATCCGTTCTGTAGAATATGGAATTTGGTAGTTTTGTCTACTTAGTTGTCTTCTCTGAATTACTTTGTTGCTTAGAGAATCCGTTCTGTAAAATAGAGATTTCTGATAGTTTGAATAGGTCTGGTAATATTTGTCGGTAGATCTAACTACCTTGCGCTTCTAGGTACCGATCTTCAGATAAAAAGGCATATATATTGGATTCGAAAAATGTTTACAAATATTTCGATTTGCGTTTGGGCAACCTTTATCAAGGTACAAAAGGTACAATATAACGTATACTTAAAACGTTGACTTAATCTAATTTAACTTTCACTATAAAAAAATAAAACTTTCAAAAGAATCCGATTTTCAAGGATTTCTATTACATTGTCCTCTTTCAATATATATAATTGTTATAATAATGGTAAAATGTTAAGAAATTCTCATGTAACATTGTCTAAAACTATTACAAATTGATAAAAAATATTTATATGAAACTTTAGAAAGTGTTTATTTTCTAAAACATGTTGATATAACCTTGGGAGAGCTATAAGGAAACGTTTGATGGTGCGGCAGAAAAACGTGACCTATTAAATGCATGTGGGGGAATGGCCAGGGTGGGGCTTAATGCCGTAGTTGATCACCACCGCCTGGCCATACTTAGAGAATCTTGGTTGGTATTGCCATGGAGGATCAAACATCAAGTACACTCATGGATAAAACTTAAGGAAATTGTACCTTTTAGCATGTATATATATATAAATAAATAAAAGGCATATATTAGATCTAAATTCATTATTCAACCAATATTTTTAAAGGCAAAACGCCTCTCTTTATCAAGGCTTTTCTTTGATTTAAACTATATCACGTGGGTATGTGATCCACTCATGCTATACAAGACCATATACAATATACAAGATAGTTTCTTACTTTGATCTTGTATAGCATGAGTGGATCACATACCCACGTGATTTAGTTTAAATAAAGAAAAGCCTTGATAAAGAGAGGCGTTTTGCCCCTAGAAATATTGGTTGAATAATACATTTTGTGTGTGATCCGATATATGCCTTTTATTTATTTATAGATATTATTATAAATTGCTCAATCTTTAAAAGATATATATATAACTCTAAAAGATATTTGATATACAATAACCTTTATTGAGACATAAGATAACCATATGTGAACAAAATTGCCTCTGTCTCCTTAAAAAAAAATAAAAATTGACGACCGGCGACATAAAGACTTTCTATTTAAGTCTTTAAGTGTATATTAAACTTTTTTATTTTGTTAACTTAAGAATGATTTATCTTTTGCCATGTATATCGGGATTCATACAATAACCCTGAATGATATTTGATACACAGTAACCTTTATTGAAGACACAAGAAAATCAAGTGTGAACAAAATTGCACTGTCTCCTTCAAGGAAAATAAAATGACGACTGGTCACATAAAGACTTTCTATTCAAGTCTTCAAGTATATATTAAACTTGTTTTACTTTGTTCATTCACTTTTATGTGTGTGTTTCCACAATAGAGTATAATTATCAGATATTTCATTTAGAAATAATTTAATATCATTAATAGTTTAACATGTATATCGGGAATCAACATCTTTCTGATAACCTGAAGCTATTGATGTTTTTTCTTTACATGAAGAGATGATCGTGACCAACCTCTCAGTTCACCAGGAAACTTATGACTATCATTCTCATCTCTCAAACGGCTTGAAGTTGTGATAAGTATTCATACACGGTATCTGATAGGGCATCATCTTTTATCCAAGCTGAACATCAAACTTATCTTGTTCTCTAAGTAGATCTAGAATTCGGGGCACACAAAGATCTACTGCGAGTGATTTATGGCTTTGACTACCTCCCTAAATAGCCATCTTTGTGAAGTCAAAACTGACTTTAGCAGAAATAGCCAAACCTACGATAAATATGAACTCAAGAGAGGCTAAGAATACCATGTTTTTAGACTGTTTCTTGGAGATATTCCTATTACAATAAAATTTAATTAGAGTAACCATAATGATACCCAGAAATATACGAGGGTTGTCCGTTAAATAAGTTCTACAGAGGTTTTTCTTACATAAAAACAGGTTTATTTGCCCTGTACTATACATTTTCATAATTATCAGACTTTTTTCATTTTTCTACATATTCTCCGTTTCGTTCGACGCATTTTTGCATTCGGGACACCCACTCATGTAACCCACAGTCAAAGAACTCTGCCGCCTGGCCGCGTAGAAAGCCTAAAACCGCTTCTTCCAACTCGTCATCGTCCTGGAATTGGGTTCGACCCAGGTTTTTTTTTTCAACTCGGGGAAGAGATGGAAGTCACTAGTAGCTACGTCCGGGCTGCAAGGTGGATGTGACACCAATTCCCATCCAAATTCTTCGATGAGGGCGGTGGTTTGACGGGCTGTGTGCGGCCGAGCGTTGTCTTGGTGAAAACGCACCCCTTTGGTTAACATCCCTCTCCTCTTATTCTGAATCGCGCGTCGAAGTTGTTTTAAGGTCTCACAGTACCGGTTGGAATGGATTGTTGTACCCCGACGCATAAAGTCGCACAAGAATAGGCCCTTTCGGCCCCAAAAGACGGTAGCCATAAGTTTCCCGGCAGAAAGCCGAGGTTTCGACAAAGAAGTGTGCTTCCACTGCTTGGATTGCTCCTTTGTCTCCGGTGTGGTGTAGTGTACCCAGGTCTCATCACCAGTAACGATCGAATCCAAGAATTCCTCTCCGTTAGTTTCGTGGCAATCGAGAAATTTCTGGGCCGCTTCAGCCTGCTGCCGTTTATGGTCTTCAGCCAGAATTTTCGGAACCCATCTTACGCAGACCTTTGAATTCCTTAAATGTTCACGCAAAATATTGTCGATGGTGGTTTACTGACATCAGGAACCAAATCGCAGAGCTTCCGCACAGTAACCCGTCGATCTTCAAGCATTGCCGCTTCGACTTTGGCAATGGTTTCGTCCGAAACCGATGGCCGTCCAGCACGCGGTTCATCGTGGACGTCTGTTCGACCGTTTTTAGATTCTCTGACCCATCTGCGCACCATCCCGGAACTCGTACATCCTTCTCCTTTCCCTTGACAGAGTTCAGTAGGAATGTCCTTCGCCGAATTCTTCTTTGCGGCCAAAAAGCTAATTACTGACCGTAATTCTCAGCTGGCGGGAGACACGAGGGAAAGCTCCATCACTAACGGTTGCTCAGCCAAGACTAAGCTTACCAGCGACGTGGCCTTGGTGGGGAATTGGAGGGGGGAGAACAAGCTACAAGCCCGCACAGTCGGCTCGCGCCTAAAAGCGATCCTCATGACAGTGGTGCCCCGTGGAACTTATTTAACGGACAACCCTCGTATTTCAATAACCATATGTTGATATATATATACACCGATGAATACAAAACTTAAGCAAGTTACGCCTTTTAAAAACATATATATATATATATATATATATATATTTTATATAAAAATATTATTTTATTTTAAATTATATAATTTCATAGATTTAAATACTCTGCTAAATCGACCGCCAGAGGTCACGCTTCCCCTATAAAAACTCGTTGTTGTTTTATCCCAATGGCCGGCTCAAATCTTTTGTACATTATGTAAATAAGCTTTTCATTTTTTATTCTTACGCCTTAAGATAGGCAGTACTTTTACCAAATTATGTATTTTATACATTCCTTAGCTCAATTAAAGCAACCTCTGATCAAAACCATTTTTATTATTATACTTTTAAGATTTTAACCACGACTGCATTACCATAATCCTCAACATGATCTAAATTCAAGCAGAAAATATCTTTATTATTTATATAATATATATATATTATAAATAGATTTCTGTTGATTTTTTATTATCTTGAGGATATATCTATGGTAATGCAGTCGTGGTTAAAATCTTCAAAGTATAATAAAAAATAGTAAATATTAGAAATAGCTTCAATTGAGCTTATGGAATATAGAAAACATAATTTAAGAAAGGTATGCCTAACTTAAGGCGTAATAATAAAAAAATGAAAAACGTATTTACATAATGTACAAAAGGTTTTGAGCCGGCCAACGGGAAACAACAACAATAGGCTATATAAAGGGAAGTCGCGAAATTCTGGTGGTAGATTTAACAAAATAATTGAATCTATGAAATATAATTTTAAATAAAATAATATTTTTATATAACATACATATATATGTCATAATTTGTATAGTTAATGCCAAAATATATAATTTATTTCCGTCGAACTAAGTATGTAAATATGTTATCATTGTGTTAAAATGTAAATATGTAAATTCCTCCATGTATAAAAGCTGGACAAAAATAAAGGTGGCAGACATCGCGGGTGCGCTGTTCCCTAGGCATAAACGACTGCGCCTCGTCATTTAGCTACGACATATATATAATATTATATTTATTAACATATTTATTTCAAGGAAAACGTTTGAATTTACATGAATGGGAAATTCGCCGTTATATAAGCAAATAGAGAGTGGTTTATGCTAAAATATGAAACTTTCTAAAGTTTTGGCAATGGGTGTATATATGTGTTTGCTAAAAATAAGCAAAATATAAAACGGTTCAGGTGTTGATGTTAAAAACAAAATATACCCTGAATTCTAACATAGGCTTTTTTTAGATGACAGAGCGCCATATAGAGGAACAAAAATAAACTAAATGTTGATTTAGGCTATTGAAGACACACGAGATAACCAAGTGTGAACAAAATTGACACTGTCTGCTTTAAAATAACAGACGCCCGGCGACATCAAATATATCAGCTCTACCTTAAGTTTTTGTCTATGAGTGTAATAAAATTAAACAATTTTACAAGGTTTGAGATATCTCGAGACGGTATACTTTGCTTGAGGGCCTGCTAATATCATGAGTTCTAGAGTTTTCTGTCTTTGGGTTAGCAAAACCTCTCGCAAGACATGGAATTCAAGGAATCTCATTTCAAACATAGAAAAAATATTTGGTTTCATTATATTATAATATTTTATTCTATATATATATAATGTCCTGTAGGCCCAAAATTTAAATAAATTTCTAAAAGAGACTTATCCCTGAATTGCTATATTTCCATTTTAATTAGATACAAGGATTAATTTAACAAATTATGATTATTGCTATTTAAATTGAATTTAGTTTATTGCCAGAGCTGGTATATCTTTGGAAACATCCAAAGTTACCGTTGTACGTACAGTTTGCATAAAATGAATCCACTGCACATCGCAGCATGAGGAATAGTGAAAGAAGATAACCGGCATGGAAAAAAAACGTACAGTTAAGGATTTTTCTGTCTAGAAGAAATCTGTGGAACACGCATATAGGGGAAATGTCTCTCAGATTTATTTTTTTTATTAATCAACCAAGCACGATATTGAAATATTTGCGCTTAATACAGAGAAAACAAAACAACAAACAAATTAGAAATTAGAATTAAATATTTAATATTTTAATGTATTATTCGACAGAGTTCATAAAATAGACATAGTAGCTAAGTTAAAAGTTTTGATCATTTAGATCAGGTAACAAACGAACAAATTGTCCTGGTGTGGAACTAACACCAACTCACATATTCTCATGCCCAGCAATGGTCGCAGCCATGCAGAAAATTGACATGGACCCAGAGCAACAGCTTTACACACCCAAGATAGAGGACATTGCTGTGATAGAGATGTATGAAGACATCTGAATCTCTTCATTGGACATGACAACAACAGAAAATTGACATGATCCCAGAGCAGCTGTTTTACATACCCAAGATAGAAGACATTGCGACTGCTGAAATAGAGATGTATGGAGACATCTGAGGTTCTTCATTGAAAATGACAACAACAGAAAATTGACATGGACCTAGAACAGCAGCTTTACACACCCAAGATAGAGGACATTGCTGTGATAGAGATGTATGGAGACATCTAAGGCTGTTCATTGGACATGACAAAAACAGAAAATTGACAATGCTGTGATATAGATGAATGGAGACATCTAAGGCTATTCATTGGACACGACAACAACAACAACAAACAATTCTGCAAAGTTCGGACAGTCATAGATAAGGTGAAGATTAGTGTATCTTAGATGAAGAAAAGGACAATGTTATCCATTAAACAGCAGTAAATTCAGTTAGGGCGAGGGTCATTGTCGACAGCATGGACTGCTAATGTTTATTGATGGCAAGTCTGAAGGTGATTGATGGGAATGGGGCTGGTCAGCCAGGTATGTGGGCTTCTGTGATTGGGACATTTATTATCCAGCATCTGTAACAGCCACCACATCTATTCCCCGCCTTTAATTTTTCTTAAACTCTTTCAACCGTGAAAAATCCATCTGCCAACCTATTGCTGATCAGTTTAATTCCTGTCATGTAGATAGAAAAAAAAAACAGTTTCGACGTAAAACAAATGTATAAGGAATTAAATTCTTTATTCCTCCTTTTCTCTCTATTTACCTTTTCAATTATTTAAATGTACCCTCTCTTTCATATTTTAAATTGTTTCGTAAAATGTCGAAACTTGAATTGGCAATAACAAAAAAAGTTAAGTGGTTTTATTTTGTGTGGATAATAAATGTTGTGTCGGGATTATTTTTTAAACCTTTTTTTTCATAAAATTCCACAAACATTAATAATTTACGTAATTGTTTCTGTTAGTTTTTTTACCAACCATAATCCTTTTGTTATTTAAATGTATTTTGACATTCTTAGCCCTTATTTCTAGGTAAAATACGCATTAATTCCTCTCCTTGAATCACATAAATAGTGTTTTAACATCGTATAGACTTATATAAACTCATTTATCCTATAAAATATGTCCTGACTTTCATACAAATTTAATATTCTATAAATCTATTGACGTTATGTGGCGCTGAGTTTGTTATTGACACACATTAATATGTAGCGATTTAATAAAATGAAAGAAGACAAGTTTCTTTAATTAAAGGAATTCTTTCATTTTATTAAATCGCTACATATCTTAGTAAGAAGAATCTTCTATATCTAATTTTAAAGTCGTTTAACACATTAATATGTTATAATACCTTGATAAAGGTTGGCGTTCAGCCAACTGAAATATTGGCCAAATAAATTATATTTTGATCCAATATATGTCTTTTTAACACAAAGCAATAGCGCGCCATTTATACATATAAAATGAAAGGATTCAAAAGCACGAATGTTTATTTTATACATAATACAAACTTCTACTGCCCTTACTGCGATGAAAAAATATATTGGGAAGGCTCGGCTCATCAGAGGTGAACCCTCCCAGCGGTTTCGCCAATTTAATCCACCAGACCGCTTCTCAGAGCTCTAATACTGTACTGGACGATTTTGCTTATATACGCAGCACTGAAGGATGGAATCTTAGAAATGGTTTTCAAGAAAACTATGGACATAGGCTTATAGGACAGTAGAATTACATTCTAATATTTGCATCGAGCAATGCTCTTCCGCAAACAATAAAGACAAGGCCATTTAGGCATAAATTAACACAAAGCAATAGCGCTCCATCTATACATATAAAATGAAAGGTATGTTTGTATTTTATATAAAATAAACATTCGTGCTTTTAAATACTTTCATTTTATATGTATAGATGGCGCGCTATTGCTTTGTGTTAATTTATGTCTAACTGGCCTTGTCTTTATTGTTTGCGGAAGAGCATTGCTCGATGCAAATATTAGAATATAATTCTACTGTCCTATAAGCCTATGTCCATAGTTTTCTTGAAAACCATTTCTAAGATTCCATCCTTCAGTGCTGCGTATATAAGCAAAATCGTCCAATACAGAATATTAGAGCTCTGAGAAGCGGTCTGGTGGATTAAATTGGCGAAACCGCTGGGAGGGTTCACCACTGATAGCCAAGCCCTCCCAATATATTTTTTTTCATCGCAGTAAGGGCAGTAGAAGTTTGTATTATGTATAAAAGAAACATTCATGCTTTTAAATCTTTTCATTTTATATATATGTCTTTTTAATTAAAAATATATTTATAGATTGATCTATTTAAAAAAATAAAATAAAGCTATTTGTGTGAGTTTTTTTTTTTATGTTGATAATTGTTTATAATTTATGCTTTTAATTTCGCTGTATTAATAAAGTGAAATACAATATTTTATTAAATATTGAAAATTTCGAAAATGTTACACAGAAGAGTTATAAAATATTTCCAATAGGATTGTTTGTTTACCAAAAGGCGAGGTTTTGTGCTGTCGCTCTTCAACGGGCAAAATTAAACCAGGAAGGAAATGCGAGATATACAATAAGGTTGAAAGACGCAAAAACAATAGCAAAAGCTAAACTCATTACAAAAACCAAAATACCCCAGCCCATACGCAACCTCAAAATTAACAACAGCAATTCCAAGAATCAGAACAAAACATTTTAAAGATGAAAGAATAAAGATAAAGCCAGACATAACTAGATTCTACAGGAACTGTAATTACTGTTACAACACCCAATTCATTCCGGACCATATATACAGTTGCCCGGCCATCCTTGCAGCCCTCTATATGGCATACATCAATCCAAAAGAGGACTTACATACGGACAAGGTACCTCAGTTGGCTGGTATTGTAATCAGGGTGCATGGACCGATCTGATCTGCTCCATGGCCAAGTGGCCACCACCACAGTATAGGACGTGGACGATACCCATTCTACGATCTACAAAAGTTAAGATTGAGAGAGAGAGAGTTGTTATAAATTTTATTAACGCTAAAAACGAACAATATACTATAAAGGGACATCTCTTTTTTAAAAATCCATTAAAACGATTCACTTGTTTATCACTGATTTTTCATGTGTAGATATGTGATGCACCTACAGTAAAATAATCGCAAGCTTCTTCCCACCATGATTATCATGACATGTACTATATGTACTAGGGATAAAATAAAACTTGTTTATCTCACAGGGCATAACGCAAATAATGTGGTGATAAAAGAATATACTGCAATACGAGCTTTGACTAATTCAGACAAAAGAAACCTGTATACCCTTGTTTAAAGATGTGGCCCTCATCAGTAAAGAGACGGAATCTCTTCTCGTAGGAAGTTATGAAAGCAGTAGAATTTTCCAAAAAGGTGATTAAACTGGTGAAGTTATAGAACCAAATATTAGACCATAAATACTGTTAAGCGTCAAGACATATCGACCCAATCAAATTTGGTCGGACAGGTCTATCGATGAACTGGGCTATATGTAGACGACAAGCGGCTTATCCGTCGACAAAGAGAGAATTCTAGAGTGGAAGGGAAGTTGACCGAGGCTTTACCTCCATCCCGCCGATAACACGCCTCAGATAAACGTTCTATAAAAGTTGTAAATCATTCCTTCGCCGTTCTGCGATAAACCGAGCTGGTTTCTAAAGTAGAATGTCCAGGTGTCTACAAATTTTCTCATTGCCATGTATAGGCCAATGGTCCGGCTTTTCCCGTTCTACTCAAAGGAATATTTGCTCAAACCAAAATATTCTTTTCGATATAAGAATGTTACATTATAACTTTTTTGTTAAATTGTAGATAAAAATAAGTTAACACCATAATTTGAATTCTAGAATGCATCAATTGAGCATTTTAATGATTCTACTTGGAGATATGACAGTTTACAAACTCGATCTTGTATTTATTGAAAATAAAGATACTTCGGCCAGTAAATCTTTTTATTTAACAAATATTTACTGCCCGAAGTATCTTTATTTTCAAGAAATATGAATGCCGGCCAGGCAGCCTCTATCTTTACGTCGATCTTGTATATTTCTATCATTTTGATTAGTAGGATATTAAAGTGCTTGAAAACCTGAGACTTCTTATCCACCAATAATACAGGACGGAAATGTCCTAATAAAGCTACTGTTGTTGTTGTCTATCCACCAATGATAGGCACGCTTTATAATAGCAACAATTTATACTCCCTGGGGTATAAGAGCTTCATCTATGCTTTCATCCTATGGTGAATCTGTATAAGACCGGTGGTCTTAATAAAGCTGTATATGTGTGTGTTTGTATGGATACTGATCGACCAAAACAATATGTTACATATTCTAAACTCTTTATTATAAAATTTAGATTTTACTTTAAACGAAAACAAAGGCTGATAATAAAAGGTTTGTATTAAAGTTTTTAAAAACAATTTAAATTAAAATTTTCAGAAGCTTACATAACTATATGTGTAAACACACGCCAAGTTTAGGTACGAAACCAATTTTCCAGAAGGTCAAGCATAAAGATCACGACGTAGTTCCAAGAAAAATGGCTCAAATATTTAAATAAAAAACTAAACAAACCTTACCCATCAATCTTCTATATTTCTTTATAACTCGCTAGGTACAAATTAGGCGTAAAATTTGGCTGGAATTCAGGGTCAGCAAAACGGCTGTGAAGATTGAATGCCACTATATGCGCCTGATTATTTATGAAGAGTTTTAACAAACCTTTTTTAAAAAATCTCAATATATATTCCTCAATTATTTCTCTCTAATCAGATTAAATTAGGTTTTATATATGTTTTAATATATTTTTGTGTTGTCAAATATACATATATATATTGAAGGCGCCGTATAGTGATAAAAGAAAAAGATATAAAAATAAATACTTACTCTCAAGTAGTTTCTTGAAGAAAATTATACAATAAAATAATTTTCACATTCACATAGAATATTTAAAATTAATTCTATATTCGTAAATTTATAATATAGATGAGTTAACTATACATATTTACAACAATAGTTGCATATTCTAAAACTATGTGTGGTCAAAAATGTAGAATTTTCAATAAATAGAAAAAATATATTTTTTAAAAATGAAATATTTAAATTTTCAGATTATAATAAATATCTACTTATTTTCCTTCCAAAATCAACTAGAATTTGGATTCTATAAGGGCATTCAATAATATTTTTGACAATTTTTATTGGATATATGACTTAGTTTATAAACTCTGCTAGATTTCTATCATTTTAGTTAGTAGTATATCAACGTGCTTGAAAACCTGCGACTTATTTACCAATAATAGGTACACTTTATCCAGCAATATACTGACTGTTTTAAAGAAATACTACATGATTATTCATCATGAGAGAGAGACAAATAACATAATTTTATTAACATATCGTCAATACATTCAAAAATACACATTACGCACTATTTATGAAATAAAATTGAATAATAATGATGAAATTTTGGTGATTTACAGGTATACCTGTATTGCACCGTGTTTTCTTCTGTATAAGATATTTCGTGCCCGAAAGATAGAGATTTGTGAACTAAAATTGTTTTTTTTTCAATAACAAACGAAAATATTTATTTATTAAACTGAAATATCTAACTAGGAAGACCTTTTGCTCATCAATGATGAATCTTTTCAAGGATTTCGACAATTTAATCCTTCAGTTCTAAGCGAAACCTTTTGTACGTGTATGTTGATTCTGCTTACACTCATGGTCAAATCTTAAGTGGAAAGTATTTGATATCGCCGGTAATCTTTTTTTTTTGTTCACACTTGGTTATCTAGTATGTATTCAATAAAGGTCACTGTGTATCAAATATCTTTCAGAGTTATTGTTTGAATCCCAATTTACATGCTGAGAGGTAAAACTCCTTAAGTTTTGTCCATGAATGTATATACTGTAGTCTTCATTTGAAGGTGGTTTACTCTCAGTGATTGTGTTTAATAAAACTCTAATGAAAGAGGTTTCTTTAATTATAGAAATATTATATGTAAGTGCATATAGTGCGCTATGTGTATTTCCCTTTAATGAAGGTAATATAGGTAGGAAACAAACACACAAAATTAAGAATATTGGTAAATTTTATAATTTGAATTAGACCAAAATATATACGTCGGTGTTCCTAATGCGTACCTAAGGAACGCCAACTTTCCTAACTATATCAACGAAATATGAAAGTTAGCGAATTATACAAAATTTGTGTAGATGAGAGTTTCGGTGATAACTCTCAAGAAAGTTTGAAACTTTGAAAAACATTCCATTTTTAACGTTTATTACATCAAATATAGGCACACCTTGAACACCTAGGGTATATAATATAATTAATCTTGTCTTTTAAAACCTATTTAATAAGTAAATCAAAATATACCAAACAATATATAGCTGATTAATTTTATTGAATGATGGTGATAGTGAGGCTATGTGAACAAGTCCGTTCTAATTTTCAAAGGAAAATGTTATCTCTCTATAAAGTTATGGGGATAGAGACAATCCAAAGAAAGTGTCTTTTAAGGATTTGATGGATTGAACTTCTGAAACTAACCACTTTTAAATCGCTTCTTTCTTTTTTGACCCCAGTGTGACGGGGATCATCTAACTTTACCAACTCCGACTGACTTCAAATTAGGGTTCTTTTGGAGAGATCTGTTGTGATTGGTGGATCTTACAGCGTAGGTTCTGTACAGAGCCAATCGTATTTAAGTAAATTGTGCCATTACATTGGCTCATTAGGTTTATAGCACTTGACTTCTAGAAGCATTTGTTATACTGGAGAAAATACACGCTGAACATTTTTTTTTCAAGTGTTTTCGAAGGGTTTTATCATTGCGAAAATAGAATATAGCTTCGTATTCTTTCTCTTGGATAAGTAAGAGGGTCAAATCGAGCTTTAAATGAGTGCTAACATTCTAATCTAAATTTTAAAATGCATCTAATGTGATTTGCCCAATTTCATATACACAAGATTTATCACACCCAAGAATGCCCATTATCAAACAATAATGTAGCGGAGGATGCCTGGCTGGCATTCATAGTTCTTATTAAGAAACAACCATCATCACCAACCAAAACACATTATTGACTGTATTGACTCATCCATTGATGAAATCTACTCATCCCCAGCAGACACCTTCAACAAACTCTACAAGCTTGATACCCTGATATGATTGAGTAGAGAAAAGAAAGAAGAAGAATATAATTAAGAGACACTTCGGTTATTAAATAATTTATTCCTTGAAAACAAAAATAAAATCATTTATTGAGCGAAGTATCTCTTAATTCTAAGAATAATGTAACAGGTAAAAGTGCAAAGAGTCAAAGATTGAATTATACATATTCTATTTTTTAAAAGTATTGTATGTATTTGTTTTTACTCTTTATTTATGATGGTTATGTTGGTGTGTTCATTTCTAAATAGTAGCTATTATTCGGAATTATTAGTGTATGAAAGAGAGAGAGAAATCACTATTTTTTTCTCTAATCAGAAAAGACAAGTTATCGTCCGTGAAAACAAAACCTTCACACAAAATCTAAAAAATATTTATTGACCAGAATATATGTCTGTCACTATCACCTTAATGACGCCGTAATTGTGGCACCAGACCGAGAGGAGCGTGGTACAATTTGCATATCGATTCCCACCACAGGTGTTCTAGATGAGACGGGGAGGAGGATATTAAATTAAATGTTTATTTAATAAGATTTCTATCTGTGGGCCTCGTCCTAATGGGCCTCGGTGACTAGTGGGCCTTGGTTACTATTGGGCCTTGTTCTAATGGGTCTCGGTGTAATAGGCCTGGATGATTATTGGGCCTTATGTAATGGACTGGGGTGACTATTTGGCCTTGATATAATGGGAATCGGTCTAATAGGCCTGGATGCTTATTGAGCCTTGATCTAATGGGCCTGGATTACTATTTGGCCTCATTCTAATGGGCCTCGGTTACTTTTGGGCCTCTATATAAATGGTCTAGGTGAATATAGAGCATCATTCTGAGGCCCTTAAGGACTATTGAATCTCGAACTGATGATCCTGTGTGGTATTGGGCCTCATTCTAATAGACCAGGGTGACTATTGAGCCTTGCTCTAATGATCCTGTGTGGCTATTGGGCCTTGTTCTAATAGGCCTGGATGACTTTTAGGCCTCGATATATATGGCCTAAGTGACTATAGGGCATCGATCTGAGGCCCTGAATGACTATTGAGCCTCGAACTAATGGACTTGTATGACTATTGGGCCTCGATCTAATAGACCAGGGTGGCTATTGGGCCTTGATATAATGATCCTGTGTGGCTTTTGGACCTTTATATAATGGGCCTGGAGGACTATAGAGCATCAAACTAAGAGGCCATGGTGACTATTGGACCTGGGAGGCTATTGTGCCATGATTTATTAGGTATGGGTGACTATTGGGCCTACTTCTAATAGGCCTGGGTGCCTATTGGAACTTGTTATAATGGGCCTGGAGGACTATAGGACATCAATCTAATAGGCCTTGGTGACTATTGGGCCTGGGTGGCTATTGGGCCTTTATCTAATGGACCTGAGTACCTATTGGACCTTGATTCAATGAGCCTGGGAGGTTATTGGAAATTGATTTTATGGGTCCCTGAAGGAGATTTTGAAGAAGCTTTTATACTTTAACAAACTAAATAAAACGAAAGGACGAATTGCCAAGTGTTTCTTTATTATAGTAACTAATTTTAATTTGTCTTTATCACTTTTATTGAGTAGATTGGCTCGCGCTATGCTTGCATATACTACACATAGCTTTGTTATCTGATTGTCGAATTAAAGGAATTCACACAGTTTATTGATAGCCTTATAACATTCAGTATGTTGAGGCCTTAGACCGCGTCTATTCCACGATTATTTTTGACATCAATCTACAACCATTCAAATGAATCTCATTCCTTAATATACTGAAAATATCAATGAAAGAATTTGTTATTTTTCTTGCTGTATGTGTGAATAGGACGGACATTTTTAGTTTGCTGTTGACATGAGATTTAATGATTGATCTATGTTTAACCACTATGTAGCAACTATTTCCCACCCTCACCATCATTGTTATCAACTTGCGCACTCATATCATAACTATTCTTATTTTTATGATAATTATATAATTTTCTTATAATACAGATTTTTACCTGCTTTTACACTTTGAAAAAATCAATAAGGTATCTAAGGTTAGATATCTTTTTACAATTTTTCAATTTCTCATTGTACAAAAGTAGTACTTCTATTTCTCCGTGTTAATGGGCATGTTAGCATGAAAGCTCGAAAAATACACACACGCAAAAGCCTTTATTAGGGACTTGCCCCATACAGATTCTCCCAATTGGGTAAGGTGATAATCATCTTGTGTTATTTACATAGAAATTGAACTGGCTTTATTCTTAGTCTCAAAGTCATTCACTTGTTGACTGGTCCTTACATAATGATGATCTAAAAAAATTATAGTAAGCTATTGCCTTAGATTTGTTTGCTGATATTTTCGAAAGCAACACGTAGGGTGAAGTGTTGGTACATTTAATTTGTTGATATAGGGCCTTCTTCTCTGCATCGAGGGCTGTGCAATTAAGCAGGTAATGGGGGAGTTCTTCGAAAGCTCGAGAAATAAAAAATTATAAAAAGAAAGCTAGCTCTAGATTGCTTTTTGATTTTGTTTCTTTATATTGTGATGTAGCATTGTTTCTGGATATTGCTTTAATAAGTCTAGGACAGGTTTGATTTCATATGACACTTAAGGATTTCATGAAATCTTCATATTTTTTCGAAATGTTGTTTAGCTGTAAAATTGGTGAGGCCATTCCTTTGGCAAAAAAAAATAATAATAACAAATAGACGGAAAAGCGAATTTATCACTAGATGAACATAAGCATAAGAAGTTTCTTCTTTCACACATACATTATAAATTTGAAAATATTTATTTTATAGAGATATTTGCAAAAGAAGGTTCAGATCAGGTATTTTAAAATATACGGAGCGTTATATCTAGTGAATAGCCATAAAAGATTGTACTGTGGGCAGGGTGTCTAGGAATGTAATTATCGAGGGAAAGTGACGTCAGGACTTCAGTAAATATTTACTGCAAGCTAGCCGTGAATAATGCAGAAGCTACAAGATCCACCTGCTATATTAAATCCATGTGGTCCATTTATCTGAATTCCTGTACCAAAACTTACAACAACATACTTTGCCACATCTATACAATTATTATGATATGATGTCATTATAGTGTGAGATGTACCTACGTCCGACAGCGATTTCTCAAATAAATCAATATCTACATAGCTACACTCATGGAAAAATGTAAGGAATTGGAAGTCTTTTAATGTCGCCGGTGGTCTGTTTTTTTGAAGGAAAAAGATGCAATTCTTTTCACACTTGGTTATTTCATATGTACTCAATAAAGATCATTGTAGAACGATATTTGAAAATTTTCCTGCATGTGTTTCTTTTGAACGAAAAATCGAATTTATTTTAAGAAGAAATAACGATTATTTCTAGCCTTCCCATCCCTGGACACTTTATTTTTCCGTTTATCATTACTCTGCACAATTCATCTTTTCATACTTCATCCCTAAGGTTAGAAATAATCGTTATTTCTCCTTAAAATTAATTTCGATTTTTCGTTCAAAAGAAACACATGCGGGATAATTTTAAAATGTTCTACAATCTTAAGCCGTATTTTATTGTATTATATAGACCATTGTGTATCAAATATCTTTCAGAATTATTGTCTGAATCTCGATATACACGATGAAAAGTTAAACATGCTCAAGTTTTGTCTATGCTTTTAATTCAGATGGGGTCGTTTTTATTAGTGATGTGTAGTGACATTTTAAAAGAAGGTTTGACGATGTTAAAGTATCTAAGAGAACCATTTTCATCCATTGAGGAAATTAAAGTTAGAGATAATATTGACAATATGAGTAATTATGCTAATAATACTATTATAATATTAATGAATATATCATTTGAGTACATTTTTATAACTTTCTTTTCATATATGATATAGAATTGCCCTTTATAGAAAGATAATTTACCGGTTTTACAAATATATTAAAGGCGTTTTTTTAAATGAAATTGCGCCACTTTAACGCAAAAATACTGTCCTCCCGCAATTCAGCATATTGTAAAGACTTGTATTTGATCCTTTTTGAATCCAAATACAATTTACTGTTGACTACTTTAAGCGATAAGGTAAATAGGTAGAGCACTTTGGCTTTAGGTATACTCGTATTTCTCACATGTTTGACATGATACATGTCTTTGTCATGTCTCTCCATTCCTTGTCCTTCTAAATTGGATAAATCTTTATCCAGCTATCCTCTAGTACATATTTCAGCGGTGAACCATTAGCAAGGAAATCAAGATTATGGAGAGACCACCATTACATGCTTGCTGGCTTAAAAGAATATTATTAAAAGATTTGTGCACAATACTAATGGATTTCTTCCATCTTTAAAAAATGCCTTAATGATTTTACGATTCAATCACACTTCTATGTCCTTGTATGTAGTAGATTTCACTTCAAGGAAAAGTTTTTACTCACTCTCTATTTTTAACCTTATGATTAAATAAATGGATATATAATTCCATAGACTCATGGACAAAAGGAAGTTATACCTTTTCGCTGTATATTGGGATTCAGACAATAAATCTGGAAGATGTTTGATACACAGTGACCTTTAAGACACACGAGATAATCAAGTGTGAAAAAATTGACTCCGTCTCCTAAAAAATAAAACAACAAATAACGGGCGATATCAAAATATTAAACTTCTTTAAGTTTTGTCCATGAGTTTATTATTATCTGAAGCTGTATATTCTTTTAAATGTTTGGCTACAAGTATAAAACCATTTTGAATTATATATTCGAAATGTGTTATTTATATTCTTTGAAAATTGGTAGTTATTTTAAAATACTTATTTAAAAGGTAATACATATAATAAAACTTTAATTAAAAGGTCATATATTGGATCAAAATATCATTTATTTTACCAATATATCAGTTGGCTGAACGCCAACTTTTATCAAGGTGCTATAACATATTTAATGCGTGTCAACAACAAACTCAGAGCCACATTAAATATGTTATAACACCTTGATAAAGGTTGGCGTCCAGCCAACTGAAATATTGGTAAAATAAATGATCCGACGAGTATTTTTATTTAAAGATTTATTTATGGATTGCTCTATTTCAAAATAATTAGAGCTATTTTACAGGATTTATCTGCAATAAATAAAAATTGAAAAAGGGAGAGCATGACTCATCAGTGGTGAACTTTCACAACGGCTTCAACCGTTTATTCTCTAGATATCTCTACTTAGTAATCTGAAAGAAAAAGAAAAAGGTTTGCGTTGAAATTTACTTCCAATTATCATAGATAGATGGCGCTGAACAAATTTTTCTTTATGCTCAAAGTTATTATTGTCATTGCTTTCATTGATTTGAAATTTGTATTTTATATAATGATTCTGCATCAAACTGAAATTAAGTTTAGATTTGGAATATAAAACCATTACTCAAAACAATCTTAAAAAAGAAAAAATGAAGAAAGAATGAAATAGCAAACAATGTTACCGAATTTATGTTGATATAAACATAGAATATGAATAAATAAAATATATATAAATGGATTAAGGAAAATATATAAATTATATATTTACGGTACAAATGAAAATACAAAACATATCAAATATTCCTTTTTCTAAAAGTAATTGTTGTCATTTTAAGCCGTAAAATATAAATTATGGGCAAAATTTGTATTTATTGTAAACCCTCAAAAACCTTCAATTCTAAATCTTAAATATTTTATTTTGATATCAAAATGGAGAGAGGATTGTTATTTTTGGTTGCATAGATACAAGGTGTTCCATTTTTAATGGAATAATTATGTTCAGAACATAGGTAAAACCGGTACATTTAGAATTGTAGGTACCTATCTTTTTATTTGTGTCGATAAAAGATCTTTGAGATAAAAGTTCTATTTTTCGATTCTATAACAATACCTTTATAAAATTTCAACGATTTTATGCACTAAGTATAAAACAAAAATCCTTATTTCAAATAAATTTCAACTCTTCTCTATACATTCATTCGTGGATGGGGTTTCTTGATTTATCAAGAAATTGGGTTTGCCAAATATCACGGAGCAAGCAAAATAAACGTTTAGTTTATTTTTTCTCCACTAGATGGCGCTCTGCCATCTAAAAAGCACATGTGCTCGTGGATAGGAGATGCCTTCTTTATTTTTAATACATTCATTTATTTAATTAAAAAGATATATATTGAATCAAAATATTTATTTTACCAATATTTTAGTTGGCTGAATGCCAACCTTTATCAAGGTATTATAACATATTAATGTGTGTTAACAACAAACTCAGCGCCACATAACGTCAATAAAATTAAGTTTAAAAATATTTTTTGCCTATTGATGTTATGTTGCGCTGAATTTGTTGTTTGCAAACATTAATATGTTATAATACCTTGATAAAGGTTGGCATTCAGCCAACTGAAATATTAGTAAAATAAGATACAGTTTAACCTGTCTATAGCGCCCCCTCTAAATAGCGCCTTCCTCTCTATAGCCCCCGATTTTAAACATTAAAATGTAAATATTTTGAATTAAAAGTGACCTGTCTATAGCACCCTATCTCTTTAGCACCCTATTTTAGTGAGTCCCAAGAGGGGGCGCTATAGACAGGTTTAACTGTATTTTGATCCAATATATGCCTTTTTAATTAAGGATTTATTTATGGATTGCTCTATTTTCAAAACTATTTTTATTTACATTATATATGTTATAAAAAATGAGATTTTCTGCTGATTTTTGATTATCTTGAGGATTATGCTATGGTAATGCAGTCGTGGTTAAAATCTTGAAAGTATAATAATAGAAATGGTTTTGATCAGTAATTGTTTTAATTGAGCTAAAGGAATGTATAAAACATAATTTGATAAAAGTACTGCCTGGCTTAAGGCGTGAGAATAAAAAATGAAATACTTATTTACATAATGTACAAAAGATTTGAGCCGGCCACCGAGAAACAACAACAATCAGTTTTTATATAAGGAAATTCCGACATCTGGTGGTAAATATAAACAGAATATTCGAATCTATGAAATATAATTTCAAATAAAATAATATTTTTAAATAACATATATATATTTATATAAATTTGTATTTTGTGCTCGTGATACTACCTAACATATGAAGGTGTGATGTGGATAAAGAAAATGTTGAATGGTATAAGATGCCACTGACCTCCACAACCCCAGCCGTGTCAATCAATCAGATTACTGTCTCTATATAAACTTCCTGAAGAACATCTTTTTGACGTGAAAAGAGATTTACGTTCTCTTCCCCCTTTCATCGATGTGTATACCTATTTTAAAAGAATTTACGATATTTGAAGGAAGGATTTGTTCAACTGAATCGCCTAATAAACAGCGAAAACTTTAAACCTAATGTAGATTTTCCATATCAGCTCATTTTTTAACTTTATTTTTCAAGTTTGGAAGATTTTATGTTGCCTTTATTAAGGATTCTATCTTTTGATTCAAGGTTAAATTGAAGTATATTATGAGAATTTAGTCAATCGCTCGATAAAGGGTGAAATTCTTTACCTCATGATTTTGTTCTTTCGTCAATACATTGCTTCAGGAGATTATATAATTTATGATATAACAGAAATATTAAGAATTGAAAGGTAAAAGATAAAAAATGGTTTAGGTGGAATATGTTTACTAAAAATACTTCTAACCGAGGCATATATTCATTTTTTAAAACAAAATTAAACAGTTAAAGATTATTTTTGTCATCTATTGAAACGAACATACTAAGAATTGAAATTATTCTGTAAAGAGGGATACATATTTGAAACTTTTAATAATCAAATATTTTCTATATGTATATGGGATTTTATTACCTAGTCTGAAATATTTTGAGAAAGTATATCTAAAATATTTTCCAAATTCTGATTCCATTGTGGAAGACGTTAGTTATTGTATTAAGGTTGAGAAGTTTAATTCACCTACAAGATTGTAGTTCCTGATTTACTCAAAATATGACCTTCAAGATGCAAATAAATTATCTCTTCTAAAGTACATTTACGAATAAGTAATCATGTGATGAACGGCCGCATCTCTGAACGGCCATTTTTGTAAATTTAAAACCCTTTTTCCTGATTTACTCCAACTTCTAATAAGAGACCGCATCGTCATGAGTGTATTATAACTATTTATAATGTTTATATTTATCTTCTCTCTTTAATCATCGATATAATACAATCCTTAATGAAGTTAAAGATGGGAATATATGAACACATATACAAGAGTATTGGTGGCACTTACAGTATCAAGAGATGTTTAAGGCCCTCGAAGTCCGTACTTCGGATAACAGTGATGTTGTTACCCTCCAGGTTCCTGAAACATTCATTAGAATTAGTATTCTACACGTCTTACTATATAAAACCTCAAGTTACAGTCTGAGATAGTCACATTTATTGGATTACATAGAAAAAAGCATAACCACCAGTAGCAAATGTGTATGCGTGTGTTCCTAGTAGTATAAAAGAAAGTAATCAATACATACTGATAAACCAAGCATTTTCAAATCTTTTTCATAATCACTAATTGTAGAAAATAGTTTCTATTTATCAAAAAGAGGTAGCGTTCAATCATTCCATCCTCAATATTAGAGAGTGTCCATATAAAAGCAGTAAAATTTCTTAACATGAGAAATATAACACGATCTTTGTTGAAATAGCGATGGAGGAAGACTTAGAAGCATCTATTTCCTTTTAAAAACATGTATACCGATAATTAAATCATAAAATGTCAGTATTCTTAAAATAGATGATCTATTCACATATATATCAAAAAGGAATTGCGCTCAGATATTCAATATTAGAGAAAATATTGGCACATAACACTATTAATAAAATGCATAGAGAAGAATGTTCACTTAGGTTTTGTTTTCAATTTAAAAATTTCATTAGATTTGGTAAGATATATAGACAGAATTTTATATACATATTCTCTATATAAACAACAAGCAAAGCAGTTTCCGAAGATGAGTTTCTTTTTCTTTATTGATATTCACCTCACACTTTCGGGTATCAAACCCCCTTTCAAAAGAATATATGACTGTTATTTGTGATACCCGAAAGCTTGATATAATATAAAATAAAACTCGAAACACAACCTCGGAGGCATTTCGCTTATTAAATATTTTCTCTATTTATTAATATCAGTGTAAGAGTCTGCACCACGCTGACGAGGGCCAACATTCCTAAACGCGTTCATATTGGGTTTTTATCGATTTATCATGAAATTGGGTTGGCCAAATATTAAGGAATAAGCCTAAATCAACGTTTAGTTGAGTTTTGTTCCACTAGATGTCGTTCTGCCATCTAAACTGCTCAAATGAGCAGTCAGGATATATCATTTTCTTTTGATTAATATCAGTGGGGTTCACATTGGTCTTTAATTGTAGTAATAAGGCTAAAAGGAGAGAGAGAGAGATTGAGATTGAAACTACTTCATTACAATGTCCCCATATAAGTTTATATGAGATTAAATACAGAATAAATATGAATATGTATAAATATGATTATATAATGATAAATATATAAATATATAGATAGATATATATATAAATAAATACAGTCGACTCTCGATAATTTGAAAGTTTTACCGGTGAAAACTATTCGAAAATTGAATAAAATCAATATTAATTGGTCCCCTCAGTAATTTGAAGTTGAAGGAATAGTATCTTGCCACAAATAAACATTTTTGAATAACTGTACAATTGTTTAAAATAATAAATCCCAAATTTTGAGAGATCAACTCTTGTTTACGTGAATTTTTCTCTCCCTCTTCCTCTTTGTTGTTTAAACTACTGTTATTTTGAACACTTGATAAATTGAAAATTTTCTCTGGTTCCTCGAGTTTCAAATTATCGAGAGTCGACTGTATTGGTAGTGAGGGAAAGACTCCGCCAACGAAGGATTACAAGAGGTCTTTCCCACAGAGTGGGAGGGAGATAGAATGACAATGTTTAGATATGTGACATTGTGTAATAATTGACAATTAGATATGTAACAGATTTATATTTTCATAATTAAAAAAGACATACTATCTCGTTAAATTAAACGCAAAAGCTATATGCTATTTATTGACAGCCTTTTGACTAAGAAGTATATATTGTCAGACTAAGAAGTCTAAATTTTATTTCAAATAAAATTACTTTCAACAAATTTCCATCTCTATATGATATTATTATCTCTAGTTGTGTTTCTAAAATGCCTAGATATGCCTTAACACTATTTTACTTTTATATTAACGCATACATGTATAAAACACGTCAATTATAAGATTTATATTTTGAAAAGAAAATCACACACACGCATATAAATAAATTAAATTAGTTGAATATATAAATTAAATATATCACTAATGAAGTTAATAAACCCAATTAAATATAAAAATATGAAAATAGTACCAATCAGATATGTTTTATAATAAATATATAAAATTCGAAAATGGGGGGGAGGGGAGGGAATATTAATCCAATCAAGTAAATTATTTGAAAAATGAAGTAAAAGTTAAAAATATAAATGAGTTAAATTAAATATAAAATATTTGAAATAATATTGAGAGAGAGAGACAAATTTAATTAAAATTAATATAAAACAGATGATTAAATAAAATTAATATATTTCATGATTTATAATACATATATATATTATGAAGAAACTTCTATGTTATTTTGAAATTATAAATTCTTGAATAAACTACCCTGTAAAGTCTACCGCCAGATATCGCCGCTTTCCCTATATAAACCCATTTTTGTTGTTTCCAGTTGGCCGGCTCAAATCTTTCTGTAGATATGTAAATATGTAATCTTTTATTTTCTTCTTTACGCCTCAAATCAAGTATTTATTATTGAATTATAATGCTTTATTATTTTACCACGACTGCGATTCAAATAGTTATGTATCCTTAAATAACCTAAGCAAATTATCTATCAAATTTATTATAACATTTATTTATTATAACTCTCGTTCTACAAGACCAATGAAATATTACATTTTTAGTATATTTAATTAAAAAGGCCTATATTGGATCAAAAAATCATTTACTTTACCAATATTTCAGTTTTTTTGTATATATACAGCTAATATTAATACATATATATTATACTTAATTATTGTTGTTTTATATACATATATATATATTTACAACAGAGTAATTGTAAATAATTGTGTATATACAGTATATGTTATATTAAAATATTTTATTTGATATTATGTTATATTAAAGTATTATTTTATCTATGAAATATAATTTTAAATAAAATTATGTGGGTCGGCTAAAACTTTTATACATTATGTAAATAATCTTTTGGTTTCCTTATTCTACTCGCCTTAAGCCAGGCATTACTTTTATCAAATTGTTTTCTTTTATATATTCCTTTATCACAATTAAAGCAATTACTGATCAAAACCATATTATTATTTTTATTTCAAGATTATTCAACCACGACTGCACCGCCATAGCTTAATCCTCAAGATAACCAAAATTAAGATAATCTCAACAATTCTAAATACAACAAAAATCACTTTTTTATATAACATATATCTATATATATAAAAATGAATGTTTGTATGTTTGTCTGTTTGTTTGTATGCACGGTATACAAATTCGCAGTAGTTCACTAATTCAAACCAAAATTTCCATACATAGGTAAAAAATAACGGGGATGACGATAGGCTATTTTAAAAAATATATAAATCAATTATTAAAACTATATATTCAAATTATTCTACTTAGCTCACGAGCAGCGCCTTCTAGAACGCGGGCGATCTGACGGCGGCGCGCGCCCGTTGGCTGCCGGCGAGCACGTGACTTCCCTGCCCCCTGCCCCCCCCCCCCCCCCCCCCCGTAGAGAAAATGTAATCGTCCGGCTGCCGGCCGGTTGGACAGTCCAAGTTCCCACCGACCAATCAGAGGAATAAAGAGGTCCTGGCGCGCGGGGGCAGAGTTGGTGACACAGAAAAAAGCCTCGCGGGTGACCTCCGGGAACTACGTCCATCTTCCATATGTAATATACATTTAATCGTGTAAACCCGGGCGTTGCCCGGGTCATTCGTCTAGTATGTTATAAAAAATAAGATTTGATGATTATGCTATGTTAAGGCAGTCGTGGTTAAAATCTTGAAAGTATAATAAAAATAGTAAATATCATAAATAGCTTTAATTGAGCTTATGGAATATATAAAAAAAAATGATAAAGGTACTGCCTGGCTTAAGGCGCAAATAAAAAAAAATGTCCAATTTATTTACATAATGCACAAAAGGTTTGAGCCGGACATCGGGAAAGAGAGAGAGAAAATAGTATCTTTATTTTACGGGGCTGCTAACCAAAATGACCGATTTTTGAGCCCCGAAAACATCGGGAAACAACAACAATAAGTTTTTATAGGGCAAGCGTGACCTCTGGCGGTCGATTTAGCGGAGTATTTGAATCTATGAAATATAATTTTTTTTAAATAAAATAATATTTTTATATAACATATATGAATTATGAATTAATGGTAAACAATTTTTTTAAAATAACATAAATGAATAAATAAAAAGTATATACATAGTTATTTTCAAATAATTAAGATATGAATTCTTTATAAATGTCTGGAAAATCAATTTTTCTGTTTATACTCTGTTTATTCTCGTAGAAGCCCAACTTTCTAAAAACAATCTGCAATGCTTTTCTGTAATATATTTGTATATTATTGATGCCTGTTTGAAATCTAGTGTATGACTCATCCTTGGACGTTTACATTATTATTATAATAGGATTATTAAGAAAATAGGTTGGCCAAATATCAGGGAACACGTTAATTAACGTTTAGTTGATTTCTTTCCCCTAGCTGGCGTTCTGCCATCTATAAAACGCACATGTTAGTGGTCAGGATATACCTAATTTGTTTTTTATGTGTTAATGTGTGTATTCAAAACCAAATATATATGTTATATAGGTACAATATAGTTTCAAACATAGATTTGAAAGCATCTTCTATTTTAATATACATAGACACACACACGCGCTTATCCTATCTCAATTTTAACCCCCAAAACTGAATTGAATGCTAAAAAGTAATAAAAACGGTTAACTCAACATTTTTATTCCAAGCCACCTTTTCTCGGTGGTCAAATATTTATTATTAAATTTTCACAGAAGCAATCCATTTTTTTCCCAAAGTTCTCCGACTTAAATTTAAATGCAAATTAAAAGGAGAATAAATAAGTTAATTTTGGTAAATTAATTTTTGAATGGGAATTTTTCTATTTTTATACAAATAGTCGAATTTTCTGTCACTTTAATCTATTTCACTTTGGAGCATTTAAATTTGTTTATTTTAATAGGATAAAAGGAAAGTTGCGTTAGAAAGATATTCACATATACAAAAAAGCCATCTCTACCTTTTAATAAATGGATTGGAATGAATGCATTTATTAAATTAATTAAAACAATGAACATTTCACCATTTTAAACACCTTTTTGGTAGATTTGACTGAATTTATAACTCTTCTCATATGGATGTTATGAAATCGAAGCCACCTCTTTACTGATTAGAGCTATATCCTTAAATTTGATATACAGGTTGTTTCTTGTCTTATTTTTTTTTAATATGGAAGTGCAGCATATTATCACCACCTATGTATAAAGGTTGTCACAAAAGTTCGTGTATTTCTTAAAAACGTTGTTTTTCTTATTACCAAAAGTTCGTATTTTTCTTAAAACGTTGTTTTTCTTATTACTTATCGAATAATATTGTATCGTAAAAATCAAGTCTTTGTATATCTGAAGGTGTTAAAGTAGTTATTGATGACGTCACGGCGACCAGTCGACAATTATTAACAAATTAACCCCCAACTATCTACAGCTAGAGAATCTTGAACAAGCAAGCTAGGCAACTAAATAATGATTTTCAAATTTAAATAATAAATCTATTTCAAATATATTCATTGATAATTAAATTAAATAATAAATATAAATTATATTTCTTTGTCACAATATTATTACAGCGAATACATAATAATACATAAAACAATTATTTTATACATTATACATAACGGCGAATAATATTGGTATTTCAATTTTTTCAAGTGTTTACTCACCTTTGGGGCAACCTTGTAAATAGGGATAATAAACAAAATTAATTTTTTAATGCATTTTTTTTAATTAAAGGTGTCTTTCTCGATATATACTAATATAAAATGTTTCTGGAGATGATTTTTTTTATTTTTCCTTGAAGTTATCTAAGGAATCTATGCCCTTCTACAAGATTTTACAAAACGAAAACGCTGTTTTTTATTATTCGTTTTTTACTCCTGTAGAAAGGCAGATACATATGTCTGGAAGTGTAAGATTATATTGATAAAAAAAATGAAAAGAAACTAATATTTAGAAATCTGTTTTATTATTTTGAAATATTTTCAAATTTGTGATAAACACTTCAAATATGTCGTCGATTCCGGGTTGCTACAGCTCTTCACACTTTGTATCAAAAATATTGAATTTTTAAAAATATAAGTTTAAGGTTTTTATTTCCTTTAAATTTATTTTTCAGTTTTGAGAAGCAAATATTTACATATCAGACATAGAGAGAGTTTTAAATTGATATTTTGTATATTTATTCATAAATCTTTTAAACTTTCGAAAATATAAATCGTTTAATAGAACAGAACGGAGATACACTTTTCAGTTTAAATTTCTCAATAGATCTCAACGCCATAAAATTCTATATCACATTAGATCTTTATACGGCCATAATATTATTTAAAAAATAATATTGTTTGAAGTTTATATGCTAAGTTTATAATTATTCTTATTTTTTCAATTCACAGAAGCATTTTTCTGCCAGACATATTCAATTTTTTTCATCATCATTTTTATTATTATTATTGTTTTTTTTTCTTAGTTAGTTATCAAATCATTTGCAATTGTAGTTTCCTTTTGTTTTGCTCCTTTTTTAAAGCAATAAAATATATAGAACTAAAGTGTAATATTCAATTCAAGCATATGGAACAAACATCGATTCATTTTTAAAACAAAGCAAAATCATAAGCTTATAAAACTTTCACTTTTTCATACAAATATAATATGATACCTTAACGCGTCATTTTTTAAGAGAGCCAGGCCTTCCCATTAACCTTTCATTGCAATATGAGCAGTAGAAATTGTTTAAAATTCAAAACAAGCGTACGCATCTATAATAGTTTCAAATTTTTATAGAAAAGGATTTACTAATTTATCAAAAAGAATTAATATATGTTTGAAGCCGCTTAATGTTTTAATAACTCTGCTATCTTAAAAGTTCACGTCAACATTGTCAGGATATGCCTTTTTCTTTATTTTAATACCAACAGCTGACCTTTTTTATCATTTTATTTCGTATTATATTGTCAAATAAAGATAAATAGTAGACTAAATTGAACTATTCGAATAGAAATAGCAAAATATAACGACGATTGAAGAGGAGTGTCTTATACGAAATTTATTCGCAAGCTTTCGGATGCATACGTCCTTCTACAGGCTTTACATTGACAAAAAGAAAAATAAAAGAAAAAATTCTTTATTTTTGTCAATGTAAATCCTGTATAAGAACGTATGCATCCGAAAGCTTGCGAATAAAGTTCGTATAAGAGACTCCTCTTCAATCGTTGTTATATTTTGCTAAAGATAATAGTGTAAATTGTCTCTCTTTTTTAATACAAGTGAAGTGATTGCAGTGATATTTTAATCCCTTATGGAACAGAGAAACCTTAAAATATATTTTAAAGAGAAATATTAATTATTCTTATCTACATTATATAATGCGGATATATATATAATATTCTATTATGATGCATTAACACGCCGTATGTCCATAGTTCATCTAAAATACCCATTCCACAAGTTTAGCATCAGTATCACCATAAAAGGAAGATCGAAAAATGCAATATAACAGCGGTATGGTAGATTAAAATGGCGAAACCTCTGGGAGGATTCACCACTGATGAACCAGGCCCTCCTATTAATTTTTAATTGCAGTAATGACAGTAGAAAATGTTTATTTAAAAAGAAATTATTCATACGCGTCTATAATAGTTTTGAATTTTGATAATATTATATAACAATCCATGTATAACATTCCCAGAATTTCCAACATTAGATTTATCGATCAAAAATAAAATAAAAATGGCAAGATTTAATTCTTTTCTATCAAATCTAAATAAAAAAGAGAAAGAAATATTTTCTATTATTTTTCAACGTATATTTCAAAGTTAATTTTTTACTTTGACGTCAATAAAGAATTTCCTTGAAAACGAGATATTGGAATATTTTAGAAATGTATAACCAGAAGAAAAATAAAACCCAATTTTACCCAATCAAAGATAATTCACACATTATGTAACATAATAACATAGCAATCACACTATGCAGATATATTAAATAAATGTAATTATGTACAATAGTATCTGATAGTATCTGATTTTATTATAACTCTTTTATAAATTTATTTATTACAGAACACACGCTATATCCTATGTAGATATTTGCGTGTAGTTTTTGAATCTATTTTATGTACATAGTTTTTAAATATATAGACACAAATTATTTCTAGTTTTAAATAGAGAGTGAAAGTTATTTAAATTTACATTTCAGAGCAATAATTATACAAGAAATGAAGTTTAAATACATTTTATTAAAAAGTATAATATATTGTTAAAACTATGGCCACTTAAATTAATAGTATAAATATAAAATAATATATAAATTAATAATTAAAAAAACTATACTAATTAAAACTAAATTTTTCAATTCTTTAATGTAATTTAGGTCCACGGCAGTTGAGATAGAGTCTGCAGAATTTGTTAAATTTTCTATATTCTTCTTTACTGGAAACCATTTGGCTTAAACTGGAAGCGTTCATTTGACATTGTACTCTCAAATATGCAATCTGAAATCTGTTGCAGATTATAACATAACTCGTGTCCTATTGACCGAATTATTGCATCATGTCTTTTCCTGTAAAAGCCAGTAAGCTAGAAATTTGAATTGAATTTTTGAAAATAATTTTATTTATGGAATTTTGATATTTTAGCTTAATATTTATATAAAATAATTATGAATAAATATCATATATGGGATCTAAAATAAAATTCATTATTTAACCAATATTTCTAGGGGCAAAACGCTTCTCTTTATTCTTATAAAATCTTTAAAATAAAGAACTATATATTTTATCAAATTGTGTGGACATTTGCCTTGAATTAATTTGCATGTTTCTGGGTTGAACCAATCACAGTGACAACTTTCAGACGTATTCTAATGGTATCAAAGTTTCACCGCGGTTTGTCAAATATTGTGCGTAAAAAGAATGCTAACAGATATTTGTTGAATTTCTATAGATGATTCAATGAAACCTTGGAAAAGATTAAATTCTCTTGATCATTAATACATCGGTGTTGAATAGAGATTTAAAATCTAAGATGGTCTTCGAGTCAATAGCGTTTTGTATTTAATCTATCCTTCAAGACAACACGCTATATCTTTCGAGGATATCCTCGCGTAAAAGGCATATCTCGACCACGTTCAAATGAACTTTTTAGATGGCAAAGCGCCATCTAGTCGTTCAGAAATCAATTAAACATTGATTTTACTTGTTTCCTGATATTTGGCCAACCGATTTTTTTTTTATAAAACAAAAGAAGTCAACCATGAATGCGTTTCGGGCTGTTGGCACTCATCAGCGTGGTACAAGCTGTACCTCTACGACCAAATTGACCTTTTTTCACATATTTATATAAAATAATAAAGGTTGAAACACATTTTTCTTTAGAAAAGTGCACAATGTGGGATTCGATCCCGAGTAATGGCTGTCGAAAAATTGACAAAGTTTATTACCACTCCTCTACCAATCAGCTGAATAAAATCTTGTTATATCAATCACCACGACTATGATTTAATTCTCAACTATAACTTTCTCTTCTAGACCTCAATAAAGTACACTGCGTGACATTGAAAATGGAACACCAAGAAATAGTGGCCAGAAAGTGATGAAACTCGGCAGACAGAGAGAGACAGGGACGAACAATAAGTGATCTTTATTTTAAAATGATAGTCATAATACAGAGCGAGAACGGCGTCGGCTTAGTAGCAAGTAGGACCACCGCGGACGGCGATGCACGCAGCAACACGTCTAGGTAGAGAGTCAATCAGAGTACGGATGGCGTCCTGAGGGATGGCTCTCCATTCCCTCTCAACCATTTGCCACAGTTCGTCTTCTGAACGCGGCTGTGGCAAGGCATGCAAACGGCGTCCAATGATGTCCCAGACGTGCTCGATTGGTGAGAGATCAGGAGAGTACGGTGGCCAGGGAAGCATCTGTACATCTTGCAGAGCTTGTTGGCTAATGCGAGCAGTGTGCGGTCGGGCGTTATCCTGCTGATAAAGGGCATTGGGTACCCCCTGAAGGTAGGGGAGTATCACCGGTCGCAGCACATCATCAACGTATCGTTGGGCCGTCATAGTGCCCTGAATACGAAATAAAGGTGACCTGGAATCATACACGATTGCGCCCCAAACCATGATTCCACGTTGTCGCACGGTGGGGCGTTCCACAATTGCTGCCGGATTGGACCTTTCTCCACGTCGACGCCACACGCGTACACGGCGACTATCACTGGACAAGCAGAAACGCGACTCATCTGAGAACACGACCCTGTGCCATTCCGTCATCCACGTCGATCTAGCCCGGCACCATTCCAAACGTTGGCGCCTATTCGGTGGGGTCAATGGCAGTCTTCTCAGCGGACGGCATGAGTGCAAGCCATTAGCAACCAATCGACGGGAAATGGTTCTGGTCGAGATGGAATGATCTAGGGTGTCTTGCACATGTTGCAGGATGGCGGTACAAGGGGCTTGTGGGGCCGCCACTGCTTGTCGAAGGATACGCCGATCCACACGTGCTGACGTCACTCTGGTTGCACCGACATTCCTATAAATTGCCACATTTCCTTGTTCCAACCATCTTCTCCACAGTCGGTGCACCGTGGACGCACCAAGGTGTGTATCAGCTGCGATTTGACGTATGGACCAACCTGCCCTTTTCAGTCCGATCACCATGCCCCTCGTAAAAGCGTCTGTCTGCTTGAACTGCCTCCGTTTACGATGACCTGGCATTCTCTGTTATTACACGTGTCTTTTGACACAAGAACAAAATTTTTACAATGATTTTCCTTGAAGAAATAACGACACGAATATTGTCCTTTCTGCAAGTTCCTTCCCTTATATCTTACTCCATGTGCGCACGAGAGCTGCGCATTGTACATCATTTGCATAACTCGGTTAGGCGCGACTACACTGAAATTTGCATAATTTTCTGGCCACTATTTCTTGGTGTTCCATTTTCAATGTCACGCAGTGTATTATAGACATTTTATTACGAGTTTACATGGGTTATTTATTTATTTATTTCAATTTAAAGCCCTATGTCCCCCTAGAGACACTTTCGCTGTCATACATGTATATTTTTACATTGGTCTATATATATATACAATAATTTCAGGCCTAAAGAATAGTTATATGCTATTAACAAGGAAAAGCGAGAAAACACCAGAACAGAGAAACTGTGTACAAAATAAATTACCATTTTCTTAAAAGATATTTGTTGCTATATAATTAAAAATATATCTCTCTACAAAAAAAGGTATTAAATTTAATATACATCCATTTATTGGAATTGAAAATACTTGGATCTGTTACTATTAAATTATTGTCGATTCTATAGACTTGTAAAACAGGACAATCCAGAAAAAGATGAATTGAGGGTTAGAATTGTCATATAATATTAGATATAGGTTGTGTTGGGACACTAGAGATAGCCAGTCGATATGCTGAAGGATTTGTTAGCTCCAATTTGAAGGATTCCACGAAGAGAGAGGTAAACCCAGGATTACTGCTCCCCAGACTCTGTCCCTGTGGAGTGTGCAGTAAATGACTTTCTGAGAGATTTATCACATCCCCTTCTAGTTGTGCACTTGATTATTCTTATGAAATCTCTATTTATTGAGGTACATCAGTGTGTGACTTCGTAAAGATAGAGGTTGGCCTGGCAGGCATTCATAGTTATTAAAATTAAAGATTTTTCGGCCAGTAAATCTTTTTTATTATCTCGACGCTTCGACAAAAATATTTTGTCCTGTCAGGAGCAAACAAACCTTTGTTTGAAAAAAGTACAAATGTGATATTGTACTGGGATAAGGCGAATAAATTATGAAAAAATAAGTTGCACGATAAGGATATGCCTCTTTCTTTTTCAAACTTTTGTTTGTTTTGTCCTGACGAGGACAAAGATTTTTGCCGAAACGTTGAGATAATAAAAGGAATTACTGGCCGAGGTATCTTCAATTTTAGGAAGTGTGACTTGTCAAATGACGTTAGGCTTACTTTATTATCGAATCTTTTATCGAGGTACAGAACACAATGTGTAAATATCTAGCTGTAAAAATGTTTATACGGAGCTAAACTATTCAATTTTCAATTTTTATTCCTGCAGTATAAAGACTATATATATGAATATATTTTAATACTATATATATATATTTTTTCTATATATACTCCAATAGTTCACGAATTTAATAAATTTAGTTTGAAATATCGAGATATCGTTCAACCAACACGTATCATCCATCATGTACGTTTATTTTCGAAAAAATGTGTTTTCACACACACAAATATTGTAATATATTTCTGTCAATATCATATGTATATAAAATATGTCAATAAATACTTGTATAAAAATAGTATTTGTCATTAATTTGTTAATGTGATACTCCTGTTGAAGAACTGACAAGCTCGAAAGCATGAAAATAAAAAGGTTTGCACAAGGAAACGTAGCCTTGGAAGCTTTATTTATTTTATTATACTATATACATCTTGCATAGGTGCTAAAGGTGAATACTTTGAGAAACTCTGAAATTTGAAAGTTGCAGCTTTAATAAAATAAATGATTGCATAACCTTTTGTAGTGACCCTTGTATATATAAAAAGAAATTTATTGTTTACAAATACCCTCTTATATTTTTTTAAATGTTTATAGCAAGCTCTACATAAAAATGTTTATATGGAGTCACTGTGAAGTTTCTATCAAGGTACTACAAGGTTCATATCGGAACACAGCAAGGTATATATTCAGGTAACTTCATGCTTTTATCGAGGCATTGCCAGTTATATATCCACAGCTTCCACCATTCTTATATAAAACAACGCAATGGATCTAGAGAACTACTAAAATATTTAAGCGACTTTATATTCAAACCTTTAAGGCGCGCCTTTGATATTAAATCCCTTGTTTTATCAGAGATCAAAGATAAAATTTAACATTTTAAAATATGATAATTCAATGGATATACCTGCATATTGACTGAGTTCCGGGGTATTTGATACAAATATTACATCATCGTATCTGTTTTCTTTCCTTATACGTGGATATAAGATATCTTTCACACTTAGTTGAGAGAAGTAGCAGCAAAAACATTTTTGTTCAAATCATTAGAATTTAGAATTGATATATAATAATAGATGGATATTTTAATGTATTCTTCTCCTTCATATATATGTTTTTATCTTTTATGTCATATTTTGTATTATGTTTTATGTATAAACCGTTACTCTGATAATCCTATTCACGTTCCTATACATGGCATCCACAATGGCTTAGAATGATATTTGAATATTTGTATATTTAATCATTATATATGTAATGTTATTATAATGTAATGTAATATGATATAGGATTATATTTATATACTCGTATATGTATATTATCATAAAGCTTGTGAGCAACATATATATATATATATATATATATATATATATGTTATATTAAAATATTATTTTATTTAAAATTATATTTCATAGATACAAATATTCTGTTAAATCGACCGCCAGAGGTCACGCTTACCCTATAAAAACTCATTGTTGTTGTTTCCCGTTGGCCAGCTCAAATCTTTTGTACATTATGTAAATAGGTTTTTCAATTTTTGATTTTTACGCCTTAAGTCAGGCATTACTTTTATCCAATTATGTTTTATATATTGCTTTAGCTCAATTAAAGCTATTTGATAACTAATTTTATTATAATCTTTTCCACGACTGCATACCAATACCATTGACCTAATACCTAATATATTCCAAAATATATCAAATCTCAATCTTAAAAATAAATCCAAAATCAAGCAGAAAATCTCATTATTATTTCATAATAATAGTCGACAGGATATTACAAAAATAATGCGCATATAGATCTTTTTTATATATAATATATATATATATATATATATATATATATATATATATGGAAAATTTGCCGGGAGGAAATTAATCCATGGAAGCAATGGTCGCCTCTCCCGTCAAAATTAACGTCAGAATCTGACGCCATCTATGGCAAATTTTCCATCTATTTTTTGCCAATAGATTTGGCCCAGCCACATTGCCAGCAAAACACCTCTTTGGTAGATTGTGAGGATTCCATTAGATCCCGTGTGGATCTCATGGAATAAAGACCGCCCTAGACTGACGAGGGCCATTAGCCCGAAACCATGGTCTCTAGGTGGACGCTTATCAGTTTGCCAAAGTTGGTGTTGTGGCTTTGTCACCGAACCGATGCCGCTAGTTGCGGCGACGGTCAATAGATGGCGTCAGATTCTGACGTTAATTTTGACGGGAGAGGCGACCATTGCTTCCATATATATATATATATATATATTCATATTTTTTAAATATTTATATATGAGGCTTTTTTGGATATTCAAATAGTAAAATTTCCCTCAAATAATATTAATTGTCTTTTAATCCCGATATACATGCTAAAAGTACAACTTCCTTAATATTTGTGTTGTGTATGTGTTCATGAGTGTAAATAGATATTTCGAAAGGCAAATTGCTTATGTGTTGTAGATTATTTTAAAACTGTATGCAATTTTGAGGATAAATCGATTAAATACTTGCCTTATCATCACGAGCAATGCGCGCTTTGTATTATAAAAATGTTTATATATATATTATTTAAAAATTATTTTTTTTTTTTTTTGAAAAAAATATAAATTTTTTATTTTCACATTCATTGACTATTCTACATTTTTTACCATAGTTTTAGAATACACCACTTTTACAATTGTTGCAAATATGTATAGTTAACTTACCTATTTTTTAAATTCATTAATATATATAAATTAATATAAAATGAATAATATTCAAATAAAAAGTAATTTTAGATTTCAAATGTGTGTATACAACATATAGTTAGAGAAGGAATGCTAAAAATAAATATTTAAAAAAAGTTGTTTTGTTATTTGTGTGTTTGTTGGTAAATTTTAAATATATATTACAAAATAATTCAGTTGAAGATGAGAATTTTGCCTTTTTGAATCCAAGATTACCAATAAAATTATAGCCTTTTTATTAGAATATACTTAAATTATAAATGAATATATCTAACAATTATATCACCAATTATTATCAAATGCTGAGATAAGAATCATTAACAAAAAGAAAATCATTGAGAATCCATTGTAATAAAATATTTCTCATTGAGCTAAAGAGAGTAAAAAAAGGATCAATAGTGTCCTCTCTTGTAAATTACCCAATTATATGCTATCACATAGGCCTCCAAATTAAGTATCTAATTAAAAGCCGTAATAAAATATCACCACCCACATTTTTATCTCACACTTCAACTATTTAGTTTTAACGATAATGGTTAGAAAAGTATATAACCAACTTTTATTGGCAAAGTCACAAAACCAATCTCCAATTATGCTTTAATTAAACTCTATTCTGTATGTATAAACATTATATAAAATCTAACCAATCCGATTGTTCGATATAGTGAAATTTCTCATAAATTATCCATCAGATATGAGGCTTGTTACATGAGCAACTACCTTAGTGAATTAAAGATGTCTTGATATGACATTATTTTTCAATGATATCTTACTCAATTGAATATAACTTGAATATAGCATCACACACCTTCAAAGGTTATATAACCTAATCGAATATAATCTTTAATTGAATGTAACTTGATATATAACATGAGAGATTGCTTAATATTGAATATAACTTTATATAACATTAATACCATCCAATTATTGATTACCCAATTGAAAATATAACTTGATATAACATCACCCTGCCAATGATATATTACCCAATTGAATGCAACTTGATAAAATATTACCTTATAATGAGAGATAAACCAATTGAATATAATTTTTATATCATCACTTTCCAATAAAATATTATCCAATCAATAAGAATTCGAATAAACGATGTCAACCTCCAAAGCGACAACATCTAGGAGATATCAGATATATCCATGCATATTTTAGGCGGTCGCTCATGAACGTTTCTATCATATATATAACATATATTCAATAATCATTCAACTATATGTTTTATACTTCATAGTTCCACAGTTTATTCGATATAATCTATTTAAAAAAATGTTTTATACTTAAATATCTCTTATGAGTAACATCCCAAAATGCTAGATGTTCTCAGCTTTTCTTGGAGGTAGTCTCTTATTCGATTTTGATTAGCTCTGTTCAAATCATTTATAAAGATACGAGATTCAGGAAGAGAGATCGCTAATGAGAAATTTTACTATAAACAAAATTAAAAAATGAAGCGTTTTAAAATAATAAAAAGAAAACATCAAAAATACGTAACATATTGAGACAACCAATCTCAATTTGTTATGCATAGAACCTCTACACTCTCCAAAACAACCATAATGCTAAATTCAACACACCAAATCAAACACAAACCTACAAACAAAAAAAACATATAACTAATGTAAATCAAAAAGATAACAAATTTCAAAGACAAATAGAGACAAAAATCGATTAAAAATTCCATTAAAGATATAAAAAAAAAAAGAAAGTAGGAAAAAAAGAAAGGTAAAAGTTTCACGAAGGAAAAAAAAGCAAATTTAAATCATGTAGAAAAAGAAGAGCTTTGACAAAAGGCAACAACTGGAGGGCTTAAAATCTATTCATAAGGTTCGCCGTTCCAACCATTAGAGCTACTGGTACTGGCAACCCATTTATCAACCGCCAGAGCTCCCGATGAAAAAGGAATAATACCGAAAGAAATGGAATAATACTTTAAAACCCATTGTTTAAGTCTGTGAAATAGATTGTCTGATTTGATTGCCTTCTTGAACAGAAAAGTTAGGTATACATATTTTTGTCGGCTTCTTTTTTTATATATGAAGAAAAAAGAGATTTTTGAAATCTATATTTTATATAAATTGAAATGTATTTTCATGAATAGGTTATTATAAATATATATAGAGATGTTTCCTTTAATATTTAGTGTGATATGTTATTATTTTTCCACGTGTTTATAATTATATATTTTTATCTGTATCAAAAATAAAATTAAGTACTGGAATTTTTGCACTTCAATTTGATATTTCAAATCTATATGATTTTGTGCGCCTCAAAATATTGGCATTCCTTATTTATTAGTATTGAGTATTGGTACTAAATTTTGACGCTATCTTTTTTTGAAATACAAGTAATTGAAAGATATTCTAGAGACCTCAAACTCTATAATAAATGATTGAATCATAAAAATAAATGAATTATATATATTCAAGTATAATGTCTGTATAAATAACTTTTAAATATTCATATATTTTTTTAAATAAGCGTTAAAAAATTACTACCAATTTGGTACCCATAACAATAAGGGTAAAAAAGGATCAAGAATGAGTCGTATTCCACGTAACCATCCAGATGACTGGGAACAGACAGCTGTTGAGACCTGCATCACCTTGTTGGGAAGGTATGAATCAGCATGTTAAATCAATTCCAGTTAACTAACACACACATGTGTGTTCTCTTCAGTGGATTTAACAGACTGTTTCATAATGAGATATACTATCAGAAAATAAAAGGTTACCCACCCAGAAGGATTCAAAGAAAAAGCATAGGTGAAATTATACTCTAATTAACTTCTTGATTTTAGATACAAAAAGTCGAAAAAATAGATAAATGCGTGTACATGTTCATTTTTTAGTCAATTGGTATAGGTAAAAGCCTGTAGATACATACCAAGATAATTATATTCACCAGTTCCTTCTGAGTACAAAACACTTTCCATTTATTCTAGTATATTTTGAAATTTGTGGCATTTTAAGAAGGTAATTCATAGGCACAATAATCTATTTTTCTAGATATAGATTCTAGAGCTAGATTTTATCTACTTTTCAAACAATCGCTTAATCATATTTGTTGATTTAGAATAGCTAACTCTTCATCACACTAACTTTGACTTACAGATAACAACGGCCTTTGAATTTCAACGGTTGATTTCAAATTCACGAATTCCAATCGGATCAAACAAATATTCGCTTTTTAAAAGTAAAAGACCAATTGAAATAATTAAATTGAAATAATATATATACAATTTGATTTTTTAATAGAACAATCCATAACTAAATATTTAAATATATAATAAGGGAATCGCTCTATTTAAAAAATCAGTTTTTTGTCCATGCTCTTCGCCCAGAAAGAAATTATTTATATAGTTATATATATTACATAAAGAGAGTGGAGGTATAATGGTACTCATGTACCAAAAGAGGCACAACTACCTTTGAATATGCATTTGTTCAAATGCAATTCGTATTTTAAAAAAGAGTTGTATCTTTTGATATATAGTTATAGAACGCTTCACGATTTTGCGTGTCATCCTTGCGCAGGGTCCATACTAATCTTCTCTGTATCTTTCCAATTTTATTTCTTCAAATAAAAGACACTTCGGCCAGTAAATCTTTTTATTTTCTCGGCGTTTCAACAAAAATCTGTTGTCCTCGTCAGGAGCGAACAAAAATCAAAACATTTGGCAAAGCGTTAGAAATTATTCTAAGGCTGCAAGGGCGTTCTCACGCGGTATTTCAAGATTTACAATTTTGGTATATGTACCGCCGAAGAAGCGTGTACAACGTGATATAGAGTTATATTTGAGTCGGTATGATAAAGCATAGATTTTTTGCGTCTATTTCAGCTGAAGTAAACATATTTTAAAGGAATAGATTGTGAATATCGATAAAAATTTAATGAGGCCTTCAAACGAGAGGGATAAATACCCAAAAATGTCCTTCCTAAATCTAACCATGAATAAATTAGCAGCTGCCAATGGCTCTATTGTTTAATGGAGGTCTTGAATTGGGGCCATTGCCGATCCATATCACGAGTTCTATGAAATATACCCTTTTTTGAAAGATTCTCAATATCCTAATTTGTCTTTCGAGACATTTTTATGAGAATATTAATATTATTTAATATCAATAGGACATAGTAAAGTGCATTCATCACTTTAATGATATAAAACCACTCTGAATATTGTGATCTAAAAAAGGAGAAGTCAACTACACGTTGAAGTTTTATCCATATAATATTTACATATAATTTGGAGATTTGAAAAGGTTTAGTTGTTATTTATTCCAATAGATGGCACGATACAACAATTTTCAATTATATAAACTGTAGATACTTTCAGATACTATGAAATTTAAATTTTAATATAATGAATAATTCACTTGAACATGTGGAATTTAGAATAGGATTTGTATAATCTGTTATATGAATAAATAACATGTTATTCATATGCAAAAAGAGGCACTCCTCTCTTCATATAATGTATTAAAACAAGGCATCTATATCATAACAATGCCTTTTGTTCTTCACCTCTGTACTGAGTTTAAAAATATGATTCCACAACATCAGCTTTGTTAAAATTAGTCTTTTTGCATATACACTCATGGACAAAACTTAAGAAAGTGGAAAGTCTTTAAAGTAGTCTGTTTATTTTTTAAGAAGAAGAAGAATACAAAGGCAATTTTGTTCACACTTGGTTATCTCATGTGTCTTCAATAAAGGCTACTGTGTATCCAATATCTTTCAGAGTTATTGTCTTAATCCTGATATACATGCTAATATGTACAATTTCCTTGAGTTTTGTTCATTACAGTATATACAACTGATTAGAGTAATAGACACAACGGCACCTAATTCTATCCTTGAAATAAACACTCTACGTGTATATTCTATTAATAAATCTTTACTGAAAGATGTCAAACATAAATTTAATTATATGAGTGTTCATTCTAAACAAAATATGAACTTCTGATTGTAGGTTCTCTTTGAAAACCCAAACAACAATGGAAGTTAAGCGGTACATTTAGAAGAATAAAAACGTATTTAGGTCACACAACCCTTTCATGATTGAAAAAAGTGCGGACTGGAAATGATTTACGTTGAGAGAGGGAGAGAAAAAAAGGTGTGACGTGGGCGCTTCATCAGAATGAACCCCAATCCTTTGAAGGACATGGCATCAAAAAGAACTGTGTATCTTTCTCAGAGCTGAGGACAATGCCTCCGCCCGTCTAGCTCCTTCCAGCCTAGCGGAGCATATTCAACCGGGTTCTTCTTGATCTGAACATGTTCTTTGAGAGAGCTCCAAAACTATATCATCGACTTCTTTGTTTTCTAAATTTCAGAGGAATACCCTCCATAGACAAAATTTGAGTGAGTTTAATATTTTGAAGTCGCCAGTTATCATTTTTTCTAAGGAGATAGGCAATTTTGTTCATACTTGGTTATCTCGTTGTTGTTGTCGTTTCCAATAAAAAGCCTCAGATGGCCCCATACATCTCTATCACGGCAATTGCAATGTCCTCTATCTTGGGTGTGTAAAGCTGCTGCTCTGAGTCCATATCAAGGTTATTTCGTATGTATTCAATAAAGATCAATGTGTATCAAATATCTTTTAAAGTTATTGTTCGATTCTCAATATAAATGCAAAAAGGTAAAATGAGTCGATGAGATTGTGTGTGTTGTATGTTGTACTCTCTCTCTCTCTCTTCGAATATAATAAGAGTATAAAAATATTTTGGTTATATATCCTAAGTATATAAAAATTACAGCATATGTCGTGGTTCATTTGGATGAGGAACGCGAAGACTAAAACGCGGCTGATTCCACAATCGCCTTTTCAGTGATACGCTGACTTATGCACGGTGGATTCTATGGCCACTGGACATGCGTCGGACCTGGAGGCTGTTGGGCTCTGCTCTACCTGGAGTATAGGAGCTCCATCTATGTTTCCTTCCTGTGGTTATTCTGTATAAGACCGGTGGTCTTAATAAAGCAGTATATGTGAAAGTGTGAGTACAGCCTATGATAAACATGATAGGTAGTTTACATTTATATAAAACTATAAGTGCATCACATATCTACGCATGTAGAAGGCAGTTCAACGTTTGTATCTAGAATTTATCAATGTCTCTATTGACAAGATGGACTCGTTGAAGCAAATTTCATTCAGAAAAGTTTCCCAAATTCGAGAACCCTTGTGAAGATTCAAACTTCGTGTTAAGCATTTTATCTTGAAAAGGGCGACAGTTTTTTTTTTTTTTGTTTATTCCTAATACACGTGGTACAGTCCATGATAATCATGGTGGGTAGAAGTTGGTGACTGTTTGTACGGTAAGTGTACCACATGTCTACACATGTGAAAAGCAGTTCGACTTTGCACTTACTAATGTGCCAGAGCCTCGTTTGGTCACCAGAATTCGCTTGTGGGGTTGGACTTTTGCGAGAAACGGGAGCCATTGGAGCATTTTTAAAATCAGAAAAATAGTTTCCAATGCGGGATTCGATCCCGGATCGTCGCGTTCGAAAACCAACGGTTTAGACCATTCTTTCCCGAACCGTTGGTGACACTGAAATCGTGGAGCCAATATAATTTTGAAATTTGATATTAGCCATGTCTATTTAAAAGCGAAATTAAGTTTTATAATTAAGCTAGGGGAGCAAGGGCCCTGTAACTGCTAAAAATGATGCCAGTAGGTGACCGGGAATTAAAAGAAAAACATGAATGCATCACCCTCCCAATAAAACCCCAGGAGTTGTAATTTCAAAGAATATTTCCTAATCCACTTTGTGATAAGAAAATATTTGCATACTTGATTAGACTCCTTATAAAGTTTGCCACCCCGAGTAATTTATTAAATTTTATTTTGTGTATCCTTATAAATTCACATAAATGGGATGCAAGGGGCGGCTTTATTTACATATTTGTTTATAGTGAGATTATTGCATAAAAGCAAATAAATCTTATAATTGTTAATACATATATTTTTTCAAGAATATATTTTAAAAATTATTTTTTTATATTTTTTGTAAAACATATTGAAAGAGAAGCATGGGGACTTGATTTATATTTTAATTTACTGTTTATTTTAATATTTTTGATGAATACTTTTATTTGTGTGACATATATCCAAATATATTATTTATATTACAAGCGATTTGTGTGTGTTTACATGAAGGAAATATATGTCAGCGGGGTATAGCTAGCTACCGTAGGGGTGAAATATAGCAACAAGATGGAACTAGATGTCAGCGGGGTACAGCTAGCTACCGTAGGGGTGAAATATAGCAACAGGACGAACCTAGATGTCAGTGGTGTACAGCTAGCTACCGTAGGGGTGAAATATAGCAATAAGAAGGAACTAGATGTCAGCGGGGTACAGCTAGCTACCGTAGGGGTGAAATATAGCAACAGGACGAACCTAGATGTCAGCGGTGTACAGCTAGCTACCGTAGGGGTGAAATATAGCAACAAGAAGGAACTAGATGTCAGCGGGGTACAGCTAGCTACCGTAGGGGTGAAATATAGCAATAAGACGGAACTAGATGTCAGCGGTGTACAGCTTGCTACCGTAGGGGTGAAATATAGCAACAAGACGGAACTAGATGTCAGCGGGGTACATCTAGCTACCGTAGGGGTGAAATATAGCAACAAGACGGAACTAGATGTCAGCGGGGTACAGCTAGCTACTGTAGGGGTGAAATATAGCAACAAGATGAACTTGATGTCAGCGGGGTACATATAGCTACCGTAGGGGTGAAATATAGCAACAAGGCGTAACTAGATGTCAGAGGGGTACATATAGCTACCGTAGGGGTTAAATATAGCAACAAGACGGAACTAGATGTCAGCGGGGTACAGCTAGCTACCGTAGGGGTGAAATCTAGCAACAAGACGGATCTAGATGTCAGCGGGGTACATCTAGCTACCGTAGGGGTGAAATATAGCAACAAGACGGAACTAGATGTCAGCGGGGTACAGCTAGCTACCGTAGGGGTGAAATATAGCAACAATACGGAACTAGATGTCAGCGGGGTACATCTAGCTACCGTAGGGGTGAAATATAGCAACAAGACGGAACTAGATGTCAGCGGGGTACATCTAGCTACCGTAGAGGTGAAATATAGCAACAAGACGGAACTAGATGTCAGCGGGGTACATCTAGCTACCGTAGGGGTGAAAGATACTTCGGGACGGAGGTATATTGTGTAGGGCCCAGGTGGGAAACAGCTGCCCGTGGGTTACATTGATAATTAACTGCCCCGGTTGAGAGCTCCATGACTCACCCGCGGGCGGTTAGAGTTGAGTGGCGTCTTGCCCCGGTCTCACCCTGTTGGCGATGCTCACCTTCCAACTATTCATGCTCCCGCACCTATAATTGCTCCACATTGATAAGAACAAGAATAAATTCTATTCAACACTACGTGCCTTTATAGCTTTATTTGTATGTCACTTCTGAATAGAGGAACGTGCACGAATTCTTCTACATAGAAATAGATAGCATAGTCTTACCTATCAATATATAAACAACTCACCAGTTGGAAAAGACGCCTCTTTCTAAGGAAACTTTGATACTGCAACTAGGTGTCTTTTACAGATATTTTCTATTCGACTTTTCCAAAGCAGGACAACTTTCTGTTATTCGAATAAATGAGAGAAACTCTCTCAATATTATAGATATATTTTTGGGGGTAGTAATTCTGTACATGAATAACTTACACACATATGCAAATAAAAATTCTTTTTTTATTATTATCATAAGTGAAAAACCTTGCTTTAAGAGCACATAATTATTAAGTATTTAAAATAATAATTTATTTCTATTAACTGATATTATTTCACATTTGAAAAAGTTAAGAATTCTCAAATGAAAAAAAAGAGAGAGAGTTTCAAGCTTTTTTGGACCAGCACTAAATCGATTTATATAATATGTTGAAATTCGATCCTCTCAACAACGTCTAAAAAGAAAGTTTTTCACTATTTGGCTTACCACAATATTCTATCATTAAACCCCAGTTGTTAAACTCAAATATCGGTTTGATAAAATAATCTATTATCTATCTAAATTATACCTTTACTTTAAAAAAAAAAAGAGGAAAAGATGTTCCTATTTCTCTTTTCTACCGAATGGAAAGTAAAAACGTTGTTCATTGATTCGCTAGTATTTTAAAACTTTTTTAAAAAAGAGAAAATCTTTTCTAAAGATGTTTAGGTTCTCTCTTCTTTCTAAATAAACTCTTTTTTAATTGGAAAAGGCTGAAGAGAGTGATTTAATTGACCAAGTTGGGAAGAAAATGTGTTTTTTGACCAATACCCCTTGCTCTTCTTTCTTCGCCACATTTTTTAGGTCTTTATTAGATTTGAGATTTCAAGATATATTTGGTTTTATATCGTAAGAAACATATATTGACGAATTTTATATAAGATATAAAGAGTTGTGAAAGCTAATATACTCATTAGATAATATTTATTTATATCCTATTTTCGAACCGAGAGATGTATTATATTTTATCTCTCTAGAATGATTCGTTTGAAAATATATTACATATACGTCTTGATGCGTATATATAATACATATTATACACGAATTCGTGTGTATATATACGATTCATGTTTTAAATATCCAATTATGGTGGAACGATCGCTTTAAACAAACATATACATGATCTATAAGATACTCTTAGTTACATTTTCACTTTTAAAGTGAAAAAATTACCATGAAAAGAGAGAGAGAACAAAGAGATTTTTAAAATAGTTATACATGTGCAGAATCATCTAAGAAAACTGTTGAAAGTGACAATTCCAGATATTTCTACGATGGAATATTCGTGTGATTTGCATAGTGTTTTGGCATTGTCTATGCTAATTGTCATCTGCCAATATAGCGCGGCTTTGTTGGGTTGTTAGGAGTCTAGCGGTTAGGTGAAAAGGGCAGGTAGGCGTGAGCTGCTGATGTACATATAATTTGATCTATTTGTCCTTCTTTTATTGTTTTATACCTTTAGGTAATAAAGGTGCTTCCTCTACGAATATATAATTTTTCCCAACAAAAACTAAGGTAAATTCTTTATAAGACACACGCGTTTCATATTGAAGAAGTAAAATAATGCAACAGTTTTCTGGAGGTGAGTTTCTTCTCATTTTATTAGAGAATTCTCAAGCTTTCAGGTAGTTCTGTCTTTCTACAGAAGTAAAAAAAAACGAATAATAAACACCGTTAGATATTAACAGTACTCCTGTAGAAGGGCAAAAAAGCCCGAAGGCTTAAGAATGCACTAATAAAATAAAAAGAAACACATCTTCAGAAACCTATTGCATTATTTCAATTTATCAATAGATTCACATCCATCATATCAAAGAATAGGAACATCTTAGAATGCTCAAATTTAATGGAAAAATCAAAACATTCCCGAAATGACCCAAATGCGATTCCCAACCAGCCAGTCCTGAACATCTATTCCTCCATCAAATCCTCCAAAAAGGACCTTTGGGAAACCCCAGGACTATAATAGAAAAGCTGAGACAATGAGACCTAATGAAGATTGTTTAAAAGACTTGAGGAATAAGCAACAAAACCAACAACAGGAACTTCAAGCTAGACATACATCAAATGGTAAGAAAACCAGAGCAGCAAGAAATAAATCCTTTAATCCAAGACAACAAGCATAGTCAGCCCTGACACAAAATCCCGGATATAAAACACAATGGAACATTCTTATTTTAGAACCCAATTAATGCTTCCGAAAAGAAATGATAAAAAAAAAGAAGTGGTTATATACACAATAATTTTATATATTAAAGCTGACAATTAAGTATTGATATAACAAATTGTGTGTGGTACTTCATAAATAAGTATACAGCAAAACCTTTTATAAATGACTTATAGGAAAGGAAATTTCAAAATTAAAAAAAGCGATCAAATAATTACAAGGTCAAAATTGAAACGAAAACGTAAAAAGTAGCTTGTCATTTGGTGATGAGCGTTGCTTGTAAAATATTCGAGTATATTTCTACTGAATTTAAGACATATTTGCATAGTTTACTGAAAAATAAATTACCAAGGTATCTTCTAAAGAGCAGGATATAATCTGTATACCGATGACACATTTTTACCTTATTTTAATAGTTAATATAGTACACTCATAGGAGGGGATTCTTATCACATAAATAAAACTAAAGAGGGTTCAATATTTGTTTAGTTTTTAATATTACTTTATAGTTTACACTAGATTTAATGTGTCTAGAGTGAAGATTTTAAATACCATCTCTCTTTAATGGTTATAATTAACATAAAAGAGAACCTACTAAACATGGTTGAAAGTATAGAATATCAGAGTGGTAATATGTGTGTGTGTGATAAGAGAGAATCTGATGTCGCAGCTGAATGTTACTGATTGTATTATTGTTAAATATCAAGGAAAATGGTCTTTTTTGAATACTTTCTATTTAATTACAAAGTAGTATATTTACATATATACTTACATAATTTCTCTATATTATATTTTTAATGCGTTTTAATTAGCTAAAGAAGGCTTGCCCGAAAGTTTCAATATTCAAGCAAATAAAAATAGTTGTGGCGTCTTATGCCTTTTTTTGTAATATGTCGTAATCTGCAAACCTCCGATAATGAATAGCAGTATGAAAATTTCACCAAAATTTGTATAGAAGAACCTGCTGGTTTATAATATGCTTAGTATCCATTTCAGTGTTAAGTGAGCAACACTAAATTGGTTTCTACTTATTTGTGTAATTTAAATATTTTAGTGATGGCTCATTAGGTTGTGTTAACCTAAAGCTAAATTAACTTAGGTCAAAACTGCCAACAATCAGCAACGTATGGAGATAGGTTTTACCACCAAATCTTAGCCTTAGTGGAAACATTTTCAAATAAATTTAAAATTTGATTTTAGAAAAATAAATATAAAATTTAGAAATAGGTGGGAGAATACTGAATAGCAGTAAGTGTGTGTGTGTGAGGATCGCCCCATTTGGTCTTCAACGTACAGTTAGCACCATTCTGACAAGAGCCAACAGCCTGAAAGGTCTACAAGGATAGCTTGAAGATCAAAGAACTTGTATGGAAAAATTTCACACATAAGCAATAATAAACAAAATCAAGGTTTTTTTCGTTAAATGCCATCATATCTGTAGAAATACCATTTTACTATAACACAGAACATTTGTATTATGTAAAATCATTAGATCCGAATGTCATATATGATAGAATATTTTGTATAAATGATTGGGGTGTATCTATCAAGTTGATAAAAAATCTAATTTTACTATACGTTGAATAAAATCTCGACAAAAAAGCCAATTTGCAGAGATGAGAGATGGCGGCCTCGGCTAGAAGACTTGAAACTTAATTTACGATAACAATCGGAATTAGCTAAGTCCCTTCGGTAATTAACATGCGCCGAGCGCTCTCATTAGATATTCTAAATAAGTGGCTTATCGGATTAAGATCCTCCTCGGGCGCGAGATATTGTTTTAAATCGTCTTGTCCCCCTCTTTCTATTACGTACTTGAAGATCTATCCAGCACGGTTGTTACTCCCCATGGTCTCTCTCTCTTGAGATACACCTAATAATACGATTTATATACGTCTTGATGCTATATAATACGAAATACTAACTACTACGGCTTCTCTTTTCCTGTTATAATATAAGTTGCTAACTTCTATGGCTGCCTTTTCCCTGTTATAATCAGAAATACTAACTTATACGGTTTCTCTTTTCCTGTTATAATACGAAATACTAACTTCTACGGCTACTCTTTTCTTGTTATATTTCGAAATATTAACTTCTACGGCTTCTCTTTTCCTGTTATAATACGAAATACTAACCTCTATGGCTTCTCGTTTTCTATTATAATACGAATTATTAATTTATATGGATACACTTTTCTTCTTATAATACAAAATACTAATTTCTACTGCTTCCGTTTTACTGTTATAATATGAAACACTAATTTCTATGGTTTCATTTATCCTGTGATGATTCAAAACACTAACAACTACGGTTTCCCTTTTCCTGTTATAATAGGAGCAAATAATTTCCCTGGCTTCCCTTTTCAATCCTCATATATATATACTAGCCGAATGACCCGGGCAACGCCCGTGTTTTACCCGATTGAATGTTTTGATTCAAATACTATTTGTTACAATTATAAATTGGCGCCTTAAATAAATGCATATGTTAGTTAATAACTATAGCCTATGTGCTTTATCTGTCTATGTACTGTTGGCTTCCGTAGGCGTCTCTTACTGGAAAAAGAAAGAGAGGATTCCATTTGGTTATTAACTAATATATGCATTTATTTAAGGAGCGACCCGCTCCAACACAATAGTTACAAAAACGAAAAAGCGAGTGGGGGGGGGGGGGGGGGGGGGGGGGGGGGGGGTGGGGTGATCGTAGCCAACCAATAGAAGGGCGCCATTCCAAAAAAAAAGCAAACGGTGACAGAGTTGAAAACTGATTAAGATATGAAGAATGACGCTCGTAACTGTATATAGAATATCGTCTAAAAAGAACATTCAAATTGATCTAAACAGATTAGAAGAGTATATTTTCATTTACTTCTAACTAAATATCATACCTGATTTAGACAACCTATAAGGCGTCAATTTTGAGTAAAAACTTAGTTTTTATCAAATAATTTTGTCAACCGCTTTCACGTCATTAATTTTCTAAATATTAGAATGTAAAAATATAAATAAATAATTATATATATTGTTAGTTAATGATTTTTTAAAGTATTTGTTTGTTACTTGTGAAAAAATATTCTAAAACATTTAATTTACTTTTTCTTTTAGGTTTTTACGTGCTTCAAGTTTTCAGAAAAATAATGAAAAAATCGTAAGAAAAACTTTTACATACGGGGGGGTTACACTCTTTAGATAATTAATAATCTAAAAAGTGCTTGTCTGTAGAAGCTTTTCTTACATTTGGAATATTTTTAAGAAAGGTAGTTTTCCTGAAAGGTTTTAACGCGTAAAAATAAAATAAAGTGAAGTAAAGGTTTGCAAATATATATTTTTTTACACATCTGTATTGGTAAGACTATTTTCCAAAGAAAAAAAATAGGATCGCCTAAAAGGAAAGTGGTAGTTTATTAAATGAGAGGTTTATTGAATATTTTACCTATTTTTGCATATGTGTACTGTTTGGATAGCTTAGATGGAAGTTTACCCTCATGGACAAAACTTGAGTAGAAAGTCTTTCGCCGGTCGTCAGTTTTTTTTTTTTTTTTTTTTTAAGAAGACGGAAACAATTTTGTTCACACTTGCTTATCTCGTATTCAATAAAGATCACTGTGTATCAAATATCTTTCAGAGTTATTGTCTGAATCCCGATATACATGCTAAAAGGTACAACTTTCTTAAGTGTTGTCCATGAGTTTAGTTCACAAAAAAGCTATCTTCAAGTGCCATGTAATATTACCTTTATTAGGATTATTATAAGGGAAGTGAAATACTCTCAGAAATCTATCTTTTGTAGTGTTTTGAGAAACAATTGCATATTGGTCAGAGGACTAACTTTTTATAGATTGATGAGCCTCTAGAACACGATTGAAGCAACAGCTAAAATGAGAAAGAAGTATATGCAAAGATAGAAAATAAGTTCACAGCAAGTATTATTATATTCATATAGAAATGTTAAATAAGATAAGGAGAGCTGTTTATGCAAGTCACATTACTAATCAAAATATTATTGAGAGCTATTTAAAAAAAGTTTTAATTGTTATATATATTAATTAAAAAGGCATATATTGGATCAAAAAATCATTTATTTTACCAATAATTCAGTTGGCTGAACGCCAACCATTATTAAGGTGTTAAAACATAACTTGATAAAGGTTGGCGTTCAGCCTACTGAATTATTGGTAAAATAAATGAATTTTTGATACAATATATGCCTTTTTAATTAAAGATTTATTAATGGAGTGCTCTATTTTCAAAACGATATATAAATATTCACACATATAAATACAAATACTCAAGTATATATATATTAATAGAATAATAAAAAATATCAAAAAAAAAAAACTTTTAAAATGGTTATTTGCTTGAATATATAAGTATTTGCCTTAATAGTGGGTAGTCGTAGCTTTCTCTCAACAACGAAAATAATTCCTGCTCGTTTTAACTCTTAGTAATAATACTGATTAAAAAACATCATAAATCGAATCAAGCAATGGAAAAAACACTGGAAGAATCTTGATAACAAATTACTTCAAGATTTAAGACATATTTTTATTAAAAGAACATCAATTGTGTGGCTTAAAGAGAAAGAAAAAAAAGTGCTGTGTGACTTACTACTTTATATATTTTCAAAAATATATATGCTAGTATTCCAAAGAGAAATGTATATATTAACATCAATGCCATTTGAAATTCTTGAAGGCAGTGTCACAGTTTGAAAAAATTATTTTGAAGAATATATTAAAGATAATTTGTATATAAATAAATTTACAAAAATATTCAAACATTCCCCTATAATAAGGGTCACCAATTGTTTATGATATCTTGATGTTTCTTATTTCATCAAAATATTTTATACATTTTATTTCATTTTCATAAATTTGCATTCTAACAATCATTGTTTCAAATGGGAATATCTTAAAGCGTGCCCATCAATATATGAATATATTTGAGGCAATAATATGTTAATTTTAGAGCTCTTTCTTTTATTCACTTTGATTATTTTTTGTTGGAATTATCATTCATTGTTGTTGTTGTCGTGTCCAATGAAAGGCCTCAGATGTTTCCATGCATCTCTATCATAGTAGTCGCAATGTCTCATTGTTACAATCACCATTTTACTTTAATTCTTCATCGTTTACATGTACATTCCTTATTTCTCATAAATATTGATGTACATAATTATTCTTTGTTTTTACAAGTATATCTTATTTACATAATTGTTTTTCTTCATATATATGTATGACGAAGTTTATAACAATATGACACATTTTCATATAACAGTATATGACATATTATTTGCCGAAGAACATTGCTCGATACAAATATTATATATATATCTAAGGTCCTAAAAGCTTATGTCCATAGTTTGTTTAAATACCATTTCTAAGATTCCACCCTTCAGTGTAGCATATATAAGCAGAATAATCCAATACAGTATTAGAACTCTAAAGAAGCGGTCTGTTAGCTAAATTGGCGAAACCTCTAGGAAGTTTCACCACTGACGAGCCAAACTCTCCCAATATATTTTTCATCCCAGTAAGAACAGTAGGAATTTGATTTATGTTTGGAAGAAACATTGGCAATATATGGCTTATATTTTGTCCTATACTCCTGTAGGAGGCTTTTTGATACCCGAAAGCACTGAGACAAATATACAATAATACAAGAAACTCACTCTCGGAAGCATTTTCGCTTATTATTTATATGTATTACTCAGAATTTTACTTTCCCAAATAGTAATCATTGAGAGCTTGACATCGGAGCGGCCTACAAGGCGGTGTAATCCAGGCTGGGCGTGTATAGTGTGGAGCGGGACGTTTCACAAGAGTGACATCTACATCTCCAATTTATAATTGTAACGAATAATATTTGAGTAAAAACATTTTTAAAAATATATACGAATTCGGTTAAAAGACGGGCGTTGCTCGGGTCCATCGGCTAGTATTTGATGAAACGTAGCAATTTCTTGATAATGCCATAGAATATTTTTGATGCTTTGTGCCATCAATCACCCTAATTTTAAAGATTTATTTACATATTATTCTTTTTATAATAGGAATATATATCGAATATTAAAAATGTTTTGAAATTAACAGTTACTTTAACTCCGCCCGTTTATACTCCATGTTAGGAGTGGCTGCACATGGCGTCTGTACCTCATGTCAGAGGCGGCCATTTCTTTTAGAGCTAAGTCGGCCTGCCACTGAGTAGTGCTCCCAATCTTAATGACAAAGTCAGACGCATTCTATTTCACCCAGTCATGATGGTTGTCAAGCTTTACAAACTTGATACCCTAATATGATTGAGTGGAGATAAGAAAGAAGACATTTACTTTTATTCAGTATATTCTTTCCATTACGCTTATATATTTTTAAAACGAAATGATAATAATTTTATCATTAATATATGAAAAAACATTTATATTTTTAAAATGTATACTACGATAAGTTGAAGGTAAACATTAATTATCTATTTTGCTATATAAATCTCGTCGAAGAGATAAAAAAAAAAAACGTGTAATGCCAAAAATTAATTTGTCCACTATTTGTTATTAAACGTTGGGCGAGGTCTAATATGGTATTAATAACTACATTCACCATTAATTACTAGAGCTATGTGTTCGTAATTAATTACAAACATTTTTCTAATTAATTAAGTTTTAAAATAAACGTAACGGTATAGAGTTAATTACTTGACGCTTGCTAGCAAACATGTGTGAAAGAACAACATGGCTCTTATCTACGGAGATAGGTTTAATTTGAAGATAATTGAACTCGCCAGTCAATTACTTTAATTAAAGGATTTCAAGAAGGAAAACACACTTCGTGAAAATCCAATATTTAGTTGTCTTTATAGAGAGAACCTTGTCGTGTTTAAATGTTTCTTATAACTCTTCGATTTTTCCACCATTTCTTACAAAACATTCGTGTTGTCATTTAAAATTTCTCTTATTAAATTCTTGAACCGCTAATGATTTTTTTTTCAGAAATCTGGCTGGTACATAGCCTTCAGGTTTATTTAAAGGCGATGAATTTCTTAGAGAGACAACCTTTTTTTGGTAATTCAGGTATTTTAGATATAAGATAAAAGAAATTTTGAAAATTGATAAGTATTCATTACACAAATACATCGTTTAAAATTGTTTTAAATCGTATTAAACGTCATTATATACCACTAACATTTATAATTATAACTGAAAACTAATTATTGATAAATACTAATTTTTTTAAATGATAATTTCAAACCTTTTTAGTTTTTATTTCGATCTTTCGACAAACCGCTGTTACCTTTCACAAGGAAAACTATTTTCGGGCTTATAATTCTTACCAATATATGAAATATATGATTACAAAATAGCATAGTGTGTTCAGATTGGAAATAAAAAAAAATATTTATTTTAAAAAGGTAACAGCGTGCCGTCAACATTCCGAAATGAAGTATTAAAATAAGAGTGTTTCTTTGAAAATAGTTATTAACCAAACCTGATAAAATTTCATTCTTTAATGAATGTGTGTGCTTATTAGTTTTAATAATTCACAATATTGGTAGCTAAGTCGGCCTGCAACTGAGTAGTTTTCCCAGTCTTAATGACAAAGGCAGACACATTCTACTTCACCCAGTCATGATGGTTGTCAAACAGACACCATCAAGGGTCACAACTTGATACCCTAATATGATTGAATGGAGAAAAGAAAGAAGAAGAAGACAACATTGGTTATAATGATTTCTTGAAAAATATTGAACTACCTTTGCTGCAAGCCTCTATCAGTCAAAGTTTCAACAGAACGAATGACTCTGGCTTTTTCTTGCTCTACCAGAATATCATAATTATTTTTATAAAATGAATAATTATGAGGCATTAACGCGCCTTCTATATATGAAGGATAGAACAATCAAGCACGAATATTTTTTAAACATAAAAAATTAACTTTTGCTTTTCTTACTGCAATGAAAAATAGTGAGAGGACTTGGTTCATCGCTGGAAGGGTTCACCACTGATGAGGTCCATATGTGAGTACAGTAGAACCATCTATGAGACATTCTGAATTAAAACAAGGATACATGTCTGGTCGCTCCTGGAGGTGGTCTTTCTTTAGAGGTTAGTCTATATTAGGTCAAGTTATCCATCAGAGAAACGAATGTTGATCATTTAAAAACTTATATGAGTTTCCATCTTCCCCTTTGTGATATTTCAATAAAAGAAAATTCTTGAAATTCCATATATGTTTTCATAATATTCACAAGAAAATATTTTTGTAACGTATGAAACACTCTCACTTTACAAAATATAAGCGATCAAAGTCTATTTTTTTAATATATAGAATGTGAGTGTCCATTAATTATTTTTTTTTTCAATAGGATGAAACTGAATTAAATGTATTAATTCATATTTTCGGCGATATGTCTAGAACTATTCCAATTATATTTTGGAAGGAAATATCAAAGATAAGGGCATAATAAATTGAAGGACCGTGCGCAAACGATCTTGTCATTTAAAATGTATCACGAGATCTAAAATTCTGTTTGTATCAGCTATGGGAGAATTATATCCGGGCATCTAATTCTCACAAATGGAATATTTGAATTAATCTAATTTGTTACGACATATATATATATCGTATTAAATTCCTCGTCTCTCAAAATATTGACTGGGATTGAAATACTATCGAAAAGATAAAAATACATATAAATAATAAACAACACGGCATCCAAGAGTGAATATCTTGCTTTATTATATATTCATCTCAAGAGATTTCTCTGGTATCACAAACCCTTCTATAGGACTATATGACAAAATAAATCCTAATCTTACACGTTTAATTTTTAACTTGAGATTTATTTTTATCATATGCTCTCATATGTGTTTAGAAGGGTTTGTGATGCTGGAAATCTATAGAAGAATATAAAATAAAACAAAAAGTGTGAGTCGTTTTGTTTATTGTTTATATTAAAATAATGTATATATATATTATGATTATAATGTTTTGATGTTGGAATGATGAAGAATTGAAGGTGCATTCGTGAAAAAAGAAATATAGTTATTTACCCATCAAGTAGTTTTTATTTTGAATTACTTGAAGCAAATTACACATAAAATATTTTTCATAGTAATATAGAATTTATAAAATGAATCCTATATTCGTGAATTTTTTAAAAATAGGTAGGTCAACTATACATATTTACAACAATATATATTCAAAGTGTTATATTCTAAATATATGGTCAGAAAATGTAGAACAGTCAATGAATGAAAATATAATATATGTTTTTAAAAAATAAAATAATTGCATTTTAGATTATATAATATATAGAGATTACAATTACAATTATTTTATTTCCAAAGGGCTATATCCCGAAAGGGATACTTGTGCCAAGCAAGTAGAAAAGTTTATTTACATAAGTTATTTACATTATTCAACGCATGAAAACATTAGATATCCAGATTTTGTAGAAAGTTTACAATGTATTTACAAAATGAATTGAACTTTAAATATGATTTTTATCGGAAATCAAATCGTTAAGTTCACAAATAACTAGTTCATTCTTCATTCTATAATCTTGAAATGCTGGGCAATCGATCAGTAGATGTCTTGAGGTTTGTTCCTCAATACCACAAAAGCAACTTGAATCCTCCACTTCCTTTATTCTATTTAAAATACTTTTGAAATTTCCATGGTTTGTAACAAATTGAGCATTATAATATAATAAAATAAGTATAGAGATTTATATATAGAAGAGATAGTTTGTAAAATCTGTTCTTTGTACAGATTATATATAATATATATATATATACAACTTTTCAGATATCGTCCAACCGAAACTTTATTTTTTATTCAATCCAATATATTCCTTTTTATTATCTAAATATTTTTAAATATGCCTTGCTCTATTTTCGGAACAATATTTATGTATAAAGGCATTTATTGGATAAATAAATTGTAGCTATATTTCAGTGAGATAAAGTCCAACCTTTGTCAAAATATAAAACCTTATTGATTTTGAGGAAGCCAATTAGTACACCAAAAGAATAATTTCTCCCTTTAAAAATGCATTAAAATAATGCATTTTTTTTATTATTCCAGTGTTATAACTTCACTTATACTGATAAGGGGCATATCTCGAAGCCATGGTATACAGGTAGGCTCTTTTCTGAAATTTCCAAACTGATTTTGAGGCTTATTCGTTATCACCAACTTTACATTTTCCATTGGGTTTATAACCTAAAATGAATTTTTTAATGAATTTCGAAAGAAAAATGTGCAACTCTGCACACATATTCTCTAATTATCTATTCATTATAAAATTGTGAAAAATATTTTAAAATTACTAAATATTTTCTCACAATGAGCTTCTTTTTATTTTTAAACGCCAGCTTTAGGATATATTAGTCTATACTATTTTATCAAGCCAATCGAAGAGCAATTATCGCTTGAAAGCTAGCGTTTTAAAATAAACTCATTGTGATAAAATATTTTGTGATTTCAAAAGATATAATTTAATATTGAAGGTTTTTAAAGATATCTTATTCAAATTAGAATATTCAATCAACACAATATTTCAAAAAATAATTATATAAATGCAATTATAAGCTATTATATATCGAAAAGGCTTTAGAAAATATTCAATTTCCTCTTAGACGATTTTCTCCAGGAAAGGAATTCTCGGAATTTGAATATTTATAGCATGACCGTTCTGAGAATATTCAACAAATTTAGCCCAACTCCTTCACGAATTCCTTTAAACTCTCAACAAAATTGTCCAAAGCCTTATATTATGAATACTTGAAATGCTGGTTGCCAGTATATATATCTTCTTATTCGTCACCCGCTATTGAATTCATTAAAAAGATTTATTATAAAGCAAAGACCGTTATATCTGCTCTTAGATATTAGGTACATCATGAGAAACTCTTAAAAGAGTGTTACAATGCTATAGTCATGATGTTCTCTTAAGATAGTTGATATATGGAAATCTTTAGAATTTTGTAAAACTACTCTTTCTACAGAATCTCTGTTTATTTATGCTTAAAAAATTCAAGATGAGAAAGAATATTTAAAGAAGTAAATACAAATCAATAATGCGCCATATATATAGGAAATGAAATTATTTAAGCACGAATGTTTCTTTTACATATATAAAAAAAACTTCTACTGTCTTTACTGTGATTAAAAATATATATTGAGAGGGTTTGTGGATGTGATCAATTTGGATTATACTGATAAGGGTTCTATCTCAAAACCATGGTATAAAGGTTGGCTCTCTTCTGAAATTTGCAAAACTGATTTTGTGGCTCATTCAATATCACCAACCCCACGTTTGGTATTGGGTTGATTACCTGAAGTGCATTATTTTAATGCATTTTGAAAGGGAAATATGCCACTCTGCACATATATATTCTAATAATTAAAAAGGCATATATTAGATCAAAATATCATTTATTTTACCATTATTTCAGTTGGATGAACGCCAACCTTTATCAAGGTGTTTTAACATTTTAAAGTCTGTCAACAACAAACTCAGAGCCACATAACGTCAACAGAATTAAGATTTTAAAATAATTTGTTATCTTCAATATTAAAAGGATTTTAAAGCATTCAAATTGGAATATTTAATCAACACAATATTCTAACAAATGGTGAACCCTCTCAGCGGTTTCGTCAATTTAATCTACCAGACCGCTTCTCTTAGAGAGACTGCTTCCAATGCAGTATTAGAACTCTAAGAAGCGGTTTGGATAAAATACTTCCAAGGTTCAGATGATGTAGATCACGCGGGCCAGGCAGGTTGAGATGACCATTTGCATGCCAACCCTCCCATCGATTCCAATCCATTTCCAATATTTCCCAGATTTCCTTTGAAGATTGCCCAGCAAGTATTCCCCTCCAGCGCTGGAGTAAATCTTATAAATCCTCCTTGCCTGCTTGCTCGGCTTAGTAAATCGGCTCTTTAACTTCTCCTAGATCATTGAAGCGTCTTTCCATTCATTTAAAGCCAGTACATCTTGCTCTCAGACATATTCCAGGGTTAAGTTTCTTGTGCAACCTTTTATTTTCAAGCTTTCGGACTTTGTCAGTCCTTCAACAAGAGTATCACGTTAACAACTTAATAATAAATAAAAATAATGTGTATATAAAATGGTATTTATTATTAAGTTATATATAAATATCGTAAAGATATAGACTGCCTGGCCGGCATTCATAGTTCTTGAAAATAAAGATACTTCAGTCTAATACTTTGTTTGCTTCTGACGAGGACAAAAGCTTTTTGTCGAAACGTCCAGGTAATAAAAAGATTTACTGGCCAAAGTATCTTTATTTTCAAAATTTATTATTAAGTTTTTAATGTGATACTTCTGTTTAAGAACTGACAAGTCCGAAAGCTTGAAAATAAAAAGTTTCAAGAGAAACTTAACCCTGGAAGCTTCATTTATTTTATAATAGAGCATCTCAGTTGATTCGCTTCATGTAATACTAGTGATGCTCTTGTTTGCTTCTGGATGTGATATTTCAATGAAGGTTGGATTTTGACAGATAAAATCATTTTTTGATTATACAAAATATTCTCGGTCATTTAACAAGGTTGGATCTCATGTGGAGATATAATGTATTTTAAGATTGGGGCAATGTTTTGAGTTACACTTCTGCGCTCGAATTTTAATTTAATCTTTAAAATATAGTTAGAAATTGTTGAAAATGATTCATTATATTCTTAAAGATTATGTTTCAACTCTCTCACTATAAAATCATTGTTTTTCAGCTAAAAATATATGAATTTATATTATAGGCGACTTAATTTTTTCCTCTCAATATTTATGTTAAAATATCGTAGATTGTCTTATTACATGTTCTAAAACATGGATACTAATATTCTCTTTTGGAGGTGTGATCTCCAATAGAAAATTATGCTTTGACAGATCTCAATGTACATTTCTAATTTAGCGCATATTTTATTATAACGATCGCTTAACTTAAGCCTTGCAATCACCTATAATATAGATCTTAACATTTATATGACATCTGTTTTATTGGCGCTCTGATTGGCTGATGTGGCTGATGTGATGGTCACGTGAATGATTTCTTTGGCTATGATAGATTGTTCACTCTCATGTGACATTAATCAGTCAATGAGAGTGAAGTGTTTCCTTATCTCAGAGGCGCATCAACCATAGAATTTTCTATAATGAATATAGGAGCAACGGATTCTATAGGATGTTTTTTATTTTTTCTTTAGGCAATATTAAATATTCAGTTTTTGTGACATGTTTTTATTTGAAGTTGTAGTTTTATTTTAAAACATGTTTTTATATATATGTACTTTTGCGAATAGTTAAAAGTTGAATCTATGAATAATTTTGATATGTTTTGTCCATGAGTTGTTGTTCTTGTGTCCAATGAAGAGTCTCAAATGCTCCCATGCATCTCTATCACAACAGTCGCAATGTCCTCTATCTTGGGTGTGTAAAGCTAAGCTTTGGGTACATGTCAATTTTCTGTTGTTGCTGTGTTCAATGAAGAGACTCAAATGTTTCCATGCATCTCTATCACAGCAGTCGCAATGTCCTCTATCTTGGGTGTGTAAAGCTGCTGACCATGTCAATTTTCTGCAAGACTGCGGCCATTGCTGGCATGAGAATATGTAAGTAGGTGTTAGTCACACACCAGGACAATTCTTGTCTATGAGTGTAGATTTATTATAATTAAAAATGACGTTTATCCAAAAATAATCTTTATATATGCAATATTTCTAATAGGTCTTTAGTAAATGTTTTATTTATATTATGAATACGCAGTCAAGAAATAGCATATTCGTACTCACAATTTTCAATCTCAATTATTTGCCACGTAAATTGGAATTTTATTTTTAAAAATAAAATAACACATTCGCATGTGGAAACAATCCCCATACAAAAACCAAACATTTGAAAAATAAGTTATTTCCAAAAAGGTTTTTAACACAAGCAAGATACATACTATTTTCCACAATTCTAAACCTCATTAAAATTCTATGTTTTTCAACAAATATTGTGGCAATATTAAATAGTTTTATAAAGGCTTGATATATATTATATGTTGTCTTTTATATATACTATATTTTAAATATCTCATTAATTTTCTTAAAACTTATCAGATATTATATATAATAAATATTGTGTGTTTTCCTTTCATATATAAAAATATATTTTTTATTTACTTCATTTTTGCTTACAATAAAATCTATTCTCTTTTACATTTCATTGTTGCTAAAGTAAAAGTCTCCATTTTAACATTACATAAAAGCAAAAGAAATTTTTGTTCATAATTTTCTTTCAAGATATCAATTTCTAGACTTGTAAAGAAATCGGATATCTTTATAAATAACACATTTATCTATTATATTAAAATTTTCTACAATGAAACTCTGCTTTTCACATGTGTAGACATGTAGTGAACTTATGTAAAAGCAGTCGCCAACTTCTATCCACCATGATTATTATAGCCAGTACCACTTGTACTAGGGATAATAATCATTTAAAAAAAACAATGAAATTTGTTAAAACAACAAGATTCTCTATAACAAATAATATTCTACCTATCAATGATGAAAAACTTTAATGTAAATCCTGGAAGTAGTTGATAATATTTGTGTACACTTCATGAAATTGGGTTAACCATAATAAATAATAGAACCATTTTTTAAAAAGGCTATCTATAACGAGCACATATTTTTGCTCCTTCAAAATAAATTCTATAGTATGAAGATATAATTCTAAGATTATATTCATTCTTTTTCGTTATAGTATGGTCATTGTATATAATGAAGATATAAATGATTCTATACAGATTTCACAAATTGAAGAGGAATGTATTTTTCATTTGATCTATTATTGATTTCATATTTAATCCAATATCATTTATATGTTTTCCACATAATTATACATATATCGAAATTTTATTAAAAATATATTTGTGAAAGATAGAAAGTCAAACAGGAAAAGATGTCAACAAAATTGGAAATTCAATAAATATTGTAACAAAGTATTTATTAATTTTATTATTTTTATTAACAGAGTGGTCATTTTTATGTTTATAATTTGCTAATCATACGATTTCCCTCGTTGCTTATATTTTGTTTACCATTCATAGTTTGTCCTTGCCTGAAATAAATTGTTGTCTCCTCCTGAAGTTTTTGTCTTCCCTAATTTTCCACGTAGCAATATTTTATTAGAAGGGTCTACAGATCCTTTTCCCATAAATTTTTATCCTCTGACTTACATACTGTACTCGATGCTTAATTTGGAAATAATATAGTTACATCAACCAATAATTTATTCAATTATCGATGTTTCAGTGACTTGATGTCACCCTTTTGTCGAGTTACTGAAACGTCAAGAATTAAATAAATTATTGGTTAATGTAACTATATTTTCCCCAAACCAACCAACAAATGATCTTCAAAACAAAGATATGTATTATAATTTTGTTGTTGTTGTCATGTCCAATGAAGAGCCTCAGAGGTCTCCATACATCTCTATCACAGCAGCAGCAATGTCCACTATCTTGGGTGTGTAAAGCTGCTGCTCTGGATCCATGTCAATTTTCTGCAAGGCTGCGGCCATTGCTGGGCATGAGAATATGTGGGTAAGTGTTAGTTTCACATCAGGACAGTTGTTGCATGTCCTATAGGTTTTTGTGCCATCTGGATGTATTGTCATTCCTTTATAGTGTTTATGTATTATAATATTTTTTCGATATAAATTATTTGCTTGTTTTGTATACACGAGTATTTTGCTATTGTTATGCAATCGTGACATCTTTGAAAATACAATAAAACAACTTTAAATCACTATTTTCTTTAATTGAGCAGATAAAATAATTAAAAGATGGAATATCTGTTTTAAGACGTGAATGAAGTAAAAGAAAACAAAATACTTGATTACGTATTTACATATTTACAAAAAGGTTTGTGCCGACCAAAATTTGTGGAAAAAATTATTGATTCATAGAGGAAGAGAATGATCCTTTATTACTCAAAGATATAAAATAATAAAAGAAGGACAAGAGATAAAATTATATGTACATCAGCAGATCACGCCGGCCTGTCCTATCCAATAACCACTAGCCAACTAAACAAACCAACAAAGCTGTGCTATATAGGCAGAGAGGTCAATTAACATAGACAATACTGGAACGTTATGCAAATCTCAAGAGTATTCTATCGTAGAAACGTCTGGAATTGTCACTTTCAACAAAAAGAAAACAACAATGAATTTATATAATGTAGAGCAGCGATATCTATCAGACGACTTCACATAAATTGTTCTAGAGAATATAATAAGAATAAGAGAATGTTATATTAAGAAAAAAATAGATTTTTGCTGATTTGTTATCATCTTGAGGATTATACTATGTTAATGCAGTCGTGGTTAAAAATCTTGAAAGAATAATAATAAAAATAGTTTTGATCAGATATTTCTTTAGTAATTGAACTTATGGAATATATAAAAAGACATAATTTGATTAAAGTACTGCCTGGCTTAAGGCGTAAGAATAAAAAAAATGGAAAACTTATTTACATAATGTACAAAAGATTTGAGCCGGCCATAGGAAACAACAACAATGAGTTTTTATAGGGGAAGTGTGACCTCTGGCGGTCGATTTAACAGAGTATTTGAATCAATGAAATATAATTTTAAATAAATTAATATATTTTATATAACATATATATATATTTATAAGATAAATTAAAGCATCGTGTACAGTATGTAGGTATAGAATAAAAATAGTGGGTAAAGGATCTGTAGACCCTTCTAATAAAATATTTATTGAATTTCCAATTTTGTTGACGTCTTTTGCTGTTTGACTTTCTATCTTTCACAAATATATTATTTTATTTTTACTATATATTTCTCTTATTATGATTATAACATAGGACACTAATTTTATTAAAATTTCGATATTTAAATATGTGGAAAACACAAATATGATATTTGATCAACATGAATATTTCATATTCGTATTTAAAAAAGTGTTTTATCAAATATAAATATATAATAGTTTTATAATATTTAAAGAAAGTTATAGAAAAATGATGTATTGAATGTATAATGTCAGTATAGCATATAATCATATAATATGTATACAATTCTACATATATATATTAAAAGTAAAAGAATTTGGAACAGAAGAGTAAAGTAAAATATAATAAATTAAGAAATACAGATTTTAAATATAACATTGAGACAGAACAGCAAGCTAATTCTGTATCGAATAATACCGTTAAGAGAATATTTTTTAATATTATATATTGTCTACTTATTTATTATATATATAGAACAAATCTTATATGTTTGAATTAAATAACAAATTTATAAATTTTGAAATTCTCTTAACGGTAATATATATGTTATAAAAAAGAAAAGAGAGATTTTCTGCTTGAATTTAGATCATGTTGAGGATTATGGTAATGCAGCCGTGGCAAAAATATTTAAAAGAGTTTTGATCAGTGATTTCTTTATTTGAGCTAAGTAATATATATGGAAAACATAATTTGGTAAAAATACTGCCTGGCTTAAGGCGAGTAGAACAAGGAAAACAAAAGATTATTTACATAATGTACAAAAGATTTGAGCCGGCCAACGGGAAACAACAACAATGAGTTTTTATAGGGAAAACAGCGACCTCTGGCGGTCAATTTAACAGAGTCATTTAATCTATGAAATATATTTGAAAACATTTTTATATATATAACATATATATATAAACCTTTTTAAAAATGATCATCAGAATATCAGAATAAAATTATAAAATATTTTTGAAAGATTCGTATATTAAAAATAAAATTTATAATAAAGTATTATCTGTGAATATATTTATTGCTCGCAGAGAGATTCGAAATCAACATAGAAATATGTCCCGGAACCTCCTTATCAACCTATAAATTAAGTGAAAAGACTTCTCCTAATCGCGCAACTTAAATTTGTTGATGGCTTGCGCCATCTGTCAGAATAAATATCAACTAATCGTTGATTAGATTCTGACAAATGGAGAAAGACATTATCAATTTTTAGTTGTACGATCAGAAGATGTTTTTATTCTTAATTTATTCACCCTATACTAGTACAATATTACTCATTTGTACTATTTTTAACAACCTATAATTGTTATAGACAAGACACTTTTTTATTTTAATATTACAGAAGCACGAAGTCTATCAGAATATTGTGCTATATTATAATTATTTACATATTTAATTATTTACACGATGAATTTGTAGTGATTTTTATAAATCTGTATACAAATAGCTCTAAACTTGCCAAATACCTTTTTATATAGGTTTACAAATCTTTAATATCTCGCTGGTGATATGTTTTTTTTAAGGAGACAGAGGCAATTTTGTTAATCTAAGAAAAGCCACGAAACCTGGCGATCGATTTTACAGAGTTTGTTCTAGAAATTATATTTTAAAATAAATAATTGTTTAATAAAATATAAATGATGAAAGAGAGGCATTGTCGGGATATTTTTACGATATAATACTCTTGTGATTTACTATTTTTTGTGTGAGCCTACGGCCATACCACATTGAAAAAACACCGGGAGGGTGACCACCTGGGTACACCGGGTACTGTAGGCTATCACCTTCATGATGGTTGTCAAACAGACACTATCAAGGTTCACAACTTGATACCCTAATATGATTGAGTGGAGATAAGAAAGAAGAAGACTATTTTTTTGTAAAATTGTTTATGCTAATTGCATCTCAGCCTATATATCTCAGCTGCTGGTATGTACATAATTTCGTCAAGTTTAATTTCTTTAATCTATCGTCCTTCCTTATTGCTTATAAATACCTTTAAGTAATAGGTCGAATAGGTTGAATCCATTAATGTATAGGTATTCGTATCAATTTCACGTTGTTGTTTTTTTGTGTCAAAAAAACGCGTATCACTCGCAATTAGTCATATATATATATTCGTAGAAGAGATAAAGAAGGCTTATAATTACAAAGTAATTCAGGATCTTTGTAATTATCAGCCTTCTTTATCTCTTCTACGAATATATATATATATATTTTTTTTTTGCCAACATTATATATTTTTACAATTTTACATGACTAATTGCGAGTGATACGCGTTTTTTTGACACAAAAAAAAAACAACAACGTGAAATTGATATGAATACCTATACATTAATGGATTCAACCTATTCGATTGTTTGAGAGAGAAAAAGGTTTTACAGGATACTAATCAAAGTATATGATTTTCGAGCCCAGAAAATGCATCGGGCGGGAACCAATGATTATTAGAGATCTATTAATAAACTACCATTGTCTTTCCTTATTATTTATAAAAATAGCTTTAAGGAATAGAGGATTTTCGTAATTATCAGGCTTCATTCTCTTCTAATATATAATTTTTTTGTCAACAATATATATATTTTTTCAATATCGCATGACTAATTGAACGTGATACACTTTTTTACACCAAAAAAGTTAAATTTATAGGAATGCCTATATAATAATGGTTTAAACCTGATTCGATTGTTAGAAAGAGAATATGAATTTACGGACTACTAAACAAAGTATATGATTTTCAAGCTCACAAAATGCATCGGTGGGGAAACAATGATTAGTAGAGATCAATTAATAAACTACCATGGGGATGTGGTAAAGAAAGAAGAGTGGAAGATACTAAGGGTTATGTGGTTTCGCTGGGCTATTGTATTGCAATGAGCCCATAAACATAATCCTTTCCCTGTTTATTACTCTGTTATCAGAACTCCTTCTACTTTATCTCAGACCATTCCTCTTCACCCCATAATTCCTTCTATCTCCCCATTATACGCTCTATGATCATTTCCTTCATTTATTTTATCAATTATAATAAAAACTCCGTCTTGTGATGATGATTTCACGTGTTTATTTTTTCTCGCATGTCGCGACCCTCTGTAAAATGTCACATATAGTGAGACCGACTGTCTAACCATTCAATCTTTTATTGCTTTGATATATTCTGAAATTACATTTTGATTAATCAATTTGATTCTTAAAATAAAATATAATGCGGCCTATGATTGTGAAACGAAATTCGACATTTATACCGCAAATGTTTCTTTTGAACGAAAAACTGTGGGTTCGATTCTCATCCCTGGACACTTTATTTTTCCGTTTATCATTACTCTTCACAATTAATCCTTTAATACTTCATCCCTAAGGTTTGAAATAATCGTTATTTCTCCTTAAAATAAAATTCGATTTTTCGTTCAAAAGAAACTTTTGCGGTATAATTGTCAAATTTCGTTTTACAGATTGATTCTATTGATGTCAATCTTATCTTGTATCAATTCAATCTAAAAGTATATAAAATTAGTTTCATGAGATCTCTAGCTTTCTGTAAAGCAAACTTAACAGAACTAGCTAACATCTAAAGAAAGATTCTCATCATTAATTAATAGCATACAGAGAGATTTTCTATATATTTCCTAGTATTAAAAAAGAAAATACTAATAACATATAAAGTAAATAATATATTTAAATATAGTCAAAAAAGCTTAAATTAACATAGTCATCGAAAAAATGGTTGAATTTGATAAAGAAACGAATTATAGCAACTTCTTGCTGTCCTCATTTTGATCAAAGTTTTGAGAGAGTTTGGCTCATCACAGTGCTGAAACCTCTTAGTGGATTCGACAGAGCTTTCTCATTGCAAGGATATTCTGAAATTGTATAATTTGAAGAAACCATCGCGCTATAAAATGATGTTTAAATTTCATAAATATAGAATTAGTTGTCTAAAGAGTAAGTTTGAGGTATTCAGAACCATTTTGCTGATATCCCCTAAGTTATCGTTTAAGACAACCTGGGCTGTATATTAATTTCATCTTATAATCTATTTCTCTGAGACAAAGTTCTCTCTACGGATTTAGTCTGGGCTGCAATAGATAATCTTTTAATGGACCGTCTTTAATTCGAAAGTAGATTTTACTGAACAATTTATTATCACTATTTAACGCTTCTTATTCTAATAAGACCATCACTAGAAGGTCTGTATGTAGACATTGTATATTCAGTATATATGTTATGAAAACTAAAGATATTTTCTGCTTGATTTTGGGTTTCTTGAGGATTATGCTATGTTAATGCAGTCGTGGTTAAAATCTTGAAACTATGATAATAAAAATAATGAAGATTAGAAATAGCTTTAATTGAGCTTATGGGATATATATAATACATGATTTGACAAAGGTAATGCCTGTCTTAAGGCGAGTAGAACAAGGAAAACAAAAGATTATTTACATAATGTACAAATGGTTTGAGCCGGCCATCGGGAAACAACAACAATGAGTTTTTATAGGGGAAGTCCCGACATCTGGTGGTAGATATGAACAGAATATTTGAATCAATGAAATATAATTTTAAATTAAATAATAGTTTAATATAACATATATATATATCATTTTATTTATCATAGAACTTCTCTTCGAAGGGACAACATCTATTTTGAGATCTAAAGTGTGAGACGTGTCCTCTCACCTTAGAGTTGCTATAGAGTAAAAATGGTCATTTTGAAGTTGTAAATTGTCCTTTCTAGAATGTGTCTATCTTCTAATTGGAGTGTCCACTCATGAAGGTTCTACTGAATATTATTTTAAAGGTATAATATAGATTATATTTAGACCTTATATATAATTCTATTATAAATTAGACATTTCGGCTATAGAAGGTTTTATTTTTTGACGTTTAGACTCAAATATCTTTTGTCCTCATCGGGAAAAATTAAAAATAAAACTACTTTGACAAGGCGTTACAAATGGATTTAATGGTATATGCGCTTTTTCACGCGATATTTTAAAAGTAAATTTATTTTATAAAATATAATATTATATAAATGTTTTAAGAAAGCTGTTTTAATCTCAATACACTCCTTCAGAATTGGTAGTTCAATATGATATTATTAAATTTGGTTGATTATGGAATTCTCCTGGTTTACTATACGTAGTCTTATTATCTTGAAGATAGAGGTTGCCTCTGGCCGGCATTCAATTTCGTAAAAAAATAGACACTTAGGATAGATGAAGTTTCATTCTCTCTCAACTTGTCTAATATATGGAATTATTATATTATTGTAACCTTCTGTAGTTTTATTCAAATTTGGTCTATTTCATATCTTATAATCCATTTATTTATGAAGCCAACTGGATATTAGGATTGTTCTAAATCCGCTCTAATTTTCTTTATCTCTTTTTTTTTTTGTAAATATCTTGATCTGTACATATCTATTTGGCTCTTTGTATAAGATAATTTATCACTGCCTTTTGTGTAATATAGGATTGTTAATCTTAATAGTGTTATATTTACAACAAAAACTTCTTTATTACGATATCTCCGTCCTGTAAGGACTCGCCATACATCATTTTCATGAATAAAGGGGGAAAAACATAAACAAAGGAGAGAAGGGAAAATGAAAGGAAATCAAAGTATTCAACATACCTATACAAATTAACTATGGAAGGAAATTGTTCTGTAATTTTAGTTCTTAGAGATTACCTTGTTCTCTAACGCTTTATGAAATTAAACAATTCTATCGCTATATATTTTTTCTCGGACATTATTCTGATTAGCTGAACTGGGTTCACATAGACTTGGATCTTACTCCGTTCCTCGTTAACAATAGTGGATTCAGAGATGTAGTGGGTTATTTCTTCTATGCTTTCAGTTTTGTAGAATTTAAAAGTTACATCTTTTAATTATTTGAATGTGACTTTCTCTTAGTAAAGTCGTTATATTTACAAGATCAGAGAGAATATCAAATGAGAATCTATCCTCTACACAGAAACTATTCTAACCCTCGAATATTTATTCAGATGCTTAAATAGTTAAACAACTCTTCGGTCAATTCGAAAGATTTGACCAATTACTTCTAGATCTCAGGAAATTGAAGCAGTCACAATTAATGATAGGCATATCAGAAACCATGATTTTCAAGTGGATATTTAGAAATTGCACAATCTGTTGTTGTGGCTTTATAATCGATCTGAGTTGTCGATAATGCAAAGTTGATCAATAAATAGTTCATTGATTTTGTATCGGGTTTTGTCTAAGGAGCTGTTTTTTTCTTCATAAAGACACCTATTGAGTCATTGGAACTTTCGCAATAAAGACATAATATCTCTTTTCACGAGCTCAATACAAAGTTCATTTATAATCTTACATTCTAGCATAAATATTCATAAAATATAAAGCTAATAGTTTCTTTTTAATTCTCATTTTTGATATACAGCCATGGTCAAAATTTGAGGAAGTTTTACCTTTCAGCAAATATATATACAGTAAAACCTCTCTGTGAAATACACTTAATTACAGAGCAAAAGTGTCCTTTATGTAAAGGTGTCCTCTTACCGGAGTGTTGTTAAATAGTAAAAATAGTAATTTTGACAATGAAAAACTGTCCTTTGTAGAGCGTTGTCCTCAATCCGAAGTGTCCTCTCTTGGTGGTTCTATGGTATATATATATATATTTATTATTATTATAGTATATATATGTATTTTGAATGAAAGTATATTCGAAATTTTTTAGATGTATATAAGCAAATAAGTACTTATTTATGCTTAAAATATGAAGCTTTATTAAGGTTTGTCCATGAGTGTATATTAAAAGTTATATATATATATATAGGCAATATATGTATCCTATCTCTTTCAAAATAAATATTCCATTATAAATGGACATAATTTACATAAATACCATAGAAGAATTAAAGATTTAGCACACTATGTGACACAATGCACAAGTAGATGGGGTAGCAACAAATAGGTAATGGGATTAAGCGGCCATAAATTGTGGAGAATTCAATAAGGAAGCCTAAATCTATTTAGAAGAATGGCCTTCGTCGCCATTGAGGGAAGCATCAATATGTTAATTTGCTGAACGTTGTCGTATTTTGACTTTGGACCAAAGGCCAAGATGTATTGGATCGTTGTCTTTTTATAACTGATAACAATCTCCGAAAGTAATGTATTCTTAAATTAATCCTTGAGTTGAACTATAAATTTATAGTCCTATTTCTCTATTACATTGAAACTCTCTCTTCTCTAAAGCAACCACCTTTATAAAACAAAACAGAATGATAACATTAATATCCTATGAACGATCAATTTCAGGAGAGGCTAGGAGTATCCATGTTTATAGGCGATTTCTAATCAAAAATATAAATCACAATTAGCAAATTACAATTTAATTCCAATAGCCATTTATCATATAAAATAAAAGGACTTAAAAGCGCGAATGTTTCTTTTATACATAAAACGAACTTCTACTGTCCTTACTGCGATGAAAAATATATTGGCATATAAAAGCAGAATGATCCAATACAATATTAGAGCTCTGAGAAGCGGTCTGGTGGATTAAATTGGCGAAACCGCTGGGAGGGTTCACCACTGATGAGCCAAGCCCTCCCAATATATTTTTCATCGCAGTAAGGACAGTAGAAGTTCGTTTTATGTATAAAAGAAACATTCGCGCTTTTAAGTCCTTTTATTTTATATGTATAGATGGCGCGTTATTGCTTTGTGTTAATTTATTCCTAATGACCTTGTATTTATAGTTTGCTGAAGAGCATTGCTCGAAGCAAATATTTGAATATAATTCTACTGTCCTATAAGCTTATGTCCATAGTTTACTTGAAAACCATTTCTAAGATTCCATCCTTCAGTGTAGCATATAAAAGCAGAATGATCCAATACAATATTAGAGCTCTGAGAAGCGGTCTGGTGGATTAAATTGGCGAAACCGCTGGGAGGGTTCACCACTGATGAGCCAAGCCCTCCCAATATATTTTTCATCGCAGTAAGGACAGTAGAAGTTCGTTTTATGTATAAAAGAAACATTCGCGCTTTTAAGTCCTTTTATTTTATATGTATAGATGGCGCGTTATTGCTTTGTGTTAGTTTATTCCTAATGACCTTGTATTTATAGTTTGCTGAAGAGCATTGCTCGAAGCAAATATTTGAATATAATTCTACTGTCCTATAAGCTTATGTCCATAGTTTACTTGAAAACCATTTCTAAGATTCCATCCTTCAGTGTAGCATATAAAAGCAGAATGATCCAATACAATATTAGAGCTCTGAGAAGCGGTCTGGTGGATTAAATTGGCGAAACCGCTGGGAGGGTTCACCACTGATGAGCCAAGCCCTCCCAATATATTTTTCATCGCAGTAAGGACAGTAGAAGTTCGTTTTATGTATAAAAGAAACATTCGCGCTTTTAAGTCCTTTTATTTTATATGTATAGATGGCGCGTTATTGCTTTGTGTTAATTTATTCCTAATGACCTTGTATTTATAGTTTGCTGAAGAGCATTGCTCGAAGCAAATATTTGAATATAATTCTACTGTCCTATAAGCTTATGTCCATAGTTTACTTGAAAACCATTTCTAAGATTCCATCCTTCAGTGTAGCATATAAAAGCAGAATGATCCAATACAATATTAGAGCTCTGAGAAGCGGTCTGGTGGATTAAATTGGCGAAACCGCTGGGAGGGTTCACCACTGATGAGCCAAGCCCTCCCAATATATTTTTCATCGCAGTAAGGACAGTAGAAGTTTGTTTTATGTATAAAAGAAACATTCGCGCTTTTAAGTACTTTTATTTTTATATGTATAGATGGCGCGTTATTGCTTTGTGTTAAGCCATTTATCAATTAATTTTATAATTCTATTGGCAATATACTAATATATTATCAAATATTATATATTCAAACCTTATTGCAATGATAGAAATTATTAAATGACAGGTCTCACTTCATCAGTGTTTATTTTAACCTCATATTAATTATATAATTCTTCTTATTTTTTAATGATAAATATATACAAACTCGATTTTGATTAATATATTTTATATTATTAATAATTGAAAATCTCATTTTTTTCATATCCCAAATTCAGGTATCAGATGCGGCCATTTCATATTGGAGTTAAGACAGTAGCCTGCTACTGAATAGTGCTCCCAGTCTTGACGACAAAGACAGATGCATTCTAATTCACCCAATCATTATGGATGTCAAATATTATTTGGTGAGCTCTACTCATTAAAGCAGACACCATATAAATTCTAAAGGATTAATATACTAATATTTGTTTGAGCATTGATTTACTCAAATCGGTATACCTCTACTGCTATAGGTACTGTAAGAAAGTCTCATTCCACGAACAGTGTAAATCTTCTTAGCCGGAAAAATAATTTTCTCGCCAAAAAGTACACCAATGGACGAAACTTAAGAAAGTTTCATATTCTGTCACCGATTGTCTGTTTTTTCTTTTAAGAATAAAAAGAAAATTATGTTCACACTCCGTTATCTCGTGTGTATTCAATAAAGGTTACTGTGTATCAAATGAATGAAAGATATCTTTCAGAGTGATTATCCGAATCCCGAGATGCATGCTAAAAGCTACAACTATCTTAAGATTTGTCTATAAGTGTATATTCTAATATAATTTCAATGAATATTCCTGAAAATATTTTATTATTAAAATATATACAGTATAGTCTCCGTCTATATCCACAATCTACATTGTTACATTCACGTCCAACTTTCTCTTTTGATAAATATATGGTTGGCCTTGCAAGGACATACCTCTCTCTCTCTCTCTATGTGAGCAGATTAACATTTAAATAAATACGAATATCAAATTGATGTAGAATATAGAGCCTTCTAATGAGGTAGTAAACACGTCACCTATTAGACTCAATCAACAAGAAGACAAAAATGATAATGATGATATAAAACGTGATGGGGATTTATAACAATCGGTAGCCAATCAAAAAGAAGCAACTGATAAGAAAGATGGGCTACAGTTCTTTAAGTGTAATTTGCCCTTATCAGACGATGAGATCTTAAAACCATTATAGTCACAGTAGCCTAACCTAGCATTGTGTCAAACGATACCAGCAGTTAAATATACCTTCACAAACCTCAATTTTATTTATTAATTATACAGCCCTTTATATTTAAATTGATAATTTTTTACAAAAAAAAAAGGGAAAACATGATCGTTTGGAGATATAAATAGCATCTAGGAATACGTTTCTTGTGCAAACAATGAGAACCCAGAATTTATTATAATAAGAAAAACAAACCTTTGGGTAAAGAGTTTTTAATAAATAAACTCTTTGCCCAAAAGCTAGTTGTCTTAATAAGATTCTTGTATTAGGTAATTCTGAATATCTGTTGATGGATTGGTATTTTTGGAAGCTAAAAAGGTTTCCAGAATTAAACGTTGTTGCTTACTATGGATTCGAGAATAATGATGGTACAGTATAACCTCCCTGTAAAGGATAGCTAATTGCAGAGCCAAAGTGTCCTTTAGGTAGAGGTGTCCACTTACTGGAGATGTGTAATATAGTAAAAATGGTAATTTTGCAAATGAAAACCGTCCTTTGTGGAAAAGTGTCCGTTAGCGGGGTGTCCGCTAAAGGGAGGTTCTACTGCATAGGTTATAATAAATTGAAGGAATGATCAGTATATATGGCATGTCAAGACACAGGGGATTTATTGTAACAATTGAGAATATTTCGACTAGGCGCTTGCTGATTCTCTATTCTACATTGCTCTAAAAAATTTCACACTATTTTTAATCGATATTTTATTTTTTAATATACATAATGTCAGACGTAACAGAGAAAAAATTTAAATTCTAAATAGAGAACCATCTTAAATAATTTAATAGAATATATCTTATTTTTTTAATATTATTTTCAAGATGATAAAAAATTACTTGAAGAGAGTTATAAAAAAATATATATTTTTAAAACATTACGTTTTACTGGGCTTTATATAAAAAAATATTAAAAATTAAAAAAAAAAATTGTAATAACTAAAAATTTTGAAATTTTGGTATGTAACATTTTAGCCTTCTGTATTTGACCAAAATTTCTATCCCCCCATGAATAAAAATTACAAACTCTGGCAAGTTTTAATATTAAAGTTCCTTATGTTTTATTCAATAGCACATTTCAGTGTCCACGCAATTCAATAATAAATATGAATAAATGTATGATATGCCGAGAGCCATTCTGCTGCCAATAGAGAGGTTTTGTTCTAAATTAGAGATATGTATTGCAATATAGGCATATAGCCATTCTTTATATTATACATATAAACTATATAATATATAGGTAAACTGTATTATAGCGTATAAAATTGTAACATGCTTTATATTTATTTATGTAAAATATTTAATTGTTCTTTGATTTTTCTTTATAGTTAGGCGGGGTCGGCAACACTACTTTATTTTCTTCTTTAATTTGGCATAAATTATCTCTTGGTTTATATATTATGGTTAACCTTGTTGTAATGGGGATTAAATAGTAAAATACAAAGTATTGTGACAATTACCTTATTTATTAATAGGAAACGTTAAAAATACACAATATATCATTATTATTTCCATTCAACAATATCTATATATTCATATATAACGCAGAATACCACGTTTTAAATCTCTCTTCTGTATACAACGTTTTATATCCGACGAGAGATTTAAAACATGGTATTCTGTGTTATATTTGTCTGATATATTTATAACTATTTATCTTTACATCTATTAATTCAAATATTCTTTTGATTTATTTATAAATTGATTGGTAAAGGTTTTTGTTTATGAATAGTTTGATATAAATTTAGGAGAGCATAAAGACTTATTGGATCATATACAAGATACATTTATTCGTAGGTTTTTGAATTTGCCTAGATATACACCAGGATACATAATAAAGCCAGAAACAGGCCGCGACTCATTAATAATAACAGCTCTGAAATTGACCTTGAAATACTGGCTGAGGGTGCTGAGTATGGATACATATAGATTGCCTCGAATATGTTTAAATAGAATGAGACAAATATCCTGTGCTACAGGTGCGCCCATCGGGTTTATAAAACAATTAAGCAATTTACTCAATAATAACGGATCCTCGTGGCTTGCTTATTGTAATGATCCTGATTCATTAAGGAATGAGATCCCAGGAATATTAAGAATTGCGATAGAGCAAACAATATAAAATGACTTAACAAGAATAACCCAATCAAAGTTTTATTCCCACTATAGAGACATATATACAACGTTTACCACCGAAGAATATTTCTTAAGTGAACTCCCTTTTCCTGTCACCAGATTAATCGCGCAATTTAGAACCCTTTCATTTTTTTTCAGAGAACACCATCTGATTTTAATGAGGGGTGAAGACCTGAAATGCACTTTCTGTGAATCAGGAATAACAATGGAGATGTTGCACTACTTATTTGATTGTGCTGCTCTGTCTGAGAAAAAGACGAAAACTAAATGATAAAACGGGGCAACTTTGTCCTTCATTTCCGGCACTAATTAATGAAATATCAAAGAATAGGTATATAGCGGTGGCGATAGTTGGATTCCACAGGATTATATCCCGGAAAAAGTCCACACAGTGTTCTCCCCATCCCTTGTGAACTGGCGAATCCTGTATAGGGCGAGAGGCCCTAAATAAAGGCTTTGTTGTTGTTGTTGTTTGTTGGTATAAATTTAGGAGGTTATAAAAGGTACATTAATAGCTTGCACAAGCCATCAGCAACTTTATTTGCAGGAGATGCCTTTTTCTTAATATTATACAATTTACACATCTTTTACATATTTATCATACAAGTTACAATATTATACAAATATAGGTACTTATATAATATCGTTTCGATATAAATTCTACCAATTTTTTATTTAAAATGAAAATTGAAAAATAAAATATTTATTGAAAATGAAATCAAAAACATTATTATAATACAAAATATTCCCAAATACATTTATTTATCACTAAATATTTAAATTTGTATAGTGTTTTTATTATAAATTTTAAATTTTAGTTTAAAAACTTTTAAACATCGACATTAAGCTAAAAATGTTTTTGTTAAAAACTCCAAATTTATTTTAATAAAATTTTGAAAATCACCATTTTTTTTTTACTTTTAAATTTTTATATTATTTTAAAAACTATCCCTTTTAAGATTTTTTTTTTCAATTTGTAATAATAAAAGAATAAACCCTTATATATTTTTTCACAAATATCAAAAATATCCTCTCATTAAATTACAAATGTTTTTATTGTAACCAAAAGATATCTTAAAAAGAATTCAGAATCTCCTTACTAAAACGAAAAAAGAATATATTTTATATATATATCTTCCAACAAATACGATTAAAATATATTCACTTTTTCAAAGAATGTTTAATGTGTAGGTAGGTGATTTGTCTTTCTGAATATAAATAGAATTATTTTTGAAACAAGTAAAACGTGATTTGTATCAAATGAACCTTTTTTGAAATGGTGCTTATGCTTTTTAAATTGTTAAATATTTCTTTCTAGTTAAATAAATATAATAAATGTCCTCAATATCCAGAGTTTTAAACTTATTAATTATAATAAAATATATTTATCAATGTGATATATTTCTATATATCATAATTAATATTTATATAAATATGGGTTTATTTTTTTTTAGATAAATTTTAAAAGAAATTTTATTATGAAAAATATCGCATAATTTTGAAATTATGCTTATAAATAATGTTGATTTATCTGAGATATATTGAGATCGAAAGAAAAATAAAGAACAATAGCTTAAAATGATTGAATTATATTTCTAGAAAAATATATTTAAAATCAAAGACCTTAATTAAGATTCTGATTCAAATATTAAATTTATTATCATGAATTAATGCTGTTTATCTTATTATTATTATTCTGGATAATTGTGAAAACTTTGATACGCTCCTGAAGTCCAAGATACGCACACTCTTTTATTTTTAAAGTTTTATATTTTTGACAAATGTAATTTAAAAGATACATCAAAATGCAAGTGAAATAAATGAAAAGAATAATATATTCGGTTTAAATAATTCAGAATAGTTATAATAATAATAATAAATATAAATTAGAGTTAAATTTACCTTGTCAGAAGAACGCGGAAAAAATAAGTAAAGCAGAAGATTCCTAACAATGGAAGGAAGTAAGATGGCGAGTTACAATCCAATTACGTACTTCAACAAAGTGATTAATAGCAAGTTGGAGAGAATTGCTTAATTGCGGGGCATCAATTCCTTGCTTAATTACTGGCTTTCAAATGTTTTGAAATAGTTAGGAAAATCGTTTGGTTTCTAGAAATAACGTTATATAGTTTGATGAAGAATATATCTTTATTTTGAATATAGAGCAATCCATAATATAAATATATTTAATAACAAGACTTATTTTGGATTGTAATAAGATTATTTATTAATCCAATATTTCGATGGACAAATCTTCCATCTTTTTCGAGGGTTTTTGTTATGAAGCACAGAGCAGGTCGCGTTGTTCAAGTGTGCTGTGTGCTTTATAACAAAAACAATCGAAAAAGATGGACGATTGGTCCATCGAAATATTGGATTAATAAATAATCTTATTACAATCCAAAATAAGTCTTATTTTCAAACATCTTAATTTATTTGTGATTTAAATATATGTAAGCTTCGTACCAAATATATCCAATATGCTCTAAACCAATTTACATATATGCCATAAAACGAAAGGTTATTGTAATGTTAAATTGGTGTTTTAATTTATTTAAAGGCCAAACACAATCTCTTATATATATATAAGCAGCCAAACAATTTAATATTATATTACAAGCGAGAAACAATATAAAAAACATCAACCGTTTGTTATGTTATATTATCTATATGATTATTATTGATTTCAGAATAATTACAGTTATGCAGTTATATAGTAACTGCAAAAACATAGAGTTCATTTAATTAAAAAGGCATATATTGGATCAAAATATCATTTATTTTACCAATATTTCAGTTGGCTGAACGCCAACCTTTATCAAGGTGTTATAACATTTTAAAGTGTGTCAACAACAAACTCAGCGCCACATGTTGTTGACACACTTTAAAATGTTATAATACCTTGATAAAGGTTGGCGTTCATTGGTAAAATAAATGATATTTTGATCCAATATATGCCTTTTTAATTAAAGATATTTTTATGGATTGCTCTATTTTCAAAACAATAGAATTCATTATATAAATATAACTGAAATAATAATAAATAAACACGAAACACTAAAATGAATCTCTGTATGAATTTTAACAATTGCTTAGAGCATAATGCATTTCGTGAAATATAATTTTCTTTAGAATTTTAAAAAATCTTAGAATAAAAAAGAAAATATCTATAGAACATATAGATAATAAACTATATTTAATTTTTGTTTAGATAGAAATAAATAGAACAATCCAATTTATATGAAAATTTAAAAAATTGCTTTTCCAATTTTTATTGATATTTCGCCATTTAATAAATTTAGAAATAAGGTATCTCTTGATTTATATATTTTTCTATGAATTCTATCAAATATTCGGAACTCGATATAAGATATTATTTTTTATATTTGCTTTTAATTTCACTGCATTGAATTTTAAAAATAATATTGGATATAAAAGAATCTAATAATATTTGCATATGTATTTCAAAAAATATGTTATTATTTGTCTGTTAAAAAGGAGTTAGTTATTCTTAATATAGATTTATGTATATTTATTTAAATATAATCATAGAGTTCGTTTTTAATTTGTAAGTCAGGAAGGCGTATAAGAATATAGAGTTATTTAATAAAATAAATATTTTAAATGAGTTAAAAACCTTTAAGAAAATAAGCATTCTATCTTTCGTAATATCTGATTTCCGTAGAAATAGAGGTATTTAATTTTTACATTTGAAAATCTCAATAGCAATTATAAGATACATTATGAATATTTCTCATTGATCAAATATTCATTATGAAAATGTAAGCCAAATCATGTTATTTAATGTAAACAAAGCATCATTGTAATATCACTGAAAAAGTATAGAATACCTTTTACACCTTATTTCCCGTTTTTTAAGAGATTTTAGAGATTTAAGAGATTGTGTGTGTGATGGTAAGTAATAAAGGATAGTCTAACTCATTTGATAAATCCTATGAATTATATAAACAAATGTATAAAATAATATTATTCTACCATAAATCATTTAAACAATATTTTAGATATAAGAATTGGATGAATTAAAGAACAAATGTTTATTTTACAAATAAAAACGACTTCTACTGTCCTTCTGTCGCAGTAAGGTTGGTAGTAGTTTGTTCTATGAGTAAAAAAAAAAACATTCGTAATTTAATGATTTCATTTCTTATATATAGATGGCATGTAATCGCCTTAGAAATAGTTTGAATATATGTTTTCAAGCAATATGTTTGTTTTCAACATCATTTGCTGGTTTAGAGATTGCTTGAAAGAGATACGGTTACATAAACCAATCTTTCCTTAATTTCTGCCTGAACATTCAACGACTCTCTGTCATTTTTTTCTAATGGGAATGGTTATTCATCAAATAAGCATCTTCTCCTTAAGGAGAGTAATTAAGAGTAACTGAAGCGTTGGGAATAAAATAAAGAAATATTAGTTCTTGAAAATAAAGATACTTCGGCCAGTTTAATATTTTGTCGAAACGTCGAGCTAATAAAAAGATTTACTGGCCGAATTATTTTTATTTTCAAGAACTATGATTGCCAGCCAGGCAGCCTCTATCTTCAAGATAAATAATTATTAGTTGAAATATCTGCATGTTTTTCAAACAATATAGGTATGTGTATAATAAATTAAAATTAAAATATATCAACATAATTCTTATTGAAGGTCACGTTAAATGCCGTTAAGCGTAAAGATATCACAAGGTTGATTAAAACATTGTAAACAAAGAAACATTCCAGAAGTTGATTGACATGTAGCCTGTCAAATATGAAATTTTCATTTATTTGTTCATCCCGACGAATAGAAATGCTTATTAATATTTATTCTCATGGCTCAGAGTTTTATTCTTTTCGAGAAACTACGCAGAAATTGAATTAGCCTACATGAAGGACCGATCTATAAGTATCATGATACACGTAGAAGTTATAGGGGAATGCACCCAGAGAAGAAATAAAGCCTTCTTAATCTTGTGATCACGAAGACGTTTCAGAACTGACATAGGTCAGCAAGGTCTTCAAAGAAATCTTTTTATTTACATTTTCTTGTAAATATTTGCGTTTTCTTCTCCCTTTCATTCTTTTTTCTTCTCTACCTCTATTTTTTAAATTGATATTGAACCTTCAATAGAGTCTATAAAATGAGAGGAACGCAATATAATTGTTATAAAAGCTAATACTGCCAATATGAATGGTTTAAATGATTTCTGCTTGAGAGAAGATTGAAATTCAGTTTGATATAGCCTGTATTTGATACGTCAACATACTAATCTTTATATTCAATAAGTTTCAATTGAAAATTTTGCCTTCATCACCCAAAATTCGGATAATCCAAAATATGCTTTAATTTCTATGCAAGTGAAGCGTCTAACTTCAAAATATAACAAACTTTTGATCAAGCGTTTAATTATCGTTTTCCCAAACAATTATCAACTTTCAAACTTCTTTGAATTTGTATCAAACGTATATCGTATAAAATACATATATCTAAATCAATACCAATACATTTTTCTATATATAAGCAGCCACTATTAGAAAAGATAAAGAAAAATCAAAATTGTTCATACAAGTAATATGCAAATTTGTTTGAAATATATTAATACAAAAAGACCTTACCTGCAGATTATTAGAACCTTAATTAAAACCATTATTAATTATTAACGTCACATAAATAAATCCTAATTTTCTCTTTGAAAAAAAATAACTTGCTAGTCTATATATATTACATACTAAACAAAAGAATAATTTACAAGGGAAATACAAGATTGAAAAGAAGTGTTTTTTAGAAGATATAAATATGGTATAAGAGAGAATATGTGGACAATTTACCGATTCATATGTTAATTTACATTTATTCTATAAAAGGGTGGAGGGTCATAATAAACTGGTATGACATGTGGTGCCGCCTTGCGGTATCGTAAATCTGTCACCAAGCCTGTTGTCCGGCCCTAATGAAGCCCCCCGTGGTGACAAAACGACCGCCCCGACAGCCCAATTTACCTGCAGGAGGTTTGATATAAAGGCTGCCCTATGTATCTTTGTGGTTCTTTTTTCTCTCTAATTGAAATATTTGGAAGTTTTCTGGTATGCAACCTGATTATCTGATGTTTTATTTACTACGTTGGGGGGGGGATGATATTTCAGCTGACAATTCATTTTGGCATTATTAGATTTTATAACAATTATATTGCTTTCCTCATATTTTATAGACTCTATTGAAGGTTCAATTTTAGTGTCCAAAAAGAGGTAGAAAAGGAAAAAAAATAGAATAAAGATGAAAGAAAACACAAATTTTTACAAGAAAATGTAAATAAAAAGATTTCTTTGTTTTTTGTCTTCAAATGATAATATGACAAGAATATTCAATCATATAGAATATTACTTAAAGATTCTAGAATAGTTACTAACGTATGAATATAATTAATCAATCAGGATATTAGCAATATGATACATTAACGAACCATCTGTTATGAAATTCGAAACTATTATAAGCGCGTATGATTCTTTTAAAAAATAAAAAATTCTACTGCCCTTACTGAAATGAAAAAAATAATCATTACAGTAAGCGCAGTAGAATATTGTTTATTTTTTAAAGAAACATACGCGTCTATAATAGTTTTGAAATATGTAATATGTTTATTAGTTTTTAAAATGACAAGCTTTTTCAAGCGTCAGCTTATCATCAGACCAATTGATTCTCAAATATTTACAATATGATATTTGATACAATATGATATATGATATGAGATATTTACAATATTTACAAATTGATCATATTGTTGAGCTGACGCTTTTGAAAATTTCCATTTTGAACTAATAAAAAACCCTTATTGCAAATCTTGATTGATATATTGATATAAAACTTGCTAAAGAGGTTTATTTTATTATATCTATTACTATCAAGCATTTCAGAGCCACAGGCCTTTACAATATTTACAATTTATAATGTAAAAATAAAGATCACCTCTCTGTCAAAATAGACGATAAAACTAAGCTCTATCTACGGGTTAAACGAACTTTATTTTTTTATATAAATTTTCATCAATGCACATTTTGATTTTACTTCGCGCAAAACACAAAGATCGAAATCGTTGACACGATTCGCTCTAATAAATTCTAAAATAAGCCTACCTATAAATGATTATTTTTCTGACTATGGCCTTATAAAGGGGGTTATAATATCATACAAGAGGGATTAAGAAATTGAACGAATCTACGAAAGCTGATGTTGTGTTCAATCAAATTATAGATTGATTCCATATCCAGTGTTTATTCAATCAAATCATAGATTGATTCCATATCCAGTGTTTATTCAATCAAATTGTTGTGGCTTATTTAATGTTATGGAACTATGCGTTCCGCGCAGAGAAGATATCAAAATTTAGATACCTCTTTATGCATTATAAAAATTAGATAAAGACTTCTACCACCTTTATGATATCAAATGATTGATATTAGAATTGGCAATTTCACAAGTTGAATTATATTGATAAGAACCATATTTCAATACAGTTTATTATTATGTAAATTGGTTATATATGTAATTGAAAATAGCCGTATTCTGAAACATGTATCCATAATATAAATTAATATTTTCTTTTTGGAAGAGCTACTTCGAAGAGTTTCAACAAAAGAAGGATTAGGTTGAGAATAATTACGAAATACTTGTAATTTATGGGTAAGAAAATGTTGCGTATATATATGCAAGGATATAGAAAGCAAGCATTATATATACAACAATGGAATATAACAATAGATAACTAAATAGAATTGGTTAATTGTTCAATTTCAATATAAATCCATTGTCCTCCTTGAAAACTAATTGACTCCTTCTATAAGATTGTAATAGAGGGTTTCTCTCTTGATATATTAAGTAAATTCTATAATATACAATTTAGAATTGGTTTTGGCATCCATTGAATATAAAGTATCTTTTAACACTTTTGTTTATTATTTTTAAAAGAGATAATAAAATCTTCTAATTTTGCGGTCGTTGAATAACAATAATATACGTTTTGAATCGTTTTATAGGTATATGTACATATACGATGTTGCAATATTTGCCGTTTGTTCTCTTTTGCTCATTATTGTTATCTGGCCGGTAACGACAACGACGCATGCGCAGAGTCATTACATTTTAATCGCTCTTTTTGCGCCATCATATTCGACGACTATGAATAATTATTTAGGTTTAGAAATAAAGGGTTTAAAAGTAAATTTTACATATAAATATTTCCCATATCAGTTTTTGAGGGATATATTAGAACGTCTCTGTCTAAATTGCAATATGTTATTCCAATTTTTAAATTAAGTATACCACTTTGTGCTGCATTGGAAATATTTGGAGTTTCGAATGGATCTCCTTCCATTTCTGAAAAAGTGAGTATAGGATTTGATCAAGATTTTTACCACTATAGTAAGAATATATTGACAATCCATTAAATATAGGAATAATATATAAAGCAGAATCTATTTGAAGAAAGAATAAAAAATACTTTAAAAGATTGCTCCTCCTTTCTTGGTTCATTAATAATATATTTTATTGATTCTTTTAAATAATCAATAAGCAAAAAAATATTAAGCAAGCTTTCAAAATATTTATTTTCTATTCCGTTAACAACTATAGTTTCTGGCCCAATGTATTAGATCCGCTAATAAAACACCTTATAGAACACATGGATACCGTTTGGTCGCTTCTGGAGGTGTTCTCTTTTTTAAAAACGAGTTTTTTCAGATCAAGTCAATTTGAATTTACAGAGATTCGCTTATGGAGAGCTCGTGATTTAATAATTACATAAATTTCAAAAATATTTTTGAACTTTGACTTTTCATGTATTCTCAAAATTATATTATTTTAAATTTTTATAGTATATTTTGCATCTTTGTCAAATAGATTTGAGGCTATATACGTATGAGGTCTTTCATAAAAACCGTATTAAGAAAATATTCAAACTATTTAGCCAGCTTGAATATTAAAGGGTAAGATCTAATGCGTGGAAGAGAGCCATCGTTTATTAAGGTCATAAAATTCTATATCAACACATTCCATACTTTATCATTCATTATATTATTGCATTTATATATGCATATAAAATGATTCATTGTGTATTTGATGTTATTACTGACAAATCCAGTTTATTAGATATTTTTATGTGCAATTAATTGATTTTTCTGCTAAATCTTTTATGGTTCTCTAACTCATCAATCATTATTATATAAAATGTATACTAAAAAGGCGAATAATAGCTTGGTATTCTTAATAACCTAAGTTTTAATTCATTATTTCATATATCCTTTGAAATTAACTAACTAACCCAAATATTATGAATATATACACGGTGTACCAGGTAAATTGGGAATTTCAACAATGGTATTTTAACTGAAATTTTTTGCAAGTAAAAATTAAAATATCCGAATGAAATTTGACACAGTAGTAGATAAAAGGATATAGTTTTTATTTATTCAATGTAGTTTCCATTATTAGCTACAACAGCACTCGAGGCGAGTGCGGAATGAAGCACAGGCCTTGGCGACGATGACCTTGTCCATTTGGGTCATCACCGTGTGAACTGCTTTCTTGACAGACTGGATGGTGGTATGAGGAGCTTTGTTGACATCTCTCTCAACAACGCCCCATACATAGAAGTCGAGGGGATTGCAATCTGGAGAATTAGGGGGCCAAATATCAGGACCCCAGTGACTAGGGACGTTAAGTGTCAGCCACGATTGTGTCTTTTTTGCCTTATGGGCTGGAGCTGAGTCCTGTTGGAAGACATACTTCCTTCCTGCGGCCACCATGTCCATCCAAGGCTTCACAACGGTCTCCAGAACATTGATGTAGGTGTCAGCGTTCATCCTAAGGCCCTTCTCAAAGAAATGGGGAGGCATGACATCACCTTCACTGCTGATAACGCCAAGGACCATTACGGAGGCAGGAAATTTCGTGTGCATCACGACAGGTATCTCTCAGGGGTCTTTACAGATCCAGCGATCATTCCTGGGATTTACCTTTTGGTCCACGTCAAAGTTCTTTTCGTCAGAGAAGAACCTTAGCATGCCAAAAGAGTCGTGTTTCAGGTTGTTGAGGAGGGCAGCAGCCTTTCCTTTTCTGTTATTCTTCATATTCTCAGTCAGCAACTGACCTTTCCGAAGGGCATAAGACTTGAGACCAAGGTCCTCATGGATAGTTCTGACAATTGTCATAGAGCCAACGTCCATTTCCTTGGCTATGGCCCTCATGCTCTTCCCAGGGTTTCCATCAATCTTCTCCTTGACATTTTTGACAAATTCTTCGTCTCTTACCCTGTCCGATCGACGCGAGTGCTTTTTCCTTGTAGCTATCCCCTCTTTGTTACTGTCGGCCTCATCAAACTGCTTCTTGACACGATAAATAGTGGTTTTGGGCAACTTAAGAAAATCCACTATCTCTTTGGGGCTCCTTCCGGCGCGCAGAGCAACGATGATGGCAGCTCGATTTTCAAATTCTCGGTTACTCTTCATCACTACACTGCGCACACATGTACTGTTGCATTTTACATGAATATGGCTACGTAATGAAAAAAAAACAAGTTTTTAATCTCAAGTAGTTTTTGTTTTATGGACTGTCAAAGTTAGTCCCAATTTACCTGGTACACCCTGTATATCGATTAATCTACAAGGTGCTTATGTAGATAACTCATTGATTCATATTTCCTTAGAAAATATTAATTCCTACCTAATATTGAAAATAAAAAAGTTGATATATATATGTTATGAATTAATTTGTTTGTTGTTAGATAAAGGGTTGATAAGACAAATGATCGATAAGATAATGGGTTGAAGGTGCGGTTGTGATAAGAAAAAGATAATTATTTACCATCAAGTAGCTTTTATTTTCAATTACTTGAAGAAATATTACGCATTAGTTATTTTCACATTATATAGAAATCATAAAGTTAATCCTATATTAGTGATTCAAAAGGATAGATATGTTAACTACGCATATTTACAACAAAACTGAAAGTCATTCTAAAAACGATGATAACAAAAGTAGAATTATCAATGAATAAAAATAAAATATATATTTTTTTAAATATAGAAATATTTGAGTTTTTAGATTATATAATATATATAGAACTATATTTTGAACTGGGAAAGATAGGGAAGGAAATTTTGAGAGAATTGGTTTTGTATGTTTGTTTTTTTCTCCTTGTATATAGCCAATTTGTCATGATGTTAGAAATGTATTGACGCAAATATTCCTGAGTTTGGGATATCGTGTTATAGGATGTTAATAAAGTTAAATAATAAATTCATATGAATTATAGCTATTATTGATCGTAGTAATATATTCTGTATATTATTATTTTATTCATATATGATTCCCGGGTATTACGAGGGTGAGTAGAAAAGTAAGGTCTTCTACGAGATAATTTCCGAACGCGCGTTGCTAGGTGAAATCCGACAACACCGCTGCCTTCCTTGGTTCCCCCTCTACCGTCTAGAACCTTCCCGGTGATCTTGGGACGCTCAGTCGCTGTCTAGCAGCCGTTCGCGATGGAGCTTCCCCTTAGCTCTCCCGCCAAGTGCGAGTTGCGCTCAGTTATACGCTTTTTAAATGCGAAAAATAATTCTCCGGTCGAAATTCACCGTCAGTTAGTGGAAGTGTATGGTGAGAAGTGCATGGACATCAAAAATGTGCGGAAATGGTGCCGGGAGTTTAACGAAGGGCGGATAAACGTCCACGATGAACAGCGGTCTGGGCGGCCGAGTTTGCCGGAATCAACCTTGGTTCGAATCGACGAAATGGTGCGCGCAAACCGGCGGATAACCCTTGACGAGATCGCGGATGACCTGAATGAAGATTTCAGCCACTTCTCCGTGCACAAGATTGTGTCTGAGACCCTCGGCTACAGAAAGGTGTCCGCCAGGTGGGTCAAAGAGGCGGCGGGAGAGTGGAACAACACCGGAATTACAAAGTTGGTTGACAGGATGAAAAAAGTGATTGAACATCAAGGCGACTATGTAGAAAAATAGCAAAGTGTCCAACCTTTCCAATGATGTATAAAAAGTTGTGATTAAATGTGTTTTTCTATGAAAAAAATAGGATACCTTACTTTTCTACTCACCCTCGTAATATTTGTTTTCTTTGTTAATTATTTTTCAATGTTTAAATATGAAATTAATCGATTTTTTATGTCTTCTATAACTTTCTCTGAAAAATAGGTTCCATGATATGAAAAAAACAAATATTTTTCTGTTTATATATATGTTTAAAAAGTATTTGAGGAGAGATTTTTTAAAAGGATAATTTGTCAGCCAATATTTACTACATTATATATTGATTTTATATTGTGTTTGTTGGACATTGGGTATATATAGATATTTCGGAATATTTGGATAATACAAGGTGTGTCCCATAAGTTCCCGGACTGGGTCCATAAAAAAAAAGGTAAGATATTTTTTTTTTAAATTATTAAAACTTTTTAAATTAATCCCCCCTCTCTCTTGCTTCAACGCACCAGCGCCATCGTTTCCCCAAATTGTCGAAACAGTTTTTATAGAGCTCTTTTGGAATGCTCTTCAATGCCAACAGCGATTTTTCTATTATGTCATCCATGGTGACAAAATGTCTTCCTTTTAGAACTGCTTTAAGTTTGGGGAACAGGAAAAAGTCATTTGGTGCGATGTCTGGGGAATAGGGTGGTTGAGGTAGGATTTCTGTCCCGTTTTTAGCCAAAAGAACTCGTCACCAAGTGCGCTGTGTGAGGGCGGGCATTGTTATGGTGTAGGATCCAGTCACCATTAGGCCATTTTTCTGGCATTTTTTTCGAATCGCTTCCCTTAGATGGCGAAGAATGTCCAAATACATTTCCTTAATAACCGTTTGGCCTGCAGGAAGATACTCGTGATGAACAATGCCCTTGTTATCCAAAAAAGCGACCAGCAACACCTTGTTTCTGGATTTCAATATCCTGGATTTTTTTGGTCTAGGCTCACCCTGACCTCTCCACTCGGCATATTGACGCTGGGTTTCAGGGTCATAGTCATAGACCCATGTCTCGTCGCCTGTGATTATCTTGTCTTTCCATTCCGGATCCGTTCTTGTCATTTCCAACATGTTCTCACAGGTTGCAAGCCGACACAGTTTTTGCTCATTAGTGAGGAATCTTGGGATGAATTTTGCAGGAGTCTTTTTGGGCTTCAAATCTTTGGTTACGATCCTTCCAATCGTTGTTTTAGAGATGCCTGTGTCTTGCTCTAGCTCCAGCAAAGTGGTTCGAGGATTTTCTTTTATCAAATCGGTGATTTTTTGCACATTTTGGGCGTTCTTGCCGAGGATCATCTTCAATAGAAATTCTGCCAGCTTTAAATCTAGAATGTCATTCAGAAACAGTTGTTCTTTTTGGGGGGTCATTGGGGAATGCTTTATTAGGCATTTTAAAAGTTTCGGTTGCTGATATTTGAAGTTTCACACAAATTTCTATGCAAATCCTCTGCTTCAATTTTTGTTCCATCGTAAAATCGCCGCAGCGCAAGGTGTAACCTTTAAATAAATTAGAATAACTTTGGCGCACGCGCACGTACCGCCTCGATATTGGTACCACCGTGTTGCCAGATATTTTTTCTATAATAAACTGTCAAATTTATTTACATTTTTCATTTATTATTTTTTTTTTATGGACCCAGTCCGGGAACCTATGGGACATACCTTGTATATACTTTCATTATGGTTTTATTTTAAAATTATAAACAATCTTCTATATATTCGCATAATATGTTAGTTTTCGCATTGTGTAAAATTAACTCCATTTCTACAAAATGAGTGAGTTTGACAACTTTAAGCAGGGCCTTTCTCTGTATATTTTTGCAAGAATTCTTAATGAAAAATATAATTTCGGAAATATATCCTTTAAACCTATTAAATTATAATTTCTGTACCTTTGTGTATGTAAATAAAGATTTGTTATTATAACTCTTTTAGAGGAGGATGAAATAATTCCATTTGCTTATTAACGATGACAGTACCCTTCATTAAGATTTATGTTTGTTTATTTGATACATTTCCCATTTTATTTTTAGAAAATTATGGTGAAGTTATTACTTTAAAACATCAAAGATTGAATTGATACCATGGCCATACATGTTGTTGTTGTTTCTTATCCCCTTGTGTAAATATTACACGAATTCCATGAGTTCATGATCTTATGGAATGAGGTGTAGGGGTGCAGCTTTCGTTGATCATGGCACCATGATCCAGGCACACTTTGGTGAAAGTCTGACTTTGCCTGTATTTAAGGCCATACATACGTTCAAAAAATGAACCAAGTCTAAAATTGGATTTAAGAGAAATCACATATCTTCAATACTTTTACTAAACGTTCTTACAAAATTTATTGATATCAATTTAAAAAATCCCTTATCGTTTAAGATAGCTTGTATTCAATTGAATTTAAAAATAAAAACACAGATGCAAATTTTTTCTAAATGATTTATTTTCACTCTTTATATATAAATGTTAATCGATGGAGATAAAAATATCCCATTATTTCATCCCACAATTGATTCTCTTTTTCCAAGATTTCCCTTAAGTTATAAAATGACCCTTGAATCTGACCTCCTTTTGATCCATAATGGTTCTTGGGAGTAGATTGATAGTGGCGCTTTTAAATTTTAGTCTTTTTTTTGGGCCCTTGGTTGTGACCTAATGGTGTTTTGCACGCTACCATCGACCGAGGGGTGCCAAACCATAGCTATAGAGATGCGAAAAGAACAAAAATAGTTATAAATAGTTAAACAACGAACTTTTGTACGTTTATATAAAAAAGGCGTACCTGAATCTGTTAAAAAAAAAAAGAGAAAATATTTCTCAAAATATTTCGAGGGATTGTTCTTTCTATATCAATTTATTTCAAAATAAATTTGATTTACAAATTATTGTAGATTACATTTAAACAACCTTGTTATTTGATCGTCCTATGACTCTAACTTGTGTATGTTTTATAACATCAATTACATCACATTCTTTTATGAACAATCATACCTTCCAATACTTTCTTACAGTAATATATCCCATGATGTATCTTTATGAAATAATACAAATATCTATTTATCTTACAATAAGTATTTACGAAACTAAAAGCAATTTATAGAAAAAATATTTAATTCTTTTACGCGTTAATAGTCATTTTGGCCGATTAGAACAATCGAAGGTTTGGATATTCGAAGATTTACTATTTCGTTATCATATTCATATATCCATTAGTTGATTGCTCACGTCTATAAATGTTTATTATTTTTAGAACATCTTCACGTTTAGTAATAAAGTTAATCTTTATTACATAACGAAGGTTGGAAATGGTATTAATATTTGCATATTTACATGATAGCATATATCCCTTTTCTGTTGGCCCCTAGCAAATTTTGCAAATCTACGGATCTTCCTTAGGCTAATGTATTTCCGAGTGTTAACCGTTTATATGAAATCCATGTTAAGTAAGTATATTTCAGCAATAGGGGTGTTTGATCTTCTGGTTTTTGCCTTTCAGGACGAAGTTTCAAATGCTGTACCATAATAATGGTTTGAGAGAGAGCAAAGCATGTTGTTTTATTCGATCAATTTTATGTCCTAAGCGTTAGAAAATTGCTCGAAGAAATGAATGTTACATATATTTAATAATAAAATATGTTTATCGAAAAAAAAGTATTAAACCACTTATAGATTTTATGAAAAGGGGGGCATCGTTTGCAACTGAATAAGATGATGGATCACTATTATCAATCAGCAAATTTCAACCATCATTTGATTTTTTTCGGAAAGGTTGGTCAATATACATTTTCTGGAAATATCAGAATACACCATCAGCATTTGATTTTCGGGTTGCTAATCTTCATATGCGTAGTGAAGGCTGTTAGTTGAAAGCCTTCCACAAAAGGAGCTTGTGGCATCTTTTCCCCAATCAGAAAAGATGAGTATTTATAGAACAGAAAGTGCATAAAAATGTTATAATTAGCTTTTAAAGAGTTTGAAAGTAGAGAAATAGAACGATATCAGAGTTATAAATATACAAAAACAACAAAACCTTCATTAAGACACTATTGTCTTACAAGGGGATTCCCCTAAAAGGTTATATATGTACATGAGTGAGGAGGAAAAGCAATTTAGAGGGGGGGGGGGGGGGGGGAGCAATCAACCATTGTCTGTGAAGTTGAGCACTTCTTCCCTCATTTTATCAATCGCTTTGAAAATTTTTAAAATATTTATAAACAATTGTTTTATCCAGCAGGAGAGTAGTAAACATTTTATATACATGTTGTTCATTATAGCGAGTTAGCCCCGATATTTTGTGAATTCCCAGTCTCTTTTCCTGTAGAAATGGGCATTGGAATAGATAATGGACCAAATTGCCTTGAATGACGGCATTGCAGAAGTAGCAATTATCTATATAGATAATACCGTAACAGAGTTTTCCATTGTAAAGTCCTGAGCTATCTCCTCCGAAGATTCTGAACTACACATAACGATCTATATACCAAAATTTTCGTTATTTTTTTCTGCGTATGATAGGCCTGTTTTTATTTTCCTAATGTTAACAGTTATTTTTATTTTTTAATTTAATCTATTTTACAATCGTAGATTTTTTGCATTTATCATCATCAATTCCTTTGTTTTGAAATGCGTTCTTTTGTTTACCTTTTACTAAGTCTTATTTACTAATTTTTACTAATTTCTGGTTCATTTGATTATGATTATAATTTGTAAGTACTTTGTTATAGTTTTTCATTTAAATAGAGCTCAATTTTTGTGTATGTTTCTTATTTGCATTATCTTTCCTAATGTCTTTGGCAACGTTTTTTTTTCTCATAAATAGGCTGAGGTTATATTATTTTTCGAATTGTAGATTGAAATATTTATTTATGTCTTTCTTTTGCTTAATTATTTCTTCTTTATATTTGTTCTTATTTATTCTTTTTTTTTACTCTTTCACAATCAAATTTTGAAAATGGCTAAATGGCTCCACTTCTCCCTATTTGCTTTTGCAGCTTTTCTTATAAAAAAAATATTAAAACTTAGAATTAAGCTTTGCTTTTTTATATACATGTTTATTACACATTTAGCAATACTTTTTCTTTATATTTGCTCTTATTTACCCATTTTTTTACTCTTTCACAATCAAATTTTGAAAATGGCTAAATGGCCCCACTTCTCCCTATTTGCTTTTGTAGCTTTTCTTATAAAAAAAATATTAAAACTTAGAATTAAGCTTTGCTTTTATATATACATGTTTGTTACACATTTAGCAATATATATACCAAAATATTTTTTTGAATACTTAACTCTTTTAGTGAATTTTTGTCAGGAAGGCTGCAAAAGTGCCGTACTTATGCAGTATTTTGATGCTTTTTCTGTGAAAAGGATAATGAAATTTAAAATTAAGCTTTGCTTTTTTATATACATGTTATTTACACATTTAGCAATATATACACAGAAATATTTTGGAATATTTAACTTTTTTGATGAATTTTTTTCAGGGAAGCTATGGACTGCCGTAATCATGCATTATGTTGATGTTCTTCTCATAAAAAAAATAATTGGGTTTGGAATTGGGCTTTGCTTTTTTGTATACATGTTTTTTTACATATTTAGCTCCATTTTTGTGTCTTATTTTCTTTTTTGCAGTATCTTTCATAATGCCTGATTTGATTACTTGATCTGTTATAGTTTTTCATTTGAATTTAGCTCCATTTTTGTGTCTGTCGTTTTTTTTCTTCTCATAAATAGGCTGATGCTGTATTTGTGTACTCAATTGTTGCTTTTTGTGTCTGGTTTCTTTTTTGCAGTATTTTTTTGGAATCCTTTTTTTTTTTTCATCAATTGTTTCCTCACATGCTTGGAATTTTCTTTTTATGTCTGTCCTGGCTTTCAGTTTTATAGTTTTCCTCTGCTTGGTTCTTATTTTACCTTTTTTTTTCAGCATCTTCTGTCATGCGTCGAAAAGGCCGTGGAAGACTCACTCCCCTAACCGCTAGGCGTGCTAATATGACTCGCCGCAGGAACAAAACCCCAATTGCTATTTCTCTTGTTTACTTTTTTACCAATGCCTATAATTTTTCACCTGCAAGATTTTTTATTTTATTTGTTATTCAATAAACTATTATCAATTATTTTTGGTCTTCTTTTTATTCACTTATTTTACTGGGGGTTGGTGGAAGAATGGTCTAAGCCGTTGGTTTTCGACCGCTACGACCCGGGTTCGATTCCCGCATTGGGCACTTTTTTCTCAAAAAATAAAAAAAAAATGCTCCAATGGCTTCCGATTCTTGCAAAAGTCCAACCCCACCAGCAAGCGCAAGTAATCAAACGGGGCTCTGGCACATTTGTAAATGCAAAGTCGAACTGCTTTTCACATGTTTAGACATGTGGTGTACTTACAGTAAAAGCAGTCGCCTACTCTACCCACCATGATTATCAAGGCCTGTACCACGTGTACTAGGGATAAGCAAAAAAAAAAAATATTTTACTCATTGCTCTATACATACAATTATTTGCATACAATTATATACATACAAATATATGCATACAATTATATACATACAATTTTCTACATTTTTGCACTCTGCAGTCTGATATGTTGTTATTAATAGGGGTTTTAGACAAATATCAACTGTTGAAATTTGAATTTCAAAATAGTTGAATTATCGAAAGTGTCGAATTAGTTTGTCATATGATAGGCCGTAGGTCGAGACATCAAAAATGGTCGAATTATCGTGTGTTGATTTAATTAGATTATATTGTATATATAAAAATATAGAATTGTTATTTTTAATGAGGTCTTTCAAATGAATTTATTCCTTTATTATGTTGTCATATCTGCAATATAGTTGTGTTGTTTGCAATTTTCTTTTTTTTTTCCTTTCAAATATTTGTGTCCACTCTGAAATATAGTTTGTGAATTTATATTCCAATTTATTTTCTTATATATTTATATATTTTTTTATTTCCAAAAAATTTATTTAGACTTTCACCAATGCCTTTAGGATCTTTGCGATGGAACACGTATGGTGTTTCAGCGCATGTGCTCTCATGTCCTTGAAGCACATATACTGACAGTGCCCAAAGTTGAACACACTGTATAGTGTCTGAAATATCTTTGGCCCCTTCGGATACCAACCTTCGCTTCATTCTAGAGAGGCATTAGTTTTCACTAAGGTTGGCTTTTGCTATGACTATAAATAAGGCTCAAGGACAAACCTTGGCTACAAGAGCCTGTGTTTACGCACGGACAACTTTAAGTGGCTTTTTCAAGTGTGTGAACATTGGATAGCATACATGTAAATATGACCCATATCTTTTGGTCCTTCAGATTTCAGACTTCCATTCATTCTGAATATTTGGGTTCTTCCTACAAGAGCCTGTGTTTAATTTTAAAGTGGCTGCCTTCGCCTCTGTAATACCTTTTTACCGGTAAAGTTGTATTTAAACAACAATCAACCTTGAAAATTTGATTTTTAAAATGGTCGAATTATCGAAAGTGTCGAATTATCTAAAGTGTCGAATTATCGATAGTGTCGAATTATCGATAGTGTCGAATTGCAGTTTGTTTATTTATTTTTTAATAAGGTCCTCTTATCTTATCTGCAATATAGTTGTATTGTTCGAAGCACATATACTGACAGTGCCCAAAGTTGAACACACTGTATAGTGTCTGAAATATCTTTGGCCCCTTCGGATACCAACCTTCGCTTCATTCTAGAGAGGCGTTAGTTTTCACTAAGGTTGGCTTTTGCTATGGCTATAAATAAGGCTCAAGGACAAACCTTGGCTACAAGAACCTGTGTTTACGCACGGACAACTTTAAGTGGCTTTTTCAAGTGTGCGAACATTGGATAGCATACATGTAAAGATGACCCATATCTTTTGGTCCTTCAGACTTCCATTCATTCTGAATATTTGGGTTCTTCCTACAAGAGCCTGTGTTTAATTTTAAAGTGGCTGCCTTCGCCTCTGTAATACCTTTTTACCGGTAAAGTTGTATTTAAACAACAATCAACCTTGAAAATTTGATTTTTAAAATGGTCGAATTATCGAAAGTGTCGAATTATCGATAGTGTCGAATTATCGATAGTGTCGAATTATCGATAGTGTCGAATTGCAGTTTGTTTATTTATCTTTTAAAAAGGTCCTTTTATCTTATCTGCAATATAGTTGTATTGTTCGAAATTTTATTTTCTAATTTGTTAATTTTTTCTTTTTTTTTTCACTCTAATAATATTTATTTAAATCTGATAATTTTTATTTAATCCAATTTATTTAATAATTTATTTAATCCAATGTCTATAGTTTCTTCCATGAAATTGCTTACCAAACATGAGTCAGTGTTTCCTCAGTGTTAACAGTTGGAGTGTTAGAATGCGGAGAAGCAAAATAACTCCCTACTGAATTTCTCAAAAGTCTTACTCCCAGAGGAATGCATCCACACCAGTTAAACTCTAGGTTGGTGCTATTGTTATGCTTCTGAGAAGTTTTAATCCTAAGCAGGGTCTTTGAAAATGGTACACGTGTGGTGATACTGTGCATGTGCTCTCATGTCCTTAAAGTAGTGTAGTTCTGTTGTTTGCACTTTCATTTTCTGATTTGTTAAAATTTTTCTTCTATAGTTTCTCACCTGCGGGTCCTTCGGGTAAACCTGGGTCGTTGCCCGGGTCACTCGGCTATTTATATCTATATATATCTATACTTTTAAAGTCTCTGCAGGCCCTTTGGGTAAACCCTGGGCGTTGCCCGGGTCACTCGGCTAGTAAATATATAATATTGTAACATAGTATTTATTAATTTTATTTATAAAACATAGTATTTATTAATTTTATTATTTTTTTTAACAGAGGGGTCATTTTTATGTTTATATCTTGCGACTCTGTAAATTTCCTTCGTGGCTTATCTTTTGTTTACAATTCATAGTTTGTCCTTCCCTGAAATAAATTGCTGTTCCCTCCTGAAGTTTTTGTCTTCCCTAATTTTCCACGTGGCAATATAATTAAACAGCACCCCCGATTGGTCAATTCTTAGGAAAAATTAATGAATCACCAGATAGTTGATATATTTTCCAATAGATGGTGATGAGAAATACGCTATATTCAATTGTAGGAATAGGAGATGTCCTTTCATCATACTATACAATGTATCACCTATATCTCTTTATTTTCTCGACTTCAAGCTCTTCATGCTTTTAAATATTTATAAATATTCTAACAATGTATACCTGGTGATTAATATAATATTTTCATAGAAGTATAGTTTTAATTCAAAAATTAGAGTTGAAAAAACACACAACGCAATAATAAGAGTTTAATTAAATACACTATTATATATATGTATAAATCTCTATATAAGAAAATATATTGTATCATCAATAAAAATAATAATTAAATTATTCCAAAATTATTACTATTCAGTCTCTCTCTCATCTTTCTATAAATAAATATAACTATTTCTCCTCGAGTATATCTTCTATTTAATTTAATAGTAAAATAAATGAAGCAAGAAACACTGAATTTATCTTCTGCTCGCAAAATATTTTGTTGTTATTGTAAATGTCACACTTAATTTGGAATATGTTTGTTTTTTGTCTTGAAAAAAAAATAGTAATACCTAATTACAATTCATCGAAAACAATTGTTTTTATTACGTTCTTTTGTTTATATATTAAAATAATAAATCTATATTTTTTATTTCTTTCGTTTGATTAAAAATTATGAATTTCTTTCTTTATATTATTCATCATTTTATACATGCAGAGCATAAATATTCAATTCAATCAATGTATATTAAAAGTTTATAAAAGTGATTAAATAAAAATAGTCTTTTGTTATAAAATATTGAAGCGTATAAGTTGTCTTGTTTTGCCAAGTTATATTATTATTTATATATATAATCGCAATACCTAATTAAAATTCATCGGAAACAATTATTTTTATTAGTTTATTTTTGAATTATATAAATTAAAATGATAAAAATATAAATTTTTAAATTTATTTCGTTTGCTTAAAAATAAAATACTTTTTATTTTATATGATTCATCATTTTATTTATTTATATATGCATATATCACAAATGTTCTATTTATAAATATATATTAAAAGTTTATAAAAGTGATTAAATAGAAATTGTGTTTTGTTGATAAAATATTGAAGCGGGTATAAGTTGTCTTGTTTTACCAAGTTAGGTTAAGTAGATAGTAAAGGAAATTAGTTGATTGTGCCATCAATCGTCTAGTCATTAGTTCGACCTAACCAACACAACTGTCCTACTCTGTGATAGATGAGACGCCGGATTAAATTCCCGCCAAGATCATCATCAACTTCACTTCCATCGTCTGAAATTTAATACCCACTTTTACCTTTATTTTAGCTTATATTTATTTTTATACCTTAATATTTTCAAAGCTTTTTTTTTATTTTATGTGTGTGCTAAATAATATTTAAAAAAAAAATTGGCTTGTGATATTAAATATTAGAAAAAGTTAATATATTAAGTACTTGCGAAATTTCTTTTAATAATAAAGCTTTAGTGAAATATTTTTGAAAATCAAAATAAAACGTAGAATTTATCCCCCATATTTTAAATTGTTGAGCTATTTTGAATAAAATTAAAACAATAGTATCATATTTTGCAAAATATATAAATTTCCCCCATTTTTTTTATTGTTAAATTATTTTAAATAAAATAGTATCATAATAAAACAATAGTATCATATTTTGAAAAATATATAATTTTCTCCCATTTTAATTGTTAAGCTATTTTAAAAATAATTAAAATAATAGTATCATATTTTGCAAAATATATAATTTTAGTATGATTATATTAGTATTTTATATCAATATCATTATAATATAAATATTTGATTATATTTTTGGTGTTAGCTTATAGATATGATAAAAGGTTTTAAAATGTAGTGTACCTATTTTTCCAATTAATATATTTTAGTAATTCACACAACACGAACATCTAATCATGCTGAATATATCAAAGAAATAAAAGTGTTAACCTTATTATAAATCTAAAATATTACCTATCTCTGATTAAAAATATATATACATCCATTTCCTTAAAGGAATTGAAAAAAAAAATCATCAAAAGAAAAAGGATTTATAAAACATAGATTTCACCTAGAGCTTTGATATAAAAAATACTTTTTGTTAAATTAGACATTTTTGTGTGCAAATGTTAATTAGTCCACTAAAAATAGAAAAATATTAATTAAACATACTTGTCCAATTTTCTAACTTCAAATAATTTATTCCTTTATTTTTTTTTAAATACCTAAATCTTTACTAATTAACAATTGGCAATTATTAAATTGTTTGAAAGAAAACATTTAATAGTTGGATATTTCATAATTAGAAAAGTATTTTGGTTGTTATGGTTATATAAAAATGAAATGAATTGAATAATTAATTTCACTTTACAATTTCTTTCTGTGAAAAAAAAAGAATATAAAACAAATTACTTATCGATTTTTTTAAAAAGCTTTCTTTAACTTTCTTAATTTAGAGATATAACTTTAAATTTAAAAAGAAAATGACTTTCTTTATATGCCTAAGCTACCTTTAAATTGTTTTTACCTAAAACTAGAAAAATTGTTTAAAATTTTATTTTTTCAAGGCTTAAAGGAGATTTTGGAAATAAAGAAGCGTATTTAGAATTGTTCGACTTCTTGTTTTAAATATTATTTTAATTGAATGTATTGTAAAATTTATTTATACATTCTCTCAAGCTTTAGACATCATAAACCCTTCTTCAGGCGCATATGACAAAACGAATCTTAATCTTTAATTATTATATATCTATAATATATATATAGTTTAAATAATCTGAAATGTAAATATTTGATTTTTTAAAAACATATATTTTATTTTCATCATTGACTATTCTTTTATTTTTGACTATAGATTTAGAACATAACACTTTGAATATTGTTTTAAATATGTATAGTTAACCTACCTATTTTTTTAATTCACGAATGTAGGATTCATTTTATATAATCTATATTACTGTGAAAAATATTTAATGTGTAATTCTTTTCAAGTAACTGAAAATAAAAACTACTTGGTAAGTAAATAACTATCTTTACTTTTTTCACGACTGCTCTTCCAATATTTTATCATTCCAAAATAAAAACATTATACTCATAATATATATATAGCTTTTTTTCTTGCACAAGTGTATGAGGCCCTAGAAGCCTATTTATAAGCTTGGATTTCTGTTGATTATTATGTTGATTATCTCTCTAAATATTTATTTTAACATTTGTAGGAATGAACCACAAAGGTTTGCTAAATTATGACAAAGGCCAAACTGAATACCAGCTTTATTGTGTATTCTTGCCTGAAATTCGGCCCCTGTAACTTTACCAGCTTAAACATATTTTAGATAAATCAGACTTATTCTGAAGCCGCTCCTGTACTGATGAGGACCATAGCTCGAAACCATGGTATACAAGTTGGATATTTGTCTGAAATTAGAAAACTAGTGTAATGGCTCCTTACTTTTCACTATCTCAATTTTCTTTTCCAGGGTGATGCATATAATGATTTGTTCTAATGCATAATTAGAAGAAGAGGGACTTCGATTGGTATATAAAATTTTGAAATGTATTTTTTAACACTGAACAATTAAATAAATATATAACAATTTCTATTATTTCTATAAATTGTTGTTTCAATATATGCACATATGAAAACAATTCGGTTTTAAAATCTAGCAAAAATAATGGGAATAAAAAAATGAATACGTGGATAGTAATTAATACATAATAGTTATATAGTGTTTATTTTTGATAATTAACATTGAAAAACAGATGAAAATTGTTTTTAATACCGAAGCAATCCTACAAAATGCTAATATAGAGTTTGAATTTTTTTACATATTCATAAGAATAACTAATTAATAATTTGTTATATAGGAGAGTATACTTAACTATAATGTTATACTTAAGAAGAATGGTTATTTAATCAAAATATAGTTTTCTTACTAACAAGACTAAACTAACAAACTCGATCCGGCAACGTTGGAGATTAGCGGGGTGGGTTTAAGAAATTACTCGGTGGAAAAGTTGAGAGATGAGAATTTCTGAGATAATTGATGGGATGGTCTTCAAAATTATTTTATAAAATACTTTCAAAACTTTCCCAGGTGCTACATTGTTCAAATACCGATGAAGGTAAATAGGAACTGTGTATAATATATTTGATAAATATTTTATCATGGAAGTTAGAATATTTAGTAGGCAGAACTCTGTTTTGTTAACTTTTGTAGGGTATAGCTGCTTTTGTTTTTGAGACTATCTATTTACATTTTATTGTTACAGATTTTTCATTTATTTAACGTGTTCTAACTTTTTCATGTATGAAATTACCTCATCATATCGCAATCTATCGTTAGAAATCAATCTTAAATCTAAAAATATATCTTAAAGTAATTGTAAAAATTGTTTTGACTGCGAAATTATATCAAAAGTACCAGGAAAACTCTCCAGATTAATTATCACTATAAGTTAATACCTCCAACAAGGTACAAAGATATATAAGAAGAAAGAAGCCACACTAGATCTATCTCTCACTATAACCCAATCAATACCTCCAACAAGGTACAAAGATATATGAGAAGAAAGAAGACATACCAGATCTATCTCTCATTATAACCCAATCAATACCTCCAACAAGGTACAAAGATATATGAGAAGAAAGAAGACCAAGAAAGCACACCAGATCTATCTTTCACTATAACCCAATCAATACCTCCAACATGGTACAAAGATATATGAGAAGAAAGAAGGCCAAGAAAACACACCAGATCTATCTCCCACTATAACCCAATCAATACATCCAACAAGGTACAAAGATATATGAGAAGAAAGAAGACATACCAGATCTATCTCTCACTATAACCCAATCAATACATCCAACAAGGTACAAAGATATATGAGAAGAAAGAAGACATACCAGATCTATCTCTCACTATAACCCAATCAATACATCTAACAAGGTACAAAGATATATGAGAAGAAAGAAGACCAAGAAAACACACCAGATCTATCTCTCAATATAACCCAATCAATACATCCAACAAGGTACAAAGATATATGAGAAGAAAGAAGGCCAAGAAAACACACCAGATATTTCCAGAAAACAGCCCGCGGCCACTCGCTCGCTCCCCAGACACCCACCTCTAATCGTCTCTCCAAATTTTATGCAAATATTATTCTTAGCTATTGATGTAGATGGCGTTGTGAGATTCTCACATTCTGGGACTTCCTTCACAACGTGACAGCTCAAGTCTTTCAAATCAATTCAACTTCAAATACCGTATATACATATATTCTCTATTGTACAAATGTTTCCATCTTCAGACACTTTCAAAAGTTTTATTCTAAAATATTTTGTGATAATAATATCAATTTTTTTGAAGATTTATCGAATAAAAAGAGAAATACGCATCAGTAGGGCCTTTATCAAAAGTTGAAATATATCTAGTAAAGTAGTTTTTTAATTTATAAGTTTTTAAAAATGGTCGTGGATTTTACTTTATCAATACTAACTATTTGAAATGTTTCAATCTTCCCAATGAGATGGTATATTTTTTAAAGGGTACTCATGAAGCATATTCCATGTTCCTTATATTTTTATATTGATAAGAAACTAAATCATATTTTAAAATTCAGATAAATCCATCATAATTAATTTTTGAATTAAAAACGCTTAGTATTTGTGTAAGAAGTTATATCTATTTCCGATAATAATTAAAACTACAGACCACATCAGTATTATAAATAATTATCTTATACATTCGTTAGAAAATAAAAAAAAAATGGAATGTTTATATTAGGGAAAATTTGTATTGATGTAAAATATTCTAAAGGGCGAAAAGAATGAAAAGAAAATGGTAGGATGGAGAATTTGAACTCGATCACAGAATTGAAAGAAAAAAATGAAGAAATAAAGGAAGGAAATCAAGTTGAATAATAGTAGAGCTATTGTGTGAAAAATTGTGAAAAACAGAACCTGAAGAAGAATATTCTATAGAATCCTAGAAATTATATAGATACGAATGGATTAGAACAGTCCCCGGAATTTTTTTTTTATAATTGTCATCCAAAAGCGTGTTACAAGAGTTAGGCCCACAAGTATTTTTATATTTTGAAATACATCGAATAAAACAAAACGCATTAGTCTTCTTAATTGCCATTATGTGAAAAGCAGAACCTGAAAAATAAGATTCTATATAGAATGTAAGAAATTAGATAGATAAGAAAGATTAGTACATTCCCTTGACATTAAAATACGACAATGTCATCCAATAAGTCTGTTGCGAATAGTGCCCTCAGTTATACCACCAAAATATTACGAATAACAAAACACTAGTCTTCTTAATCTTCATTTTGTGAAAAACAAGTTAGAAAAAGAACCTTAAGAAGAAGATTATATGACATGCTACAAGTTATGCCCTCAGTTTTTTCACATCACCAAATTTTCCGAATAACAAAAAAAAAAAAAATACTAATCTCCTTAAAATTACAATCAATCTTCTTAGAAAATAAATCAAATAAAAGGCAACATAAAATAAATCAAATTTTGTAGCCAACAATCATATTTTTAAGCTTAGAATTATTTGTATGAAGATTATATATGGGGTTATTATTAAAGGAGGAGATTACATATTTGATATCAGCTATAAAATATCCTTTGTATATTACAAAAATAACTCTTTATTATATTTTATTTATATGCAAATATTAACTCTACTCACGTTCAGCGTGTTTTGCTTCATATCTATAAAAGGAATATGTAAACCATATTCAATGCTTTTTTAAACATTGAAACGGTGATAGTGGATAGCCGAAATATTGGTATGCAACTTTCATGTCAATGGGATATGCTTAATATTCACTTAAATATATTTTTAGATGTTTTAATATTTTCAATTCTTAATGGATATCCAAGATTTTCCATAACTATGAATTATTTTGTTGGTGAAGCTAATATTGGGGACTACTGGAATGAACCGCTATAATGTTCCTCAGTCCGTCACATTGAAATTACCAGGAGAAAAAGGGAGGTTTGTTGGGAATTTACTGCTATGGATGAGACTATTTCACTTTGTATTGAGATTTACAGTTCTTTCTTGGAAATACACTTTATCCTGATGAATACCGTAAGGCTAAATGGGTTTAGAAATTCACTATCCTCTAATATATATAGCAATTATAATGTATTGCTGTTTTAATTGTGTTTCCCGTATGTATTATAAGAAATACATTTGAAGTTGAATGTATAAAAACATATTTCACTAATATTTATTTATAATATTATAAGAAGTGATATTTAAAATATATATCTTTTTGAAGATAAACACGATTGGATTTTTCGAAATTGTTTATTCACTTCCTACACAAATGACTATATTATCATTTTTATAAAGCCAAAAATTGTTCATTAATTGATCAGATTTGATTATATTTATCTCTATATAATCTGTTGCTATTCATTAAATGGATTATTAAGATTCAACCACATATGAATAACCATCTCTTGGAGTGGCCAGAAGAATGTCAAATATTTTAAACTATCTTTTATTTGGGAATTCCTACTTTGTTTTTATAAATATCTTAATAATACCTTACTAAAGATCAATAAATCGTTAGGTGAAGGGAATAATCAGGCAATACAATATTTAGTCATTCATTCTTTATCATATAGTAGTGAAGTATATTTATTATTTTACTAACAGAGTATCATTTTGTCGTATTTTATTTTTAAATTCTCTGTGTGAAAGCTAGATTTTGAATAGAAACTAACCGGTAGGTGGTTGCAGGTTTATTAACCTAAAAAGGTTTTGTTTGGCATCCCGTTGTTTTTTTATTTCTTGTCTTGCTAAATGCAATAAATAATTCTTTTGTTGCTTTAAAGAGAGTTGTAATTATTTAAAATACTACACATTTATATGTTTATAAAATACTACTCTGTAAACTAACCTCTGTGCTTATCTTTATTGTTTATCATTCATAGTTTGTTCTTGCCTTAAACTGCTGTGTACATCCTGAAGTTTGTATTCCCCAATTTTCCACGTGGCAATATATAGGAAATTTGTTAATGTAGATATATATTTACAAAGACTTCAAGCTTATTTAAAAGTACACTGTTCACACAAATTGGATATTTGTTAATAAAATCAAAATCTTTACGACTATTTTAGGTTACCTTATTATATAATAAATAATCATATAACTTTTTAGCGCTGTCATGTCATTTATGTTTAGACATTTATGTGCAGATACTTTTATCCTAAACAGAATAATCGTTCAATTAAGAAGCTCTAAACTAATATTTAAATGTAATATAAATAGTTGTAAATATATGTGAAGTGAGAATATATACTATTTGTAACGTTTCCTATTTAGAAATATGGGATAGTTTCAATACTTTGTGTTTTAATATTGAATTTAATAACAACAAGGTTAACCATAATATATAAACAAATTGAAACTTATAGAAAATTACAAAAAAAAGAAAGAAAGTATAGTGTTGCCAACTGCCTAACTATAAAAAGAAATCGAGAAATAATAAAATATTTTACATAACTAAATACGAAGCATTTTACAATAGTAATAAACCAAATATTTGAATTGCAAAGATAGTGTAACATAGAAATTGGAATAGGAATAATTTGAATAAGGGAATACAAAATACAAACTGTATTTGGAAGTAAAATGAAATAATTTATAAGCGACCATCTAACTCTGATGAACAACCAACCACCTGTATCGAATTATCAATAACTTGACCTAAGTTTACACAACCTCTAATGAAAGACTACCTCTAGGAATATCCAAGTCGATCGTTAAAATTCCTCAAGTTCAGCTAGTGTTATGGAATTCAGCTGGATGGCATTCTTTGATGCATTGTGAGCAGAATGAAAGTTTTGTTATTTAGATAGCTTCTGGTAGATTTATTGATTATTGGTCATTATACACTTATAGACAAAACTTAAGTAAGTGGAATGTCTTTGATATCGCCGGTCGACTGTTTTTTGAAAGAGTAAAAGACAATATTGTTTAAATTTGGTTATCTCGTTTGCCTTCAATAAAGATCACTGTATATCAAATCTCTTTCAGAGTTATTATCGTATCAATATCGATATACATGTTAAAAGGTACAAATTCATCAATAGTTCTCCATGTTTTTTTAGGTTTGATAGATTTATGTTTATAACTGCTCCTGTTTAAAAATATAGATCGACGCAATTATCTCTAGTCGGAAAATCGCGGTTTCTGTGTTGGAATAAATAAATAGATTAACTATTACTATTATTGATTGATATATACTTGAGTATTCTGTAATGTTTGTGGTATATTAAATGAGTGTTGTTGTTTTTATTCATATATGCTCTGTGATCAATTAACTTATTATCGAGTTTTGAGTTGTAATGTTTTACATCAACCTTTTTTCTAACACTTTACTTCCAACATTTCTATTACTCTCTTTCGTCCTTTCCAAGAAATTATTTGGCTAATGTTTATCTTCATGCAAATTCTGATTGATCTGATATATAAAAGGCGATTTAAGTTTACTTCGTCTATCAAGAAATGTGCCCTGTTGCTGGAGACCCGTTGGCGATATACCATCTTACTCTATATCAGTGGTAGAGTTACCTTGTACCTAATCATTGTACATAGTATATATAAATTGATTTTTCGAATCATCCTATCATTGTACTAATAATTGCGAATACTGTGCACATATGTGTAATTAACAATATATCAATAAATCTTTTTTGAATGTCAAATTTTCTTTAAAAGCGTGTGGAGCATACAACGCCTCAATACCTCAAACAATGAGATGTGTACAACGAAAATTGAATTAAGAAAAATTTGTAAATATCTACAAAATTACGAATATTGAGTGTCATTCAAGTATGTTCTGATGGAATAACTGGTTATCGTATGTTATATTCTGGAATTATTAGAAGACAAATTTGCTATAAAATATAAAAAAATATAAACAGTAGCAATTGTGTTTCTTTTCGTGCAAATTACAAGCTTTCGGATCTTTATAATCTTTCTACAGGCATAGCTATGCCTGTAGAAGGACTATAAAGATCCCAAAGCTTGCACTTTGCACGAATAAAGAAATGTATTGCTACTGTTTATATTCTTATTTTATATTCTGAAATGTTGTCGTTGGAATAAGTAGGTATTAGATATTATATTCAGATATGTTAGATCAGCCGGTAATTGGTTGTTCTGGAATGTTGGGTAGTGAGACCGGGGAAGGTAGTCCAAATGTTGGGTCTGAAGTAGTAAATCCCAGCAAGGGCGGTGTCCATTCCATTCTGGAATGTTGCGTTAGATTAAGTAGTTATTGGAGGTCATATTCAGATATCTTAGATTAGCCGGTAATTGGTTGTTCTAGAATGTTGAGAGTGGGTAGTGAGACCCTGGAAGGTAGTCCAAATGTTGGGTCTGAAGTAGTAAATACCAGCAAGGGCGGTGTCCAATTGTATTTTATATTCAGATATGCTAGATCAGCCGGTAATTGGTTGTTCTGGAATATTGGGTAGCAAGGCCCTGGAAGGTAGTCTAAATGTTGGGTCTGAAGTAGTAAATCCCATCAAAGGCGCTGTCCATTCCATTCTGGAATGTTGTGTTACAATAAGTAGGCATTGGATGACATATTCAGATATGTTATATTAGATTAGCCGGTAATTGGTTGTCCTGGAATGTTGAAAGTGGGAAATGACCCTGGAAGGTAGTCCAAATGTTGGGTCTGAAGTAGTAAATCCCAACCAGGGCGGTGTCCATGTAGGGTGGACAGTAATTGACAGGCTGTCATCGCCGACAGATCTTCCCGCTGCCTCTAGGTAATAAATCGTTCAGAGATAAAATTGATGGAGACTGGTTTGGTGTTTGCGGCCGCGGGCCTTTGGTTCCTGCAGGCATTGTTCGGTGTACCGCACGCATTTTTCTCATTCCTAGTATTGATCTAACGAACATTATGTACATATATTTTTCACATGAACAGCATATTCATGTTAATTCGGCTTCTAATACACATTTCTTGATTTCTAAGTAAGCCTCTAGGACCGAATATTTGGTCGATAAGATACAACCTGCACCACGCTAACGATAGCCAACAGCTTGAAACCGCGTTCGTTATTGGCCTTCTTGATTAATGAAGAAAATGGGTTGCTAAAATATCATGGAATAAGTTATATCGTTTACGTTTAGTCAACGTTTAGTTGATTTTTGTTCCACTAGATGGCGCTCTGCCATCAAATATGCTCAAGTGAACGATCAGAATATCCCTATTTTGCTTTATAAATATATTTTTATATATGCGACAAAATCGCTACTTCCATTTTAAAAGCCGAAAAACAATGTATGTTGTTGATATTCTCTGCTTAGAACTCGCGGATTCGTATCAAAGAACATGCAACAGCACCACATTTGGAAAATTCTGAAAAATAACCTAAAAATTAAATTTTAAAAAATTTTAGAACAAATGAAGACACACAACAAAATTTAATAATTTAAGGCTTTTGGCTTTTGTAAGCGTTATGAAGCCTATAGGAAATGATTTTGATGAAACCATATATATATATATATATTTTGGTCTCAATGGTTCAGCCTACTCCACGCTGACGAGCGCCAAAAAGCGCGAAACGCGTTCGTGGATGGCTTTTCTTGATTTATCAAGAAATTGGGTTGGCCAAATATCAGGGAACAGGCTAAATCAATGTTTAGTTGATTTCTGTTCCACCAGATGGCGCTCTGCCTTCTGTAAAGCACATGTGCTCCTGGTCAGGATATGCCATTTTTTATATTGATTTCAACACCTGATCTTTTTATCTTTTATTTTTTTATTTCGTTTTTTAATGTGCTAAGCGTATTTACGCAAGTTTGGCCTTAAATACCCATTTCTTGGTTTTTCAGGAGGCCATTGGGATCAAAAAATCTTTTTTGGTCTCAATGGTTCAGCCTACTCCACGCTGACGAGCGCCAAAAAGCGCGAAACGCGTTCGTGGATGGCTTTTCTTGATTTATCAAGAAATTGGGTTGGCCAAATATCAGGGAACAGGCTAAATCAATGTTTAGTTGATTTCTGTTCCACCAGATGGCGCTCTGCCTTCTGTAAAGCACATGTGCTCCTGGTCAGGATATGCCATTTTTTATATTGATTTCAACACCTGATCTTTTTATCTTTTTTTTTTTTATTTCGTTTTTTAATGTGCTAAGCGTATTTACGCAAGTTTGGCCTTAAATACCCATTTCTTGGTTTTTCAGGAGGCCATTGGGATCAAAAAATCTTTTTTGGTCTCAATGGTTCAGCCTACTCCACGCTGACGAGCGCCAAAAAGCGCGAAACGCGTTCGTGGATGGCTTTTCTTGATTTATCAAGAAATTGGGTTGGCCAAATATCAGGGAACAGGCTAAATCAATGTTTAGTTGATTTCTGTTCCACCAGATGGCGCTCTGCCTTCTGTAAAGCACATGTGCTCCTGGTCAGGATATGCCATTTTTTATATATATATATATATGAAGTAGAATAGCACCCCACACCATTTTAACGTTTACCCTAAGATGGCTCTTTTTTTAGATGGTAATTAATAGATACCAAAACTTCAAATTGATCAGTAATTATTAAAATTGGTCATCACACAGCTACAATTTCGATTTTAAATTGTATAAACACCGAGAAATCCTTAGCTAAAACAAACTTGAAACAAACGACCTTTTGGAACGATGTTTAACAAGTTTTACCGTTAATCTTCCTTTTTAAAGAACGAAAAATCGATATTTTAATTATTTTAAGAAGGAATAACGACTATTCCTATACTTAGGGATGAAGTGCGAAAGGATGAATTGTGAAGATCAACTATGAACGGAAAAATAAAGTGTCCAGGGATGGGAATTGGCTTAATTTTAAAAAATAGATAATCGAGTATCGCCTTTTCAGTGATATACGCTAACTTATGCATGGTGGATTATGTGGTCACTGAAAATACGTCGTACCTGTAGGCTGTTGTTGGGTTCTGTGCTACCTGGAGTATAGGAGCTCCATCTATGCTTCATTCCTGTGGTGAATCTGTATTAGACAGGTGGTCTTAATAAAGCTCTATATATGTGTGTGTGTGATAATCGAGTATTAACTATTCGAATTATGAACTGGTAATTGCGTAACAATATCATCAATTATTCTTCTTTATTTAACTATTTTCTTTTTCTTTAGGAAGATTAGATGTCTTAAATAAAGCATTCTATTGTGATATATTTTATTTTAAGCATATTATTTAATTATTTATTAATCAAACAGGCGCGCGATATTGAAATATTTGCGCCTATCACAGAGGAAAACAAAATAACAAAACAAATTAAAACTTATAATTAAATATTTACAAATTTACATATATTAATCGACAGAGTTCATTTTAAGCATATTGGATATAATGATTCACAGTAAATATTGATTTTATATAATAAATATATAAATGAATGGGCGATTTATTCTTTCTTTTATTGTATAGATCTGTGAAATTATCCCTCAATGATGCAGAATTTCATGGTGTTGAATAGGTCTATGAAAGTTTACCATAGATATTCAACAAAGCGTTTTTCTAAATTTTTTTATATTTATTACTACCGATTTTATTTATTTATCCTGACAAAGACAAAGGAATTTTGTTGAAACGTTCAGAAAAATAAAAAAACCTCTAATTGGCTGTAGTGTCTATTTTTCACAGAAATACTATCATTTTGTATAAAATTTTAAGAAAAGTTAATGGAATTTGAAAATAAGATTGATAAACATATACATTGTTCATCATTTAATGTTCAAATATTAATACAGTTAAACCTGTCTATAGCGCCCCCTCTAAATAGCGCCTCCCTCTCTATAGCGCCCGATTTTAAATACGTAGTACGATGCGATTTACATTAAAGTGACCTGTCTATAGCACCCCTTCTCTATAGCACCCTATTTTGGTGAGTCCCAAGAGGGGGCGCTATAGACAGGTTCAACTGTATCTAGTTTAAAATTCTTTATATTTTTAATCGTTACTTATTCTTTCTAATTTTGGTACCTTTTATAAAATATCGAACAATGGTTCTGTCTATAGAGTAGTCCATAAGTCCTAAAAACTTTATTTTTATTAAAATTTAAAAGGCAAACTAGAATAAAAATATATATTTTATTTTATGTAAAAAAATTAAGCTTTAATCTATTAGCTAAAATAAAATATTTATAGTTTTTTTATTCTAGTTTGCCTTTTAATTTTTAATAAATAATAAAAGGGTTCGGGATTTATTGGCCACCCTGTATAATAAATATATATAAAGAAACAGAGTAATATAGTCATATATATTTTATACACAATAAGAATCATCTTTTATTTTATTATTTTTACCACTAAATATTAGCTAAAATAATTTAATATCAATATTGTTGCTTTTAAATTACGATTAAAATTATATTATGAAAATATACCTTTTGAATTTTTATAAATAGGCTTGTATATATTTATATTTTTATGAATAGAAAAATATTTATATAAATATATACGCATTTTGGGAATTGTATTTATTTCAAATATTCAAACGTGGATATTTCTTGTAAAATTGGGGTAAGATAGAGTATAGGAAAGGGTTAACCATGTATAGATCCAATTTAAATTTTCCAGGGGGGATTTTTTCTGTAAAATTTTCTTTTTCTTTTGATACACTTTTGGTGGTATAAATATTTACACTTGCTCGCCCTCTACCCACAGATGAGATACATATTTCCATAGATCCGTGCGGGCAACAAATTCCACGCCTGACTTCTGTTAAATTTGATCTTAGAACAGAGAGATGAAGAAATTTGGCGGGAATTTATAACATATCAGACAAATTTATGATTGACTTTATACCTTACATTACCGTAGAAAATATTACGCATCCCTCAAAGTTATATAAATTTAAGAAAACAATTCAAATCTTTTTAAAATTGCATTTGAAAACCTGGAAAATTCCATGAATAAATTCGTCTGCTGTAAAATATATTCGTTCGACATTGTTGATATTACTTATAATTTTAATAGAAGCGAAATTAATGTTTGCTCTAGTACATTTTAAACCTTTTTATTTTATTATTATCACCTTAATTATTTTTACCTAATAATAATATATTTTATTAATTTATATATTCTGAATATAGAGCCATCCATAATATAAATATTTAAAAATAAGGCTTAATTTGGATATATAATATAAATATTCAAAAATATTTTTGAATATTTTATCAAAACCGAAAACTATAATATATAATTATTTTCTGATAGCTAGAATTCCCTATGCAAACAAATTGTAATTTGAAATGGTGTATAAAAAAAAAATTATATATATATATAATATAAAATAGGCTCATAGTGTAATGTTTTAATAGACAAAATATTTTTATTTAAAATCACTCTCAATCAAAATTACTTTATATGCTTTTCGTATGTATATAAAATGTAAGTATTACATTTTAAAAAAATATTTTGAGATTAGCTTTTTGTCTGTGGGCAATATGTGATAGTGCAAGTAGGCAAATAAAAATTTTGATAAGTGCTGTAGCTATTTGATCAAATACTTTTATAATTTCTACGAAGAATTTTAATTCAGAAATTTTCAAGTATTAGTACATTGGTCATCTTTTAAATACACCATTAATCTATCATAGATAGAAAGATGGAAAGGGAGGGTAGGAGATTGCTTTCAATTAAGGCAAGACATATTATGGCAAGTAATTCTTTAAAAATTATATTTCAAGGCAGTCAATTATATTTTATACTAGGGAAATAAATAAAAAATGATATATTGGTATATATAGATAAGAACTCTTCACTATATATATATATATTAGATAATAAAAGGCATATATTGGATTTAATAAAATATTAATTTTGCCAATATTTCGGCTGGCTGAACGCCAACCTTTATCGAGGCATTAAATTTTTGTATACACAAACTCGGCGCCGCATAGTGTTATAATATCACATTATTATCACGCATATTATAATGCGGCGCTGAGTTTGTGTATACAAAATGTAATGCCTCGATAAAGGTTGGCGTTCAGCCAGCCGAAATATTGGCAAAATAAATATTTTATTAAATCCAATATATGCCTTTTATTATCTAAAGTATATATATATATATTAAAAAAGGCATATCCTGACCAGGAGCACATGTGCTTCACAGAAGGCAGAGCGCCATCTGGTGGAACAGATATATATATGGAATATATATATATATATATATTCAACAAAGATGCATATTTTAGATTTATAATTATTTTATTGTTCCAATATTTCGAGGGGCAACTCGCTTCTCTTTATCGAGGATGTTTGTGTTTTGACTAAAACATGCGAGCACGCGTACACCATTCTCGTTCTCTACAAAGCCAATGAAAGATTTGTATCTTTGATTTAAATATTACATTCAGTATATATACAGCTAACATTTATATATAATATTACAGATCAACACCATTATTATCATTTTGTCCACACATTGTACGTGAGAGATATTGGAAGAATAAAATAATTATAAACCCAATATATGCATCTTTGTTGAATATAATTTTAATTATGGATTGCTCAATCTTCAAAAAAAAAAAAAAAAAATATATATATATATAGAAGCAAAGGGCGCCTCTCCCGTCAAAATGAACGTCAAAAACTGACGCCATCTATTGACCGTCGCCGCAACTAGCGGCCCTCGGGTCGGTGACAAAGCCACAACACCAGCTTTGGCAAATTGAGAAGCGTCCACCTAGAGACCATGGTTTCGGGCTAATGGCCCTCGTCAGTCTAGGGCGGACTTTATTCCATGAGATCCACACGGGATCTAATGGAATCTTCACAATCTACCAAAGAGGTGTTTTGCTGGCAAGGTGGCTGGGCCAAATCTATGGCTAGAATATAGATGAAAAATTTGCCGGGAGGACATTAATCCATAGAAGCAAAGGGCGCCTCTCCCGTCAAAATGAACGTCAAAAACTGACGCCATCTATTGACCGTCGCCGCAACTAGCGGCCTCGGGTCGGTGACAAAGCCACAACGGCGACGGTCAATAGATGGCGTCAGTTTTTGACGTTCATTTTGACGGGAGAGGCGCCCTTTGCTTCTATGGATTAATGTCCTCCCGGCAAATTTTTCATCTATATATATATATATATATGAAAAAACAATAGAAAAAAATAAAAGATAAGTGGGTCAGGTGTTGATATTAAAAGTAAAGAAGGCTTCTCCTGACCACGAGCACATGTGCTTTTTAGATGGCAGAGCGCCCACTAGTGGAGCAAGAATAAACTAAACGTTTATTTAGCTTGCTCCGAGATATTTGGCCAACCCAATTTTTTGATAAATCAAGAAAAGCCATCCACGAACGCGTTTCGCGCTGTTGGCGCTCGTCAGCGTGGAGAAGACTGTAACCACTGCGACCAAAATATTTTTTGGTCCCAATGGCTTTCCGAAAAATCAAGAAATGGGTATTTAAGGCCAAATTTGCGTAAAGACGCTTAACACATGAAAAAACAATAGAAAAAAATCTTTTTGGTCGCAGTGGTTACAGCCTTCTCCACGCTGACGAGCGCCAACAGCGCGAAACGCGTTCGTGGATGGCTTTTCTTGATTTATCAATAAATTGGGTTGGCCAAATATCTCGGAGCAAGCTAAATAAACGTTTAGTTTATTCTTGCTCCACTAGATGGCGCTCTGCCATCTAAAAAGCACATGTGCTCGTGGTCAGGAGATGCCTTCTTTACTTTTAATATATATATATATATATAATATATATACAGAACCATAACTGGTACCTAAAAAAGGTTATATCTATTATACTTATCTAACTATATATACTATTATACCAAGTTTGAATATAGCGAAATCCTTCAAAATTAAATTTGGCCATCTTTCAAATATTAACTTTATAATAACAACAACAAGGATTTTATTAGGGCCCATTGCCCTGTATGGATTCGCCATACAACAACAAAATAATACAGTATTTTTTCTCCCTTTCCCCATGTGCACGTGAGCCTTTGTTTGAAAAGGGATTTATTTACACATCTGTTCTTTATATTAACTTTATAAATATATTTCAATAGTTTTGCGCAAGAACGCATTATTAAAAAGACCACATTTTGTATTTTAAATTAGATATATTTCAAAATAGTATAAATATTTATAAATACAGTTAAGTAACTATAATTAGATGCGTGATACAAAGTAACAATATATGTACATTATTAATTAGTTACATTATGCTAGTTAAGTTTGAAATTTATTATTTATATAAGATATATAAATATATAATTAGGGATAAAATACAATAGGATGAGAAATAAATTTGAAATATTAGACAATATTACGAGATTTATATTTGTTTTAAGCATATTTCACAGTATATATTTATAAGCTCTTAGATCAATCTGTTTTAACTCTAAATACACCGAATTCGGTTAAATGATTAAACAGACGAAAGCAAAGAAGTTTACCAAACGAAAAGATAAATTCAAATTTATTAGTCTTAAAAAATCATTCTTTAAAATTCTTTAAAATCATTCTTTTATTTTTCCGTTTATCATTACTCTTAACAATTCATCCTTTCATACCTCATCCATAAGGTTAGAAATAATCATTATTTCTCTTTAAAATAAATTTTTATTTTTCGTTGAAAAGAAAAACATGCGGGATAATTTTCAAATGTCGTTTTATTACACAAGCCGCATTATATTATATTGTATTACAATGTATTAATTATTATTTTGTAATAAAAAATGACACATAATTTTTTTGTATAAATATATTATCAATATTCAATATAAACAGAAACACTTATATAGATTACATTTAGAATATTTATATGACCATTTAAATATATGCGTGCTGAGCTTAAAATTTTATTACCTTCTAAAAGTATTTTAATTGAAATCTTTAAGAGTATTGAGTTTTCCTATTAGAGTAATGACTCATTAAATGTCTTAATTGATTTTAAATTTTGGGTCATTTTAACTCTATATAAAAGCAATATCTGATTTGAATAATAAATATATTTAAATACTTGTAGAGAGAGATAAAATAATTTAGGTAAGTTCTCATTATTGAAAACAATAAAAATAAAAGGTTATAAATATATTAATATATTTTCATTTTAATATTTTGGTAAATATTTGCGAGTATTCCTATATATAAATTGTTGGCATATAAATTTAAAGAGAAAACGAAAATATAGCGTGGTGAGTTTCTTTTTATTGAAATTACAAGCTTTCAAGCAAAATGCTTTTCATCAGGTAATCCAAAAAAAATGTGGAGAGGTAAATACATCCACCTAAGTAAGATTTGAAAATTAAAATTAAAGCGGAATTGCCACGAACAAGCAAGCATCAACACACCCAGAGAGCGAGCGAGAAATTCAGTTTAAAATAAGTTTAAAACAAATAAAATATATACATAATTCGGGAAAACACATAGGGAAGTTTAACCTCAAGTGTTTTCCCGAATTATGTATATATTTTATTTGTTTTAAACTTATTTTAAACTGAATTTCTCGCTCGCTCTCTGGGTGTGTTGATGCGTGCTTGTTCGTGGCAATTCCGCTTTAATTTTAATTTTCAAATCTTACTTAGGTGGATGTATTTACCTCTCCACATTTTTTTTGGATTACCTGATGAAAAGCATTTTGCTTGAAAGCTTGTAATTTTAATAAAAAGAAACTCACCACGCTATATTTTCGTTTTCTCTTTAACTTTTAAAACGTGGCTAAAGTATGCCTGATATAAATTTAAACTAATACTGAATATATGAAGATAATTATTTTAAATTTAATTTATTAATGATAGGTATTGAGAAATTTGGGATTAAAATTTAATATATTAGATAGTAAAAAGGCATATATATTGGATTGTACATAAATATAATTCATCAATAATTCATTAAAGGATAAATGTAAAAATATATGTATCTATTAATACATTTGAAAATAAATTAAAATGATTTAAACAATAGTTTAATATATATGTGCATATTTTAAATTGAGTTATAGTACAGTAGAACTTGGATAATTCGAACTTCTTTAATTCGAAAACCTCTTTAATTCGAATATTTATCTTGGTCCCTAGAATTTGAAATAAATAAAATTTCCGTTTTTAATTCGAATTTTTGGATAATTCGAATTTTTTTATGGTCCCTTGGGGTTCGAATTATCCAAGTTCGACTGTAATAGCTTTTATTTAATTTTTGATATATTGATTTATAAGAATTTTCTTCTATATTATTTTAAATTCTCCAAAAGAAAAATAAAGATGATATAAAATAATTTAATTGGCCGGTAAATAAGGAGTTTGGCACCAAAACGTTCCCATAGGGCCTCGGGAAAGACATGGGCTCTAGGGACACAAAGAACAACTCGCTATCTACAGAAAGCATGGGCAAAAAAAAAAACCCATGAGACTCTTTCGTAATGAAAATGGACGAGTAATTTCTTTCCGCAGGTCTTTATCCCCCTAAAAACGTCGTTGCATTCGAATTATGTGTAAAATATTCTGTTTGTGGTAAATTATTTCCTTTTACAAGCCCTGTTCGTCTGATATTTAAATATGCAATCAAACAGAATATATTCTTTATCATTTATATCAAAAGACTATTTTTATGCTTTGAATCTTTTGCTATTTTGTTTATTTAGATTCCATAAATATGCATAAAGCATTTTACGTTGAAAAATACCGAATATTAAAATATAATTATCTTGGGAATAGCACAGCTTATAAATATATATATATAATCTGAAAATATATTCTAATAGTTTGAGTTTTTAAATATTATTTTATAAAGGTTTTATATATTATTCATTTTTAGTCAATATTCTCTTCAAATTATATATTTGGGATTTATTTTAAAAATTATATTTGAAATCTCTATTATTAAATTCTATATAGGTGTTTTTAAACTTGTAAAACGAATACAAGTACTTTAATTAAAAGACATATATTGGATCAAAATATCATTTTTTTTTTATATTTCAGTTGGCTGAACACCAACCTTTATCAAGGTATTATAACTTATTAATGTGTGTCAACAACAATCTCAGCATCACATATGCCTTTATATCTAAGAATTGCTTTATTTTTAAAAAATATATAAGTACGTTAATTATTTATAATGGATATTATGTAAAAGAATATATGTAAATGCGCATTTTTTTGTCACTCGTTCCAATATAATACTTATTTACAAATTATATTGTAGGTTTTTAACTTTTAATTAGCCCTTTGAAATTTATATTTGGACATTTTTCATTTTAGTTTAGATACTTTCATTTTTATTTAGACATTTTCCACTTTAATTTAAACATTTTTCATTATAATATAGACATTTTTATAGAAAAGTCCATGTGTCTATATTAAAATGAAAAATGTCTAAATATAAATTAAAATTGTCTAATTAAAATTAAAAAACCTATATATCTTGCTGTAAATATATTTTTATTTTTAAAACCTTTCAAGTATATTGATGGACTATAATTAAAAATATATATATATAGATATTTAGATTATATAAATTTTAAATATTTATATAATTATTAATTTTTGACCAGAGTTGGTTGTTGTTATTAGATTTGTCTGGAAGACTTTTTTATATAGAACTGTTTGTTTTGTTTATTATATTTCTTTAAATTTAAACATATATAAAATATGTGTTAAATATCTCTCCCCTTGTTTTGTAAGTTAATAAATATAATCATTTGTGCATTTAATTTATCGTATTATTTAATAATAATACACGCCATTTATAGATTCGACAACAATATGGTAGCAGAGCGTGGCTATTAAATAAAACGTAAATAAAATATTTAGAAATATATAAAACTAAAGAAATAGAAATTGATTTTTTAGCTTCACCAAAAATCGAATTGCTCACAAATAGTATTTATGCGATTTGGAGTATGAAAATAGAAGCCTTGTTAGATTCAAGGGATATTTTTGATGATGTTATTAATAATCCTAAGCTTACAAAAGATGATAAAAATGGCGACGCTTTTAATGAATGGACTAAGAAAAATAAACAAGCTCTTGGAATAATTATTCTTAGTTTGTCATCTGATCAGGCTATCGCCTACAAAGGTATTAAAAATGCACAAGAATTATGGAATGCTATAAAACTCAGATATGAAGGAGATGCTGAAGATAAATCTATGAATCTTATGCTTGAATTAACTCGACTAAAAAAGAAATCTGATGAAAGCATTGAAGGTTACTTGACCAGAAGTCAAGGGATTTCAAGACAATTAATTAAAATGGGAAAAGCAATAACAGATAAAGAAATAATTAGATACATCCTCGAGGGATTACCGGATAAATATAACAATGTGATTACATCAATCCTCGCTAATAGAAATATGGACTTTAATGGCATGCGTCAAAATTTATTGGACTTTGAAAAAAGAAATCCAGAAAGAAGACAGGAACATGTCAAAGTATATAAAACCTCCAGTAACCAGAACAAAGTTAAAACATGTTTTTGTTGCGGAAAAACAGGACATTTTCAAAAGGACTGTTGGTTTAAAAATAGAAACAAAGTTGACCATCAAAAAACCAAACAGTTTCCAACCAAGCATTTTACTAAGAATCATGAAGAGAAAGCGAATATTACTAAAGAACATATCCCTAATAAAGACAAACAAGAATTTGCTTTAACAGCTGGAATTGAACAAAGAAAAATGGTAAATGAATGGCAACTTGATTCAGCGTGCACCTCAAACATGTCATGTGATAACTCATGGATGATTAATGAGAAAGATGAGGTACGACAAGTTAATCTTGCTGAAACTGGTAGAAGTATCAACTCCATATCAAGGGGACATATCAAAGCAGTAACTGAATTGGATGATGGACAACATAATAATGTCAAATTAGAAGATGTGTTATTTGTTCCCCAACTAAATGGCAATTTGATGTCTGTACCAAGCCTGGTGAAAAGAGGAAATAGTGTCACCTTGAACCAAGAGGGTGCTTTCATTTATGCACCAGATGGACAATTAATCTGTAAGGGTGAATTTGAGGAAGACATGTTTACCATCAGCTTAATCCATGAACTTAGACAGGATGACTCAAAAGAAAAATGCTTTAAAATTGATAAGGACTCTAGGATTTTATGGCATAAAAGATTGGGACATATTAATGACGATTACATGTCAAGAATGAAAAGGGATGGCATGGTCCGAGGACTCCCTGACTTGAGAGGCGAAGTCGGAATATGCCAAGCATGCATAACAGGGTAAATGCCTCGCACACCTTTTCAGGCAACTTATGATGAAACTGCAAAGGGTACTTTAGAATGCCTACATGTTGATCTATGTGGCCCCATGAAAGAAGAATCCTTAAGTGGAAACAAATATATGATGGTTGCTGTTGATCAATATTCTAGAAAATATTTTGTGAACTTTTTGAGTTTCAAGGATGAAGCATCTAACAAATTGAAAGATCTGATCAATAGCATGGAAAGTGAGTTAGATAAAAAGGTCAAAAGAATTAGAACAGATAATGGATTTGAATTTATCAACAGATCATTAGAATAATATTTTAAAACTATAGGAATAAAACATGAGAAAACTTGTAATTACTCACCAAGAAGTAATGGCATCGCAGAAAGAGCGAACAGAACATTGCTCGATAAAGCCAGAACCCTCTTATCTGATGGAGGCTTGCCCGTCCAATTTTGGGCAGAAGCAATTTCAACAGCCGAATATCTTCACAATATTACTCCTAACAAGACTCAAAAGCAAGAAACACCAATGGAACTTTGGAATGGCCAGAAACCAACTGTAAAACACTTGAAAGTATTTGGATGCTTAGCCTTTTATAAAGTTAATGCCAACCAAAGACATAAATTACAACCCAAGGCAGCAAAAGGAATTTTCATTGGATACTCGAGAGAAAGGAAGGCATATAGGATATATGATGCAAATCAGTGTCAACTACATGAGACAAGAGATGTAAAGTTTGATGAATCCAAAAAGGGTATAGAAGAATCACATGGATGTATAGAACCTTTGACAGACAATTTGGACTACCTACCATTAGATTTTGAAATCACTGATTCTCCAGAAATGACATTTGCACCACAACATTTTGAAGGAGATAATTCAGACTACCCTAATGAAGAAAACCTAATGATTAATCAAGGAGAAGAAACAGGTTCATTACCAGAAAAAAACACCACCAGATAATAGAAGACCAGTTAGAGAAAGAAAAATGCCAATCAAGTATAATGACCACATTGTATATCAAGCACATGAGGAGGAAATACCAAATAATTATGAAGAAACCCTTAATTCAAACGACAAAGATCTTTGGTATCAAGCCATGCTTGATGAACTAAGCTCAATGAGAGTACATAATGTTTGGGAAATAGTGGATGGACCAAAATATCAGAAAATAATTAAGAGTAACTGGGTATACTCCATAAAGGACACACCAGATAATGTAGAACCAACTTATAAAGCAAGACTTGTTGCTGCTGGCTACAATCAAAAGCAAGGACTTGACTACGATGAAAGCTTTAGTCCTGTAATGAAAATGGGCACATTTAGAACACTCTTGTCATTGGCCACTATTAACAAATACAAGATAAGAATCTTCGACATCAAAACAGCTTACTTAAACGGAACTCTGGAAAGACCAATTTACATGGAAATGCCACCAGGATTTACTGAGAAGGACAAAGTACTTTTGGTAAATAAAATCATATATGGACTTCCACAATAAGGTCGATGCTGGAATCAAAAATTTGATGAAATCCTGAAAAATATCAATTTGAAAAGATTAATAAGTGATCCATGTGTATATTTCAAGGAAGAAAGGGATGCATATTTATGCATAGGAATATATGTGGATGACATCATTGTTATTGCTTCCTCAGAACAATTGATTGATGATTTTCAAATTCAAACCTCAAAATTCCTTACCGTAAGGAAAGTGACGTCTAATACTTTTCTAGGAATCGAGATTCTAGTTAAAGATGAAGATATCACATTGTCTCAATACATCTACATCGATAAGATATTAGACAAATTCAAGATGAGTGATTGCAACGCTTCATTTGTACCCGGAACAGTTGGAGAAAACCTTGATGACATCAAGGATAGCAAGAAATTTTATCCACAAAAATATATCAGGAAGCTATTGGCTCATTGATGTATCTGTCTACAGGTACAAGACCAGATTTAGCCTATGCTATAAGCAACCTTTCACAATACTGCAAGGAGCCTTATGAAATACACTGGAAAGCACAGAAGAAAGTTCTAAGATATGTAAAAGGAACTAGAAATGTGTGTCTGAAATTAACATCACAGATGGGACACTTAACTGCATTTACAGATGCTAGCTGGAACAACACCGCAAATGCCAAATCCTTTGGAGGACACATCATAAAGATTGGAGACAATTTGCTGAATTGGAAGAGTGGAAAACAGAGGATTGTCGCTTTGTCTACAATGGAGGCAGAACTGCTGTCATTTTGTGACGGAGTTTGTGACATCAAGTTCTACACCAGCCTATTGGAAGAACTCAATATGAAGCAGCTGATTAAAGAGCCCACACCAATTAAGACTGATAGCAAATCACTTATAGACTGGATAAAGAACCAAAAGCAGAATACCCGAACGCGACACTTTAATAGAAAATACCATTTTATTAAAGATGAATATGTGAAGAAAACAATCCAACCAATCTTTGTGAGGACAGAACAACAGGAGGCTGACCTGTTAACCAAGAACCTCTCCGGTCCCCGCCTAAAGAACCAGACCAAGATGCTGGGAATGGACATGGAGTTTACACAGGACTGAATTTTTAATTAAAGGGGGGTTTGATGGACTATAATTAAAAATATATATATAGATATTTAGATTATATAAATTTTAAATATTTATATAATTATTAATTTTTGACCAGAGTTGGTTGTTGTTATTAGATTTGTCTTGAAGCCTTTTTTATATAGAACTGTTTGTTTTGTTTATTATATTTCTTTAAATTTAAACATATATAAAATAAGATATGTGTTAAATATCTCTCCCCTTGTTTTGTAAGTTAATAAATATAATCATTTGTGCATTTAATTTATCGTATTATTTAATAATAATCCACGCCATTTATAGATTCGACAATATATTCTTTATTGTATCATTTTTAAAATGAGAAAACTATATATTTGAAAAATTAAAAAGAATTATTAGATTTTGAACAATATATTGATGATTTATAAGAATTATAGATTATAGAGAACCTTAAATTTCTGATTTAAAACAAAACTGGTATTTTTATATCAGTGATATTGGTTTCTTTTGAATAAAAAAATATATATTTTTTAAATCTCCATATACAGAAGTATATTTTTAATTGAGCAGGTTTCAGTTTTTAATTTGTTTTTAGTATTGTTTATTGAATTGTATATAAAATGAATTGTATATGAGTTGCTAAAATGTATTTAGGCGTAAGTATCCCAAGCTAGGATATCGCATCTGATATGTCAAATAAATAAAAATAATCCATTTCAAACTTTATAGTCAAAAAAGTATATAATAATAATAATATACATAGATAAATTAAATATTTTATGATCCAACATTTTTTATTTTCAAATATAATTAAATAATTTCACGCAAATGAATTTACTGACAATGCGTTTCTTTTAAATATCATCAAATATTATCTCTACAGACCTTACTTATATTTGATGATATTTAAAAGAAACGCATTGCCAGTAAATTTATTTGTGTAAAATTTAAACGATAGATGGCAATTGAATTTAATTTAATAATTAAATAAGTTTATTATTTAGATATATTAAACATATACTTTCAATATATATATATTAAATTTAGATTAAATTAAAGTAAAATATGAGTAGAATATAAAATTTCTTATCGTAAACGTGCTTCAAAATAAGCAATTTTGTTAGATATCAACTCAATTTTAATAAAGTGCTCTCATTCAAATAAGATAAAATAAGCACCATAATAAGATGCTATTAAAACCTTTGATATATTTTATTGAATTAAAATTTAATGTTTCTATATATATAATAAATTTTGATAAAAATACGATATTTATTTCTGGGTTTTGGAGACTGCAATGTATATAGACAATGTAAAAACATAAAATAAGATAATGTTATTTGATTTCAATATAATAATATTATATATATTATTATTATTATTATCTCTTAATCTTAATTACTTAAAATAAAACAGGAAAAATATTAGTAGTTTTATATACTCATTAAACTCTATGTAGCGTCCAAAAGACATTTTAAAACTTTGAAATCAATAAAAACCATTTCAGTTCTACCCCTATAAATGAATTTTCTATAATATTGACAGGGCCAGAAATTTATGGGCAGAAATATATTAGGCCTAATTACCGTGATATAATTAATAATCCTGTAATGTCGCAGTAAAAATGTTTAATTAATTAAACCAGGTTAAATCGGTGACGCCAAGTTGCTAAGCCTACTTTTGTTGTTTGCTTCACCTTATCACCTTCTGGTAAATTACAGTGTAGTTAGGTTAAGTTACAATGGCCCATCTGGACTTCAATTAAAGGTCAATTTGATGCTTGTTGGCTTTTCTAACTCATTAACAACATTGCTTGCCACTCGGTGCCTTTTTGTTTTAATTAACGTATTTCAAGAGATAGTTACTAACCATGGTTTACAAGAATTAGCTCTAGTATGCCTTTTATTACAGGTTAACCCTAAAAATACTATCTGAAGCTATAGAAATTGCAGAAAATACATTAAATTTCAAAACTACAAACATTTCTCACAATGAATTTCTTTTTTATTTATTAAAATTCTAGCTTTCAAGTGATAATTAACATGTTTAATTAAAAAAAAACATCAACCCTAGCGTAATATTGAAAACTCGATTATTTTTTAATTAAGCCTGTTGATTATCGCTTGAAAGTTTGCATTTTTAAATAAATAAGAAAAGGAAATTCATTGTGAGAAATCTTTGTAGTCTTAAAAAAAACCTTCAATAATTTTACCTTGAATATTTGTTTGTGTGCAATATTTTACAGTATATTTTACATTTCTATAATAAGATTATTTGTTTATATTTATTATAATAATTATATTCTTAGAGATAATAGAAAAGAAAAAACTGGTAAATATAAGTCCATTTTGTTTCAATACATTTTTATCCGATGAATTTTCTTTGTATCATTTCTTTTATTTCTCTGGCTTCTCTTTTTAATTGTTAATCATATATAAATATATATATATATATGATATATTTTAATGAAAAACTTCGAGGAATTGATTTAATGTTTCATTTGTTCTATTTAAAAATAATTTATGAAAGTGCTAAAAACGAAGAGAAAAAGTTTTCTTTATTAAAATATATGTTACAAGCTTTCGGGCTGCCAAGCCCTTCGACAGGTACAGTATATAGTGAGAAAATAAAGCTATATATAGAATCGATCTATGAAAAATCTGCATATTTTAAATATGTATGAGACAAATATAAAAAGGAATTAGATATGGAATAGATGCTTTTTTTAGAAATAATTTAACAAGATATAAGATAATAATTTAACAAGCTATAAGATATGGTATTTGGCAAATTAAAATGTGACAGATTTAGCATACTACTAATAGACAATATAGCGAAATAAAATGGAACGTGATCATCTCTGAACGCCAAACAACTGGAAAAGTATTATACACATTATAACGTTTAAAAGAGTATTAACAGGGAAGAATATAGATTAAAGATTAAACCCGCCATCAGCGGAATCCTCGGACTATGAAAAAAAAAAGGGGGGGGGGGTTGGCGGGGGGTTTGGTAGGACCTGGGGAATGAAGTGGCCGGCCTAAAGATTATTGCATATGTCAAGGTACTGCTTTGGTATATCAATGTGTCTGTTAATACTGTTGTTACTGATGGATAAGACTGCTTCTAAAATTAACCTTGATTAACCATAGATCTACCGTTGCTCAGTCCTCTGGTGGCTCGGTCTACTCAGTCTCATGTAACGATTGCAGCGCATCCTACATAGGCGAGACTGGTAGATCCGTGGCCATCAGGATGACTGAGCATGGTAGATGCATCTCCAACAAAGACAATAGATCCCTTATTTTTAACACCACCGGCCACTCCTTCAATTTATCCCCCCCCTCACCACCCTATACTCCAATATCAACAACAAATATCAAAGGTTAATTTTAGAAGCAGTCTTATCCATCAGTAACAACAGTATTAACAGACACATTGATATACCAAAGCAGTACCTTGACATATGCAATAATCTTTAGGCCGGCCACTTCATTCCCCAGGTCCTACCAAACCCCCCCCCCCCTTTTTTTTTCATAGTCCGAGGATTCCGCTGATGGCGGGTTTAATCTTTAATCTATATTCTTCCCTGTTAATACTCTTTTAAACGTTATAATGTGTATAATACTTTTCCAGTTGTTTGGCGTTCAGAGATGATCACGTTCCATTTTATTTCGCTATATTGTCTATTAGTAGTATGCTAAATCTGTCACATTTTAATTTGCCAATTACCATATCTTATAGCTTGTTAAATTATTATCTTATATCTTGTTAAATTATTTCTAAAAAAAGCATCTATTCCATATCTAATTCTTTTTTATATTTGTCTCATACATATTTAAAATATGCAGATTTTTCATAGATCGATTCTATATATAGCTTTATTTTCTCACTATATACTGTACCTGTCGAAGGGCTTGGCAGCCCGAAAGCTTGTAACATATATTTTAATAAAGAAAACTTTTTCTCTTCGTTTTTAGCACTTTCATAAGCCATCAAGGAGAAATTTCGTGATTTTCGTTTCAAAAATAATTTATATATTGATAAAATACACATCTGGCTTTGTAGTACCGAATCATTTGTAAGTGTTAATATAAAAATACGGACAAGGCACCTTGGTTATACGAATATATGAATAAATGAATAGTATTGCTATGAACAGGGTGAAAGAGCGTTCTCTGATGGCCGACCTCATCGGAGATGGCACTACATGAAGAATGACTAATTAGAAAAGATAAACAATTATATACATTGGGCTGTCTCAGCGTTCATGTAGGACCCAGAAATGTCCCATCATGAATAGCCTATGTAAATAGGACAGAATAGAAGGCGTTGTGTATAAAAGTACAAAAGGTGGTGGTATGTGAGATAAGGGTCCAATAAAAGGCGCCCGCCACATTAGGAAGCAGGGCGAAGAGATTGTTAACATAATCTTCTAGAATTATAATATATGAAGAGATGAAGAGTATTGCTATGAACAAGATAAAAGACGTTTCCTGATGGCCGACCTCATCGGAGATAGCACTACATGAAGATTGTCTAATTAAAAAGGATACGCAATAACATTGAGCTGTCACAGTGTTCAAGTAGGACTCAGAAATGCTCCATCACAAAGGGTCTATGTAAATAGGACAGAATAGACGGCGTTGTGTATAAAAGAATAAAAGGTGGTGGTATGTGAGATAAGGGTTCAATAAAAGGCGCCCGCCACATTAGAAAGCAGGTAAGGGAGATTGAAAACATAATGTTTTAGAATTATAATATACGAAGAGATGAAGAGAATTGCTATAAACAGGGAAAAAGCGTTTAGTGATGGCCCACCTTATCGGATATTGCTCTATACGAAGATTGTCTAATCATAAAAGATAAACAATAACATTGGGATGTTTCAGTATTCAAATAGGACTCAGAAATTCCCCATCACGATAGTCTATGTAAATAGGACAGAATAGACGGCGTTGTATATAAAAGAACAAAAGGTGGTGGTATGTGAGATAAGGGACCAATAAAAGGCGCCCGCCATATTAGGAAGCAGGGGGAAGAGATTGTTAACAAAATTTTATATAATTATAATATACGAAGAGATGTGAAGAGAATTGCTATGAACAGGATAAAAGGCGTTTCCTGATGGCCCACCTTATCGGAGATGGCTCTATACGAAGATTGTCTAATCATAAAAGATAAACAATAACATTGGGATGTCTCAGTATTCATGTAGGACTCAGAAATGCACCATCACGAAGGGTCTATGTAAATAGGACAGAATAGACGGCGTTGTGTATAAAAGAATGAAAGGTGGTGGTATGGGAGATAAGGGTCCAATAAAGGCGCCCGCCACATTAGAAGACAGGGCAAGGAGATTGATAACAGAATGTTTTGGAATTATAATATAGGAAGATATGAAGAGTGTTGCTATGAACAGGGTAAAAGGACGTCCTTTGATGGCCGACCTCATCGGAGATGGTACTACACAAAGATTGACTAATCAAAAAATATATAACATTGGGATGTCTCAGTGTTCAAGTAAGACTAAGAAATGCCCCATCACGATAGTCTATGTAAATAGGACAGAATAGACGGCGTTGTGTATAAAAGAACGAAAGGTGGTGGTATGTGAGATAAGGGTCCAATAAAAGGCGCCCGCCACATTAGAAGGCAGGGGCCTACATTAGGTAGCCAGGGACCTTCCAAGATAAGAACACTCGGCCTTTACAAGGCCCTGCTTGTACCGTAGATTGGAGGACCATTGAAAAAAATACTCAAGATCTAAAGAAAGATCTATAAAAAACCTCTTAAGTGACTCGTTTTTTGCCTAGCTTGTTTGTCCTTCTTGAGATTTTGACGAAGTGGGTTTTATTGCCGTATACTCAGAGATATTCTTTTTTTTATTTTCAAAATCCATTTGAAATTGTGTGAGAATTTGCTTCAATGTCACACGTGTTTTTAGATGTTCCAAGATGTGGTTATAATTATATAGGTTAATTACATTATTAGATTTGATACATTTGACCTTGGAGGAATCTTGGAATTTAGAAGAAAATAAAACGTGAGGTTTCTTTCGAAATTTATAATTTATGTTTATAGAGTAAAATATAGTTAACTATATATAAATAAAATAAATCTAGGTGTCTTCATCAAAATAAAAAGGCTCAAATTATCTTATAGAGAATGTAAGGTGAAATTCATTTTAGGAATAATTTGAAAGGACCAATAACTTTCTTTTATAGTGTCTCGATGTAGAGTTACAATATAAGACGGTGTCAAAATATTTGGTAAAGGCTCGTTTTATATTATATATATATTAATATAGAGTGTTTCCTATTTTGAAGATATAATTTAGTTAGATTTTTTATTTATTAAGATTTTTTTCTAGAGTTTTCATATAAGAAATAGAATATTTGGCTCATTATAGGTGCTTGAATATGTCAATATAAAGTTTTCATAGAAGATTTAGAAAAAAATATTCATTATATACACTTTAGTTTAAAATAGATTTTCCATTGTTACGAGGTTTCCACTGTAAATAGAGATCATCAAAGAGTTTAAAATTGGGATATAATAATTATTATCTTTAAGAAAGAGGTTGCCTGGCCAGCATTAATATTTCTTCAAAATAAAATACTTTTCGGACACAAAAAATTGTCATTTCCTCAAAGACACACTTCGGCCAGAAAATAAAAATAATTTTATGGCCGAAGAATCTTTTATTTTAAAGAAACAATAATAGTTATAATAATTATAAAGGTTTTTTAATGAAGAGATTTATCAAAAAGAGATTGTCGCTCTAGTATTCCAAATAGAGTTTTCATTGAAAAGAGTCCGATAAACATGTTCATAATTGAGTTTAAATTATGCAATAATGTGTTATAGAAAGGTTCCATTATATATTTACACTTTCTAATAGAAATTGAATTATATATAATCAACCTATAAACATTTTCAATATTGGTGAAGATAATTAGTTAGGGGGCTCTTTATAGATCAAAATCTCAGTAAATTTAATATGAGCTTCGATTCTCTTGATTGGCAATTATAATATAATTTTAAAAATCGAATATTTAAAACAGGAAAAGCCAGTAAACTTGAAATCTTGTTCAGTTTTAAGAAATTAAAAAAGGGAATAATTTCAAATCTTGTTTATGTTTTGAATAGCATTAATGGTTTATACTATTGTTCATAATACTATTTATATTCCTTTTATAATTTTGAATGAATTTGTATTATAACGCCTTTCAATCTTCATATTTTCAATATATATAAATCTACAAAATCTCTAAAGATTACCTCAATTAGTAACAGTAGGTAATTAACTTTATAATTATTTTTAGAAGCGCTTGCTTGCTAATTTTTCATTAGTTTAATTAGTTTTTATAGCGCGTGGGATTAACTATGGAAATTAATTTGGACAGTAAAGAAAAAAAAAAGAATGAAAGAGAGAGAAAAAAATAAACTACTAAAATATTTCGTAAAATAAAAATAAAAATATTATTTACAAATAATGATAAAGTATTGCCAACATTTATTTTTATAATTTTATCTATTGATATAGAAAGAAGAAGAATTTTTATTGAATCTCTTTTGAAGAAGAAGAGAATTTATTCAAGTTTCTATTAAAATTAAGAGGAAAAAGAATAAGATTGATGATTAGGCTTAAGGTATCTGTTGTCGTCGCTTCTACACACTAATTTAATATTCGCTATTAAATAGGTAAACAGGTCGAGAAATTAATATTAGCACAATTTTTTATCACAGAGTTTGCTTAGGATAAAATGCTGAGCAAATATTGATCAACTCTATACGTTCCATGGGTGTATAGTTCAGAATAGAATAGACCTTTCATCAGTTTTCATTTTAAGCATCAATTTATTACTTATAATAATTTATATAAATTGGTATTTTAATACAGTTTAACACAATACCGATATCTCAGAAGAAATCAATAGATCAATTTTATAGGTTCTGGATGCCCTAAAAATTAAAATATACATATTCCATAAAATAGTTAAATTACAAACCAATTTAAATTTTTCAGTTATAAATATCCACGCTGCGCCCGTTTGTTTTTGTAAATATTTCTAGTGGGATAAAGTCGATATTATATAGTAAGCCCGTTGAAGAGCGATTAACGCCTGAAAGCTAGCGTTTTTTAAATAAAAAATATATTTATTATGAGGATATAATTGTAATTTTAATGCTTTTTTCACAATTTTATCATGAACAGTATAACTTCAGAAGTATAACACCTTTCTATAAATTTGTTGGAAATATTAAATGAATTAAATACAAGGTTGTCCCAAAAGTTCCTAAACACTTGCAAAAAAATTAAATACCAATATTATTCACTATAATATTATCCGGCGTTATGTATAATGGCTTTGTATTATGTATAAAGTAATTGTATCATATATTATTATGCACTCGCCGTAATAATATCGTTCGCCGAGTAATAATAAAAACAACGATTTAAAAAAACACGAACTTTTGGGACAACCTTATATTAATCACAGACTAAGTAATCTGCGAGCGCTCTATTCTAAAGGAGATAATATGATATTTATGTTGAAGAGAAAGAAATAGAGAGGCCTATGGTGTTATTTGTGTATACATTAGAATCTTATGATTCAAAGTATTTAATGTTCTTGTATAAGAGTTATATTGAAAAAAAAATATTTATACTAAAAATATTGTTTGATTAATATCCTAAATAAACATAAGCAGAGATAAGCTTATACCATGTACACTTTAGAAATTTTTATTTTATAAATATTCAAAATTTTAAGTGTGTTAATTAATATTGATTAGTATGTTCAAAATTATTAGTGAATTTTTAATATGAGAATTCATTATTTACTCTTTTTATTAAAAGCACATCAATTTTGGTCACAAAACTAATTGCGTTTATAAAATAAAAAAAAAATGACAAAATAAATATTTGAAGACAACTTTTAAAGATTAGATTTTCATAAAGTTTCTTTTTTATTCGATATAAATAAATGCTAAATAGAATGACCGTCATATTTTTTAAAATCTTATTTTTCAAGAGATATGTTTAAAAAAAAAAATAGTTATATATATTTGAGTATTTTAAAAATATGTATGTATGAACATTTATTCCGGATTTAGAAATAATATTTTCATATTATTTACTAAACATGTTTAAATTTTTATTTAATGTTAAATAATATTGGAGAGGAAAACGTTTTTTTCCTCTATTCACAGAGTTTTCTAAAATATCCCGCGCGCGGGAAAATTGAAAAAAAAAGCAGAAGAACTAATCCGTCCGGTTTATAATAGAAATTGGAATCGATATTTTTGGGCAAATAAAAAAAGGATGGCGTAAAACGTAATAGAAAATAAATAACATAAAGTAATTAAATTTATTTTCTCGCTATCTACCTTTTTATCAAAATATTTATTGCAATATCTAATTAACCCTAACTTATTTAGCCTTTTATCGATTTTTAGAGAAACTTTATTTTCATCCCCTAGTGAGTTCAACCCATGATTAAATAACTATTTTATTATTTTAACTAACACCAATACCCGAGTTCTATAACTAAATTAATAGTTACTTGAAAAAGACGTTAATAATAAGGAAGGGTTTAATTTAAACTTTGTAAACACCTAATTAATTCCTGTATAATTAGCGGAGTTGTGTGACCATAACAACTGTGAGGTATTATTCTATTAAAATGTCTGTTTGTTATTATTTTATTTACTTTAAATGACCACAAAGCTGCATAATTTATTATTGAATTCATTCAGCAAGTTGTATTACACAAATAAATTTAGAACTGTAAATTAATTATGATGTCCTTTTCTATCTAATTTCATTATCTAAAGATAATATGACAGTTTTTACAATTTAGAGCTATATCTATTAACGTTAAATGTGTATTATTTTTATACGAGATTTCTATGAATATTATATACATGCATTATATTAATAAAATATTTGGACATATCAAGATGAACATAAATACTCTAAATATATAATAATGCAAGTATTCAGAGAAAGATCTTTGTTTGTGCAAATAAATATGCCTATATGGATAAATTACGTTTTAATAAGAAAATAGAGCAATTCCTATGAAAACTGCATTATTTATAACCTTATTATTTCAGATCGGTATAGAAATATGTAAAACGACATTTGAAAATTATCCCGCATGAGTTTCTTTTCAACGAAAAATCAAAATTTATTTTTAGGAGAAATAACGATTATTTCTAACCTTAGGAATGAGGTATGAAATAATGATTCATCCTTTAATGATTCATCCTTTCATACCTCAATCCTAAGGTTAGAAATATTCGTTATTTCTCCTCAAAATAAATTTTAGATTTTTCGTTGAAAAGAAACTCATGCGGGATAATTTCAAATGTCGTTTTACAATCACAAGCCGCATTATATTATATTGTATTATAGAAATATGTATTGCTCTATGTCGATAATTCGACGAGGCTAAACCTTCATCTTTTAGGAAGGTCAATACTAGAATAAATAGAATAGAAAGCTTCTAGAAGGATAGTAAAATGTCTGCAATGATGCTCTTGAAAGAAAGTTCACGCTCAGCTTCTCTGAAAAAAAAAATTGGCATAGAAACTCAATCAAGAATATTCTCCTGTTTCAAGACAAGTTTGTATATTATCATTATTTTCAATAAAATTAGCCATATCAGTCCCAAAATATCGCCGACGTTCAAGGTGTACCGAACTAACATAAGCCTATAGTTCAATACGCGTTCTGAAAATATTTATAAAAATCTTCTATATATATATATATATATACAATATAGTAAGGCATCTCCAGACATCTGATGAGATACAACATTCATAAAATCAAAAATGACTTGATAGGACATAAATACATCTCCAAAGGAAACCACCCAGAGAATTCATGATTTTATTATGTATCAGCATCTATTTGAAAATCAATAACCTATTTGTAATTTATATAAATATAAAAATAACAAGTTTGTAACGAATTTATGCTTTAAATCAAATATATATTTGATTCGTATCATAAATTTAATATACGAATGGCATATCAGACAATAATCAGGCATGGGTCTTTTCTCATAATCCGCAAAATGTATCCATAGTTTAAGGGGATCGTTCTTAAATATTTTCAATACAAAAAAGATTAAATAAACGAAATATTTTCTAAAACCATGACTATTACACTAAAATAATTCTATATTTTCTATCCTTTAGAACTACGATTTACAATTTTATTCCAATCATATCGGCTCTAATTATTTTATCTCCAAATTTTAAACTCAAGAACAGCATCAAGATTTAAATTTGATCGAACGAATACTTTCTTTAACATTCTGAAATAAAATATCTTATAGGAATAATCAATTCTATACGGATAATCAACCAAATGAATTTTATTTTCATTAATAAATCCATTTTTAATCTATCAGACTTTCCTAGGTATAAGAGTTTCCAGACAATGTATAGGGTCGTATGTTTACTTTACGAAGAGAAGATTGGTACAATAAATATAAGGTTGTTTAGAAAGTTCGTGTTTTTCTTATTACTTGACGAATAATATTATTACGGCGAATACATAATACAATTACTTTTATACATAATACAAAGACATTATACATAACGGCGAATAATATTGGTATTTCACATTTTTTGCAAGTGTTTACGAACTTTTGGGACAACCTTGTAGTTATCTTGAGTCGTAAGCGCCTTTTCATAATATTACAACATACCTTTTAGGATAAAAGCAACATCTTTTTTCCAGACTCATTTACAGTAGCAACTATGCGAGCAATCATCCAAATGTGGTAATTTGTAGATAGAGAGTGTGAAAACAGCTGGAATAACACCATCTGTCGTTAGCCCTTCCTGTATTTATTTGTAATTAATCTTCTCAACCTTTGGGTTATCATCAAACAACAATTTTATTATATTTAAAATTATAATTATCACTGAAAAATCAAAATAATTTAATAATAATCTCACTTGAGTACAAAGTGAAAACGTAAAAGAGTTTGTGTAAAACAAATTGGAATAGATTTAAAAATCAAGTGTCTTATTTCAAACAAAAATTATTTTTAAAGGTTTTGTCTTTTTAAACTCTCTCTCTCTCTCTCTCAGAATTAATTTAAATTAAAACAATTTCAAAAGTAGATAGAAATCTGAAGATACGGAAAGTGTAATAAAGTTTAGACTACTCATATTCGAAATGTTTTGAAATATCTTAAATTTACATTTAGAGAAATTCGAATCCTCAATAGTTTAATTTACTTCTTTTTTGGTTGTAATTGGGCGATGGACATTTATTTTAATAGGTGTTTTAGTACTGTTTTAAGTTATAGTCTTAGTTGGCGACGTTTATTAACATAAACATCACACAAACCTCCATTTTAATCCATTAAACCTGGATATAATATATAGCTAAGATACGCGTTGGATTAGAATTATTATTTGAGAATATGATATTGAGAAATAAGTTTACATATCTAGTATATTTCCTCAATTTGACTACTTAGGTTGATATACAACAATAATCTCTAAGAAACATTGCCCTTGCAACATGAAAAGTCGAAAAAGACTCGAGATAGACAACAATGTCTCTACGAAAATTGGCGACAGAAACATATGAAGTCAGGCACAGACTCGAGATAGACAACAATAATCTCTAAGAAACATTGCGCTTGCAACATGGAAAGTCGAAAAAGACTCGAGATAGACAACAATGTCTCTACGAAAATTTGCGCCAGAAACATATGAAGTCTGGAACAGACTCTAGATAGACAACAATAATCTCTAAGTAACATTGCGCCTGCAACATGAAACATCGAAAAAGACTCGAGATAGACAACAATTATCTCTAAGAAACATTGCGCAGCAACATGAAAATTCAGGCACAGATTCTATAAAGAGAATAATTCCCTCTAAATATCATGGCATCAGCAACTTGAAAAGTCAGGCAAATGCCCTAGATAGACCACCATCATATCCGTAAGTATGACCACAACATCTTAAAACCTGGAAAATACTCGAACGGACAAAATGTGTGTTTAAGAAACATGGCGCCATTCACATGACAAAACCGAGCTGACAAGATCCACCTCCCTCGGGTGACGCCAAATCGATCAGCAAAGATAATGGACGTGCATCCTAAGAGCACTTTCCAAAGTATTGCCCTTAATCAGGTGTTCACTCAAGACAAATCACTCTCTCGGGACTTCAAATCTCAGGATGGTATTTGCTCCCTTGAATTATAGACCAGAGTGACGAGATCGATTCCATACGTTTGTTTCTCTCCCTTTTTTATATCCACCCATTATTGACTTCTGTGCCTATTTTAAGAGAGCCTTGTGAATTACAATCAATTCAATTCATCAATAAGGTGGATGTTAAAATGTTGGCTGTTCTTTGAACTGAATAAGTTTTCGATGGATTTTAACTCGTACCATCACATTTAAGCTATATATCTTATTGTTACTATTTAATCCTTAAAATAGAACAATCCATAGTTGAAATGGACTAAAGTCGATGCGAATTTTGAAGCGAGTCGGCCATATTTCTTGTTTGCCTTGAAGCAACACTGTTAAATGCATTTAGAAATTTGACAAAATAATAAAGGGTAACATTGCTCATGGAATTGGTTCACCTGCATGCACTTGTGGAAACGAAAAACAAACCCCTGAACACCTTCTGATAAACTGTCCATAACTTCTGATCTAAGGTAATAAAACCAACTTTACATGACAAATACAGAACAAGATGTTTACAATAAAGACCAATACATCAAGTTTAATAGATTCTGCAGGCTGTATATTTTAAGGCGAAATAGTTGACCGTACATATTTCAAGCTACTATTTCTAATCACTATATGCAAAATTTGACATCGAATGTGTAATTTTCATGCTTCCCAATGTTCAATTATGTTAATTTCACAATGATTTGATTTGTATATAATTTCATATATACACGCAATTATCCTAATTGTGGATATGGCGTGTCTCTGCCAACTGTTAAATAAATAAATAAATGCTCATTGAATTAGAGATATCTATTGTGAATATAAAATGAAGTATTCTATTTTCAAGCTTCCAGCTTATGCAAATTGTATTTTTTCGAACTCTAAACCTAGTCTAGTCAATGTCAGATAAAAACAGCATCTGATCGATAGTAGTACAATACAATAGAAATTTAAAACAAAAATTGATATATTATATTAAATTTTCACATATACAATTTAATTTTTTATTTTTATATATCTGATAACATTCTTTTGATTTTTTGCTTCACTAAATGGCGCTCTGAAATCTAAAAAGCTTACGTAGGCGGTCAGGATATTCCATTTTTGTTTTTAATAACAACGCTTGATCTTTTTTTTCTTATTTTCTCAAAACACATGCAGAGAGAGAGAGAGACATATAAATATAACCATATAATATATAAACATTCTATTAATTTAATAATGTATTAATATGTTTTTGACATAATAATTAAATAGTTAAGTAAACTATTTAAAATATAGGTATCTAATTATTGATATTATTTTGAAAACGTACTCAATCTGTCAAGCTCGCTTATAGCTGTAAATATGAATGCACGTTTTCTTTTCTGATTCATTGGCCTGAAAAAAAGCTAACGTTTGAAATTTCGTCGTTTTCAAACAATAGAAAGAAATTCTTTACAAAACGTCCTTCGGGTTTATAACGTATATGTTAATTGCAAATTAGTTCTTCACGAGTTGAAATTTTTATTCTTATGAATTTTATTTTTAAACCTATTTTTAATTAGTTTCTAGTATTATCTCCTTAAATGCATAAAGAATTTAAAAACAAGTAAAATTAATAATTGCTTATAATTAAAAAGAGAGTCACAAATAAAAAAAATAAAATGTTGCTCTGTGAAGAAATAAATAAAATTAAAAGATATTTGACTGGAAAAACTCTCACCCGACTGTTTAAAAACCAATTTGTAAGAAGAGTAATAGAATGACAAATTCCTAGCGTGACTTACAATTGCTATTTTGAAAAATATAATTTAGTGTAGTATAGAGTGTAGTGTGTTCTGGTTAGTGTTTTGTGAGGAGTACTAGATTTATCTAGCTAATTTGTAAGTCTGATGAAGCTATTCGTTAAAGCTGGGAAGAGAATTCATTATCCAACAGCAGAATTATTGGTTTAATTCTTCTTTATCGTCTGCTCACTCTGAAATATGTGTTGGTACTAAATTACTGGCATTTCACAACCCTTTCTTTTTTACTATTTGTTTGCCCTTAACTTGGCGGGAAAAATTTATCTTCTGGGTATATTTACTACTGATACTCCTGTGTGCAGATTTATCATTTTGTCATCTGTCCTTGTAAATTTCGGAATGTTAAAAAAAGGTTAATATTTAGTATCACGTTTTGCAATATTTGAAAATGATAAAATGTATTAGTTTGTGTATTATATTTATATATTTTACTTCTTGAAAAAAAAATATATATTTAATTTTCAATTATCTGCATGAAAATTGTCTATAAATATTAAGAAAAAATGAAATTTTAATATTGTGGTGTGTAAAATGGGAGTAATCAAAGATAAATAAAAAACTTGAAATAATATCAAATATTAAGATTTAAAATTATTTTTATATATATTTCGCCTCTATTAAAAGTTAATTTTAAATTTATATCTGAATTATATATTATCATAATAGTACAAAATGATTTTTGATTAAATATATTTGTCAATTCATATATATATTCAGATATATTAATATTTCACATTTATATAATACCGATTCTAAAGTAGTAACGTATTTCTAATATTTAGAAATTGTGAACATTTGAATATTCACAAGGAATATATAACAGAGACAAAATTACAACACTTTGTAAATTCCCATTTATGAATATTATATGAGTATTAAATTCTATTTTAAACTGATATTCACGGTTAATATATTTTAGGATGATTGTCAATATATATAATTTTATATATTTTTCATAAATATAAATATAAAAATTCCTTCATATAATATTCTCAATAAAAATATTTTAAAAAATATAAATTTCTTTAATAGTTCTATAAAATAATTAAATTCTTATTTAAACACACACACACTGTGATATAATATTTTTCATGACACCAGCTTTTGCTATGGGGAACCATTTCTGGAAATAGGATAACATGAAGTCGACCAAGTTTTATATTATCTTAAGCCTCTTTTTGCCTTAAAATCGTTTATTAATATAATATTTTGTGTGAAAATAACTATTACTTCTACGATAAATAAATCCTGAATAAGGTTTATCATAAATATTTTCCTTTAACACCAAGGTTTTATGAAATAATGTGTATTTAAATAAGTAAATCATATGTGTGAACTTAATTTAAAAAAAAAAAAAGATATATTGATTTATAATTTCTCTTAATAGGAATATAGATATTTCCTTTATGTGTCATTAAATATATTTAAAAATTATAATGTTTCCATTAAAATAACGTACATACAACACTCTATAAGGGACATTAAATTATTTCAATAAAATGTTCAAGTTGTAAGGACATTACAAATCTAACTCTTTGAGCATAAATTCAATTTAATCTGTGGTAAAGCTGTGGAAACCAACTGAATTAATAATGCAACCACTTAACGCCTTAGATAATTCATGGGGCAAACCTGAATGCACACAAATTATCTATTTAGAATTTACTAATTTCCACCTCCTTAGCATCATTCTATCACTGACATATCATTCATAGGAAATTTACATGGAATTAAATATCGCATAGTTTTGTCAAAATTCATTTTCAATCTTGGAATCGATTCAAATTTATAAATATATATATATATATTGCTATTAATTTACAAAGGATTAAAACCTTGAAGTATCCCCCAAAACTACCATCCTGTATGGCGTCACAAAATTTATTTTAATATTTATTCAATTCAATCTACATACTTCTATTTTTTAATCGCAGTAAGGACAGTTGAAGTTTGTTTTTTGTTTGAAAGAAACATTCATTCTTTAATGATACGTCATTTGTAATTACATTTGAAGTAGTATATTTGAGTTTTAAATATTTATTCACATATGTGTACATTTATAATTTAAACAAAAAATAATTTTAGGTCTCTTCACGTGTATAAAAATAACATTCAGTTTGCGAAAGTGTATTGTATGAGAGATTCATAAATATATAGCTGATTCAAAAAAATATATTTATTTAAAAAAATTATTATATCATTTTAACTCATGAAAAATTTTAAACTATTAAGAGTTGATATTTTATAAACTGAAAGAAGAGCATTGTAAATTGAATTTATTTATTTTCAATGTATTATATATTGAATAAGGTTTACGAGTAAATTGTAGCGAATTTAAATATATAATATATAATTATATATTATATTGAATAAAATACCTATTTTAAAAATGATACTTATATTTATTCTATAAATTATAAAATAGGTTATATACTTTTGATTTTATATTGAGGATATTTTATATCAATTGGATTTATATATAAAATAATTATTGTAAATAAATTAAGAATAATATTTTAAATTTTATTTGTTATTCTTCATATCAAATATTCGTTTTATAAATTGTATATCATATTGTTCCATAAACCTCTAATATATATATATATATATAGCATACGATTATTACAACTTGAGATTTATAATAAACTACAATGAATCAGATAATATATAATTTTAACAATTGAATAAATAAGCTACTTTTGTAATTGTATAGAATTTAAAGAATATAATATTTCATTCCAACATTTTTGAGAACAATTTATTTAATATATCATAAATTATAATTATAATATCGAAACATAATTAACTTTTTTCGTTTTATCCTAATTATGTTGCAATCATTCGTGGTAAATATAACCGACTTATATGGAATAAATGTTATATAAAATATAAAATGGTAAAGATTCAATTTGAATCCGAAAGTGCTGTTATAACAACTTTAAAATATTATCTTTCAACATTTTAGAATCTTATTCAAATTTTAGAATGTCATATTATAATATAAAATTTTAAAGGTTTTCTTAAAATGTGAAACATATTTTTATGAAATAAAATGTCCTTTTTAAAATATGAAAATTATTAAAAGCCAAAAATAATTTTTTATAAATATAAAATAAAATTAAAAATAATTAAATGATATCGTTTTTATATATAAATATATAAATAAAATATATTTATCATATATATTGAATCACTTATACATTTAGAAATTTGAGAAACAAGATTAGAAAATTGTAAAATATTTTGGTAGATTTTTATTCACAAAATCAATCACATTATCAGTGTCTATATTCTATTAATATTTAAATGTAGTTATTTGAAAACATTAGTCAGCACAAAAATGTTTCTATTTGTTTAATCTGATGTAAAAATCAGCAATAATTAAATTTCAAGATATTAGCTTTTTCAAATTATTCGCATTTATTCTAATAAATATATCAAAACATGGAAATAAATACTTATTTGAATTTATTAAGAAGTTTATTAATACAGTCGAACTTGGATAATTCGAACCCCAAGGGACCATAAAAAAATTCGAATTATCCAAAAATTCGAATTAAAGATGTTAAATTATTTATATAGGAAATTCTAGGGACCAAGATAAATATTCGAATTAAAGAGGTTTTCGAATTAAAGAAGTTCGAATTATCCAAGTTCTACTGTATAAGTATTTTTAATAGAGGTTTAAACTTTTTAAAACAGTATTTTGCTTTATGAAGATAAAATTTTATATTTTAATAACAACCTTTCTCCACTTTGATAAATTAATTTTTATTTCTAATCGATATTTTTATTTTATTCCAATTTTAAAATTTACACTATAGATATTTTTTTTAATATTAAAAATAGGATTACAAATTTTATCACAATTTATTTCTGAATGAAATATTTTGATGTCATAATTATATAATCACACATAAAAATCAATGTACCTCTGGTATAAAAGAGTTTATAGAAAAATCAGTTATTATAATCTCAAACTAGGAAAGTTCCTATAGGGAATTTTCAATGAAATTCGAATATATTATTATATAAATTTAGCATTTTATTATGAACTATAACAGGTCATTAAATTAGGAAATGTCGTTTTTAAACCTTTGTATAGGTTTCGCTATTTTAAGATAACATTTTAAACTTTGATGACAAGATTTTACATTTTAATGACATCATTTTATTTTTAATGACATAATTCAAAGACAAACACACTTTAAAGACAACCTTTTTTATTCTTATAACAAATTTTTACACTTTAATATTTAACAATTTCGCTATTTATCGCAATTTTTAAAAATTTAAACAATAATCCTACTGATATTTTATGTTTTAGTATAGGAGTTAATTTTCCTGTGTATTGACTATTTTAAAGCATTTTTATATCCATTCTCTAAAAGGCAATATAAAAATATATTTGAAATTTATCTCAGGTTAATCAGTTCAAATCTATCATATATTATTTTTATATATTACCGCTATAAAGGGCTTTCCATTTAAATGTATTATTTTTATACCAATTGTGTATGTGTTTCAAAACGGTATTTATATGTTTATATAAAACATCATTAATGTTATCACTTTGGTTCAAATATCATCGAAATATTTCGTCGTATGTTAATTTGAATTTATTTATCAACTTTAAATTAGTTCCTGAATTTATGGATCATAGATGAATATCGAAGTACTCGATATAAATGCTAAATTATTTTATATTTTTCCATTAAAACTATTAAATCTATTAGAAACAGTGTGTGTTATTAAATTGACCATTGTTAAACTGGATAGTATAATGTAACGTAGAAAATTAGGAAAGACAAACTAACGAATGATACGGCAATTTATTTATGGCCAAACGAAATAAAAAGAAATAAAATAGCAGTGAGGCAGTGAGTGAATTTTACAGTGTATATCAAAATACAAATATCGAAATTTATAAATATTTTCATAGAATAATAAATAATCTGCTGCAATATTTTAGCGGGAATTCAAATTCAACGTCATATTAAACATCGATTAAATATATTTAAGAGAAATATTAAAGGCACTATATATATATATATTTTTACTAAAGCAGTTATAAAATGTTGAAATGGACAAATTACAATTAAAATATCGTATTTATTTATTGAACCAAATATATTTATAGAAAATAGTTCAAATAATATCTAAAAAAACAAATTGAAAATTAAAATATTATTATCAAATTTTTAAAGATCGTTATTAAAATGAAAATATCTGTCAATTTTTAAAGTATAAAATGTCGTCATTTAGAAGTAAAAAAAATATTTATGCACAAAAAAGTTCAAATGTCCTTATTGATGTCGCAAATAATCAGTTTATTAAAATAAAAATAATCTTGTTGAAAGGCTAAGTTTGTTTTATGTTAATATTCAAGTTTGAATTTAAAACAAAAGAAAATATTTAATGTCAATATATGAAACTTTCCTTTATATATACTCTCTATTTTTATAATATATAGTATAATATTGTATATTTAAAGTATCTAAATGTAATTATAATAATAGGTAATAAGTTATCAAATATATTTTATACACTATATAAAATAATAATATTATGATCAAATTATGTATTAATCCCCCCTCCAAAAGGCTACAGTTTTCAATATCTATATAGAAAACTATTAGGAAGATGTATTATATTTTTCAACCCTGTTTGCTAAATTTAATATCAACCGATCTAAACACATTAATCCTTTTTCATTTCTGATTCAATAATGGAATCTCCATTTCCCATTTCTTCTGCTCAAAATTTACATTATTTAACACTTAATTTAGTAGCTTGTTTCGAGTATGAATTTTCGAGCAGGCTATCAACATCGTGTCATTGAGATTATAAAAGAAGATTAATGGTACTCTGTTCATTTCATTTTTTTTTTTCATCAGAAGAAATATTGACTGAATGTTTGATATCGTGTCATTTATTTAAAACATTGCTGACTTTTTTTTATTCTTTAAATTACAACTACAATTTTAAATAGATGTCGATATTTGATTAACACATTTTTTATTCTTTTTCTTTTATTATTTCGAATGATGAATGAATTTTTCAAATCAATAATAAGTGTTTTAATAAATATTTTAACAATTAAATCAATGAATTTCGTTTCGATTCTCTGATATTTTGGTGTGAAGAAAGGGGTTCTTTCCCGAAAAGAGTCGCCATGTTAAAATATATAAAGAAATATTGAGGGATTTTATTTTTTTCAATTTAAAGCACTATGTCCCCCATAGATACACTTGTTCTGACACATGTTTTTTTATTTTTCTATATTTGTAGGTTTCTACAGTTGTCTATACATGCTTAAAATAATTCAAGACCGAAAAGAATAGTGATAAAATATTAACAAGGAGAAAAAAAGAAAAAAAGGTCGAATTATTATCTAATATTTTCTAGGGTTAAAATAGTTTTTCGGTTTTTTTATTAAAACAATCACATTTCTTATAGATTTTTTTCTCCAAAATTCCAACATATTGTCAGTGAATAATCAATTATATAATAAATTATAATTTATATATATACAGATAATTATCAGTGATTAAAAATATTATTTTGCCCGTGAATTGAATTTGTCTTACTGCTATTTTTTTTACCTTGTTGATTATTATTATTGTGAATGAATTTGATCTTTTCTGTATAACCAGTGTTATCTTATTTATAAATAAAATTTTGCTTATCTCAATTAAACGACTACTGGTCATCACTATACTGACAATTTTTAACACACATATAGTACAAATATTTCAAGAAAATATTTCAAAGAGGTTTATTTAAATTCTATGATTTATAGAGGTATTCGATAGACCTCGAGACTAACTCACTTGTTTACTAACCCTAATCTAACGCAAAGTGTTTACAAACAATGACAATGTTAGGAAAGGTTAGATCAGGTTAGGTTGAGTTCAGGTTAATATTAGATTAGAAGATTAGAGGTTTAGGTTAAGGTAGTAAACAAGGGAAACTGGTCTCGAAATATCCTGTTTTTTTTTTATATAAACAATCAATATTCTTTAAGTTCCAATGTCCTTTAGATAGAGATTTTCTGGTCCCAAGTCCCAAAATACAATGATTACTATTCTTTGGATAAACCTATTGCATTTACCATCAAATTGGTATTAAGAGAGTACTATTAAAATCACAAAATTGACACCAAAATATTTACTTTCGAATTACCTATCCTTTCAAATTCAGCATAAATATCAATATAATTATAAATCCGTTTTATTATTTTACTAATGGATATATGGATTAAAACCACACAATTTCGCAATCATAGATTCTGGAAGGAGATATCACGAAAATTGACAACAATTTTATATTTATCGTTGGTACCATTTTTTTTATATGATGACGAAATAATACGAAATTTAGGACATACTATAAATTAAAGTATGATAATTATTAGTGTCGTTACTAGGTCTTAACTACAGAATATACTACAATGCTGAATATTAGCAAAATACTGGTAATCTTGCGCATCCATAATAGATCAGTTATATATATAATACCTTTTCTTTGAGCTTTAATTCTATGAAACTTCTAAAGGACAGATATGAACGAAGGCTTGTAATGAACGTGATTGCTGAATAATGTAATTCCCTCAGTACTCTATCATAGCCTTATCTACCTAATCAGAACTTATCGTATGGATGATTGAAAAACCTAATATTTACTTCTTAAGATCATTTGTTAGTTGGAAGTAGATTCAGAGAAAAACACAGCCCTGTCAACCTATAGTTCACTTCAACTCCCGACGTTTCAGTGACTTCCTGTTACTCTCTTCAGGGGAATGATTTGTTAGTTGGAAGTAGATTCAGAGAAAAAACACAGCCACATCAACCAATAGTTTACTTCAACTCCCGACGTTTCAGTGACTTCCTGTTACTCTCTTCAGGGGAATGATTTGTTAGTTGGAAGCAGATTCAGAGAAAAACACAGCCACATCAACCAATAGTTTACTTCAACTCCCGACGTTTCAGTGACTTCCTGTTACTCTCTTCAGGGGAATGATTTGTTAGTTGGAAGTAGATTCAGAGAAAAACACAGCCACATCAACCAATAGTTTACTTCAACTCCCGACGTTTCAGTGACTTCCTGTTACTCTCTTCAGGGGAATGATTTGTTAGTTAGAAGTAGATTCAGAGAAAAACACAGCCACATCAACCAATAGTTTACTTCAACTCCCGACGTTTCAGTGACTTCCTGTTACTCTCTTCAGGGGAATGATTTGTTAGTTGGAAGTAGATTCAGAGAAAAACACAGCCACATCAACCAATAGTTTACTTCAACTCCCGACGTTTCAGTGACTTCCTGTCATTCTCTTCAGGGGAATGATTTGTTAGTTGGAAGTAGATTCAGAAAAAAACACAGCCACATCAACCAATAGTTTACTTCAACTCCCGACGTTTCAGTGACTTCCTGTTACTCTCTTCAGGGGAATGATTTGTTAGTTGGAAGTAGATTCAGAGAAAAACACAGCCACATCAACCAATAGTTTACTTCAACTCCCGACGTTTCAGTGACTTCCTGTTACTCTCTTCAGGGGAATGATTTGTTAGTTGGAAGCAGATTCAGAGAAAAACACAGCCACATCAACCAATAGTTTACTTCAACTCCCGACGTTTCAGTGACTTCCTGTTACTCTCTTCAGGGGAATGATTTGTTAGTTGGAAGTAGATTCAGAGAAAAACACAGCCACATCAACCAATAGTTTACTTCAACTCCCGACGTTTCAGTGACTTCCTGTTACTCTCTTCAGGGGAATGATTTGTTAGTTAGAAGTAGATTCAGAGAAAAACACAGCCACATCAACCAATAGTTTAACTCCCGACATTTCAGTGACTTCCTGTCATTCTCTTCAGGGGAATGATTTGTTAGTTGGAAGTAGATTCAGAGAAAAAACACAGCCACATCAACCAATAGTTTACTTCAACTCCCGACGTTTCAGTGACTTCCTGTTACTCTCTTCAGGGGAATGATTTGTTAGTTGGAAGTAGATTCAGAGAAAAACACAGCCACATCAACCAATAGTTTACTTCAACTCCCGACGTTTCAGTGACTTCCTGTTACTCTCTTCAGGGGAATGATTTGTTAGTTAGAAGTAGATTCAGAGAAAAACACAGCCACATCAACCAATAGTTTAACTCCCGACATTTCAGTGACTTCCTGTCATTCTCTTCAGGGGAATGATTTGTTAGTTGGAAGTAGTTTCAGAGAAAAACACAGCCACATCAACCAATAGTTTACTTCAACTCCCGACGTTTCAGTGACTTCCTGTCACTCTCTTCAGGGGAATGATTTGTTTAGTTGGAAGTAGATTCAGAGAAAAACACAGCCACATCAACCAATAGTTTACTTCAACTCCCGACGTTTCAGTGACTTCCTGTTACTCTCTTCAGGGGAATGATTTGTTAGTTGGAAGTAAATTCAGAGAAAAACACAGCCACATCAACCAATAGTTTACTTCAACTCCCGACGTTTCAGTGACTTCCTGTCATTCTCTTCAGGGGAATGATTTGTTAGTTGGAAGTAGATTCAGAGAAAAACACAGCCACATCAACCAATAGTTTACTTCAACTCCCGACGTTTCAGTGACTTCCTGTCATTCTCTTCAGGGGAATGATTTGTTAGTTGGAAGTAGATTCAGAGAAAAACACAGCCACATCAACCTATAGTTTACTTCAACTCCCGACGTTTCAGTGACTTCCTGTCACTCTCTTCAGGGGAATGATTTGTTAGTTGGAAGTAGATTCAGAGAAAAACACAGCCACATCAACCAATAGTTTACTTCAACTCCCGACGTTTCAGTGACTTCCTGTCACTCTCTTCAGGGAATGATAACTTTAATTCTTAGTTCTACTTATATATATATATATGCACGAAATTTTGAAATACATACAAAGCGTCACGTATGTTCATATATAAATAATTCATAAAATCTAAATATAAAATCTTTAATGTGAGCAATGGTTACTCAAATATTATTTGAAAAGTAAAAATAAATATCAAGTAAAAGGTTTCTTTTAATTTAAATTTACAAGCTTTCGAGAAAATATACTGCTCTTCAACGGGCTGATATTCTATGCACAATCTCTAAATAATCAATTATTCTGTATAAATATTATTTAGAGATTGTATATATATATATATATATATAGAGAGAGAGAGAGAGAGAGAGAATATAGCCCGTTGAAGAGCAGTATATTTGTTTGAAAGCTTGCAATTTTAAATTAAAAGAAACTTTTACCTTATATTTATTTTTACTATTTCAAATAAATACTTTTGCAAATTAAAATATTAAAACATATATATAAGTAAAACAAGAATTCAAAGTACAACCCATACCTCGCTTTGCGTCGGGGTTACGTTCCAAAAAAACACGACGCAAATTGAAACGACGCAAAGTGAAAATATGTGAAGGCGCAATCAAAAACAAAGGTGTTGCCATATTTTAGGAAAAAAATTCAAAAAAGAAATTAAAGACTCGAATCCAAAACAACGCAACTTCAAAAATCTAACGAGGCACAGTGAAAATCAGTAAAAATTAAGCAGCGACGCAACTTCGAAAAAACGCAAAACTAAACGACGCAAAGCGAGGTATTGGTGTAATCATTCTCCTGAAGAGAGAGTGACATGAACTCACTGAAACGTCTGTAGTTAAAATAACCTAATATTTACTATATATTCAAAATTAAAGAAGTAAAATTTATTACCTGATAGTAAATACCAGGATGATATATATAATGTTTAGGATATATAAAATATTTTGAGAGAAGGTCTGAAATATTGACCTAAGACATCAATAATTAAATGCAGATTGGAGAAATTTCTTTTCGAAAAGATTTGAATTGCAAATAGAATTTGTGTTATATTAGTCAGATAATAACATTGGTCGTCGTATAAATTGCCAAGATGGTATAAATTATGTTTCTCCTATATCTTACAAAATATTAGTAAATGTTTGTTTAGTCCATGATAGTAATAGAGAATAAATATCAATATAAAATAATTGAGAAAGCTTTTAGTGTCAATCACTATTTTTAGAAATATAACAACTCTCTCTGTTCTTTATTGTATATATATGTTATATAAAATCATTTAATTTAAAAATTATAATTTATAGAATAAAATTCTCTGTTTAAATCAACCGCCAGATATCGCGGTTTTCTCTATATAAACTAATTGTTATTGTTTCCCGTTGGCCGGCTCGAATCTTTCTGTAGATATGTTAATATGTAGTATTTTATTTACTTTATTCTACTCGCCTCAAGTCAGGTAGTACTTTTCTAAAATTTATTTATTTTATATATTCTATAAAAGCGCAATTAAAGCAAATTGTGATTCAAATTTGATTTTATTATTTTTACCATGACTGCATTGACCAATATCACAAACATACTCATGTATCCTCAGAATAATCAGCAAGCAAAAATTATATATCTTAATAAAATTCCAAAATCAACAGAAAATAGTTTTTGTAATATATATATATATATATATTTATATATATTATATATAATCTAAAAACTCAAATTTTCTATATTTAAAAAAAAAATATAAATTTTATTTTTATTCATTGATATTTTTACTTTTGGTTATCATCGTTTTTAGAAAGACTTTCAGTTTTATTGTATAGTTTTGTTGTAAATATGCGTAGTTAACATATCTTTCTTTTTAAATCACTAATATAGGATTAAATTTATAAATGCTATGTAATGTGAAAATATCTAATGTGTAATATTTCCTCAAGTAATTGAAAATAAAAGCTACTTGATGGTAAATAATCTTTTTTTCTTATCACGACTGCACCTCAAACCCTTTATCTTATCGATCCTTTGTCTTATCCACCTTTCATCTAACAACAACAAACAAATTATTCATAACACACACATATATATATATAGAATTATTAACGCTTATTTTGGATCAAAATAATTTGTTAAAACATCCAATATTTCGATTAATCTGTTCGCCTATCTTCCTCGGAGATTCTAACCTATATATCTATATATATTACAAAAAAAAGTTTTTCTATTGATTTTGGAATATAATTGAGATATAGAATTTTGATATTGGTGAAACTGGTTATTTCAGTCATGGTAAAAATAATAAAATTAAATTTGAATCACAATTTGCTTTAATTGTTCTTTTATGGAATAAATAAGAAATAAATTTGAGAAAATTACTACCTGACTTAAGGCGTTAAGATTAAATAAAATAATATATTACGTATATATGTTTTGAAAATAGAGAAATCCATAAATAAATCTTTAATTAAAAAGGCATATATTGACAAATTTTGTCAATAGTTGTTGATAAACATAAATATGTTATAATACCTTGATAAAGGTTGGCGTTCAGAAAACTGATATATTGGTAAAATAAATGATATTTTGATCCAATATATGCCTTTTAATAAAAAAAAATATATATACATGTTCTATAATTATGTAAATCCAAAAAATGATTTGTTAAAATTGAAGGTGCAGTCGTCTTGAATTTAATTAAAAAAGAGAAAATCAGTCTCAAGTAGTTTATTTTGAACTCTTTGAGCAAAAGTATATATTTTAAATTAAGTAAATATAGAATTTTAACAATTAATTCTATATCACCATTTACATACCTATATAAAATAAAATTTAACTTACCTAACCAACACTAAAAAAAAACAAAACAATCTATTTATATTTAAGGTGGCGCCATCTAGTGGCCAAGAACAACAGAGTTATTTTAAACAGATTAATAAAATAAAATAATATTTACATGCATTTATCTCTATTATATTTCTATTAATTTTTTAAAAATTATATAACATACATATATAATGTATAATACAATATAATGCGGCTTATTATTGTAGAACGAAATTTGAAAATTATCTTGCATGTGTTTCTTTTGAACGAAAAATCGAAATGTATTTTAAGGAGAAATAACGATTATTTCAAACCTTAGGGATGAAGTATGAAAGTATGAATTGTGGAGAGTAATGATAAACGAGAAAATAAAGTGTCCAAGGATTTCTTCTTATTTCTCCTTAAAATAAATTTCGATTTTCGTTCAAAAGAAACACATGCGGGATAATTTTCAAATGCCGTTCTGCATATATAATGTGACAATTAAACAACTTTATTGACATCTCGTCAATCTTTACACTCAAAGAGAGTTATAAGGTAATAATAATGGTAGGAATGAAGAGAGATATATACAATCGACGTAGCCCTCTCCGAGGACACGTCCGGATCAGGAGCTTAAAGCTGCCTTGAATCTAGACAGAACCCTGCCATTTGGAAAGTTCGTGTTCGGAACATGTTTGATGATAATGTCGAATAATTTGTCGAGAAGAATCTAGTCTTCAGGCGTGAGTAGCCCGAGGAGGTGCTACGTTTCTTTTTCGTAATAGACCGCGAGTATGATATCCATCCTGACCAAATTATATAATGTGTATGTGAATTCAATTCTTAGATATATATATATAGTGGCCCTTATATATTACGTCTTATAATTGGAAGTGTATAATATATGGTTTACTCAGCTAGTTCAAACAATAATTTAATTGAAATTTAATAAGAGAGTGGAATTTTCTAGAGAAACTAGCTAATTATTCCTAGAATAATTAGAAAGTTTCCTGTGTGTTGTGGGAAATCTTTACATTAATTTATTTAACTATTAATGCTTAAATATCTCAGATTTATCTTGGAAGGTTATATCCATGGAATTGTAAGAAGTCTATAGATAGATTCAGATTCAATCTCATTGTGAAATGTGTTTTGGGTATTGTCAAAGATAAACCTTCTTAGTCTAGTAATTGTTTTGTTGAGATACTGAGTCTCAATATGTGCGTATAGATTTCAAGTATGAAATAACCTTTTCCGATTAAGAGGAGCAACTGAAAACATCATAGAAGCATAGGGCGCCTCTCCCGTCAAAATAAACGTCAAAACCTGACGCCATAGAGAGGGCGTCTTTCTTTAATAAAGATACATACAAGACCGTTTCCCTAATATTTTTATATCTTCGTAGTGAGGAGTGGTCTCTCTGGTTAGCTTTTATTATTAGGTATAACCTCTCTGTAGGAAACTATACCTAGATTCAGAGCCAAAGTGCCCTTTAGTCCTCAACCGGAGAGTTGATAATTAGTAAAAATAGTCAATTTGGTCATAAAAACTGTACTTTGTAGAGAGATGTGTCATATAGTTAGAGTATCCTCTCATGGAGGTTCTACTGTACGATTAATTTAATAAGAAACATCAGGAATTAAAAATGGATAAATTTAATTATTATGACAAATCTATTCACATATCAAACTTGAAGATCACAATAAAAATTAAACTTAAGCAATTAAATATAGTTTATAAGATATTAGAAACTATACTACTGTAAGAGCACAAGGGAATTGTTATAGTAGAAGAAATCGTTATAGAGTTATTTCTTTTATTAAACACGTTGTTTGTGTGATGTTTTATGTTAAATATAGCCGACCTCTGTTTTATATAAAACATATGGAGGATGAAATTCATGTACCTGAAAAAAGAGGCACCTCTCCCTTTAATTATGCATTAGAACGTAACCTATTAAGGAAACTTTATTATTGGTGAATGAGCTACATAAATAGACCTGAAATTTCAGACAAAAAGCCAACAACCTGTATACAATGGTTTCGGGCTCTAGCACATATCATTACAGGAGCGGCTTCGATTTTATAACATTCTATAACTCCGCCTATGCCGGTCCCAAGCCCTGATGAAAAAGGAGGACGGGGAGCAGTAACAAGCTTGTTAAAAAAACCTGAGCTCAGCTGGCCCAGCTGATAGTACCCTGTAAGGGCTCCTGATCCAGGGATACAGGATGAGCAGCGTTTGTACTCCATGTTAGGAGCGGCTGCACATGGCGTCTGTTCCTCATGTCAGAGGCGGCCATTTCTTTTGGAGCTAAGTCGAACTGCCACTGAAGAGTGCTCCCAGTCTTAATGACAAAGGACGACGCATTCTACTTCATCCAGTCATGATATCAAGCTTTACAAGCTTGATACCCTAATATGAATGAGTGGAGATAAGAAAGAAGATAACATTCCACGAGAGGAGTTATGAAATCGGTCGACTTTACCAAACAGATGCTTATGCTGGTGGAGTGACAAGAACCGATTTTGAGAGGCTTGAATACAACATAAGTTACGGTAGGATCAGATTCATGTACCAAAAACGGCACATATCCTTTATTTATATCAATTAATATTTTATATACAGTAGAACCTCCCTGTAAAAGACACCTAATTGCAGATCCAAACTGTCCTTTAGGGAGAAGCGTCCTCTTACTGGAGAGTAACTAAATAGTCAAAATGGTAAATTTGCAAATGAAAACTGTCCTTTGTAGAGAGGTGCCCGCTAGCAGGGTGTCCGCTGAAGAGAGGTTCTACTGTATATATGTTATATAAAAATATTATTTTATTTAAAAAATTATATTTCATAGATACAAATACTCTGTTTAAATCGACCGCCAGAGGTCACGCTTACCCTATAAAAACTCATTGTTGTTATTTCTCGTTGGCCGGCTCAAATCTTTGTACATTATGTGAATAATCTTTTGTTTTCCTTGTTCTACTCGCCTTAAGCCAGGCAGTACTTTTATCAAATTATGTTTTTAATATATATTCCTGAGCTCAAATAAAGAAAATCTCTGATTTTTTCATAAAATATATATAATCTGATAATGATGTTAAACATAACGTTTCTCTCGTAGTAAACACAGAGTTAAGATTGTCATTATTTGATGGGTTATCAGTAAAGAGTCAAAACTTGCTAGAACATCATTTGGAACCAAGATTTTATGTTATTGATTAAGTACAATTTGGATTATAGATTAGAAACACACGGTAATAATACCAATCCAAATAAATAGTGTGTGGCATTTCGGTAAAAATGTTGTTACGATGTTCTACCTAATATAGATATTGTTATAAAAATAATATAAATATATTACATATCTCAAAACCTAATATGCAAATATAAAGAGAAAACCATGGAATATATTTCTCATAGAGAAATTTTCCCACCTAAGTTATCATATTTCCGAAATTTTCTCACGTAATCCATTTGGCTATTAACTGGCAGATCTGTCTAAATTTAATTAGCTTTATTAAACTTGATATAGTAAATGAAATTACTGAAAGAGAGGATAAACTGATTAAATTTTGGAAAATAGTTTTCTCACCTTATACAGTATAATATATATGGAATTGTTTTATATATATATATATTCAAAAATTATTAATATATTAAAAGGTTTTTATATTATTATTATATTTTAATGATATAATATATTCTATTAAATTTTGTTGATAAAAATTTTGGAAATAATAATTCAAATTAATAAATTTCTAATACAAAACGTTGAAATATAATGTTTTTATTTAGATATTTTCTTATTATACACAGATTAAAAACAACTCTAGGTGAGTATTCTAACAAAAAAGGAATAATACCCTAAATTATACAATTGTTGCTCTTTTTTATTATTTTAAACAATTATAAAAACTATGGATATGCTCTATAAGTCTGGTTTACCTATATGTTAATAAAAACAATTATCAAAATAAAATAAATTGCCTTGTTATTAAATGTTTTCGCTTTTTCTATTAAACCTGTTATTTTTTAGATGTAAAGACATATGACGCTTTATTTATTTGATATATCTATATATTAAACAAAGCCATATACAATGTTTATTTTTTGCTGGAATATACTAATTTATTTTAGATTTTTATTCATATATTTAGTATATATTGTTGCACCAGGTTGCGGCTTGGCAGGCTCTTCAAACTTGATTCTCTCCTGTGCCGGGTCTTGCATCTTACCAGAGCGTGTTTCAACAATCCTACCAATTTATATAAGGGAATAATGAGATAACTCTACTTTAAGTAGCCTCCAGAACAATTTATTTATTTCTCACATCAAAGAGAGCTGTGAAGTCACACAGTGTACCAAAATACAAATTGTGATTCTATAATACATATATTCTGTTTATAATACATATATTCTGTTTAATAAAATAAAAAATATAAAATATAAATTGAATTTAAAATATATGAAAAATAATATTACAAATTTTAAAATAAAATAAGTTCATTAGCCATGATGCAACAATATCAATATATATCTAGACCCCTTTATCGTTATATCTAGGTAAATGTAAATAAAATACTACATTAATATGATTTCTATAAGAGAATACTTATAGCCAGTCTTAAATTACTTTGAGGTTCACCAAACTCCTTTTTAAAAATCATATTCTGTATATAATTAATTTATCTAGCAACTATAAAAGGAATATCGAAAAATGCAATATAACAGCGGTATGGTAGATTAAACTGGCGAAACCGCTGGGAGGGTTCACCACTGATGAGCCAGGCCCTTTTTCCATTGCGGTAAGGACAGTAGAAACTGTTTAATTTCAAAAAGAATCTTACGCGTCTAAAAAAGTTTCTAATTTTCATAACAGATGGCGCGCTAGTGCATCATAATATAATTTATCTATATACGAGTATTAACAGTAACATATAAAAAAAGAGGAAAAAATAGATTTTGGGATAAAATATTCAAATTTTAAAGAGATGGAGAGGGAAAGAACATATATTTCAAGTAAATAAATATATTTCTTCCTTTGATAAACGAATTTTTATTTTATTAAAAAAAAAATGAATGAAAAGAAGGTCTGAGATTAATAGCAAATATAAAGAAAATGGCGATCTCATTTTTTACATCAGGGCCTCGGGTCCAAAATCTATCAGAGTAGACCAACCAACTTGACGGCTACAGAAATAGCTCGATCACCTGTTAAAATATTTTTGCATTAAATTTAATAATATTTCTTTAAAATATCCAACAGCTTAACTCTAAATCTTGCAAAAAAAGCTTTTTATTCGTTTATGTAAAATCATCTACAATATACCTATAAATAATAAACTTAAAAGATCCATATCATGACCATGTTCCGGGGAACCTTTCGTTTGAAAATATCTATTTGGGTTTAGATAGCCTTCAATATATGTTTGTGGCATATTTGATGAATTAACGTGGTAGTAAATTTCATAAATAAACATAATTATTTATCAAGAGGCTTCCTTATTATATCTACACGTAGTCAAAGAATATTATGAGAAATGTCACAACAAATAGTAACACTGTGCAGTCTTAGAATCCCGCATGACACAATTCTCTCATCACATACTCTTGTCTATATCTACAGCCTGGACTCGAATATCTACAATGATCACCTTACCATATATATATGGAAATTTTGCCGGGAGGAAATTTCCATCTATATTTTGGCCATAGATATGGCCCAGCCACTTTGCCAGCTAAACACCTCTTTGACAGATTGTCAAGATTCCATTAGATCCCGTGTGGATCTCATGGAATAAAGTCCGCCCTGGACTGACGAGGGCCATTAGCCCGAAACCATGGTCTCTAGGTGGACGCTTTTCATTTTGCCAAAGCTGGTGTTGTGGCTTTGTCATCGCCCCAAGGCCTCTGGTTGCGGCGACGGTCAATAGATGTCGTTTGGTTTTAGACGTCTATTTTAACGGGAGAGGCGACCCTTGTCTCTTTAGATATATATATGTCTATAAGTAGAGCCTGGAAACCAAATGCTTACAGTAACCATTTTATCATATACTTCTGTCTATACGTACAGCCTGGAAGCAAATGCTTACAGAGATCTTCACATACGTCTGTCTTTTTGAAAAAATAGTAATCCATATTCAATTCATTAGATAATAAAAAGGCATATATTGTATTTAATAAAATATTTATTTTGCTGATATTTCGGCTGGCTGAACGCCAACCTTTATCGAGACATTACATTTTTGTATACACAAACACTATGCGGCGCTGAGTTTGTATATACAAATATATAATGCCTCGATAAAGGTTGGCATTCATCCAGCCGAAATATTAGCAAAATAAATACTTTATTGAATAAAATATATGCCTTTTTATTATCTAATACATATGTCTATACCATCAAACTAGAATCAATCCTATTACTTACCTTTATCCCTACATACTGATAGTGAAATACAAGGTATGTCCCATAGGTTCCTGGACTGGGTCCATAAAAAAAAAAAAGGTAAGATTTTTTTTAAATTTTTTTATTAAAACTTTTCAAAGTAATCCCCCCTTGCTTCAACGCACCAGCGCCATCGTTTCTCCCAATTGTCGAAACAGTTTTTATAGGCCTCTTTTGGAATGCTCTTCAATGCCAGCAGCGATTTTTCTATTATGTCTTCCCTGGTGTCAAAATGTCTTCCTTTTAGAACTGCTTTGAGTTTGGGGAACAGGAAAAAGTCATTTGGTGCGATGTCTGGGGAATAGGGTGGTTGAGGTAGGATTTCTGTCCCGTTTTTCGCCAAAAAAACTCGTCACCAAGTGCGCTGTGTGAGGGCGGGGCATTGTCATGGTGTAGGATCCAGTCACCATTAGTCCATTTTTCTGGCCTTTTTTTTCGAATCGCTTCCCTTAGACGGCGAAGAATGCTCAAATACATTTCCTTAATAACTGTTTGGCTTGCAGGAAGATACTCGTGATGAACAATGCCCTTGTTATCTAAAAAAGCGACCAGCAACACCTTGTTTCTGGATTTCAATATCCTGGATTTTTTGGGTCTAGGCTCACCCTGACCTCTCCACTCGGCAGATTGACGCTTGGTTTCAGGGTCATAGCCATAGACCCATGTCTCGTCGCCTGTGATTATCTTGTCTTTCCATTCCGGATCCGTTCTTGTCATTTCCAGCATGTCCTCACAGGTTGCAAGCCGACACAGTTTTTGCTCATTAGTGAGGAATCTTGGGATGAATTTTGCAGGAGTCTTTTTGAGCCTCAAATCTTCGGTTACATCCTTCCAATCGTTGTTTTAGAGATGCCTGTGTCTTGCTCTAGCTCCAGCAAAGTGGTTCGAGGATTTTCTTTTATCAAATCGGTGATTTTTTGCACATTTTCATCAGTCCTTTGAAATCTTGGGCGTCCTTGACGAGGATCATCTTCAATGGAAATTCTGCCAGCTTTAAATCTAGAATGCCATTCAAAAACAGTTGTTCTCTTTGGGGCGTTATTGGGGAATGCTTTATTAAGCATTTCAAAAGTGTCGGTTGCTGATATTTGAAGTTTCACACAAAATTCTATGCAAATCCTCTGCTTCAATTTTTGTTCCATCGTAAAATCGCCGCAGCGCAAGGTGTAACCTTTAAATAAATTAGAATAACTTTGGCGCGCGCGCACGTACCGCCTCGATATTGGTACCACCGTGTTGCCAGATATTTTTTCTATAATAAACTGTCAAATATATTTACATTTTTCATTCATTTATTTTTTTATGGACCCAGTCCGGGAACTTATGGGACATACCTTGTATGTACAGAGAGCACCTAATCTCACAAAATTTGTCCATACTTCCAACCTAAATACCAACACATATAGCGACCATTTGTACATGATCCTCTTAGAACATATTCCTTTCAAATATAATAATAACCCCATTTATACAAGCGGTTCTATTTTCAAACAAATTGTGTGTTTTTGCCATGTAAAGTACTTATTACATTGTACTCCGATCAATATCTTACGTTATCCCTATTTATTCTATATTACATATTTGATCGTTCAATGAAGAAAAAAACCCACAATAAATTGATTCTATTTTTACCTATTTATATAACAATTGGAAGATGAATAAAACAAAATGGGGATTATAAAAATAAATTCCTTATTGAGAGCCCAATTTGATTTATTCAACAGTAAACGAATAAATTCCTTATAAAAGATGAAATATATTGCTTGATAAATATTTAAAATAAATAGATTTGAGTTTTTTTAATATTTAAAAATCACTCTTAGTCATGTTTATAACCAGGGAAGGTCGTTATATCATTGAATAGCTGGTATTGGGGATTGATTAAATTTATGATATATATACAAATACACACACACCCACGCACGCATACATACACATGCACAGACAAACACATGCACGCACATACACTAAAACACACAACACACACAAAAATATTTTTCTTTTAACCCTAAATTACTGATTGATTTTTAATTATCCTAAAACTTAAATCGAGCTCCGCCGTTTTCGCCTCAGGCGAGCGGTGAAATGTCGCTGGAAGCGACGAATTTGGTATGGGCTGGAAGCCCTCATCGAGCTGAACACGAGCCTGGAAGGCTCGGCTTTGAAAGTCAAGCCGTTGCGGAGATATCCGCGGACAACCAATCTCAAGATGAAAAATCTAGAATAGCCAATGCTAGCGGCGACTATGCTAATCTACCTTTCGACAGACAGCATGTAAATTTTGCCGCGGCGTGTATCGCTGACGTCACGCCATCAACGAGCGGCGCCTTGGCCGCTGCGACAAACTGGGCCGAGCAAATGGAGGCTGCAGAATCAGCTGAAGATGGCTTCACCGTGGTCAAACACAAGCGAAGACGCAGGGAGTCACCGAGCCGCCCTGTCGAACAACGTTCCAGCGGTGTCGCGGCCTCCAGAAGGACCGGCCCAACCCCGCGAAGACGGCCACCTGCGGGTGGAGTTACGGAGGTCCAGGTCATCAGGGCTACCCAGGCCGACATCGCTGACGCCAGAGCACGCCAGCGTTCTTCAACAGAAGACAATTGTGTCTTCGTGGAGCACTGCCCGGACTTCGGGTTTCCCCACTATCTACAGGCGGTGGAAGAGCTAGTCGGGGGAGCCGGGAATGTCCTCCAGGTGATGAAAATAGACGGCCATATGCTGGTCGGCCTGTCCACCAAGGCCCTGGCGGAACGACTCATAAGGGACGGTCTTGATGTTGGGCACACCCACCTCAGGGCCTTCCCCTTCAAAAAGAGGGCGGAAAGAATCACCGTCGGAAATTTGCCGTTCTTCGTGGACGACGCCGCCGTCATCGAGGCTCTCAAGCCCTACGGTGAAGTGACCTCCATCGTCCCCATCCGGTTGAGAGCCGGAAGGTTTACCTTCACGGATGGTCGACGCGAGGCCTTTATCCTCCTTAAGGAGGGTATTGCTTTGGATAAAATCCCAACCCGCGTCGTCATCCGAAATAAAGGCAACGTCCTATCGGCGTTTATCTCATATGGAGTCAAGTGCTCCAGATGCGGCCGTCAAGGTCACCGTAGGGCCAACTGCCCCTCATTCCTGGGAGAGCCTCCAACAACGGCCAGCCACAACCGGCACCCCTTCCACCTGGTGCTTCGTCCACCGAGTCCCGGCAGCCGAACCGCCCAACACCAGCGGCTCCAGCTCCGTCACCAAAGCGCCCTGCGCCACAGACATCAGCTCCCGGCACTTTTGCCTCCCTGCCTACCAGAACATCCTCAGACGCCGTGGCTCCTCCTTCTAAGCCCATGGAGATTGTAGCCGAAGTGCTGGCGCCGCGCACCTCCAACAGAGCCCTACAGGCAATGGAGCCAACAGAGGCACCAAAGGCACCCGCGGACCCTCGCCCTCCGGCCACTCAGCCCCCCGGAGAAGTGCTTCAAGCCCTGCCAGCCTCCGTCGCCCCTCCTGGTCCTCTGCATGCAGAGGGGACCCTTGTGCCGCCCTCCCCGTCATCATTAGGGCGTAAGACGAGACCCGACCTTGAGGCCTTCCTCAAGAGAAACCCCGGAGTTTCGTTTGCTGGAACGGGCGCCCTTGGTCTTGGGCGGGAGGAGGTCCTGGACCTCCTCTCCTCGAAGACCAAGGCGCGAAAGCGCGGTCAGCATCTAACCCCTCCGCAGAGCAATGCTCTTGCCGGCCTAATAAACCAAATCCTCGACCTAAGGCCCGGAGTAAATAGCAACATTTATAAGGTCTTGCGACAGGTCTTGTCAGAGCTGAGGACCGGTCCAGCCGCAGTGCCCCCTACATCCACACTGCCTGCGCCTCGACCATCTCATCCAACGCCGCTCACTTCCAACAAGCTGACACCTGCTTTGATTACACCCCCGCCGCCCGCCCCGACGGAGATGGAGGAGGACGTTCCGATGGCGAAAGAAGAGCGCTGTGTACCCCCACTGCCTGCGCCTCGGCTCGCTGAGCCAACACCGCCCACTCCCCAGGGGCAAAAGACGACACCGGCCACGACTACACCTCCGCTTCCACCGCCTGACCCGATGGAGGACGACGACGACCTGATGCCGGAGTTAGATACAACCTTCAATGAAATGATCGCTGAACCCGGCTTTGGGCCCCTGCTGGAGCCTGGGATTTCCCTGGATGCCGTTATGTTTGCGATCTTATACCGCGAGGATAGATTGGATCTACTCAAGGATCTCTCACCTGAGCAGGGGAGTACCCTCGCGGGCTTCCTTGACGCTGCTCTCGAGCGAACTCGGAACAGCCATCCCAAATTCGCAGGGGTATTCACAAGCTAAGGATAGCCTTGCCCTCCTGATCAATGTACATAGTTTGCCCTTTTGACTCCTCGTGAGTAATTGTTGACCAGCGGTCAATAAAAATTATTTAATTGTCAATTGTCGCACAAAAATACACAAACGCACATAAGTACAAACATACACAAAAACATACACGCACACACGCATGAACATACACAAATACAGGCACACACACGTACGCATAAACATACAAATACCCTCACTCACACACGTACAAACACACATAAACACGCACACAAACACACATGCACGCACAAACATGCACAATCACATACAATCAAACACACACTCACGCCCTTTCCATCTTGGCGTCGGCAAAGTTGCGAATTTATCGTTACTTTGTACAGGTTGGGCTCGGAGAAGCAGTGGAGGACCCGCTCTTCGCCTGGTCCAGGACCCTCCAGCGCCGAGGTCTCCTTCATTTTCCCCCCTTGTAAATTTGTATCATATATGTATATATTTAATTCTTTATGTATATATTTTCTTCTCTCTCTCTCCCTCTCTCACACTCACGCACGCACAAACATACACAAATACAGGCACACACACACATACGCATAAACATACAAATACACTCGCACACAAACAAACACGCACGCACAAACCCTCATAAACACGCACACAAACACACATGCACGCAAAAATATAAATAAACATACACACAAACATACACAAATACAGGCACACACACGTACGCATAAACATACAAATACACTCGCACACGAACAAACACGCACGCACAAACCCTCATAAATACGCACACAAACACACATGCACGCACAAACATAAATAAACATACACGCTGGCAAAAACATACACAAGCACACACACAAACAGCCATACGCGCACACACGTACAGCACACACACAAATACACTGTAGTTATTCATATATATAATTACAGTAGAACCTCCCATAAGCGACTCGTCTTTAAAGCGACTTCTCTCTGAATACCCACCTTTATTAAATTATATATAAATTGAAAATTCACATAAACTAACTTCCAATGAACAACTAGGCGTATCCATGTTTTTTAGAATTTCTTTCATAGGAGTTTCTCAGATATGAATAAAAAGATTTCATAAATTTCTAAATATTTTATCTATTGATAATTCGTAAAACAATAATTAATACAAAGAGTAAAAATAAAATACTTCTTTTTTCTTAAAAATCAATAATTAATTGAATATTATATTCAAGAGAAGAGAAATTGTTATTAAATGAAAAAGATAATTTCAAAACGATAATACACCTAGTCCGAAGTCAAAAACAAAAAGACCAAATTTCCTCAATTCTCACAGATTAATGATGCTGATGATACCATCGGCTACCCCGCCCATCTATTCTTCTTTCCCTTCGCTTCTCTTTAGGTCTTTAATGGACAGAGATTGATGTGACGGCTTATTACACGCTAATTAACATTTGAGAAATCTTGGTCAAAAATTATTAAATATAATTCAAAGAGAAAGGTGCATTTAATACATTCTTTGTGCATAACTCGCTCGAGGTTTTATTGAGAGAAAGGTATTTCTTTCTTCAATTCACTTACCACCAGACAATTTCTATCTATTTTACTTAAGTAATAAATATTTTCACCCAAGATAGAGAACATTGCGACTGCTGTGATAGAGATGTATGGAGACATCTGAGGCTCTTCATTCGACACGACAACAACAATAATTATTTGTGTGCACATTGACTCGGTTTCCTACCTATTTCTTCCTTTAGAGAGTAAAGATAATTTAATGAACATAATTATTTGACTGTATAGAGTAATCTCTCCCATGAATATGTTTGTAAACAGATCATCTAAAGGGTGAAAACCCATTCTAATCCACCATCTCTGATCGAACATCTTTCTGAGCGACCACTTCTTAGAGAGCCAACCACCTTTAGCGTCCACCTTTCGAAAATATCACAATTTTCATATCAATAGAATGACAAACATTTCCAAGATAATGCTACAATTACGTATAATCTCGTTTAAGTAAAATTGCAATCAAGTAAACACACACGTGATTGCTCCATAAAAACCTAAAAAGCTATTATCGTTTATTGATCAAAACTTTGGTAGAAATTGACATTTTAAAATACAATATGCCTTTAAAACACTGATGAGTGCCAACAAAACGTGAATTTGAAATTGGGTTGGCCAAATATCATAGAACAAGTTAAATAAATGTTTAGTTGATTTTTGTTTCACTAGATGGCGTTCTGCCATCTAAAATGTTCATATGAGCGGTCAGTATATGCCTTTTTCTGTTTTAAAATACAATATATTACTAATTTTATTAATATGTAATTATAAACTGCCTTATATCTAACCTCCAATCAGAGACCACCTTCCAGAGAGACCATGTTGGTATGGTAAAAAATACTTTAATCAACTAATGACCCTCCAATGAGAGACTATCTTCTAAGGCGACCATGTTGGCATAGCCAAAAGACTTTATATATTTCATCATATATTAAAAATAAAAAGGCATATCCTGACCAGGAGCACATGCGCTTTTCAGAAGGCAGAGTGCCATCTGGTGGAATAGATATTCCCTAAACATTGATTTAGCCTGTTCCTTGATATTTGGCCAACCCAATTTCTTGATAAATCAAGAAGAGCCATCCACGAAATTCATATATATTAATATAAATTTTGAAAATATCTTAACAAGTAAACCCTTTCATTATATTTTACTAATAGTTATAAATATATATTTTAAGATAACATCACACACACACACTTCAAAAAATCCATTTAAAAAACACGCGTGATGGCCCATTTTATTATCCACTTTCAAAAAGCTATTAAATGTTTTTTTAGAAGGTAATTCAATAAAATTATTTAATTGGATGCCATTAGTATTTAATTAATAAAAATATATTTGAAAAAGAGAATCTCATCAATTGAAGTTAATTGAGCATTGTTCTTAATGACTCTAAATTAACGGGACGTGGTTTTGTCGGCCATATTTTTTACATGCTGAGCTATAATTCATTTTGGATTAACAACAAAAGTAGAATTATATTTGCATAGACACTGAGGCTTATCATAAAACTACTCACGACCACCTCTCAGAGCTACCATGTTGGTAAAGCCAAAAATACATAAACTGAACTACCCCAACCTCTAATGAGAGACCACCTCTCAGAGCTACCATGTTGGTAAAGCCAAAAAGACATAAACTGAACTACCCAACCTCTAATGAGAGACCACCTCCCAGGGCGACCATGTTGGTATGGTAAAAAAGACTTGAAATTAACTAATCGACCTTCTAATTGTTGGAATAGTACACAGAGTAACAATGGCTATAGATGAGCTCGTGTTTGAAAAGGAACTTGTATGTATATAATAATGATCGTTTTTGTTGTTTTCATATAAACATATCACTATCAAATTATAAAACTATTTTTTTTTTTTAGTGGCGTATTATTCTTTTTAAAATAAAACAATTTCTACTGTCCTTACTGCGATGAAAAAATTAAAGGGAGGGCCTCAATAAACTATCAATAAACATATACCAAGATTTGTTTTGTATAATTTCTATTAATAATAAATAATATGTGAAGTTAAATTGGTTACGGATTCATCCTTTTTACTTACTTTAATTACATAACACTAATGAGAGACCATCTCCTAGGGCGACCATGTTGGCAAAGTCAAAAAGACTAACTGAAATAATTAAACTTCAAAGGAGAGGCCACATCGCAGAACAACCATGCTGGCATAGTCAAAATGACTTTAACACAAATAATCCAACCTCAAAGGAATGAGCACCTTTCAGAGTGACCATAGCATAGTCAAGACTTGAATTGTTATAATTCAACCTCCGATGAGAGGCCACCTCCCAGAGCGACCCAGTTGGTAAGGTCAAAGAGACTTAAAAAAAAAAAAAAAGAGACTTGAACTGAACTAATCGAATCTTTAATAACACCATTTCCCTAAGCGACCAAGTTGCCATAGTCAAAAAGACTTGAACTAAACTAATCTAACCTCTCTAATAAGAGACCACCCCTCCTTCCCAGAGCGACCATGTTGGTATAGTCCAGGGGTCGGCAAACTGCGGCTCGCGAGCCACATGCGGCTCTTTGGATGTAAAGCTGCGGCTCTTTAAATAGTTCTATACACAAATATTATTTATGCGAGTACTATTCATTGTTGGCAAGAAAAAAAAAAAATCGTGGCTCTTTAAAAACTTTGAAAGTTTGTAAATTGTAATTTTTGGCTCTTCCGACTCAAACGTTGGCCGACCCTTGGTATAGTCAAAAGACTTTAATTGAACTAATCCAACCTCCAATGAGAGATCACGAGTGGAAAGACCACGAGTAAAGAGAACATGGGAATTTCTACTTCTGACTTTGTAACATCAAGTAGATTGCTCATGGAAAACTTTAACTGTACCGCTATTCTTATTTTCGTGAGAAATATTTTCCTGTTGGGAGTATGTAAATATGGATATCTCAACCATTCTTAAATGTCTTTTTTTCTCGACTTTCAATGACTCACAGACAACTTCATCACATATGTGTATAATGTGAAAAATTAATAGAAAAAATATATAAAAATATCAGATTTTGATATTAAAAATAAAGAAGGCATATCCTGAACATGTGCTTTTTAGATAGTAGAGCTCATCTAGTGGCCAAATATCAGGGAACAGGTTAAATCAATGTTTAGATGATTTCTGTTCCACTAGATGTCGCTCTACCATCTAAAAAGCACATGTGCTCCTAGTCAGGATATGTATAATGTTCTATAAAATAATCGCTTGCGTCAATATCGAGTAAAATTGATCGTTCCTCCAGGGAAAAGTGTCTTTTCATAAACCTTTTTATTGTTCTCTAGCTTTCTGGCACAAACGCTCTTCTACAGGACAAAAAAAAAAAAAAAAGAATGGTAGAAGAGCGTCCGTGCCCGAAAGCTAGAAGACAATAAAAATGTTTGTGAAAAGACACTTTTCCCTGAAGGAATGATCAATTTTACTCAATATGTATGATGTGTTCTTTAATATCATCTAACTTCTACTTATATACATAATTTTATTAAATACATGCAAAGCATCACTATTTCTATGTTTTATGATTAGCGTGCTGAACCCAACATGACCTCTTCAACACAATTCTTCCGCAACATTTGGAAATCTCCAAGTTATCCTTGAGTGAACAGTGAATTAACAGTGATAAAAGTCAACGAACCAAAAGGCTTATACCCTTTGTTTTCTTTAGATGACTCAATAAATTCTGTTTGAAATAAAATTTCGAATAAAATAAAATGTTAGATCATTTTGTTTTGAATAAAATACGGCGATTTATTTTCAGTACTTCAGAGAGGTAGCTTCTTTTTTATTCAAATATCGAATATATGCTTTTATATTGAAATTTATTTTATATAAATTTTGATGCAGAAGATGAATTGCAAAATCACGAGAGGAAAACACTAAGCCTTAAATCATAAAAAAAATAACGATACATTATAATTTCCGTATGTCAGTTTTACAATCACAGTTCCTTTTTCATAACACACGAATCATGAAAATAACTGTGTATAAACATTCATATACAAAACTTAAGGAAGTTGTATCTTTTAACATGTATTTCAGGATTCAGATAATAACTCAAAATGATATTAGATACACAGTTAACTTTATTAAAGACATTCGAGATAACCAAGTGTAAACAAAATTGCCTTAGTTTCCTTCAAAATAGAAGAAACACGAACTGCGACGTTAAAAAATGTTCACGTTCTTAAGTTTTGTCTATGAATGTAATATGTCTAACTGAATCAACTTACATGACATTCGTAAAAAAATAACAAGACAGTTTTTCTAAAGCAGTCAATATTTTGGTCACAGCGGTGACATTCTGTTTGTCCAATCAATGATACCAGTGGGTCTCAAGGGAATGCCAGTTGCAGAAATAATAAAATACAATTGGAAAAATTCTATAGAAACTTGTTGAATAGAATTTTACTCTCTTTTTTTATGTGATGGTTGACGGAGACATGAATTACAATTTTATATAAGATAATGGTTAATTAAATTTTTGAATCTTTTTAATGAAGAAAATTCTCTATCTTTATTATATTCTTTAGTTCTTTCAATTCTAGGAAAGAGGGTCAAAGATAAATCCAACTTTATTCTGTGGAGATATTAATTATTCAGATGTTTGCAAAAAACAAACAAAATAAGATTTTAATATTAAATGAGATAGAATGGCGGTCATAAAATGAAGATAAAGATTCCAGAGAATAAAAATATTTTACTGGTTATTTGAGCAACCTCAGAAAAAAGGTTTTATACAACATCCCTACCTCATATATTTTAATAATTTTGAACTGAATTTATTAAAAGTTAATTATTATTTTATAAAATTAAACTGAAACTAATCATATACACTGTCTAAACAAATCAGCTTTTAGTTGGTAAAATTTTCAACTTATACATAATATTCTTCCACAAATAGAAAAATATGTTCTAGAAAAGAATTTCAGGAAAACACTCTCATAGACAAAACTTAAGGAAGTGGAAAATCTTTGCTGTCGCTGGTCGTCTGTTTTTAGAGAAAACAGAGGCAAATTAGCTATGTTCCAGCAGGTCTGTGGAAGGGACCCCACCATGGAATTCTTTTTCCCATAAACGCCTATTGTATGAAAGTCGAACAAACTCACTGGCTTAACGTTCGCCGAGATGGTACATCGAGCTCAAGACAGAGATGGCTGTCGTCGCATCGTGTTTGGGATGTAATATGTACAGTGGGTCACAATGTTCGATTGAGAATAAAATGATATATTACTACTATATTTACAAAAAGAACAGAACAATAGTTGACGTCTTCTGGTAGATCAAATTAAGGAAATCGATAAGATAGTGTATAATTGATTACCTAATCCTTTCTCTATCTGGAATAAAGGGTTTTCTTTGGTTACAAATCGATACACTTGTTGGGTCGTAGCTGTCAATCGGGTTCCTTGGATTTCTTCTCTTTGAGAACAATTTGGCTCAACCATTGGAATTTTATTTATGTAAATATATAGCTTATTATGATTATTTATTACGAATATTCAGGATAATGTTAATATTTTTTACCCCTTTGTATATTTAAATTATATGAAAATAAGATATTTTGACAAGGAAAAGAGTATAAAAATTAACAGTTAATATAATTTCCGAATTTTTTTCAGGATGCATTTTTTTATTTCAATAGTTATGCTAATAGGTTTTTAAAAGCTAGACGTTAAAATATTTAAAAATGAATTACTACTCATGCGCATAATGTATGTTATACAGCGTTGCAGAATCGTCATTTTAAAAGTAAATTACTCTGTGATTTTTTATGCCATATTGAATATATAGATATGAAAAAAGAAATCCTTTATCTTATTTTGAATATATAAAAATTGTATTTTCGGAAATCTAGCTTAATTGTTGTTTTTTTTAAATATATTATATTAACGACAATATATACCCCTATATTTACCGTGGATGTTTTTGGATTACCCTTTACTGACCTCATCAAAATAAATAATAGGCTTATTTGAGTTTTTTTTCAAGCTCATATGCAATTTCACATACAATATCACATCAATTGACCATGTGTGTATTTACATTTTTATCGTGTTTTGTACTTTTCGTGTGTAAAAGCTATCCAAACTTTGAGAGACAAATATAATAACTTAGCAGTCGAGATAAACTTTGGTCAAATAAAGAAATATTTCAGACAATATTGACGTTCACTATCTAGAAATGCTATCAATATGCTGCATTACATCCTACGCATATGGGTAATTGGAGAGCTTAGCGGCCTATCGTGGGCGGTTGATAGAATTAGAGACTGTTTGCACTCTAAATAGGATTCCTTTTATCTGAATGCAGAGGAAATCAGTGAGGATTTGAAATCTATAAAAATATAGAAGAAAATTCCTTGTGTGTATTTTGGGAGGGCGTGGTTGTTACTTTCTCATATATTTACGTTTGCGCTCTAAATACGAATCCATTTATCTGAATGCAGAGAAAATGAGTGGGGATTTGAAATCTATAGAAATATATAAGAAATTTCTTTGTGTGTATTTTGTGAGGCGTAGTTGTTACTTTCTCATATATTTACGTAATATTTGAACAAAGCTGATCAAACTTCTATTTGATATCTAGATTTTTATCTGGAAAATTTCACTGCATCTCAGTTTGAACTATGGAATATGCAAATTATTACGAGAACAATATAATTTTTATATTATGTGGGTGATAATGATTATGAAAATAATATTGAATTCCTCTATTTACCATACACTATTGTTAATACGGAGATCTATTGTTTTACTATTACTTCGTTGAAACAATATTGGCTGTTAAGTATTCATTCTGGCAGAATAGAACCCGGGCGAAGGCAGGTGGAAATTGCTACGAGAGTTCACTTATGTTGAGCCATCAGGCCCTTCCAATATTTTTCAATCGCAGTAACGACAAATAGAATGTTGATTTGTTTAGAAAACAAGTTTTAGATGAATAGCTCGATTCAATATACAGGGTGATCCAAAAGTCCCGCACAACTTTAAAAATTAATAACTCCCCGAATATTTGCGCTAGAGCAATGCGGTAAACACCATTGTATTCAGGATGCAATGGGATTTTTTATGGCAAATAATGAAAAATTCGAAATTGATTTTAGTTACAATTTTATTCGCCAGATGGCGCTCTACCAGAATCAGAGATTCAGCGGCCAAATTGTTTGATAAATTGAAAAATATAACTGATCGACACGTATTTTTCCTTTTTGAATACCAGGAAAGAACCCTAATAATATCAAATAACAAATTGATAAAACACCACTTCGCCAAAAGTATGAAGAATTGGTTAACGATTTTCAAATACAAGCAGAGATATGTAAAATAGGTAAATGCAAATTAAAATATGTAGCAAAAAGAAAATTGATATTTTAGATACGGTTTGTTTCCGAAGATAATAAATTTCTAATATTTTTAATTCAACTCTCACTCAGTATCGATTATGTTTATTTTAATTCTTTTGAAAAATATGTATCTATCTCTGATAATTTATTTTACTCTGGAATGCCGTTGTTGTTTTTGTCGTGTCCAATAAATAGCCTCAGATGTCTCCATGCATTTCTATCACAGCAGCAGCAGCAATGTCCACTATCTTGGATGTATAAAGCTGCTGCTCTGGGTCTATGTCAATTTTCTGCAAGGCTGCGGGAATGAGAATATGTGGGTAGGTGTTAGTTCCTCACCAGGACAGTTGTTGCATGTTCTATAGGTTCTTGTGCCATCTGGATGTATTTTCATTCCTTTATAATGTTTTGTTCTAAGTATTGTTATAGTTTTTGTCAGTTTTCTCTCAGAGTTTATTTCACATATTTGATCTTGTCTTATTTTTTGTTTAATTATCTTGTATTTTGCCAAAGCATCAGCGTCAAATACTGACATTTGTTCTTAATTATGGCTCAGCTTTCTGGCTTCCTTTGCCAATTCATCTGCCATTTCATTACCCCGATCTCAACACGGGCAGAAATCCATTGTAGAATGCAGTTATTCTCCAATGATTCCAGTTGGGTAAGTAACGAGTGTATTTTCTGTGTGATTCTAGTATTGCCCTTCTGAATTGCTTCTAGAGTGGATATGGAGTCGCTGTATATTAAAATTCCTTCTGCTTGATGCAGGGATGGCTGGTTAAGGCTGGTTAATGTTTGTTCCATCTTGCTGTATTATGTTATTTCCGGCCCCTCCATTACTCAGGGTAAGGTCTGAAGATCCATCTGTATATGCTGTTAAAGGGCGTGGCCTAGCATTTTTAATCAAGAATTTGTACTATGAGGACATAACCGTTAATATTACAAACACATTAGACCTCGAAGCCCAAGGTATCAAAGTCTACCTCAATCAAAACAAAGCCATCAACATATACAATATGTATCACCCTCCAAACAATACATTTATTGACGATGGAACAATGGCTCAATTTCTTACAGACAACACTATTATTGTAGGTGACCTTAATGCCAAACATCAACTATGGGGATGTCCTACGCCAAACCCAAGAGGCAAAATACTATCAAACATATTTGACGACAATGCCTTCGTGTGCTTAAATGATGGGAATCCTACCCATCATTCATACAAGCTATAATACTGCACAAGCCCTTGATATAAGTTTTTACTATCCTGACATTTTCCACAAATGCAAATAGCAAATATTAAAAAGTTTTGGAAGTGATCATTTGCCTAATTTGATAGAAATTAGCACCAAGACCCAAAACTAGCTCAATTAAGAAAAATTCTGGAACTTCAAAAAGGCTAATATGATATCTTTCGAAAATACCATTATTAAAGCAGCCACCGTTTCAATACCAAGAGGTAATATTAAGAAATGGATTCCAAATTATACACACCAGGCAAAAAATATTCAAACACTTATAACTAAAAGAAATGAACTACAAAAAAGTGCACCCAAAACCAAACAAATTGTATAACTGAACTGAACATTTTGAATGCAAAAATAAAAAGATTATACGTAAATGTGAAAAGGAAAAAATGGAAACAAACTTGTGAAAACCTGAACCCAAGAAACCCAAATACAAAACTTTGGAATTTGGCAAAACAAATTGACAGAGCCCAGCCAAAAACTGAAACACAAATATGATTAAGAATACAGATAGTACACCAGCAACTAATGACAAAATTGCTGCCAATCTTTTAGGTAATTCATATCAAATAAGTAGTAAAATCAAGGTTGAAAAAAGGCCCGCAAGATTATTCATGACTGTAAAATGTCACCAGCACTCATAATATTTTCCATGAAAAAATCAATATGAAAAAGCTAGATTATGCATTAGAAAACACTGACCTAAACAAGACTCCTGGGCCAGATGGAATCCATGGCCGAATGATATCAAACTTGGGCAAAATTGGCAAAGAAAGACTTCTTAATATTTTCAATAACTCCTGGAAAACTGGAAAATTGCCTCAAGACTGAAAAAATGCAACAATAATTCCCATTAAAAAACTTGACAAATCTGCTGATGACCCAAAAAACTACCGACCTATCTCCCTAACAAATATTTGCTGCAAATTAATGGAAAAAATTATACTCAGACGAGACTCACCTACCACCCCGACACAAGAAATCTCTTACCAGAAGAACAATATGGATTTAGGAAAGGACATGGGACAATAGACCAACTCTTATTTTTCACACAAAAGGTAGAAGATGCACAAAACAAAAAAAAAAAAACAACTAACCACACCATAGCTGCTTTTTAGACCTTACACAAGCTTTTGATAAGGTATGGAAAAACAAGTTAATTAAAAAATTATACAAACATTTCAAAATTGATGGAAAAGCTATCACTTGGATAAATGATTCCCTTAAAAATATATAAATCAGGGTCAAATATAATGGCACTCTATCTAAAACCTTCAAATTGTACCAAGGATTACCACAAGGATCAATCCTTAGCCCAACTCTCTTCACCCTATTTATTGCAGGCATAGAAGAAAAATTTTCAAATAAAACCAATATTGGACTTTTCGCTGATGACATTATTCTATGGAGCAGTAACACTAACTGGAAAAAAGCTGAAAGAGATTTGAACAAGACTCTTTTCCACCTAGAAAAATTTGCTAATAAAAATAAATTAGAATTTAACCCCCAAAAATCTGAAACCTGTCTTTTTACTACCGATAAGAAACTATACAAAATAAGACCAAATATTATTCTGAACGAACAACAATTACAATATAATAAACATCCTAAATATCTCGGCTACACCCTGGATCCAGAAATTTAAACCAGTAAGCATATTGAAGGAGTTGTTGGAAAATGAAGAGACCGACTAAAGATCATGAAATATATTTCAGGAAGAGTGGGGAGCTGAAGCAACAACACTAAAATTAACTTACACATCTCTAATGAGACCTATCTTGGAATATGGATATCAAATATATGGTACAGCATCTGAAACAAATCTAAAATCACTGGAAAGGATACAACTAAGTGCAGCCAGAAATATTACAGGTCTTCGAAATACCTGCCCTAATAATATTGTACTTTACGAGGCAGACATTATGCCCTTGAAGGATAGAATAAGCTACAATCTGCCAAAATATATAAACAAAATCAAGAGTTATGAAAACAAACACAGAACTTTCAATTACATACTTCATTGGGAACCCAATATAAGATCCAAAAAAGAAGGCCCTCTCCACCTGGCCAAAAGAAATGGATTTTTAAAATATAAAGTGGAAAAATATTATTTAGCTGAAAAAATATCTCCATGCGAACCACTACCAAAATGTTATTTTTAATGCCACTTTAAATGAACCCACCAACAGACAATACCAAAATCCAGAATACTTAAAACAATTATCATTATAAATAATTAATAAAATTCCTAAAAATGCAATAACTATCTATACCGATGGTAGCAGAGACGAGTTGGGACACACTGGCAGTGGCTGTCACATCAAAACCACAAATGGAATTGAGAAAATAAACAGAAAAAACCCAGAATTTTGCTCAGTCTTCAGATCAGAACTTATAGCCATCTATGAAGTCTTAAAATCCATCAGAAACATTAAACATCACGATATATGGATTTTTACTGATAGTAGAAGTGCCATACAACACTTGAGTCACACAGGGGATCTTAGAGGCAAAGTAAGCAGGAACATAATTGGTTATCTCCAAAAACTCTCAATACCTCAAAAATTCACCTTCAATGGATACCCTTACATGTTAGCATTGAAGGCAATGAAGCTGCTGATGCGCTAGCGAAAAAAAGGCACAAAAGAACACTTGCTACAGAAAATAAACGTACTTTAAAAAAATAGAAACAGTAGCCAAAATAAACAAGAACTGGAGGATCCCACCTAAGCACAGTTGGTATACCCTAGAAGCAGATGGCCACCCAGACCTTTAGGTCCACAAGCCGGCATGCGAAGCATGCCCTTCGCTGCTATTCTGTTCAACTCATAAGCCAAGTAACGGTATCCAAGCTAGTGCTTGGACATTGTACCTGGAAACACCACCTCCCAGACAACGTGTCTGGAAGGATTTCTATACCGGTGGCCTTTAATCACAGCAAAATAGTAACTATCTACTGTGTCCAGCAGGGACCGCGGGGAGGCATCCCCGGTCGACTCTGTTCACTCACAGCTGAGAAAAAGCTCAGCTGCCACGTCGTGGGCTTTCTCAAGAAGCTTGCTGTGATTTCTCAGCAGCTTACTCTCGATCGCGCCCCTCGCCCTCCTTCTCTCTTCCTGCACACCCACTATCCCTGGACAATCCAAGACGTAGTGGCGTGCATTCATATCCCTTTCTCCATAGACGCATTCAGGGTTTCTCTTAATTTTAAATCTGTGGAGACTTGGGGAAGAGCCCATGTCCCGAACTACCCTAATGAGTTTGCGGGACATTACCTTACAGAGGTACTTGGGTGTTGTTACCCCATTGAATACCTCTCTCCCCTTCACACTGTTCCTCCATCTGTCCAACCATAAGTCCTGTACGTGCCCCCTGATACTCCTATAAACTTCTTTCTTGGTCACTGGGGTCCTCAGTGATCTACCTCTAAAGCATCCTGCCTTAGCGATCCTGTCTGCGAACTCATTACCTTCGATGAGGCTGTGTCTCCTAAACCAAGGGAGCTCCGGAGCCCGCGTCATCATCTCCAGCTCCTGGATTATTTGATGGGCGAGTTGCCCTTTCTCCAGATTGATGGCGACGAGGGCCGACACACAATCTGAATAGAGGCGGTCCGGGCTGAAGTTCTTCTCGGCACACACTCTGAGGGCTACCCTGATCGCAACCAGCTCGGCTGAAAAGACCAATTCGTCCACTCTGAGTGTTAAACTTTCTTGGAAGATCAGCTCTCCATTAGTGAATATCACTACCCCAGCTCCAGTATTGGTTCCAGACTTACTACAATCAGTGAAAACCTCCGTGCCAATCCCTGTCGGCCCTCCAGGACTCCAATTCCACTTTGGCAACCACTGCGGAGGCTTCCTTGGATCCCTCTTCGATTCCAGGGCCCCCGCTTTAAGTCCCAGGGCATCTTCCCTGTTCTCCCAGATCTTCTGTCTGATGGTCTCCTCCTCTAGTTTCAATCCCAGGGGAATAAGCCCAGCGAGGACCAAAAATGCCTCACTGCTAGTAGTGCGATATCTCCCTGTGATTCTGAGTGCCGCTGTCCTCTGCATTCTCTCTAGAGTTGTTGCCACCTTCTGATCCCTGTTTCGGCGCCACCAAGCCCCGGAAGCATATAGCAAGATTGGCTCGACACAGGAGAGGCAGAGGGTCCTAAAAATAGTACCCTCCTTCTCCCCCCCCCCCCCCTGTTGAGAGCCAACCAGGACAGGCCTGCACAACGCCTCCCTGCCTCTCGCCACCATCTCCTCCGCCTGGTATTGCCAACCCATCTTGTCATCTATGACCACCCCCAGAATGGTCATCCGATTGACCAAGGCTACCCTCCGTCCTTCCATCCGGATAGCCGGCTTGTGTTCCCATTTGATCCCTTTCCTTTTAGTTCTTATGTCCTTAGGCTTAAAGCTGAGGGCTTTAGTTTTGGAGACATTGAACTTAAGGCCAGAGTCATGGGCCCAGATCGAGGGAATTTGGAGAGAAGTTCCAACACACTTCTCAGCCTTCGCTCTCGAAGCAGCCTCAATGATGAGGAACTGGTCGTCAGCATAGAGAACCAGCCTGGCTCCCTCAGGGAGCTCCTCCTGGAAAACGGTGTTTACCAGGATATTTCACAGAATAGGTCCGCAGCAAGAGCCCTGGGGGCAACCCCTAGCACAGTTTCTTTCCAACTTCCGCCCACCAAAACTGAGGCTAATCCGTCTATCCCTCAGGAAGTCACGAACCAAGCTGCACAAATTATCAGGACAACCCATGTCCATCAAATTTCTCATCAGCTTGTTCCAGCTCATGGAGTTGAACGCGCCATCAATGTCCAGGGCCACGAAAAGAACCCAAGCACCCTTATTTAAGCCCATCTCAACCCCCTCTAACACCTCGTTCAGAGCTGTGGTTGTGGACTTCCCTTCCCTAAAACCATGTTGGAAAGAGGAAAGGAGTTCATTACTCTCTAGCCAATGCTTCAGTCGCTGAGCTAGTAGGCTGTCCAGGACCATACCTAGACACACTAGTAAAGAAAGCGGACGATAATCATTAGGAGAATTACCCTTTCTACCAGACTTTTCGAGAAGCACTACTCGGGCAACCTTCCATGCCTCAGGAAATGTACCAGTGTCCAGGCACCTATTGAATAACCCGGAAAGAGGCGATGGGTGCATCCTTACCAGGGCTTTCACGACCGTGTTATCGATCCCTTCGGGACCAGGAGATTTCCTTTTCCCGAACTTGAAAGCCGTCAGTTTCACCTCATTCTCAGAAAAGGGCGGATCTACCAAACCACAAGTGGTCAGAGAGATCTCGTCCTCTGGTTCCTCGTTTCCGAAGTGCCGATCCAAGTTGTTTTCATTTTGTCTTCTGCTTTCGAGCGAGTAGTTCTAGAACACATTCTCTCTGAATTTTCTCATTGTTGGTGGATGAAACAGCACCAGTGATTATTTTGGCCGCTTTTGCTTGAACGCTGTCTAGTCTTACTTTTAGTGATGAGCTTGAGGGAGCCCAGACCGGTGTTGAATATTCCATTATCGGCCTTATTAAGGTGGTATATCTTGTTCTGAGAAATCTGGGTTTTGCCCCCCAATTTGTTCCACATAGCCTTCTCAGAATGTTTAGTTTTCTGATAGCTCTATTTGAGGTGCTAATTATGTGTTCTGAAAATTCCAATTCCTCATCAATAATAATTAAAATAATTTTGTTGACATCTTGTCAATACATGCACAGTCTGTACTATTAAAAAAAGATAATATGCATTATATACACTATGTACAATGAATATGGCGCCTCTGCCAGCGCTGCAGAATTTGGTGGAGAATCGCCAGTGGGTCTCCAGCGACACCACGCATTTTGCGATCTACGATGAATACGTAGATCGCGTACTTCGCCGCTTAGGAGATGGTGATGGCGTGGTCCTCGAGACCAACTTGAAAGATCCAGGACTGCAGTATCACACCTAGGTATTATGGATTTCTAATTTTATCAATTATTTGTTTGTTTATGCTTATTTTGTGGTTATATTTATGCCTTTTTCCCTGTGAGTGGAGAAGACGCATAGGTTTGGTTTTATTGGATTTATGGTTATTTGGAGTTCCATTGCCCACTTTTCCAGTCCTCTCATTGATGTGTTCAGTATTTTTTACGATTTTTATATGCTGCTACTTGTGTGCTATATGGCTATATCATCTGCATAACAGACAACCTTTGTGTCTTCAGTGAGGTAAGGATGGATGTCGTTAATATATAGCAGATAGAGTAGAGGACTAAGCACAGATCCCTGAGTTACACCAGCCCATGTTCTTCCTTCCTTGGAAAATTCTCCATTGACCCGAACCTTTAACCTTCTTCCCCTTAAGAAGTCTGCAATCCAGATTAAGGTTTTTCCTCTTACTCCGATGTTGTGCAGCTTTTCACGTAATTTCTCCCTCCACACTCGATCAAAAGCTGAGGTCATATCAAGGAATATAGCCGTGGTCTTCTTTGGCGGTTTTTCCTGGAAAGAATCTATTATTGATTGACAGAAGTAGAACAGTTGATCAGTCGTACAGTGCTGGGATCTATAGGCAGTTTGGTAGAGGTTTATTTTATTATTGTTAGTGAGCCAGACTATGAGCCTAGAGTGGATAATTCGTTCTGGTATTTTACAAAGTATGCTGGTGAGAGCAATTGGCCGATAGTTCTTGTATTCCTTGGCATCTTTGTTTGGCTTCAGTATTGGCACTATAATTGATATCTTCCAATTCTTTGGTAGTTTACCAGTTTGCCATGAAATGCTCAGTATTCGTAGGAGTTGATTATTAGCTTTGTCTTCAAAGTGATTAATCATTTGACCAAAGATTAGATTATCTCTTGGTGACCTCTTGGAATTTTTTATTGATAAGTTTAGCTCATTCAGTGTGAAGTCTCTCGAGAAAATATCTTGTTGATGGAAGTTTCTTGCTTGTTTAACTAACTGTTTTATATTATTTTTAGAGTCCTGTCTTCATTCGTATAGTTGAGTATGGAAGTGCTTGAAAGATATTCAGCAATTATGTCAGCCATCAGTTTGTTTTCGTTCTCGCTGTTCTATTCATATCGGTTAGAGTATTGGAGGATTGGTGTTGGTTTTGATTGTTCTCTAACACTCTAATCATATTCCAGTGCTAACACAAAGCAATAACGCGCCATCTATACATATAAAATAAAAGGATTTAAAAGCGCGAATGTTTCTTTTATACATAAAACGAACTTCTACTGTCCTTACTGCGATGAAAAATATATTGGGAGGGCTTGGCTCATCAGTGGTGAACCCTCCCAGCGGTTTCGCCAATTTAATCCACCAGACCGCTTCTCAGAGCTCTAATACTTTATATGTATAGATGGCGCGTTATTGCTTTGTGTTAATTTATTCCTAATGTTCTTGTCTTTATAGTTTGCTGAAGAGCATTGCTCGAAGCAAAAATTTGAATGTAATTCTACTGTCCTATAAGCTTATGTCCATAGTTTACTTGAAAACCATTCCTAAGATTCCATCCTTCAGTGTAGCATACAAAAGCAGAATGATCCAATACAGTATTAGAGCTCTGAGAAGCGGTCTGGTGGATTAAATTGGCGAAACCGCTGGGAGGGTTCACCACTGATGAGCCAAGCCCTCCCAATATATTTTTCATCGCAGTAAGGACAGTAGAAGTTCGTTTTATGTATAAAAGAAACATTCGCGCTTTTAAATCCTTTTATTTTATATTCCAGTGTTGGCTGTCCTTTCTTCGATCCATTATTTCGCAGAATTCTGCCATTTTTCTTATTTGCATATCCAAATTTCTTGTTCTATTCTGTGACTAATTTCAATGAGTTCCTTTCTGTTTTCTTCTGTTTTATTTTTTTAAGAAGTCCATTGATATTGTCTCTCTCTCTGAAATCATTGCCTCGATGTTGTGGTCCTTCCAGTAAGGTATCCACAGGTCTTTACGTCTACCTCTAGGTATCGATGCTTTTGCAGCTTTTGAAATGTTCGAAGAGAATTTTTCCAAGTTTTTGTCAAGCGTTCTGTAATTCAATTTTTCGTTGCACAGTTCTTCAAGCTTTTCTGTGATTTTTTTTTCAAGTCGGCTTTCCTAAAGTTCCATGTTATTTTATTCTAATGGACATTCTCAATTTTGAAGTTTAGTGTTGTTAAAATTGGTCTGTGGTCACTGATTGCACCTCTCAGGATTTTCCATTGTGTTGTGGGTGCGATGTTGTAATTTATCGCTGTGATGTCTATTTCGGATTCTGTGCCTGTGGACTTAGATAGGTAGGTGTTCTCTCCGTTATTTAACGGTGTAAGGTCGAGGTCGGTTAGCATGTCCTCAACCTGCTGACTTTTGTTATCCTGGACAGGTGATCCCCAAATTGAACTTTTGGCGTTAAATTCGCCGAGTATGATTGTGATATCCGAAGACGCTTCACTTAATGTCTCTATTGTGTGTACCCATACAAAATTCAAAGATTTCACGAGCTGAAAGTTGGCGATTTTGAGATGCGTCAAGAATTCCCTGCATGGGTTTTACGGCAAATTGATATTGATGAAAACTGGCTGTCGAATGTTCTGTGGACAGGTGATGTTCACCTTTCTCTAAACGGAGAATGTAACATTCAAAACAGCCGCATTTGGGCAACAGAAAACCCTAGGATTTTTACAGAAATGCCACTTTACCAGCCTAGAGTTACAGTTTTGTGTGGGTTCACTTCTTTTTTATTGGGCCATTTTTCTTTAAAAATCAATGGAAGAACTTTTAAAACCGTTTTTGTAACTGGTGAACGTTATGTTCAACCTTTGAGAGAAAAGGGTATTCCCATATTGCAGGGCAAAAGCACTAAGCGAAATAACATTCATGAAAGATAGAGGACCTCCTCATATCTCCCGAGGTGCCAAACAATTGCTGAAGGATACGTTCGGTGAAAATCGTATGATAAGTCGCCACTTTATATACCAGTGGCCTCCAAGATCACCAGACTTGACGCCTTGCGAATTTTGTCTATGGGGGTACATTAAATCGTGTGTTTATCGATGCTGGCCTACCACATTGGCAATGCTGAAGGCTTCTATCAGATGGCACGTTTTATCAATTTCAACAGATATGTTATTTAATGCTGTCCATTCTGTCATTTATCGTCTCCAGGCGGTGATTGAGAATAAAGGGTGCCACATTGAGCAAGGATTGTGACCTAATACAAGAGAGAAAGCAGTTACCTCATGTGTTAGATAAGCCTCCATGTATTATATTATCTACCAATATTTTGCAGCTCTTTGTGTTGGGATATGGGGATAATAAATGCTGTCCTCACATCTTGACTCTATTTTTTGTGAACAGTAATATTTTGTTGGTCATTTGCTCACATATTATGTCGTGCAAACCAGAGTGTTATAACTTCTCGAATAACACTGGTACACACCATTTCCCCCCTTATGTTTAGTTTTCGCTTTTCGCTTATTAGAAGAAATAGCATAAGGAATATTTTCAGTACACCAATAACTTTAGAAATTTTGTGAAAAAAAAAAATAATACAAAATGATTTTACTACCACGTTTTTCAACGCAAAAGGTCGATTTAAAAATATTTTTTATTTGAGGGGACACATTTTTAAAATTGTGTACAGTATAATAAACAATGATAACATTTGACAAGCCCATAGGATATTTGGAATAAAGTACGACAAATATATTTTGTCACTCCCCTCTATATTTCATTTGTTGGATCATGACAAATATCCAGTTAAATAGTCAAGGGTCGCCAATCAGTCAAGAAACTACACATTTCTTATAGCAAGAAATCCTATTAATAGTGCCATCATAATTTTTGGTACTATATTAACATTTCAAAAATTTGTGTATTGATATCAGCAGTGTTTTTCAAACATTCAATCTATTCCACAAAACCCCATATAAAATATACATATTTTTGCTACATGTTTTAATTTGCATTTACCTATTTTACATATCTCTGATTGTATTTGAAAATCGTTAACCAATTCTTCATACTTTTGGCGAAGTGGTGTTTTATTAATTTGTTATTTGATATTATTAGGGTTCTTTCCTTGTATTCAAAAAGGGAAAATACGTGTCGATCAGTTATATTTTTCAATTTATCAAACAATTTGGCCACTGAATCTCTGATTCTGGTAGAGCGCCATCTGGCGAATAAAATTGTAACTAAAATCAATTTCGAATTTTTCATTATTTGCCATAAAAAATCCCATTGCATCCTGAATACAATGGTGTTTACCGCATTGCTCTAGCGCAAATATTCGGGGAGTTATTAATTTTTAAAGTTGTGCGGGACTTTTGGATCACCCTGTATATATATACACTGCATGACATTGAAAATGGAACACCAAGAAATAGTGGCCAGAATATTATGCAAATTTCAGGGTAGACGCGCCTAACTGAGTTATGAAAATGATGTAAAATGCGCAGCTCTCGTGCGCACATGGAGTAAGATATAAGGGAAGGAACTTGCAGAAAGGACAGTATTCGTGTCGTTATTTCTTCAAGGAAAATCATTGTAGAAATTTTGTTCTTGTGTCAAAAGACACGTGTAATAACAGAGAATGCCAGGTCATCGTAAACGGAGGCAGTTCAAGCAGACAGACGCTTTTACGAGGGGCATGGTGATCGGACTGAAAAGGGCAGGTTGGTCCATACGTCAAATCGCAGCTGATACACACCTTGGTGCGTCCACGGTGCACCGACTGTGGAGAAGATGGTTGGAACAAGGAAATGTGGCAATTTATAGGAATGTCGGTGCAACCAGAGTGACGTCAGCACGTGTGGATCGGCGTATCCTTCGACAAGCAGTGGCGGCCCCACAAGCCACTTGTACCGTCATCCTGCAACATGTGCAAGACACCCTAGATCATTCCATCTCGACCAGAACCATTTCCCGTCGATTGGTTGCTAATGGCTTGCACTCATGCCGTCCGCTAAGAAGACTGCCATTGACCCCACCGAATAGGCGCCAACGTTTGGAATGGTGCCGGGCTAGATCGACGTGGATGACGGAATGGCACAGGGTCGTGTTCTCAGATGAGTCGCGTTTCTGCTTGTCCAGTGATAGTCGCCGTGTACGCGTGTGGCGTCGACGTGGAGAAAGGTCCAATCCGGCAGCAATTGTGGAACGCCCCACCGTGCGTCAACGTGGAATCATGGTTTGGGGAGCAATCGCGTATGATTCCAGGTCACCTTTACTTCGTATTCAGGGCACTATGACGGCCCAACGATACGTTGATGATGTGCTGCGACCGGTGACACTCCCCTACCTTTAGGGGGTACCCAATGCCCTTTATCAGCAGGATAACGCCCGACCGCACACTGCTCGCATTAGCCAACAAGCTCTGCAAGATGTACAGATGCTTCCCTGGCCACCGTACTCTCCTGATCTCTCACCAATCGAGCACGTCTGGGACATCATTGGACGCCGTTTGCATGCCTTGCCACAGCCGCGTTCAGAAGACGAACTGTGGCAAATGGTTGAGAGGGAATGGAGAGTCATCCCTCAAGACGCCATCCGTACTCTTATTGACTCTCTACCTAGACGTGTTGCTGCGTGCATTGCCGTTCGCGGTGGTCCTACTTGCTACTAAGCCGACGCCGTTCTCGCTCTGTATTATGACTATCATTTTGAAATAGAGATCACTTATTGTTCGTCCCTGTCTCTCTCTGTCTGCCGAGTTTCATCACTTTCTGGCCACTATTTCTTGGTGTTCCATTTTCTTCTTCTTCTTTCTTATCTCATGTGTTCCATTTTCAATGTCACGCAGTGTATTTTTGAAGATTTGGCAATCCATAATTAAAATTATATTTAGAAAAGATGCATCTATTGGATTTATAATTATTTTATTTTTCCAATATTCCGAGGGGCAACTCGCCTCTCTTTATCGAGGATGATTGTGTTTTCACTAAAACATGCGAGCACGCGTACACCACTCTCGTTCTACAAGGCCAATGAAAGAATTGTATCTTTGATTTAAATATTACATTCAGTAAATATATATATATGACACACTCTAATGGCTCATATTTAATACCTATGTTAAGTTTATGACCTTGAAATAAAAGTTCTTTGAATGACTTACTCAGCCAGTAGAAAAAAGGAAGGTGTTATAATTAGTTGGGTATTATGTTCATTCTTTTTCTTTTTTTTCTCTCTTTAAGGCCGATTTTTTTGTAGTAAAGTTTAAAGTTGAAATCAAATTAATGATAATGAAGTTGATAAATCAAAATTTCATATCAGGATTAGAGAGATATCATGGTATTTATGAAATCTATCCTCGTGGAATTTCCGGGACATGTTTCTCCGAATTTCAGAACCCTGTCGTAAGAATTTGATAAGTAGAAACCCCTTTTTCCTTGTCCTTCTTTTTACTATCGTTATCTTCAATCTCTTGTGACACTTGTAAATGTCGAGACCTTGTGACTGTGTACATCTTCTTTATTGAAATATGCATTGAAATATCAGAAACATACGAAAAAATATGGACAAATACTATCCCATAGATGTAGGCTCTCTTCTATATATAACACAATAGTTCACGAGTTTATTAAATTTGATTTGAAGTCTCGAGATATCATTCAACCAGCACGTATCATCCACCACGCACATATACTCGTATACTCGTATTTTCAAAATATTTTGATTTTCAAACAGAAATAATGTAGTATAGTTTTCTCTCGGCATATAATAGGTATTTAAAATATGTATATAATAATGTGTATATGTAAAAATGTATTTATTATTAATTTGTTAACGTGATAAACCTGTCAAGTCCGAAAGCTTGAAAATAAAAAGTTGCACAAGAAACTTAACCCTGGAAGCTTCATTTATTTTATAATAACATCTTTATGTTTTTATTTTTGCTTATGACATTACAGCCAAATGAACATAATATTAGGTTTGGAGGTTGATCAAGGCACATTATTAAAAAGAAAATTCAAATCACGATGAAATATTAAAAGAACAATAGCGCTATATTTCTTTATTCCATGAATTTGAGCTATAGCCTTTAAGAATTCTATTAATCTTTTCCTTACATCTCTACGCGAGCTAAAACAACTGTTCTATTGTCTGTGATTTAGAGATGTTTATAACTTGAGGGCTAGCTCAACTTTATCGAATATAGAACTACATACATTCATGGGCAATACTTAATGAAGTGGGAAGTCAAAAATGTCGCATATCGTCTTTTTTTTTTAAGGTGATAGAGGCAATTTTGTTCATACTTGGTTATCTCGTGTGCCTCCAACAAAGATCACTGTGTATCGAATATCTTTCAGATTTTTTTGTCTGAATTCCGATATACATACTAAAAGTTACAACTTCCTTAGGTTTTGTTCATGAATGTATATAAGTTTAATCAGAGTTTTAAATAGACAGGCGGCACCCACACGGTAGGCAAAGTATTCTAAAGCTAGATGCTACAGAAGAGGAAACCTAAAGAAGTCTTCATGGTCCTCAGGGTCGTGATTCATGCCCAGATTATGGCTCAGCCGATATACATGCTAAAAGGTACAACTTTTTTAAAGTTTCATTATATAATTACTAAATATATTCCGCAATCACACCAAATTCCTACATTATAATAATATTAATAAACTTATTCCGCAATCATTAAAATTTTCACACATCAATATAATACTTTGATCACCTATAATGCAGTTGCAAATAGATAGTATACATTGTGTGCCTCTCTCTCTCTCTCTCATCCTGCCTCGAGGCGTGCCACCTGTGGGTCCAGCGACGGGTCGCTGAATCACAGATATTGGAGTTGCCGAGCCGTGCGACCCCTGCTCCGGGAGGTGTTCGCCTCCTGCGAAGTGCCCCTGGATCTGCAGGCCTGGCTGTTTGGCTTCGGCCTCCATCCCGAGGCAGTGAAAATAACAAGTGTGGCGAAGGCTACCATCTACAAGTACCATCTTGGTTTTGAGTTGGGTGACGCCAGCCATCTTATCAACCTGCCCACTTTGTGGGAAGGAAAACTCTCGCAGTCCATCGGTGGCGAAGCCTTTCCCGCGGAGGGCGCCACCATGAAGACATTGTATATATTTATATTTATCAATTATTTTTATCTATTTATTTTTATTTATTCATATATTTATCAATATATAACCATATTTATTCATATTTATATTTATTCTGTATTTAACCTTATATAATCCTATATGGACGTTGTAATAAATAAGTTTCAATCTCTCTCTCTCTCTCTCTCTCACATATATGTATATTAAAATACAGATAAATATAAACAAATAAAATAGTACAATTCGAAAATAAGTATTGAAAGTTTTATTAGAGAATAAAATTTAAAGTAAATATTTTCGTATTATGAAAATATAGTTTACCATTTAATAAAGTAATTCGGAAAATATAGCGAATGAAAAAAAAAACGTTTTTTTTAAATATATCTTTCGAAATACATTATTTAAGTTAAAATGGAAAGCAATATATATAATATGAGAGCAAATTCTGTAGAAATTAGAATTTATATTTAGGTATGCGACAAGTATATGATGAAATAATATATATTGAGAAACTATATATATATATTTCTCTTCAAATCTCAATATAATTTTTACTCTTGCACCGCTCAAATATTTTTAGTTTCTAAATATTCAAAATTCTACATATATAATATATATTATTTCCAGATTCTTGACAAAACGCCAATACTGAAAATAAGATATTTTTGATGGTTGTCAATGTGTAAACGTTACACTTTGAGTTCATCTTTGATTTCCTAATACTTGAAAAAGATCTAAAGAAAATTTGAATGCAAATTTCAGCTATTCAGACTTTAGAATATATTGAGCTTCACACTATTTGAAGTGATTTGTATAATTGTATTCTTATATATGTATATGAAAAACAATAGAAAAAATAAAAGATAAATGGCTCAGGTGTTGATATTAAAAATAAAGAAGGCATTTCCTGACCACGAGCACATGTGCTTTTTAAAAGGCAGAGCGCCATCTAGTGGATAAAAATAAACTAAACGTTTATTTAACTTGCTCCCTGATATTTGGCAAACCTAATTTCTTGATAAATCAAGAAAAGCCATCCACGAACGCGTTTCGCGCTGTTGACGCTCGTCAGCGTGGAGTAGGCTGTACCACTGCGACCAAAAATATTATTTTTAATATATATATATGTCGTACTTCGAGCTCAAGACAGAGATGGCTGGCGTCGCATCGTGTTTGGGATGTAATACGTAATGTGGGCCACAACGTTCGATAGTGAATAAAATGATATTACAATATGTCGTGTATATTTGATAAATATATGTATATTCGAATGATAAAATTCTCTGAAATGTTAATAATAATAATAAAAACCTGCTTTCGAGGATAAGTTTCTTGCTTTATTTCTATATTCTCTCAAGCGCTCTCGGGTATTATAATATATTTTTAAGAGCGATAAAATTGAGATTAAAATATATAGATAATACGATCATATTTAGATCTAATATGATTGTAAAATCAAATCTATTTCCTTATTATTCATTTGGCTATAAACGTCTCCTTGTACAGGATATATTCGTTTAGGATTCGTGTGTTGTCTATGTGTATCTTTGTTCAGAATATGGCCTCCCCCATCTACCTCCACTAAATGACTATCAAAGAAATGCCAGAACAATTCTTATAATCTGTACCATGCCTTAGAAACTAACTTTTTCTGTCAATGTAGTAGTTTTCAATAAAGTTTTTTAATGCAGAATGGATAGCTAATGGTAGATTACATCTCTAACCCTACAGTTGGTAGATAGCATTTCAAACTCTATAATACATGTATTGTACCTTGACGTCCTTTGTCTCTGTAGTAGTCTTTAATAAGACGTTTTACTGTAGAATGGATTGCTACTGGTAGATACACATCTCTACCTCTACGATTGGTAGATAGCATCTCACCACTATAATACATTTATTGATTGCTCTAATTATAACTTGACGTCCTTTGCCTCTGTAGTAGTCTTTAATAAGATGTTTTACTGTAGAATGGATAGCTACTGATAGATTCAAATTTCCATACTTGTAGATGGTATTTCAACCACTATAGTACACGAATTGATTGCTCTACATTGTAACTTGACGTTCTTGGTCAATGTAGTAGTCTTTAATAAGACGTTATATTGTAGAATGGGTAGCTACTGGTAGATCACATCTCAACCTCTACAGTTTGTAGATAGCATTTCAACCTCTATAATACATGTATTGATTGCTCTACATTGTAACCTGACGTCCTTTGTCTCTGTAGTAGTCTTTAGTGAGATGTTTTACTGTAGAATGGATAGCTACTGGTAGATCACATCTCTACCTCTACAGTTGGTAGATAGCATTTTACAACCTCTATAATACATGTATTGATTGCTCTACATTGTAACTTGGCGTCCTTTGTCTCTGTAGTAGTCTTTAATAAGACGTTTTACTGTAGAATGGATAGCTACTGGTAAATCACATCTCTACCTTTACAGTTGGTAGATAGCATTTTTCAACCTCTATAATACATGTATTGATTGCTCTACATTGTAACTTTACGTACTTTGTCTCTGTAGTAGTATTTAGTGAGATGTTTTACTGTAGAATGGATAGCTACTGGTAGATCACATTTCTACTTCTACAGTTGGTAGATAGCATTTCAACCTCTATAATACATGTATTGATTGTTCTACATTGTAACTTGACGTACTTTGTCTCTGTAGTAATCTTTAATAAGACGTTTTACTGTAGAATGGATAGCTACTGTTAGATCACATCTCTACTTCTACAGTTTGTAGATAGCATTTCAACCTCTATAATACATGTATTGATTGTTCTACATTGTAACTTGACGTACTTTGTCTCTGTAGTAATCTTTAATAAGACGTTTTACTGTAGAATGGATAGCTACTGTTAGATCACATCTCTACTTCTATAGTTTGTAGATAGCATTTCAACCTCTATAATACATGTATTGATTGCTCTACATTGTAACCTGACGTCCTTTGTCTCTGTAGTAGTCTTTAGTGAGATCTTTTACTGTAGAATGGATAGCTACTGGTAGATCACATCTCTATCTCTACAGTTGGTAGATATCATTTTTCAACCTATATAATACATGTATTGATTGCTCTACATTGTAACTTGACGTACTTTGTCTCTGTAGTAATCTTTAATTAGACCTTTTATTGTAATATTCACCTCTTTGCCTCTACATTTGAAGATAGCATTCTAAGCTCTGTAGTACACGTATTGATCGCTATACATTGTAAAAAAACTTGGCGTCATTTGTCACTGTAGTTGTCTTTAATAAGACCTTTTATTGTAAGAGCTCTACCTCTTTGTCTCTACATTTGTAGATAAAATTCCAAGCTCTATAGTACACGTATTGATTGCTATACATTGTAAAAAAAAACTTGACGTCATAGTAGTTACTGGAAATCCACCTCTTCACCTCCAAAGTTGTAGATGGAATTCCAAGCTCTATAGTACACACGTGTGTGTATTGATTACATTTTAAAACTTAACACCATATGTATATAGTAAAACAGGTGCCATAGTTGTATCATTGGCCACGTTTGTAAATATTAAAAGTGAATTCTATTTGAATATTTTCATACCTTTTTTCGATGTAGGATTAATTGTCTATATGTCTCTTTTAAATTATTTTTTCAACCCCACTTTTTCTCAATTTGAGGCTATTTTGATAGAGCTTAATTTAAACAAATTTGTGTGTTTTATTATTGTTTATTTTGGCAAAATCGAGCTACTGAGAGTTGCTAATGGATTGCGTCATCTGTCAGAATAAATATAAACTGAGTGTTGAATTTTTAGATATAGGATAAATTGCGATTTACTATTATAGAATATCAAAACCCTCTCGCAAAAAGTTTCTTTATTATTTGAATTCGTTGAAATTTTAGAATTATTCCATAATATTGGCTAATTATTATTTATTTTAATCAATAAAATTAATTTTTATATAATGTATCAGTCTTTTAACAATGAGTAAGAAATATTTGCACATTAGATTTATAATTTGTGGGGTATATTAAAGCTGATTTAGTATGCTATTTATGGCAATCTCGGGGTCAGAGTGTATTCTTCCTTGTACGATGAAGCCTCAACAAGTGAAGAAAGAGGTTGTTATGCAAATATGTAGGAAATATATGTAGGTGGCACGTGTGTGCTGGGAGTGTTTTCCATAACAATAGAGTCCGTCGTATGTGCTTTGGCTCTGTCTTCTCGGATAATTTACATGATAGTACAGCCTGTAAGTGCTCATCTTTACACCATGTTGGTGCGAATAGGTGAGGAAAGAGGCCGATATGTAAAGATAGAGTGGCGTGTTGTGGCTGGTAGTATTGGTCACAAATGTCTCTTGCTTTTATCCTGACTACTCTAGGCGTTTAATGTGATAGTGGAGTCAGCTAGTATTTTTCCTTGTACTAAGATATTCTAGAATGTAAACAAAGCAGTAAATTTAAATATAGACTGACACGTGTGTTCGGTAGTATTGGTCATAGATGTCGTTTGTTTTTATCCTGACTACTCTAGGCGTTTAATGTGATAGTGTAGTCAGCTAGTATTTTTCCTTGTACTAAGATATTCTAGAATGTAAACAAAGCAGTAAATGTAAATATAGACTGACACGTGTGTTCGGTAGTATTGGTCATAAATGTCGTTTGTTTTATCCTGAATACTCTAGGCGTTTAATGTGATAGTGGAGTCAGCTAGTATTTTTCCTTGTATCAATATATTCTAGAATGTAAACAAAGTAGTATATGTAAATATAGAGTGGCACGTGTGGCTGGTAGTATTGGTCATTAAAATGTCGTTTTCTTTTATATTATTTTCTCGAGGCGTTTAACGTGATAGTGGATCCAGCTAGTATTATTTTTTCTTTGTACAATAATATTATAGAATGTAAGCAAAGGAGTATATGTAAATATAGATTGGCGCGTGTGTTCGGTAGTATTCGTCATAAAAATGTCACTAGTTTTCATCCTAACTACTCGAGGTGTTTACCGTGATAGTAAAGTCAGCTAGGTTTCTTCCTAGTATCAAGATATTCTAGAATTAACACAAAGCAATAACGCGCCATCTATACATATAAAATAAAAGGATTTAAAAGCGCGAATGTTTCTTTCATATATAAAACGAACTTCTACTGTCCTTACTGCGATGAAGCCCTCCCAATATATTTTTTCATCGCAGTAAGGACAGTAGAAGTTCGTTTTATGTATAAAAGAAACATTCGCGCTTTTACATCCTTTTATTTTATATTATAGAATGTAGACAAAGGAGTATGTGTAAATATAGGGTGGCACGTGTGTTCGGTAGTATTCGTCATAAAAATATCTCTTGCTTTTATATTGTCTTCTCGAGGCGTTTAACGTGTTAGTGGAGTCAGCTAGTGTTCTTCTTTGTATCAAGATATTCTAGAATGTAAACAAAGTAGTATATGTAAATATAGAGTGGCACGTGTGTTTGGCAATATTTGACATAGAATACAGGAAGTGCCTTGTGCTTCTATCCTGTCTTGTCGAATCAATAAACGTGTGAGCGGAGTCAGCTAGTATTCTTCCTTGTACTGAGATATTATAGAATGTAAACAAAGCAGTATATGTAAATATAGAGTGACACGTGTGTTCGGCAATATTTGACATAGAATATAGGAAGTGCCTTGTGCTTTTATCCTGTCTTGTCAAAGCAATAAACGTGTAATCGGAGTCAGCTAGTATTCTTCCTTGTACCAAGTAAATCTATAATGTAAACAAAGCAGTATATGTGAATATAGAGTGGCACGTGTGTTCGGTAACATTTGACATAGAATATAGGAAGTGCCTTATATGCTTTTATCCTGTCTTGTCGAAGCGATAAACGGTACAGTGGAGTCAGCTAGCATTCTTCCTTTTACCAAGATATTCTAGAATGTAAACAAAGCGGTATATGTAAATATAGAGTGGCACGTGTGTTCGGTAATATTTGACATAGAATACAGGAAGTGCCTTATGCTTCTATCCTGTCGTTCAAAGCAATAAACAGCATAGTGGAGCCAGTATTCTTCTCCTTGTACCAATATATTCTAGAATATAAACAAAGTAGTGTATGTAAATATAATAAACTATGAATGTCGCACACACATATATCGGTATTGGTTGTCATAGGAATAAGGATTATTCGTATGTTTTAGTTCTGTTTTCTCGAAGTGTTTAATGTATTGTAGGAGCCGGCTCGTATTCTTTCTTGCACCGTGATAATATAAATTATGGATAAACGAATCTATGTGAATATATAGGAAGGTGGAACATGCAGGTAGAGATTGCCATTACAAGGAAATTTTTGCCATGTTTTAGTATTGTTTTCTAGTGTCATATAACGTAATATAGGAGGGATGGGTAGCTGATAGCTTCCTCTATGTACTATGTAAATTTTAAACAGCGAAGAAAGAGGTTAATATGCAAATTAAGAAGTGTCGCGTGCTACTTACACGCGACGTGCTTCCGGAGGGATGTAACGCGGGACAAACTGCAAGCCTCGAGCGCTACAGTCCACCGTAGAGCCAACGCAGTCGCACTCCGCGGGGCACTCACCCGCTACCATCACAGCTGCAGTCGCCAGCACAATCCACACGGCGGCCGCCATCGCTGCTCGCCACTGACTGCCAACGGGCGGCACACGGGGGCGCTGCTTGGCTCCCGTGGCGCGACTTTCGATGCCCCCTCCCCCCCCCCCCCCCCTCCTCACCCACCGTCTTGAACTGATTCTATCTCTCCATTTATAACAATCATAACTAAATTATATCCTGAATATAGAGGTTGCCGGCATTCATATTTCTGTGAAAAATAGACACTTCGGCCAGTTGAGAGTTATTTATTTTCTCAACGTTTCAACAAAAATATTTTGTCTTCGTTAGGAGAAATAAACTTTTTCTCTTTGGAAAATGGGTGCCTTTGCTACTTTAGTCACCTTGGAAATGAACCAGAAAGAGCAGCAGCTTTACACGCCCAAGATAATGGACATTGCTGCTGCTGTGATGGAGATGTATTAAGACATCTGAGGATCTTCTTTGGACACGACAACAACAACAACAACATCATAAATAAAGCATTTGGCAAGGCGTTAAAAATTATTCTGAGGTTGCAAAGGCGTTCTCACATGATTTTTCGAATTTAGTACAACATCTAAAGCACGAGTCAAAAACAAATATTAAACTCGTTAAAGACTATGATCTTGGAAATAAATAAGTATATAATAATAAAATTATAATTAAAAATAAATGAATAAAATGATTATAATTATAATCGCATTATATCATTGCTAAGACCAAAGATAAAAGCAGCTAGTTTATTTACTCGCTTTTACCTTTCGTCTCTTCTAAACAAAATTGTTTTAACGAAGTATTTATAAGGATTTTGTTTGAAAGGGAATCTATACATATACAAACAGCTCCCATATATATTATAAAATCATTTATTCTTTTTTATCAAACAAAAATAATTTTGAAAAATAGTTTTTTTTTTTTGCTTATCCCTAGTACACGTGGTACAGGCCATGATAATCATGGTGGGTAGTTAGCGACTGCTTTTACTGTAAGTGCACCACATGTCTACACATGTGAAAAGCAGTTCGACTTTGCACTTACTAATGCCAGAGCCCCGTTTGGTTACTTGCACTCGCTGGTGGGGTTGGACTTTTGCAAGAATCGGGGGCCATTGGAGCATTTTTTTTTTTCTTTAAACAGAAAAAAAGTGTCCAATGCGGGACTCGAACCCGGGTCCTAGTGGTCGAAAACCAAACGGTTTAACCAGCCTTCCACCGACCCCCTGAAAAATAGTGAAAGGAAGAAATTGAACTAGAATCGGGTTGGAAAATTAAGAACAAAACAACTCCTGTTCCTGCAATTAGTTGCTGATGGCTTGCAACATCTGTCGAAATAAATCTAAATTCTAATCATTGATTTTTAATTATTACATAATATTGGTTGTATACCAATACAACAACAACACCCGCCCAAAATGTGGACGGGTTACACTTACATCGCCCGCTCAAGTCCATCTGGGGACTTTTCCGGGATCATCCGAAGAAGGTTCAGTGAAAAGGTGGGACTGGTAAGGAGAGAAAGTCAAGAGGTGAGTCGTTTCCCCCGGATATGTACAGATTATAGATACTAGAGTGAGCAGATAGTTGAAGAAAGGTTATGAAAGTATAAATTGGAAGGGTACATTAGTGTTATAATGCAGTTACAAGTTCATGAGAAGCCAGGGGAATTTTCAATACCAATAAACAATTAGTTGATATTTATTGTAAAGATATAGGCTGCCTGGCCGGCATTCATATTTTTCGAATTAAAGATACTTCGACCAGTTAAAAGATTTACTGGACGAAATATCTTTAATTTGAAGAACTAGTCGATATTTATTCCGACAGATTGCGTAAGCTATCAGCCCATTAAGAAACTTTCAATTTCACGATCAGGAAATGATATTTGGAAAATTACTTTAGTTTACAACGAAGAGTAATTATAGAAATATATTTGAAAATATAACTAAACTTAATTATACAACCTCTTTCCCCACTACCAATGTGTCTTTTGCACAAATTCCAAAACCATTTATAAAATTATCAAACAAAAAAATCTATTTGTTCCAAACGAAGTGACTATAGGTGGTTTATTTGAATTCAAAGTAATACATTTGTAGTCTTTTTATTTTAAAATATTCTATTTTTTAAATCAATAATTTAGTTGTTTTTTTGCTTATCCCTAGTACACGTGGTACAGGACATGATAAACATGGTGGGTAGAAGGCGACTGCTTTTATTGTAAGTGCACCAAATGTCTATACATGTGAAAAGCAGTTCGACTTTGCACTTACAAATGTGCCAGAGCCCCGTTTGGTTGCTTGCACTCGCTGGTAGGGTTGGACTTTTGCAAGAATCGGGGGCCATTGGAGCATTTTTTTTTTTTTTATAAAAAAAAAAGTGTCCAATGCGGGAATTGAACCCGGGTCGTAGCGGTCGTAAACCAACGGTTTAGACCATCCTTCCACCGACCCCCATAATAATAATTTAGTGATTAATTTTAACAATATATTAAACATTTTTGAATATATATGTGTAAATAAACTTTATTTCTTGTATAATTATTGCTCTAAAATGCAATTTTTAATAATTATTACTCTCTTCTCTCTCTCTAAACCTAGAAAGAGAATTTGTATATATATAAACTATGTACATAAAATAGTTTAAGCATTTACACACAAATATTCACATAGGATATTTTTATTTCAATTTAAAGCGCTATGTCCCTTTAGGGACCCTTGCGCTGTCATACATGTATGTCTTTGCATTTGACTATACATATATATTTATATACAATAATTTTAGGCCGTGAATAGAATAGTCATATGATGTTGATAATGAAAAAGAGAGGGAAAAAAACGAGAAAATTCACATAGGATTTAGCCCGTGTGTTTTGTAATAAATAAATAACGTAATATTTTGTAAACTTTAGTACGCTCCAGAAATCCGAGTTACTTCAAGAGAGAGATTTGTAAAATAGAATATATGTTTTTTCAAATCTTTTGTTAATTTCGTATTTAAAACCTTTAGAAATCTTTAAGAAAAAAAGCATGTGAATATAGATTGGACAAAAAAAAAAGATAATACACTTCAGAATTGCGTGAATATTCTTATCAGAAACTTATGACAATGTTCTTAAACAATATTAAATTAATCAAAATAATAGTTACACATGGGAATTAATATAAACTAAATGAAATTTATAATTTTCAGTTTAGTAAAGGTGATCTATATGGTAAACATTTTTCATAACTTTGTCAAGTGTACCTGGACTTATTGTCCGAATTTTAGCAATGGTATTTTTCTTTCGCTTTAGGATGGTTTGTGGGTTGTTTTTATTGGACTTTTTTCTTTTTTATTTCCCCACCAATCCAACTTGAAGGTTTTGTTTTCTCTCCTCGTAATGTTTGGTATAGTCTCTCTGTGACAGATGGATGGAGGATTTATACATATCTTCAAACTAATATTTTATGATTTACTACTTTTAGGATGTAAGTTTTACCATCTTGAATATTCCCAGCTTGATTTATTTGATTCTTTAACAAACAATTATTCTCTTTTTATTATAAAAGAGTTCTTCGCATTTTAAAATGCATTATTCTTTCTGGCCCATTCTGTATTTTAAGGGTTGTTTTAATATTATAAAATTATATAGGAGGTAAAACATGTGTTAAATGATTTATTAAGTTAATTTATTTTATTTTATTCTGACTTATGGACACTTGCACTATGAAGGTAAACTAAACATTAACACAAAGCAATAACGCGCCATCTATATACATATAATATGAAAGAATTTAAAATCACGAATGTTTCTTTTATAGAAGTTTGTATTATGTATAGAAGAAATATTCGTGCTTTTACATCCTTTCATTTTATCAACTAAACATTGAAAGATATGAAAGAGAGATATTCGAAATATCTAGAAGAAATTGTATGCAAGTTTTAGTTAGATGAAAAGAGAAAAAATATCAAAACAAATGAAATATGTATAAAGGGTTGGTATGCAAATTTAGTTAAACGAAATCATATTGTAAAGTATTGTGTGTATTTTGAGGAAAACAATTTACAGATTGAAGAAAGTTTTTAAATAATATTTGATAATGAAAATATTTCTTAAGTTGATGAGATACATAAAATTTCACTACCTAATCATCATAAATATCATTACGAAATTAGCAAAACCAACTCCTTGTACGAATCGATTAAGGAATTCACAGGCAGGTTAAACCGAATATCTGCTTTTCTGAAACATATCTTCTATTTGAAAAAAAGTACAAGAGTTAAATTTACTGGGATCAGGTTGATGTATTAAGAGAAAGGCATCTTCTAATGATGAAAATAATTGTTTTCGATGGTTTGCGCCATCTGTCGGGATAAAAATAAACTAATCGTTGATTTTTTATTTATTACAGAAATGGCTAAGTTTTTAGTTGCACTATCAGGAGATGTCTTTCTCTTAATATTCTCTACTGTAAAGCTATAATTTCTCTTTAATTGGCCAACAGGGGAGAATGATTGCAATGTGTGAAAAGCTTTCAGCTGCGGGATCAGAAAATGCCTATTTCTTGGTTGAAATATAAGTTTAGTCATTTGGAATTTGTTCGCTTTTAATGCTAAATCACATAAATAGACAATTATATTTAACCTCAATCATCCATAGGTTGGTAGCTGGCAGTATTCCTGTCATCTTAGAACTTCTTTTCCATGTCTTTTGATGATTTTGTAGTATCTTCTTCCGTAAAAATTATCCTTTCTTTGCCTTCCTCTTTCTGATCTTTCTTTCATTCGTCCATTCAGTAATACCATTATTCCTCCGAGTTGTCCCAAAGGTCCGTAAAAACTTGCAAAAAATGAAATACCAATATTTTTCCTCATAATATTGCCACCTGGAAAATTAACGAATACCAAATTCGAGATGAGACAGCAATTTATTTCAGGCAAGAACAAACTATGAGTGATAAACAAAGGATAAGCAATGAGGGAAGTGTATAGTATAGAAAAATATAAATATAAAAATGATACTCTGCTAATAAAATAATAAATACTTTGTTACAATATTATTCGCCGTTATGTATAATGTCTTTGTTTAATGTATAAAGTAATTGTATTATGTATTATTATGTATTCGCCGTAATAATATTATTCGACAAATAATAAGAGAAACACGAACTTTTGGGACAACATTATATATACATAAGCTTATGGCTGTAGAGGTGCATGCATATAAATACAAGGAAATGCATTGAGAAATGCTCTGCCGCAAATATGAAGCATTTCTTGGAAAGCAAGTGATCTAAGTGCTTGAAAAAGTCGTGGAGTCATAGGGAATATGTCAGGCGAGTATGGTGAGCGATTAAGAGTTCAAAATTATATAGCTGTGTGCCGTGTCATCATTAAGACGTATGGCCGGGTAGAGAAATATTGGCATTTTCAGTTGAACACTACCAGCCAAGTTCATTGAAGTTTTAAGAATATTGTAACATAGTATTTATTAATTTTATTTATGTTACATAGTATTTATTAATTTTATTATTTTTTATTAACAGAGTAGTCGTTTTTATTTTTATATCTTGCGACTCTGTAAATTTTCCTCGTGGCTTATCTTTTGCTTACAATTCATAGTTTGTCCTTCCCTGAAATAAATTTTGTTTCCTCCTGAAGTTTTTGTCTTCTCTAATTTTTCACGTGGCAATATTGAAGACATCCATTAACCATTTTCCGTTATTTTTGCACCAACCCAATGTCGCCATAATCATTTCCGACCCGAGACTATGTAAATCAGTCAATTTCGTGTTCGAAACAGATTTCTTCTAAATCTAACTTCATATCATATCACGATTTCATCCGAATACATCGAATAAATATTTAAAAAGGCATACATTGGATAAAAAAACCTTGTTCATCAATATTCCAGTTTGCTAAACGTTAACCTTTGTTAATGGTTAACAACGAAATAATTTTGTTTAAACCAGCTTAGCATCACATAACATTAATAGGCTAGAGAGAGTTGAAAAATTAGTTATATTTAGGGATTTTTATAATTTCAATAGTCAAATAATATTGCCACGTGGAAAATTATGGAAAACAAACTTCCGTATGACACAGCAATTTATTCAAGGTAAGAACAAACCAAGAATGATAAGCAAAAGATAAGCAACGAGGGAAGTTTACATAGTAGAAAAATAAAACATAATAAATGATACTCTGTTAATATAATAATAAATACTTTACTACAATATAAAATATCTGCTGAATAGCCATAAAAAAACCATGCATTAAATCTATATATGTATGTAGCTATATATGATAATATAATTTCAATATGCAATCAAATAAGTTTATATATGGTATTTAAATTGACACATATATTCCTACAGTAGTATATTGTCGCGTATATCAGCCTGAAAACAGCTACAACCTCCTTCAATAGATGGCGCTTTAGCTTATTTCTGTTCTGGAACTGGTGTGGGAGTTGTCTACTTCTGTGGTCCTGTTTCCTTGGAGCTAATAGTTGTAAATACCCGTTTATATTGGTTCTGGAATGTGAATAACTGTAAATACCTTTTAATTTATATTTGGGCTCTTATGTAATATATGTGTATTAAAGAAGACAATAAAAGAGGAGTGTTAGCAGACTTGTTGCTGTTGGGTCTTTCTCGCCAACATCACAGTAGCTACTCTTCTGGTAAGTCTCTCATGTCCCCCACCAGTGATAAGGCCGAGAGATACTGCCAGAGAGAGAGAGAAGATCCACTTGAGTGATGTTTCTTAAAGAATATTTGAGTGGTCTGCAGGGTAGAGCTTCAGAGGAAAGCAACGGAGCCCGGGTAGGTGATTCACGTAGAAAGAAGCGGCGGCGTCGTCGCGAAGAACCGGAGGGGACAAGCGCACGACAATATAAGCATTTATTAGAAAACATTACACGGAAAGTTTCTTCCTTATTGATACAAAATGAAAAGATTTCAAACAACGCCCTTCAACAGCTCATTGCTACAAAATAAAAAGATAAGAAGTTGAATCTTTATACAAACAGAGAAATGTAATATTATTTGCATAACTATATTGATTCTAATATTCAATAAGATACTATTTACAGTTCTATTTCGAAAATTAATATTTGCATAAATGGTGTTAAGAAGAGAAATAAAGTTTCTATTGATATACACTCATGGACAAAACTTAAGAAAGTTTCATAATTTTAAGTATAAACCACTCCTTATTTGTTTATATAATGGCGAATTTCTCATACATGCAAATTCGAACGTTCTCCAAATATATACATAATATTGTAACGTTTTATTTTTGCTTTAACTTTTAAAGAAATGTTTTATTTTAAATCTTTATCTAATTTGTTTGTTTGTTTTAAATAAAGAGGCAAATTTACCATGTTGTTGTTCTTTTGTTTATTAATTGTTCTTTTTTTTTCAATGATGATAAGAGTTATTGATCACACATTAAAAATCAATGAAAAACCAATTACAAAATTAATTACAAAATTCAGAAACGTATCATATCCCTCGGCTTGAAGGATTTATTTTCGCAAAATAAATGGTTTCAATTGTGACACATGAACTTTAACCAAGGAGGAATCATCTTTCAATAATTCACACGTAACACTAGATATTATTCTTGTAATTTGAAAAGGACCCTCATACTTTGGGGATGTTTTGACCATACTTGGATCATTACTAGATATTTTACGAAGGACCAGATCATCAACTTTGAATGACGACTGCGGATGTTTTGCATCGTGTCGTGCTTTCCACTTTTCTCTATGCTTTGCGCTATTTTCTATTGCTTTCTTCCTTGCATTTTCTATGGTGAAATGTGGTGATTCAGAAAATTCTGGTATTGCACAATCACCAAAAAGTAGGAAATTTGGAGAAAACCCAGTGACATCATGGGGTGTGCTATTATAATCTTTCACAATTTTGGCAAGTAATGATGACCATTTTAGTCTTGGATTCTCTTGAAGGTTTGTTCTTAATTTGGTGAGTATAGTGTCATTCATATTTTCACACAGTCCATTACTCTGCGGATGATATGGCGTCGAATAGGTGTGTTGAACTTGATGCTCATTCAAAAACTTGTTAAATTCTTTTGATGTAAAATTCTTTCCGTTGCCGGTTAAAATACATTTGATTTGGGGATCAGTTTTATTAATTTTGTCTAAACATTGAATTACTGCTTGAGAAGTGTTGGTGACAGTAGGGAAAGCCCAAACAAATCTTGTTAGGTGGTCAATTATTACTTGAATGTATTTGTGCTTGGTTTCATTTGCTGCAGAGCCTAGCACAATAGTATCCATTGATATTAATTCCAGTAGTTTCAGATCAGAGTTTGGTGCAACATATTCTCCAATAAATGGTTTATGACTGCATTTAGTTATTTGACATATTTTACATGAGCGAACATAGTCTTTGATGCATCTGATAGCATTCGGCCACCAATAAAATGGTGTTATCAATCTTACTGTCTTGTTAATTGAGGGGTGAGAATGATTATCGTGGTATTCTTTGAGAATTTCTTCTTGGAATGATTCTGGAACAACTGTTTTTAGAACTCCATTATGTTTCACCATAATAAGATCTCGATTATTATGAGAGTTCTTTACAAAACTGAGATCCGCTTTTTGTTGGTGTAGTCGAAGAGTGGGGATTGATATATGAAATGACACTGGTGATCTTGACAATGCATCAACATGCGTTTGCTTTGATCCTGATCTGTGAACTATTTTCATTGACTTGGTTGATAATTCAATTATCCATCGGAGATATTTTGCCTTTGGTTTCTTTACGTTGAAGAGCCATTCCAAAGCCGAATGATCTGTAATGACTTCAAATGTATTGTTCTCAAGATAAACTTCAAAGTATTCAACTGATTGAACTACAGCAAAGCATTCCAACTCAAATGCAGAATAGTTCTGTTGATGTGGTAGAAGTTTCCCTGAATAATAGGAAATTACATGTTCTTGATTATCATTTCCAATTTGAGCTAAAATAGCATCAATTCCCAGTTTAGATGCATCTGTATAAAGCTTACATGGTAATGAAGGATCATATGTAGAAAGAACTGGATCTGTGGATAAATGAGACTTTAGTTCCTGAAATGATTTGTTAACTTCAGTAGTCCATTTGAATAACTTATTTTTTCTTGTGAGGCTTGTTAAAGGATCTGCAATTTCACTAAATTTAGGAATAAATTTCCTGTAGTAACCTGCTAAACCCAAAAACTGCCTTACTTGCTTCACTGTTTTAGGTTGAGGGAACTCATTTATTGCCTTTGTTTTTTCAGGGTCAGGTTTAATCTTGTTATGTCCTATGATATGACCTAAATATCTTATTTCTTGTTTTGCAAAGGAGCATTTCTTCAACTTGAGTTTGATATTGTTTTCTTTAAGCTTGTCAAATATTTTCTTCATGAGTTCAATATGATCTTTAAAAGTACTGCTGTAAATTAGAATATCATCTTGATAATTACAAACACCGTTCCAAAGAAGATTTCCAATAATATGCTGAATTATTCGCTGAAAAGTACTTGGAGCATTTTTCAAGCCAAATGGCATAACCAAAAATTCATAATGCCCTTCATTTATAATGAAAGCAGTTTTCTCAACAGAGTCTGGATGTATTTCAACATGCCAATAGCCCCATGCTATGTCAAGTGTTGTGAAGTATTTCGCATTATGTAAGCGATCAAACATATCTTGGATGTATGGAAGAGGCTGCTTGTCATCAATTGTAATTGCATTCAGTTTTCGGTAATCTATGCACATCCTTTGTGAACCATCCTTTTTAGAGACCAACACTACGGGGAAGGCCCAAGGTGACTGAGATTCTCTTATTAGTCCCTTTTTACTCAATTCTTCAACTTGTATTTTTATTTCATCATATTCGGCAAGTGGTCTTCTATATGGTCTACAACTGATGGGTGGATGTTCAATTGTATGGATCTTGTGTTGAACAGCAATCCTACCGATGTCAGTTTCATGCTGGCTGAACAATGCTTGATTTTCTTTAAGTAATTGATTAAGCTCTTTTTGCTGAACAGATGGAAGATGCGTTTCAGGAGATATATAAAAACATTCATTTCCTTTAACATACACCGCTTTGTCTTTTGTGTCAATTATTAATCCAATTTTTCCTGCTACATCAAGTCCAATAAGCAATGGATAGCTAAAGTTTTTCACTACATGAAGCTTACACCTGACAAGTTTAGAATGGATTTTCAAAAATACTTCTACTGATCCTAAAGTATATGCAAAACTATCTACTTGTTTAATTTTGATTCTATCGTTTACATTCAATTTTAACTTATGTTGTTTTAAAAGCGAACAGCTCATTAATGAAATAGTTGACCCGGTATCAATAAAAGATGAAACTGGAATATTATTAAGTAAAACTTCAACATTAACAAATCTATAAGGAAAATTGGTATTTGCTATGCAAAGTGAATCAGCTATGGTTTGTTTAACATCTGTGGTGATATTAGTTGCTTGGTGTTTAAGCTTGTCTTTATAATTAGGATCATAATCTTTGCAATCACTTATCCAATGTTTAAAATAAAATCCTTTTTTCTTACAAATAGAACACCAATATGGGCAATTTTTTGAGATTGTAGGTGTAGTTATATTAAAAACCTTGGTTTTACTTCTCTGTTGTTGCCTTATTTGATTATTGTTTTGTTCAATCTCCATGGCAATCTGCATCCAATGTGATGGATCTTTAGGCTGGGCTGTTACGAGATAATTTTTCCAATCTAATGGCAATCCATCCGTTAACATTTTTAGCTTCTCGACATTATTGAGGCTTGTTTGATTTAATAATCTAATTTTATCTCTAAAATAATCTTCCACGGTTTCTTCTTTTTTAAGTCTTCTTTTTGATGCTGCAACTATAGGGCTTTCAACTTTATAACCAAAGCGCTGAATTAATTTGAGTTTAACAGTATCCCATTTTTTAATGGATGCGTTGCTCAATATTTCATCAGCAAACCATTCTAAAGCATCTTTTGATAAATAATAAATTAGATTATTGATTCTATCGACTTCATCTAGTTTACTAGTTTCCAATTGATATAGTTTAAGCCATGATTCAGGCCGAATTGAACCTTTATCACCGCTAAATTTCTCTAATTTGTTTACATTTACTGCCATTGTACTTACTTTTTCTTTCGTCGAAGCCTTTTTTTATTTATATTTTAATCCTTTCGTAGCTGCGCCAAATATTTTATGTAACGTTTTATTTTTGCTTTAACTTTTAAAGAAATGTTTTATTTTAAATCTTTATCTAATTTGTTTGTTTATTTTAAATAAAGAGGCAAATTTACCATGTTGTTGTTCTTTTGTTTATTAATTGTTCTTTTTTTTCAATGATGATAAGAGTTATTGATCACACATTAAAAATCAATGAAAAACCAATTACAAAATTAATTACAAAATTCAGAAACGTGTCAATATTAATAAATATATATACGGGCTGAAAGGTAAAACTTCTTTAAGTTTTATACATTAGTGCGTATTTGATATTTTTAATAATACAAAACAGGAAACGTATCCATGTTAGTGTACTTTTCTGTTTTATTTTGACCGGGAAATCTCTCTCTCTCTCTGATTAACTTTAAAATTATGAAGATTTTGGTTTTACTGTCTATTGATATATATAGATTAAGAAGATGTGAGACATTTTGAACTATTTCTGATTTATCTATTTTGTTTTCTTTGTAATTTGCCTTCATCTGTGAGGGTTATCTTAGTGTTTCAATCTATTTCATATTTTACATCTTTCACAACTTTATTTTTAGCTTTCATAGGAGAGAATTTATTTATTAAAAGTATTTTTTTGTTTACCCCCTATTACACGTGGTACAGGCCATGATAATCATGGTGGGTAGAAGTAGGCAACTGCTTTTACTGTAAGTGCACCACATATCTAGACATGTGAAAAGCAGTTCGACTTTGCATTTACAAATGTTGCAGAGTCCCGTTTGGTTACTTGCACTCGTTGGTGGGGTTGGACTTTTGCAATATTCGGAGCCATTGGATTTTTTTTATCATAAAAAAGTGTTCAATGCGGGAATCGAACCCTGGTCGTAGCGGTCGAAACCCAACGGTTCAGACCATCCTTCCATCGACCCCTTTTATAAAGAATGTATGTGTGTGTGTTAAAGCCGTATTACATATTACTTGCTCTGATAAATTTACATATTCAGTTAATTATTTGAACATGGCATATTTATTAGGCCTAATTCTAGGGTACATATGCATATAATGATATGTAAATTAAAACTAAAGTAAAAATGTGTTGTTTTTTTAGCCTAATCATTGGTACTGAGTAAAACAATTCCTTCACTATTCTATTCACACATACACAAACATGTTATTAAAACTATTTGTTGGTTCTTTTTGAATAGCAAGGCATAGTGTATTACCATAGTGTTTATCTTTTTTAGAATATTTGTTTATAAATTGATGAATTCAATATCTATAAACATATCGAAAATTTACGGCAATCTCGGTATGTATATAGTGGCGAAGCATGTGATCTACGTTTTCTTCGTAGATCGCGGAATGCGTGGTGTCGCTGGAGACCCGTTGGCGATCTTCAATCAAACTCTGCAGCAGAGACGCCATGTACATATTCATTGTACATTGAATATATTTCATTCATTTTTATATTAATAATCATCATCATTGTAATATTTTTCATCATAATTAAATCATGCGGAAAGTGCACTTTTGCCTGTATTGACGGAATATCCATAAAACTATGTTAATTGTCAATTATCTCGGTATATACATGAAATTATGTTCTTCAAGTCTGATACGGTATTTACTGAATCTTTGTGAGAAATATCCAACTCTGTATGTTCTATCCGCTTCTTATTTACAAGGAGTTTCACTAAAAACTTCCAATATTTCTCTAAATCAATGATTATATTACACAGAAGTTCAGAATAGGAAATATATTCCGAAATTGGTATTCTGGATGCCAAATTCTTCGTTTCTTATGCAATCATTTGTGACAAAATTTCGAAGCGATAAATATTTTGAAGCTTGAAAAAGGAAAAATAAAATTCAGGTAAAAAGTTTCTTTTAATTCTGGTTTTTGTAAGCTTTCAGGCAAATATACTGCTCTTCAACGGGCAAATACTTTGTGTACAATCTCTAAATGATATTTATACAAAAATAATTGAATAATTTATTATAAAGATCAATAGGAGGAGGTACATAATGTATTTGCCCTTTGAAGAGCAGTATATTTGCTCGAAAGCTTGCTAAAACCAGAATTAAAAGAAACTTTTTATCTTAATTTTATTCTTCCTTTTTCAAATAATTTCTGGGTAAATATTGTTCACGTTTTAATTATTAAAATGATTCTCTCTTCCAGATATGGAATTCATAAAAACTAGAATTATACTTTCTTTGTTATTAAATTATAGAATGTGGAGAGATCGGTGGAGGACTGGTACAAACCGTCGATTTTCAGCAGCAACGACCTGGGATCGAATCCCGCATTGGGCACTTTCTTCTGGAAAATAAAATATAGCCTCGATGGCTCTTCATTCTTGAAAACGTCCAACCTCACCAGTGAGGGCGAATAACTTAATGTAGCTTCGGCAAAAGTGTAAGTGCAAATGTCGAACTGATTTCTACATATGTTGACATGTGGTGTACAATACAGTAAAAGCAGTTGCTTACTACCCACCACGATTATCATGAGATAGGTTAAATATCATCAACATCATATATATATAGACCAAGCTCTGCCAATCAGTTTGAAGAACCAGAATTATAATAAGGAAATGAGAAGATTCGTGAATAAAACTGAATGGCCCAATACCAAATCCCTTTAATAATGTCTATAAAGGAAATCTATATGAGAGCTATGATAAAGCACAATTTGGATTATAGATTACAGACACAAGAAAATGAAAACTAATCCAAATAATTTAATAGTTTAGTTAATAATAGTTTAGTTAACCATTATTCTTTTGTCTGATGAGGGTGACAATGCTTTTCCCGAAACGTCACACACTATTAAATTATTAGGTCTTATTTTCTTGTGTCTATATGAGAGCTTTGTATAGAAGAAAATCTCTCAATTACATTAGCGACGTTGTCACGAGATGTCTTCTCTTGATGCAGGAAGTCACAAATCCGATCCAATAAACTTGTCCGTCTCGGGTGGTCCTCATGTTTCCGGGATTTATCTCCTTCCATCGGACTTTTATTTACGAGTCCGACGTGTTGTCCGTGAATGTAATTTGTTTTTAACATGGGTCAACTTTTTATCGATTTATTTACTGGATTGATTTGGTGTTGCTTCGTAATGAAGATAGGAACATTCCTAAATGAAGAAAAGAACATCGCCTAGTCATTACTAATATTAAGAAAAGTAAATTTCTCTGCAGTACATATAAATTAAACAATTATATTATTATGCATTAGCGCGCCATCTGTTATGAAAATTCGAAACTATTTTAGACGCGTAAGATTCTTTTTCAAATTGAACAATTTCTACTGCCCTTACTGCAAAGGAAAAATAAGGGAGGGAGGAAGAATAGGTAAGAATGGTAGCTAAGAATCTATCTAAGCCCTTTCTACCTCTCTCTAACCATCTTAAAAACACCATCACACTAAAAAAACTCAAACTTCTTAAATCAATAGTTATCACTAAGTCAGACAAGGGTGCTAATACGGTTATCTTGAATCAGGATAGTTATATTTCAAAAATGCATAATTTACTTAGCGATGACACCACTTTCTCACCCATCACAGACCAAATCAGCCTCTCTGTTGTCAAGCAATTCAAAACCTCACTTCTCCGACTCAAGAAATTTAAAAACTATCACCTGAAGATTATATCTCATTTACCTCTAACCTCCATAGTTCAGCCTATATATACGGCCTCCCTAAGGTACATAAACCAGAAGTACCTCTCCGTCCCATCATAGCCTATCACTTATCGCCCGCTTATCCTCTAGCTAAATATCTTTCCAGCTTCCTCTCCCCTTTATTAACCAATTACAATAATACCCTTTCAATTAACAGCACCCCTCACTTTATTAATGGATTAACAGCTCTTAAACCTGATCCTTCCTTCACTATGTGTTCCTTCGACGTCACCTCCCTCTACCTCTGCCTTCCCCATAAACTGATCACAGATAGCTTGAATCATTTCCTTCAATCACAAAATGTCGATACCCACACTTCTACAATCATAGTCCAACACACCAAAATATGCTTAAGCATGAACACATTCACATTCCTACATCACCATTATAGACAGTTCAGGGGCTCCCCAATGGGCAGCCCTCTATATACCATTATTGCTGAAATAGTCATGACTAGAATAGATGATTGGATCACCCATACCCTCTCTACAGAAATTCAATTCTGGCGCAGATACATAGATGATATCTTCTGTATATGCAAAAAAAGGTCAAAAGAGCTTTATACTACTAACCCTTAATAATTACAATCAGGATATTTCCTTTACTCTAGAAACAGAAACTAACCTTGTTATCCCATTCCGTGATATTTTAATTATTCGCACCACATTCTCTTTTCACACTACAGTTTATCATAAAAAACAATACCTCCCCTGCTACACTCACTACAATTCTCACTGTCCTATCTCCCATAAATATTTATAAATATTGATTTTTCACAAAAAAAAAGAGAAACTTATGCGGTGAAACTTTAAGTATTGCTTTATAATCATACGCCGCAGTCCTTTATAATGTATTAATATATTTAATTTAGATTAACATATATAAATAGTTTATATAAATATAAATTTAACATATTTAATTAAGAGAGATTAACATATATAAATAGTTTAAAAACTTTCCTTTTTGTATATATATATTCCTTCCTACCATTTGTACCATAGTTCTTATAAGTCGAGCTCGCCTGTTGAAGGGTTTTTACCCGTAAGCTTGCACCTATTCATCAATAAAAGAAACTCGTCTTCCTTCACCATGTTTTTCGTCTAAAACTTAATGAAGTTTCATATTTTGATATCACCGGTCGATTATTATTTTTTTTTTTTTTTTGAAGAAGGCAGAAGCAGTTTTATTCACATTTGGGTATCTCGTGTCTTCAATAAAGGTCACTGTAATATCTTTCAGAGTTATTGTCTGAATACCGATAAATATACTAGAAGGTACAACTTCCTTAAGTTATGTCCATGGGTGTATTTGCAGTAATTAAGCACGGATGCCGCACATCGTACCTTACTATACATATATATATATTGGGTAGTAACGTAATCATTTCTAATTTTCAAACAAAATAACTTAGAAGTATTTTTACGGAGCATATTTACCATCATCTTCAATTACTTCTGAGGTTTTTGAGACACCCAACTGCGGTTAAATCGTCCACATTGAAGTTTTCTTCCAACATTCTAGATATCAAGCTTCCATCCTCTTCGACATCTGCTAAAAGCTTCTGGTCGTCGAAATTTGATGGTCGACCTCTATCTTATAAATCTGCGAGGTTTGTACCATCTAGTGTAAACTTTGCTACTGCCGATTCTACTTTCATCAAAATTTTCATAGTGATCGCGACATGACTTGGCTGCATTCCAACTTTTCTCGAAGTGTTCGAACATTATAAGGCAAATATCGATATGCAATTTAGTAGGTGTTTTCATTATCTCTGAAAATGAAGAAAGACATTAATTTAAAATACGCCATTTTTAAGAGAAAATCGCGGGAAAAGACGCAATAAATAAACAACGACTCGATAGATAGATCCATATAGATTATCTTCGACATTGAGGAACCAAAGATGGCTATTTTGAAACTTCAGCTGCTAAGTTCGTCAGATATGTTTATTATTCACATTTGTTTTTGACATATATTGGTATTTTAAACGATTCTATTGAAAATTCAATTCTCAACACGGAACTCTTGTGTACTCGATCTTGTTCCCTTTGTAATGTTCCATGAGCATCCTTGTATGTTATCTCATCCATGAATAGCGTCGAATTACTATATATAAGTCGGATCTCTAAAAATATCGGGAATTCATAGATCAATCTCTTATTTCAAAACCATCGCATACAAATTTGAGCGTTTAAAATATATTTTATAGTTATATATTATTTAAATAAATATATATAAATATATTAAATTATATGATGCATTCTAGTCAAAATATTAGGTTTCCCGGGTCACGCGGCTCTAACAATGGGAGAGTAGGTAGGGCCATGGCCGGGGTAAAAGCTCCGTACACGGCCGGGTTAGTCTAAGACTGGGGTCGATGGTTTGTACGAACAACCCGAGCCTTTGTTCTACCAGAGGAGTGGAATAGAAGTCCGTAAAGGTCCTAGGGTGGGAAAGCTCCTTACGAGTCGAACCGCCACTATAAACAAAGTGTAGCGCACCAAGGCAATACCTCTGGTGAGGTGTGGAAACTCTTCCCCCGAATAAAATATAAAAATAAATAAATAACTACTCATATATTAGCCATTCCTAATAAAATTGAAACATCAAACATTACAGGCTAAAACAAAATTAAAATATGTGAATACTCGGATTAAAGTTTCTCATTCTATAGCGTCCTCCATGGCGTGATGTTTTGTATTCCTGCTTACCACATGGGCGACATGGGTTCGATCCCAGTAAGTTAGTTTTTTTTAGAAAGTGGAGGCGCGGACTCTTCCTTGTTGAATTTTTTGGACTATACATTATTATACAGGACCTATTGCTTAGAATCGTCTGAAAACTATAACATCGTGTTCAAAGGCAAAATACTATGGCTATATTGAACATAAGCTGTCAGAGATATCAGCCAATTTACAGAAATTTCGGACTTATATTGGTAGTTTAAAGGCTTCTATATACAATTTCATTTTCAAACTTTGTGACCTTGTAGATATCTACGCATAAAGAAATCGAGGTTCGACATTTTCCGTTCCTCTCTGGTATCTAAAAGGTCTTCCATCCACCAACTCATCTACTTGTGGCCAGTTATACCACAGCCAGCATCTTCGTGAAAAAAATAACTATCCCTTGAATCGAAACCTACAAGAATATAAGAGAATTTAGAAAACTTTCTCAAATACCATTTCGAACGAAGGTTTGGAACAACTTCACTTTTTCGAGTTAATTTTATTCCTTCAATATACAATATAGTGTGCAGAACTTCTTGCTTGATTAAACTGGTGAAACCGCTAGAAGGGTTCGCCACTAATGAGCCAGAGAGAGAGAGAGGCCCTCCCAATATTTTTCTATTGCTGCAAGGATAGAAGGAATTATTGGTAGAAGAAAGGGAAAATAGTGCTATATTTCACAATTTCTTGAATATAAGTGACGCGCTATTGCCATATGTTTACAGTATCTACAGTATTACAGTAAGTAATCTTTCACACGAGACCACCCATATAAATAGATATTCCTGGCTTCTTCTGGAAGTGGTCGTTCATTGGAGGCTATATTAAATCAAGAAAATTCAATTTTAATTTTACAAATGGATGGTGTTGCTTATCAAATGAGTTAGTTAGTAGGCTCCAGGAATCCGGGTTATGTCAAGAAAGAGATGAGTCCCTTACGGGAGGTATAGTTGTGTATGGTGTAGTTTACAGCAAACTCAGAAGTGAGAGGTTTCAAGCCTAACTCAATGGCTCCGTATTTAGCCGCCATCTGGTGCAGTTGGCTGCTGCCTTTTTACTGGGAACTCTTGCCAAGTTTCTTAAATTCTTAGAAAACTTTTCAGTTCCCACAATCCTCTAATGCAAAGCAAGGTTAAGCTATATATTCAACATCATCTACAAAGTCCATCTAAAAATTTAATAACTTAGTGAAAACAATCTCTATCTCAAAGAAATAAGTAATAAAAAACTTACAATTTAATAAATTCTTTTAATTTTGACATGTTTTATATTTTAATATTATAATTTTTTTTGCTTATCAAATGAAATGTATTTTAAAGAAATTTAGTTTTATTACTTCTAAATTGTAGATAGAGGTTATGCTAGCTTTTTTATAAGTTGTTTTTCATATACTAATATATTTGTAATTTTGACCAGATAATCGGGTTACTTTGCATGTATATATTTGGTTTTTAAAATGATGTATATTAGTTAGTTATGAAAGTAAATTAAAAGTATTAATTTCTTCAAACTGTTGATGATTACTCTGCTCGATGTTAGAATAGGAAGGTTTTAGCTCACAACAGGTTACTTGCCCGGCATTTGTAGTTCTTGATATAAACGACAACACAAGAAACACCCAACACACACAACACTCACAACACAAACACAAAACACACAAATATGACCAAAAAACCTATAAATACTCGACGTTTCGACAAAATTTGAAGGCCAGTATATAAATGATGTTTTTGCGGTGATTAACAAAGAAAACCTGAACAAAGTTATAATAAAATTAAATAACCTAAAAGAAAGAATAGAATCCACTATTGAGATAGAAAAATATGGATTTATACCATTCTTCGATGTAAAACTAACCCGGTTTTCAGAAAACCAACAGACTGTAGGATATATCTAAATTTTAATTCTAACATTCCTATAATACATTATAGACAGGTGATAAAATCTCTTTTACACATAGCTAAAGAGGTGTGTACAGACCAAGATATTAATAAAAATTAAATAAAGGAAATTGGAGAATTGAAACAACTAAATATCCAGTTAGCTTTGTCTTCTTCTTTCTTATCTCCACACTGAGTGAAGTAGAAAGCTTCTCCCTTTGTCATTAAGACTGGGAGCACTACTCAGTGGTAGGCCCGACTCAGCTCAAAAAGAAATGGCCACCTCTGTCCATGTGCCATGTTCAACCGCTCCTAACATGAAGTACAAACACTGCTCATCCTGTATCCCTGGATTAGGAGCCCTTACAGGGTACTATCAGCCGGGCCAGCTGAGCCCAGGTTTTTTAGCAAGCTTGTTACTGCTCCCCCTCCTCCTTTTTCATCCGGGCTTGGGACCGGCAAAGGCGGAGTTAGTTATAGCTTTGTAAATAAATTAATTAGAAGATACAAATTCGAAAGATCAAAATTAAATAATAATAATTAAAGAGAAGTTAATAAGAAAATATCTACAGAATCTTGAAAAATCTGTAGAATATTGAAAATTTTAGTATAATATTTGGTATAGTACTATGGATGATTAAAAAGGGTTTTTAATAAATAAATTAGAGAAATGTATTTTAGGACCAATTTGCGTTATAATTTTCATCTTTCTAATCAGAAACGATGATTTAAAAAAATAATTTCACCGTCTTATTCTAATATCGGCAATATACATAGTCTAGCCACGAATTATGTTACAAACAATTTTATAAATTAAATGATTAAGAACAAAAACTAATGGAATATAAATACATATTTTATTAGCCAATAGGACATATATTTTAAATATATACAATCATTCAAAATGTCCTGCCTTATTTTTGACACAGGATCTCAAACGTTCGGGTCACTGATCTATGGCGGCACGCACCTTTTATAAGGGTATTTCTTTCATTGCTCTCACCAATGCTGATTTCAATTGATCCAAATTATGATATCTTTTATAGCACACCTTCTTCTCTAAATATGCCTACAAACTGTAATCAAGTATATCCCAACCAATTTTCGTGGGTAATTTCAGCACAATGAGAACAAGATAGTTTATTATACTAATTTAACGATTCTGGTTATATTTTGTTCTCTTTAAACTATATTTGAATAAACCTTTAACTGGTTGAAGTGTTTTTTTAAAAAGAAATATGAATGCCGGCCAGGCAGCCTTTATCTTCAAGATAATCAAGACCAATTTTAGTCGTGAAGTATTCAAGATGGCAAGGCAACTAGAGGACTATGATCATGTGTGCAAGGACTAAAAATTCTTTATATTTTAACCATCGTATCAAAGATCTCAATATCATTCCCCCGAGCCTTGAATGTAAAAGCGCTGGTTCGAACTTCCTTTGGAAGTCAGATTTCTAGAAGAGCAAGTCTTCAGTTCGTCAAGGCATGCATCCAAGAATCTCACAGAATGGTAGATATACAGAAGCAATATTTAGTGAGTCAGCGAAGTGCTATTTCAGAAATATTAGATGGAAATTACATGGAAAACTCTTGAAGAGAGTATATAGAGAAAATAAAACTTTAACTGGTCGAAGTGTCTATTTTTCAAAGAAATATATTTTCCAATTGCACAATTTGTATTCGGTACTTTAATTTGTACAACACAGTATATTGAATAGAACGTTTTGCTCATATTAAAAGTTATGTAGATATTGTAAGAACAAGTTGGTTACAGTATGGTACTGGAAAATCCGGATGTTCTTTTAATGATCACGCCATTTCCGGACCATCTAGGCTGTGCCATCTGCCTCTTATTGCTGCAATGTGTATTTCCTTCCACAGCCAGCGGTCTTTCTTCAGAACAGTATCATTAAAAGCCTTCCAATATTCTAAACCTTTTTATTATTATCCCTAGTACACATGCTATAGGCCCTGATAATCATGGTGGGTTTTCGAAACGGCGATAAACCAGCACGATCTGAAAAATGGTACTGGGGCCAACAAATATAACCTCTACACAGAAATATTTATACCTGGGATATCCGCTAACCCCATCAATTTCATTTACCCAAACAGCTCTTCATTTTAAAGGTAAGGCCATAGCAGCCATAAGCGCGTTTGGGAGATTCTTATGAAATCCAAATTAAATTATTTTCAATCAACAATGTAGCTGCTCGATACCATAGTTATAACAACTGCGTTTACTGTAAGTGTACCACATGTCTACATATGTGAAAAGCAGTTTGACTTTGCACTTACAAATATGCCAGAGCTCCTTTTGATTACTTGCACTCGCTGGTGGGGTTGGAATTTTGCAAGAATTGGGGGGCCATTGAAGCATTTTTTTTTATTAGAAAAAAAGTGTCCAATGCGGGATTCGATTCCGGGTTGTAGCGGTAGAAAACCAACGGTTTAGAACATCCTTTCACCGACCCCCTATATTCTAAAGTAAACCGTAATAAACTTTTAGCTAATATTTATTCCAATAGATGGCGCTTTTCCATCTAAAAATACTCATTTGAGTGGTAAATTTATGTATTTTTGCTTATTTTTGATGTTTAAACTTCTTATTTTATCTCTTTTCCTTTAGAGATTTGTTTCAGCATTCTCATGGTGATTTGTTCTTCAATTTTTATCCTAATCTTCAATTATATTTCGATATATATAAAAATATTAAATTAAAGAGGTATATATTGGATCAAAATATTATTTATTTTACCAATATTTCAGTCAGCTGAACGCTAACCTTTATCAAGGTATTATAGCATATTAATGTGTATCTCAAAATGTGTGTTTCAAAACGATATACAAATATGTGACGCTTTACATGTAATTTATAAAATCGTGTACAAATATAAGTATAAAGAAGTTATAGAACAATTTTTAACGCCTTATGCTAAATGCTTTCTTTTTATTTATATCACCCGACGAAGACAAAAGAATTTTGCTGAAAGATTGATAAAATAAAACTTTAACTGGCCGAAGTGTTTATTTTAAAATATATATGAAATCCGGTTAGGCAACCTCTATCTTTACAATATAGAAGATAGAATTAAATATTTTTATACATTTTTCGTCTTAGGAACAACGATTATAGGAATTCATTTTTTAGCGTATAATATTTTCATCATAAAGTAAAATTTTTCTCACCGATTTATTCATTCGAATCTCTAACATGGAACATATTTCTTCCAGCTTAGGAAAGCCTCTGCCTGAAATACCATTCCACCTTTCTATAAATAATTTCCAATCTTCCGATAATCCCTGACTCTATCGATCTTTTCGAAATATTTGACCAAAATTTCATCACCTTCTGCGACATTTTAAAATGGAATTTAGTCAATATTGGCTTTCCTTCCTTATTCTCACAAAATAACAGTTCTATTCACTTATAATTTACAATTCAAACAATTATATTATACACGCTAGAAGGGTTCTTAACCGATGAAACAGGCCCTCCCCAAGTTTTTTCTTTGCTTAAGGATAGAAATCAACGTTTTATTGTTGGAAGAATTTCTATTCACTTATAATTTACAATTCGAACAATTATATTATACACGCTAGAAGGGTTCTTAACCGATGAAACAGGCCCTCCTCAAGTTTTTTCTTTGCTTAAGGATGGAAATCAACGTTTTATTGTTAGAAGAATTTCTATCCACTTATAATTTACAATTTAAACAATTATATTGATTCTTCTAATCAATTGATACAGAGAAAAATAGCAAGATCAAATAAAGGATAATGTATAATAAAATAATAAATAACGTATAGATAAAATGAGGAAAATATATACAGCCGTATATGTGTACAAATCTCTTCAGCAAAGACCCCCCTTTACAACTTTACAGATTGAAGTATTTTGCGATCCTTTATATAAATCAAGTAATATTAGAAAAAAGTACGAAAAGACACGAGAAGTTTCTCTAAAATAAAAAAATGAAATTTAAAAAAATGCTCTACTTTACTATTTTTCTTAATATATCTTCTTTCGGCGACTTTTGGAAATGACTGAAACAAGTAATGATACTCTGAGAATTAAATAGAGATTTGCATTTTTGGACGTATTTTGAAAGTAATTATTGTTCTGTGGTCTATAGCCGTAATGACACTATTACAATGATTCTTTCCCATTTGCCATACAGAATTATCTGGAAACACTATCTGAATCATATTCTCTACGAATTTCTCAGAATGGAGATAATATACATTGTCTAGAACCATCATACATAATTGCAAATTCGTTTAACCAAGCTTTACCGTCATTACCTATTCACGAAATATAACACGAAATAGGAAGTAATGAGTGATGGTTGTACGAGGTACTGGATATGATAACTACCTGAAAATATCTGCCAAGTTTCTTTATACTCAATGCTATCTACCAAGTAGATGGCCATTATAATAAACTCTTGATCATAATTAGCTGGTATTTCATATAAAAGTTCGTATTAAGATCCATAACCAGACAAAGACGTTCCTGGCCATAACATGATAATCTCACTGATGAACCATAGCTGAGTGACCGTGTTTGGAATGAGGAACATTTGAGATTGTAAGCCATGAAGTGAGAAAATAATAAGAATAAAAACCTCTTCTCTGAAAACAGTTAGTTTTATATATTTATAAATTTCGTATTTACATGATCTACTTGGCTATACACATTTTGAAGTCATGGCGCAATATATGGGAAGGAGAATTGGGGAATTGAAGAAACTATATAGGATTTAAGAACTGAACAAGGATTAGGAGAAAAATAATTGGGCGGTAAAGTGAATGAAGTAGGTACTGATAGGTAGTTTATAATAAAGGTATGTGTATGAGTGTACGTGCGTGTGTTGTGCGTATAAGTGTACGTGCGAATGTTGTATGTACATGTGCGTTTGAGTACATAGATTATGCCACCTAAACCAGCTAAACTCAAATAAATCGAGTGATTTAAGACTAGAGTATATTCGAATAATAGTAGAATATCTTATACACTTATGAACAAAACTTAAAGAAGTTGTACCTTTTAGCACATATATCGGGATTTAGATAAAAACTATGAAGTATATTACAGTGACCTTTATTGAAGACACACGAGATAACCAAGTTAGAACAAAATTGCCTCTGTCTCCTTAAAAAAACACAATTACCGGCGACGTCAAATATTTATTTCATTTGTATAATTGGATTGATTCATTTACAACCCTATTCATTAATTTTAAGCTCTCTTATAATAAATTTTATTTATATAAACTCTATAGGTGTTGTAAAATTTACCTTATTTCATTTCTCATAAGGTGGATGAAATATATTTATGAGATATTTGATAATATTTGACAGAGAGAGAAGTCGCCATGATAAATATTATCAGTTTTTTGGACAAAAAACTCGCAGACTATAGTTAAATACATGTTGTGTGAGGAAATCATATTTTAATTATAATCAAACATCCTTTGTGTTTTTAAGGAATAAATAAAATCAGTTTTGAAACACACACTCTTAAAACTATTTTTTAGTATTCATCTCTTTTTAAACGACGTTTTACTTTTGAGAAGAAATAATTACTATTTCTATCCTTAGGGATGAAGTATGAAAGGATGAATTGTGAAGAGTAATGATAAACGAAAAAATAAAAGTGTCCAGGAATTGGAATCGAACTCACAGTGTTCCGCTTACAAAGCAGATGCTATGTCCACTAGGCTACCCTGGACATATTTTCCGTTTGTAAATATTTTTCGTGCAAAAGAAACATTTGCGGTAAAAATTGTCAAACGTATTTCACAAACATAAGCCGAATTATATTGTATTATTCATATCTTTAAATAACAATAAAAATTCGAATGGGAATCATGTGTGAATTGATTCTCTCCAATTTTTCAATATTCACAAATCTTTACCGTAAATAACTGTTTCAATATCCTTAGGATGCATTGAAGAATTCCGATAAACTCTATTTTACAATAAAAAATAAAAGTTTTTATATCTTTTCGAAAAACATTCATTACCAAACTAGTAAACATCAAAACACTACTAACGGAGAAATGCCAACAACAAAGTAAAAGAAATCAGAAGATTTGAAGAAAAGGTTTAATTAAACTACAAAAGAACTTTGAAATTAAATTGGAGTACATGAATGTGGCTTTTAACTTTAAAATAACTTTTTAAATAATGTTTTTATTTTTCCCTCGACTTATTTCTCTCTATTTTCAAATTTTCAATTCGTTATAACTTGCTATGTCTCAAATTTTCTGAAATTCTATAGTTTTATTCATTGAATTTTGCAAAGTTTGAAGTATTATACAGAAAGTATATTACTTCCCTAGGTATATGGAGATCTATGGATACGCTTCAGAAGCCTAGGTCATCTGTATAAGTATATACACATATAAAATTACTAAATATACAGGGTAGTCCATAGGTCGCAAACCCTTTTTTTATTATTAAAAATTAAAATGCAAATAAAGGATAATAGATTGTAAAACAACATTTGAAAATTATCCCGCATCTGTTTCTTTTAAACGAAAAATTGATATTTATTTTTAAGGAGAAATATCCTTTATTTCTAACTTTAGGGATGACGTATGAAAGGATGAATTGTGAAGAGTAATGATAAACGGTAAAATAAAAGTGTCCAGGCATGGGAATCGAACCCACAGTGTTCCGCTTACCGGGCAGATGCCATGTCCACTAGGTAAGCGGAACACAGTGGGTTCGCTTCACATCCCTGAACACTTTTATTTTCACGTTTATCATTACTCTTCACAATTCATCCTTTCATACCTAATCCATAAGGTTAGAAATAATCGTTATTTATCCCCTTGAAAATAAATGTCGATTTTTCGTTTAAGAGAAACACATGCGGGATAATTTTAAAATGTCGTTTTACAATCATAAGCCGCATTATATTGTATTATAAAAAGGATAATACAGTTTGATAATTTCAATTCTTTTTTAATATCAAAGGAAGACATTTTCTAAATTAAACTTGGATGGAACCTGAACACACACATATGTTAATTAGACAATAATTATAAACTAGACGAATGGCCCGGGCAGCGCCCGGGTTTTACCCGAGTGCGAATATATTTTAAAAATGTTGTCTTGGGTGGTCGCTATAGACAGGGTGGTCTGTATAGACAGGTGTATGTATCACACAGCTGATAACAGGGTTGTCTAGAGTGGCCGCTATAGACAGGGTGGTCTGTATAGACAGGTGTATGTATCACACTGCTGATAACAGGGTTGCCTAAGGTGACCGCTATAGACAGGGTGGTCTGTATAGACAGGTGAATGTAACACACTGATGATAACAGGGTTGCCTAAAGTGACCGCTGTAGACAGGGTGGACTGTATAGACAGGTTGATGTATCACACAGCTGATAACAGGGTTATCTAGAATGGCCGCTATATACAGGGTGGTCTGTAAAGACAGGTGGATGTATCACACAGCTGATAACAGGGTTGTCTAGAGTGGTCGCTATAGGCAGGGTGGTCAGTGGTCGCTATAGACAGGGTGGTCTGTATAGACAGGTGGATGTAACACACTGCTGATAACAGGGTTGTCTAGAATGGCCGCTATAGACAGGTGTATGTGTCACACAGCTGATAACAGGGTTGTCTAGAGGGGGGCAGGGATGACACGTGTTCGCCGGCAGCCAATGGGCGCGCATTCTATCCGTGAGCTTCAGACAGAATAAGGCAATTATATATATAGATGTAAGTTAAACTTTTTTTTTAAAAAATGGTATCAGGACTTACGGGCTGTGTATACATTATACACTCTGTGTATAAATTTATTTTTGTGAGATGAAGTTATATCAATAACATATATAAATATCCAAATATACTATAAATCGTTAGTAATAAAGTATTTGATAATTTTGATATTGATGATATGTCGAAAAAAACATCATAAATGATTGATCAAAATTATGGATTATTGTATGCGACTGATCTCAAAGTTATTATTTATTTTTAATAGAGTTAGTTTAAATGGTCATTTTTCGAATAATAATATATATTTAGGCTAAATGAATATATTTATACGAACGAGTATTTAATTTAGATAAAAAACAATAATGTTCGTTTATACATTAGAGAAAGACCTATCACTATGTATTGATTAGTATTAAAAAAGGCATATTCAGACCACGAGAACATGAGCTTTTAGATGGTAGAGCGCCATATAATGGAACAGAAATCAACTAAACGTTGATTTAGCCTTTTCCTTGATATTATATTATATATTATTATTATTATATATTTTATTTTTAATTTTTTACCACATTGTTTAGTATCCACAAGGAAGATTCTATTCATGATAAAATTGTGAAAAAAAATTAAAATTACAAAATATTTTCTCACAATGAGTTTCTTTTTATTACAAAACGCTAGCTTTCAAGTGATAATCACTCTTCAACGGGCTTAATAAAATATCGATTATATCCTACAAGGAATATTTACAAAAAAATCTTGTAGGAAATAGTCGATGTTTTATTAAGCCCGTTGAAGAGCGATTATCGCTTGAAAGATAGCGTTTTGTAATAAAAAGAAACTCATTATGAGAAAATATTTTGTAATTTTAAAACAAGGAAGATTACTGAAAACTTTACTATTGAAAACTATATTGTTGAATTTGTTTATAAAATTGTCAAACGATGAAGGGAGTTTTGAATTATGATAATATTATTATATATTATTCATTGCCTTGATAAATACAATATATGTTCTCATTGACCATTTAATTAGAACGTCTTACTGCATAAAAATACTCCAGTAAAATTTGTCGAAGGTTTATATGATATTAACTTGGAGAGTGAAGGAGTGAAGCCAAGAAATGACCTCGCTTGATGATGATCATTTCAAGCATTCAATTTGGCTTAAAAAGGATATGGTGTGGGGTGCCAAATATCACCCATTCTGTCCTGCTAGATAAAAAAGAACATAATAGAGAACTATATTTTTGTTGTGAGTATTATACATTGGCTGGTAACCAGAATATTCTAGAAAAAATCTATATTATAGTATCTCGTTATCTTAAACCCTTTTTTTTTAACATTTCGAGGATTTTCTGTAAAATGAATACTGAATATTGATTCTGTATTCTTTTAATAATTTACTGCTTCAGGCGATTGACCAAAACGTATGATACTAAATATATATTATCTAGCATATAAAAATCATTTTAATTTAAAAATTAATTATCTCGATATTTTTTTATGACAAAATGGATTTAACGGTTTATCGTTTTATTCTGTCATGAAATAATTTAGCGCTGTATGGAGAGCTCGGATTGATTATATTGAAATATATTAGGTGTTTTGTTCTTTGAAATTTACATTGTATTTGTGAGAGAGGGGTTAATGTTCTATATTATTTAGATTGAGATTTATTTTAATAAGGTTTAGAAATTGCTGTCACATTCTAGACGCGTTCAAAAAATGCCTAGTTCGTAGCGTATGTTATAAAATACCTCTCCAATTAATTATTTGGTAAATTGAACCCATTTTACAGCTACTCTCGTAGGATTTTATCAAATCGAAGCCGCCCATATACTGATAAGGACTAAAGCCCGAAAACATTGTTATACAAGTTGGATTTTTCCTTAATTTGCCAAAACTGGTGTTGTGGATCAATTCATATTATCATTAATAAAGTGTTTAACAATGGTGATGAACAGTGCATTGTTTTGAGACATAATTAAAGGTAGAGATGCCTACCTTTGGTACATAATTATCATCATCCCTCAACTTTATGTTGTATATATTCAGATTAGTGTTTGGAAAAAATGTAAACATGATTACAATTTCTATAATTACAATCACAAAAATATTTTTTTTACCTATTTGCTATAATTACAATTATAAGTAATTCATAAGGTAAAATTAATATGAGATTATAAAAACACAAAGTAAAAAGAGACAATATACAATAATAAAAATATTATTATGAACATTATTTATTAATTCGGAATTGATTTTATTGCATCGTGTTTCTAATCCACAATATGTGTTCAAATTGTTCATATTAATTACTTGTGATTACAATGATATAAAATGTAATAATGATTACATTCTACCCAGCACTAATATATATAAAAACAAAAATAGTATAATTCGAAATAAAAAGAAATTGTAGCTCTTCGATTCCATGTAGGCCATTTGGCTCACTTGGCAAATATTTGAAGACAAGCTACATAAGAGACTTTAGATTTGTTTTGAATCTATTTATTTTGTGAATGCTGAATTGTTATCGCTTAAGTCCGATTTCTTCTTCTCTAGGTAGAGACAGCCTTTCGAGATCCTATTTTCATCGGTTGAAATCCATCTCTCGAATACTTTCTTTTTTACCGAAGTCTGTCTCTCGAATATCATATCTCATTACGCCGTTCGAATATCTTTCTTTATTCTGCCAGATAATTGGAACAGACTATGATATTCATTTTTTGATTATCCCTAGTACACGTGGTACAGGCCATGGTGTCATGGTGGGTAGAAGTAGGCAACTGCTTTTACTGTAAGTGCACCACATGTCTACATATGTGAAAAGTAGTTCGACCTTGCACTTACAAATGTGCTAGAGTCCCGTGACTTGAAAAGGTCCTACCCCACCAGCGAGAGCTCGGTAACTGGCACACTTATAAGTGCAAAGGTCAGACTGCTTCTCACATTTGTTAACATGTGGTGCTCCTACCGTAAGGCAGTCTCCAACTTCTACCCACCATGATTATCATCCATATCCATCCATTTTTCTTCAATGGCCCCCGATTCTTGCAAAATTCTAATCCCACCAGTGAGTGCAAGTAATCAAACAGGACTCTGGCACATTTGTAAGTGCAAAATCGAACTGCTTTTCTCATGTATAGACATGTGGTGTACTTACACAGTAAAACCAGTCGCCTACTTCTAACCACCATGATCACCATTGCCTATACCACGTGTACTAGGTATAAGCATAAAAATGAATATCATAATCTGTACCAAGTTTACTAGAAATAAAAATGTTAAAATAATGGTAAAGGTATTAAAAAGATAAAATAAATTTTCATAGAGTATCTTTTTGTAGAAAGCTATTTTCTCTTGAAAACTTACATTTCAAATGAAAAAGTAAATTATTGTTAAAAATCTAAACTTATTATTTATTGATTATTTTTTATAAAAGACATAACTTAAGAAGGCAAAGTAGGCATTTACAAAGATTTAAATTGAGTTCTATTTTTTTCTTCAAAATTTTCATTCAGCCAATAGGGAATAAACTAAATCTTGCTAAACTATTGTAAGCTTTGTTTAAATTAATTGTTAACAAAAAAGAGGTAATCCCTAGCGAAATTTCTTTTCCTACTTAATTATTTTTGGAACAATTAATTCATCAAATTAGCTAGTGTTTTAGTTATAAGGATAAAAATTTAAAGCTTTCTTAATAAATAACAGGATAACCAACTACTTCGGGATTTTTAAAAGCTTTTTTTGGGGGTAAATTCAAATTTGAAGGCAGAGCGTGGGCAATTTTTATATCTTAAACACGAAGGAATATTAATGATCTTGTTGTCATATGCAATATTCTTAGCATCGATCAAGTTGGATGTTGTCACTGTGCTCATGTGATTAATGTTG
>CP092879.1:41502714-41620510 GCA_030710605.1 Cordylochernes scorpioides | reverse complement strand
TTTAAAATAATAATTTATTTCTATTAACTGATATTATTTCACATTTGAAAAAGTTAAGAATTCTCAAATGAAAAAAAAAAAGAGAGAGAGTTTCAAGCTTTTTTGGACCAGCACTAAATCGATGTATATAATATGTTGAAATTCGATCCTCTCAACAACGTCTAAAAAGAAAGTTTTTCACTATTTGGCTTACCACAATATTCTATCATTAAACCCCAGTCGTTAAACTCAAATATCGGTTTGATAAAATAATCTATTATCTATCTAAATTATACCTTTACTTAAAAAAAGAGGAAAAGATGTTCCTATTTCTCTTTTCTACCGAATGGAAAGTAAAAACGTTGTTCATTGATTCGCTAGTATTTTAAAACTTTTTAAAAAAAGAGAAAATCTTTTCTAAAGATGTTTAGGTTCTCTCTTCTTTCTAAATAAACTCTTTTTTAATTGGAAAAGGCTGAAGAGAGTGATTTAATTGACCAAGTTGGGAAGAAAATGTGTTTTTTGACCAATACCCCTTGCTCTTCTTTCTTCGCCACATTTTTTAGGTCTTTATTAGATTTGAGATTTCAAGATATATTTGGTTTTATATCGTAAGAAACATATATTGACGAATTTTATATAAGATATAAAGAGTTGTGAAAGTTAATATACTTATTAGATAATATTTATTTATATCCTATTTTCGAACCGAGAGATGTATTATATTTTATCTCTCTAGAATGATTTGTTTGAAATTATAATACATTTTTTTACGTCTTTGATGCGTATTTATAATACATATTATACACGAATTCGTGTGTTTATATATAAAATTCACGTTATAAATAACCAATTATGATGAAACGATCGCTTAAAACTAAAGATATACATGATCTATAAGATACTCTTAGTTACATTTTCACTTTTAAAGTGAAAAAATTACCATGAAAAGAGAGAGAGAACAAAGAGATATTTAAAATAGTTATACATGTGCAGAATCATCTAAGAAAACTGTTGAAAGTGTGACAATTCCAGATATTTCTACGATGGAATATTCGTGTGATTTGCATAGTGTTTTGGCATTGTCTATGCTAATTGTCATCTGCCTATATAGTGCGGCTTTGTTGGGTTGTTAGGAGGCTAGCGGTTAAGTGAATAGGGCAGGTAGGCGTGAGCTGCTGATGTACAAATAATTTGATCTTTTTTTCTTCTTTTATTGTTTTATACCTTTAGGTAATAAAGGTGCTTCCTCTACGAATATATATTTTTTCCCAACAAAAACTAAGGTAAATTCTTTATAAGACACACGCGTTTCATATTGAAGAAGTAAAATAGTGCAACAGTTTTCTGGAGGTGAGTTTCTTCTCATTTTATTAGAGAATTCTCAAGCTTTCAGGTAGTTCTGTCTTTCTACAGAAGTAAAAAAAAAACGAATAATAAACACCGTTAGATATTAACAGTACTCCTGTAGAAGGGCAAAAATGCTCGAAGGCTTAAGAATGCACTAATAAAATAAAAAGAAACACATCTTCAGAAACTTGTTACATTATTTCAATTTATCAATAGATTCACATCCATCATATCAAAGAATAGGAACATCTTAGAATGCTCAAATTTAATGAAAAATCAAAACATTCCCGAAATGACCCAAATGCGATTCCCAACCAGCCAGTCCTGAACATCTATTCCTCCATCAAATCCTCCAAAAAGGACCTTTGGGAAACCCCATAACTATAATAGAAAAGCTGAGACAATGGGACCTAATGAAGATTGTTTAAAATACTTGAGGAATAAGCAACAAAACCAACAACAGGAACTTCAAGCTAGACATACATCAAATGGTAAGAAAACCAGAGCAGCAAGAAATAAATCCTTTAATCCAAGACAACAAGCATAGTCAGCCCTGACACAAAATCCCGGATATAAAACACAATTGAACATTCTTATTTTAGAACCCAATTAATGCTTCCGAAAAGAAATGATTAAAAAAAAAAAAGAAGTGGTTATATACACAATAATTTTATATATTAAAGCTGACAATTAAGTATTGATATAACAAATTGTGTGTGGTACTTCATAAATAAGTATACAGCAAAACCTTTTATAAATGACTTATAGGAAAGGAAATTTCAAAATTAAAAAAAGCGATCAAATAACTACAAGGTCAAAATTGAAACGAAAACGTAAAAAGTAGCTTGTCATTTATTTGGTGATGAGCGTTGCTTGTAAAATATTCGAGTATATTTCTACTGAATTTAAGACATATTTGCATAGTTTACTGAAAAATAAATTACCAAGGTATCTTCTAAAGAGCAGGATATAATCTGTATACCGATGACACATTTTTACCTTATTTTAATAGTTAATATAGTACACTCATAGGAGGGGATTCTTATCGCGTAAATAAAACTAAAGAGGGTTAAATATTTGTTTAGTTTTTAATATTACTTTATAGTTTACACTAGATTTAATGTGTCTACAGTGAAGATTTTAAATACCATCTCTCTTTAATGGTTATAATTAACATAAAAGAGAACCTACTAAACATGGTTGAAAGTATAGAAAATCAGAGTGGTAATATATGTGTGTGTGTGTGATAAGAGAGAATCTGATGTCGCAGCTGAATGTTACTGATTGTATTATTGTTAAATATCAAGGAAAATGGTCTTGAATACGTTCTCTTTAATTACAAAGTAGTATATTTACATATATACTCACATAATATCTCTATATTATATTTTTCATTCGTTTTAATTAGCTAAAGAAGGCTTGCCCGAAAGTTTAAATATTCAAGCAAATAAAAATAGTTGTGGCGTCTTATGTCTTTTTTTGTAATATGTCGTAATCTGCAAACCTCCGATACTGAATAGCAGTATGAAAATTTCACCAAAATTTGTATAGAAGAACCTGCTGGTTTATAATATGCTTAGTATCCACTTCAGTGTTAAGTGAGCAACACTAAATTGGTTTCTACTTATTTGTGTAATTTAAATATTTTAGTGATGGCTTCATTAGGTTGTGTTAACCTAAAGCTAAATTAACTTAGGTCAAAACTGCCAACAAGCAGCAACGTATGGAGATGGGTTTTACCACCAAATCTTAGCCTTAGTGGAAACATTTTCAAATAAATTTCAAATTTATTTTAGAAAAATAAATATAAATTTTAGAAATAGGTGGGAGAATACTGAATAGCAGTAAGTGTGTGCGTGAGGATCGCCCTATTTGGTCTTCAACGTACAGTTAGCACCATGCTGAAAAGAACCAACAGCCTGAAAGGTCTACAAGGATAGCTTGAAGATCAAAGAACTTGTATGGGAAAATTTCACACATAAGCAATAATAAACAAAATCAAGGTTTATTTATTTATTTTTTTCGTTAAATGCTATCATATCTGTAGAAATACCATTTTACTATAACACAGAACATTTGTATTATGTAAAATCAATAGATCCGAATGTCATATATGATAGAATATTTTGTATGAATGATTGGGGTGTATCTATCAAGTTGATAAAAAATCTAATTTTACTATACGTTGAATAAAATCTCGACAAAAAAAGCCAATTTGCAGAGATGAGAGATGGCGGCCTCGGCTAGAAGACTTGAAACTTAATTTACGATAACAATCGGAATTAGCTAAGTCCCTTCGGTAATTAACATGCGCCGAGCGCTCTCATTAGATATTCTAAATAAGTGGCTTATCGGATTAAGATCCTCCTCGGGCGCGAGATATTGTTTTAAATCGTCTTGTCCCCCCTCTTTCTATTACGTACTTGGAGATCTATCCAGCACGGTTGTTACTCCCCATGGTCTCTCTCTCTTGAGATACACCTAATAATACGATTTATATACGTCTTGATGCTATATAATACGAAATACTAACTACTACGGCTTCTCTTTTCCTGTTATAATATAAGTTGCTAACTTCTATGGCTGCCTTTTCCCTGTTATAATAAGAAATATTAACTTATACGGTTTCTCTTTTCCTGTTATAATACGAAATACTAACTTCTACGGCTACTCTTTTCTTGTTATATTTCGAAATATTAACTTCTACGGCTTCTCTTTTCCTGTTATAATACGAAATACTAACTTCTATGGCTTCTCGTTTTCTATTATAATACGAATTATTAATTTATAGGGATACACATTTCTTCTTATAATACAAAATACTAATTTCTACTGATTCCGTTTTACTGTTATAATATGAAACACTAATTTTTACGCTTTCATTTATCCTGTGATGATTCAAAACACTAACAACTACGGTTTCCCTTTTCCTGTTATAATAGGAGCAAATAATTTCTCTGGCTTCCCTTTTCAATCCTCATATATATATATATCGTCTAAAAAGAACATTCAAATTGATCTTAACAGATTAGAAGAGTATATTTTCATTTACTTCTAACTAAATATATTAATAAAAGTATCATACCTGATTTAGACAACCTATAAGGCGTCAATTTTGAGTAAAACTTAGTTTTTATCAAATAATTTTGTCAACCGCTTTCACGTCATTAATTTTCTAAATATTAGAATGTAAAAATATAAATAAATAATTTTATATATTGTTAGTTAATGATTTTTTAAAGTATTTGTTTGTTACTTGTGAAAAAAATATTCTAAAACATTTAATTTACTTTTTCTTTTAGGTTTTTACGTGCTTCAAGTTTTCAGAAAAATTCCCCCTTTTTCAGAAAAATAATGAAAAAAATCGTAAGAAAAACTTTTACATACGGGGGGGTTACACTCTTTAGATAATTAATAATCTAAAAAGTGCTTGTCTGTAGAAGCTTTTCTTACATTTGGAATATTTTTAAGAAAGGAAGTTTTCCTGAAAGGTTTTAACGCGTAAAAATAAAATAAAGTGAAGTAAAGGTTTGCAAATATATATTTTTTTACACATCTGTATTGGTAAGACTATTTTCCAAAGAAAAAAAAATAGGATCGCCTAAAAGGAAAGTGGTAGTTTATTAAATGAGAGGTTTATTGAATATTTTACCTATTTTTGCATATGTGTACTGTTTGGATAGCTTAGATGGAAGTTTACCCTCATGGACAAAACTTGAGTAGAAAGTCTTTCGCCGGTCGTCAGTTTTTTTTTTTTTTTTTTTTTAAGAAGACGGAACGATATACATGCTAAAAGGTACAACTTTCTTAAGTGTTGTCCATGAGTTTAGTTCACAAAAAAGCTATCTTCAAGTGCCATGTAATATTACCTTTATTAGGATTATTATAAGGGAAGTGAAATACTCTCAGAAATCTATCTTTTGTAGTGTTTTGAGAAACAATTGCATATTGGTCAGAGGACTAACTTTTTATAGATTGATGAGCCTCTAGAACACGATTGAAGCAACAGCTAAAATGAGAAAGAAGTATATGCAAAGATAGAAAATAAGTTCACAGCAAGTATTATTATATTCATATAGAAATGTTAAATAAGATAAGGAGAGCTGTTTATGCAAGTCACATTACTAATCAAAATATTATTGAGAGCTATTTAAAAAAAGTTTTAATTGTTATATATATTAATTAAAAAGGCATATATTGGATCAAAAAATCATTTATTTTACCAATAATTCAGTTGGCTGAACGCCAACCATTATTAAGGTGTTAAAACATAACTTGATAAAGGTTGGCGTTCAGCCTACTGAATTATTGGTAAAATAAATGAATTTTTGATACAATATATGCCTTTTTAATTAAAGATTTATTAATGGAGTGCTCTATTTTCAAAACGATATATAAATATTCACACATATAAATACAAATACTCAAGTATATATATATTAATAGAATAATAAAAAATATCAAAAAAAAAAAAACTTTTAAAATGGTTATTTGCTTGAATATATAAGTACAGTAGAACTTGGATAATTAGAACTTCTTTAATTCGAAAACCTCTTTAATTCGAATATTTATCTTGGTCCCTAGAATCTTGGTCCCTTTATTCAAAACATCTTTAATTCGAATTTTTGGATAATTCGAATTTTTTTATGGTCCCTTGGGGTTCGAATTATCCAAGTTCGACTGTATTTGCCTTAATAGTGGGTAGTCGTAGCTTTCTCTCAACAACGAAAATAATTCCTGCTCGTTTTAACTCTTAGTAATAATACTGATTAAAAAACATCATAAATCGAATCAAGCAATGAAAAAAACACTGGAAGAATCTTGATAACAAATTACTTCAAGATTTAAGACATATTTTTATTAAAAGAACATCAATTGTGTGGCTTAAAGAGAAAGAAAAAAAAGTGCTGTGTGACTTACTACTTTATATATTTTCAAAAATATATATGCTAGTATTCCAAAGAGAAATGTATATATTAACATCAATGCCATTTGAAAATCTTGAAGGCAGTGTCACAGTTTGAAAAAATTATTTTGAAGAATATATTAAAGATAATTTGTATATAAATAAATTTACAAAAATATTCAAACATTCCCCTATAATAAGGGTCACCAATTGTTTATGATATCTTGATGTTTCTTATTTCATCAAAATATTTTATACATTTTATTTCATTTTCATAAATTTGCATTCTAACAATCATTGTTTCAAATGGGAATATCTTAAAGCGTGCCCATCAATATATGTATATATTTGAGGCAATAATATGTTAATTTTAGAGCTCTTTCTTTTATTCACTTTGATTATTTTTGTTGGAATGATCATTCATTGTTGTTGTTGTCGTGTCCAATGAAAGGCCTCAGATGTTTCCATGCATCTCTATCATAGTAGTCGCAATGTCTCATTGTTACAATCACCATTTTACTTTAATTCTTCATCGTTTACATGTACATTCCTTATTTCTCATAAATATTGATGTACATAATTATTCTTTGTTTTTACAAGTATATCTTATTTACATAATTGTTTTTCTTCATATATATGTATGACGAAGTTTATAACAATATGACACATTTTCATATAACAGTATATGACATATTATTTGCCGAAGAACATTGCTCGATACAAATATTATATATATATCTAAGGTCCTAAAAGCTTATGTCCATAGTTTGTTTAAATACCATTTCTAAGATTCCACCCTTCAGTGTAGCATATATAAGCAGAATAATCCAATACAGTATTAGAACTCTAAAGAAGCGGTCTGTTAGCTAAATTGGCGAAACCTCTAGGAAGTTTCACCACTGACGAGCCAAACTCTCCCAATATATTTTTCATCCCAGTAAGAACAGTAGGAATTTGATTTATGTTTGGAAGAAACATTGGCAATATATGGCTTATATTTTGTCCTATACTCCTGTAGGAGGCTTTTTGATACCCGAAAGCACTGAGACAAATATACAATAATACAAGAAACTCACTCTCGGAAGCATTTTCGCTTATTATTTATATGTATTACTCAGAATTTTACTTTCCCAAATAGTAATCATTGAGAGCTTGACATCGGAGCGGCCTACAAGGCGGTGTAATCCAGGCTGGGCGTGTATAGTGTGGAGCGGGACGTTTCACAAGAGTGACATCTACATCTCCAATTTATAATTGTAACGAATAATATTTGAGTAAAAACATTTTTAAAAATATATACGAATTCGGTTAAAAGACGGGCGTTGCTCGGGTCCATCGGCTAGTATTTGATGAAACGTAGAAATTTCTTGATAATGCCATAGAATATTTTTGATGCTTTGTGCCATCAATCACCCTAATTTTAAAGATTTATTTACATATTATTCTTTTTATAATAGGAATATATATCGAATATTAAAAATGTTTTGAAATTAACAGTTACTTTAACTCCGCCCGTTTATACTCCATGTTAGGAGTGGCTGCACATGGCGTCTGTACCTCATGTCAGAGGCGGCCATTTCTTTTAGAGCTAAGTCGGCCTGCCACTGAGTAGTGCTCCCAATCTTAATGACAAAGTCAGACGCATTCTATTTCACCCAGTCATGATGGTTGTCAAGCTTTACAAACTTGATACCCTAATATGATTGAGTGGAGATAAGAAAGAAGACATTTACTTTTATTCAGTATATTCTTTCCATTACGCTTATATATTTTTAAAACGAAATGATAATAATTTTATCATTAATATATGAAAAAACATTTATATTTTTAAAATGTATACTACGATAAGTTGAAGGTAAACATTAATTATCTATTTTGCTATATAAATCTCGTCGAAGAGATAAAAAAAAAAAACGTGTAATGCCAAAATTAATTTGTCCACTATTTGTTATTAAACGTTGGGCGAGGTCTAATATGGTATTAATAACTACATTCACCATTAATTACTAGAGCTATGTGTTCGTAATTAATTACAAACATTTTTCTAATTAATTAAGTTTTAAAATAAACGTAACGGTATAGAGTTAATTACTTGACGCTTGCTAGCAAACATGTGTGAAAGAACAACATGGCTCTTATCTACGGAGATAGGTTTAATTTGAAGATAATTGAACTCGCCAGTCAATTACTTTAATTAAAGGATTTCAAGAAGGAAAACACACTTCGTGAAAATCCAATCTTTAGTTGTCTTTATAGAGAGAACCTTGTCGTGTTTAAATGTTTCTTATAACTCTTCGATTTTTCCACCATTTCTTACAAAACATTCGTGTTGTCATTTAAAATTTCTCTTATTAAATTCTTGAACCGCTAATGATTTTTTTTTTCAGAAATCTGGCTGGTACATAGCCTTCAGGTTTATTTAAAGGCGATGAATTTCTTAGAGAGACAACCTTTTTTTGGTAATTCAGGTATTTTAGATATAAGATAAAATAAATTTTGAAAATTGATAAGTATTCATTACACAAATACATCGTTTAAAATTGTTTTAAATCGTATTAAACGTCATTATATACCACTAACATTTATAATTATAACTGAAAACTAATTATTGATAAATGCTAATTTTTTTAAATGATAATTTCAAACCTTTTTAGTTTTTATTTCGATCTTTCGACAAACCGCTGTTACCTTTCACAAGGAAAACTATTTTTGGGCTTATAATTCTTACCAATATATGAAATATATTATTACAAAATAGCATAGTGTGTTCAGATTGGAAATAAAAAAAAATATTTATTTTAAAAAGGTAACAGCGTGCCGTCAACATTCCGAAATGAAGTATTAAAATAAGAGTGTTTCATTGAAAATAGTTATTAACCAAACCTGATAAAATTTCATTCTTTAATGAATGTGTGTGCTTATTAGTTTTAATAATTCACAATATTGGTAGCTAAGTCGGCCTGCAACTGAGTAGTTTTCCCAGTCTTAATGACAAAGGCAGACACATTCTACTTCACCCAGTCATGATGGTTGTCAAACAGACACCATCAAGGGTCACAACTTGATACCCTAATATGATTGAATGGAGAAAAGAAAGAAGAAGAAGACAACATTGGTTATAATGATTTCTTGAAAAATATTGAACTACCTTTGCTGCAAGCCTCTATCAGTCAAAGTTTCAACAGAACGAATGACTCTGGCTTTTTCTTGCTCTACCAGAATATCATAATTATTTTTATAAAATGAATAATTATGAGGCATTAACGCGCCTTCTATATATGAAGGATAGAACAATCAAGCACGAATATTTTTTAAACATAAAAAATTAACTTTTGCTTTTCTTACTGCAATGAAAAATAGTGAGAGGACTTGGTTCATCGCTGGAAGGGTTCACCACTGATGAGGTCCATATGTGAGTACAGTAGAACCATCTATGAGACATTCTGAATTAAAACAAGGATACATGTCTGGTCGCTCCTGGAGGTGGTCTTTCTTTAGAGGTTAGTCTATATTAGGTCAAGTTATCCATCAGAGAAACGAATGTTGATCATTTAAAAACTTATATGAGTTTCCATCTTCCCCTTTGTGATATTTCAATAAAAGAAAATTCTTGAAATTCCATATATGTTTTCATAATATTCACAAGAAAATATTTTTGTAACGTATGAAACACTCTCACTTTACAAAATATAAGCGATCAAAGTCTATTTTTTTTTATATATAGAATGTGAGTGTCCATTAATTTTTTTTTTCAATAGGATGAAACTGAATTAAATGTATTAATTCATATTTTCGGCGATATGTCTAGAACTATTCCAATTATATTTTGGAAGGAAATATCAAAGATAAGGGCATAATAAATTGAAGGACCGTGCGCAAACGATCTTGTCATTTAAAATGTATCACGAGATCTAAAATTCTGTTTGTATCGGCTATGGGAGAATTATATCCGGGCATCTAATTCTCACAAATGGAATATTTGAATTAATCTAATTTGTTACGACATATATATATATCGTATTAAATTCCTCGTCTCTCAAAATATTGACTGGGATTGAAATACTATCGAAAAGATAAAATTCTCTGCAATACATATAAATAATAAACAACACGGCATCCAAGAGTGAATATCTTGCTTTATTGTATATTCATCTCAAGAGATTTCTCTGGTATCACAAACCCTTCTATAGGACTATATGACAAAATAAATCCTAATCTTACACGTTTAATTTTTAACTTGAGATTTATTTTTATCATATGCTCTCATATGTGTTTAGAAGGGTTTGTGATGCTGGAAATCTATAGAAGAATATAAAATAAAACAAAAAGTGTGAGTCGTTTTGTTTATTGTTTATATTAAAATAATGTATATATATATTATGATTATAATGTTTTGATGTTGGAATGATGAAGAATTGAAGGTGCATTCGTGAAAAAGGAAATATAGTTATTTACCCATCAAGTAGTTTTTATTTTGAATTACTTGAAGCAAATTACACATAAAATATTTTTCATAGTAATATAGAATTTATAAAATGAATCCTATATTCGTGAATATTTTAAAAATAGGTAGGTCAACTATACATATTTACAACAATATATATTCAAAGTGTTATATTCTAAATATATGGTCAGAAAATGTAGAACAGTCAATGAATGAAAATATATGTTTTTAAAAAATAAAATAATTGCATTTTAGATTATAAAATATATAATTACAATTACAATTAATTTATTTCCAAAGGGCTATATCCCGAAAGGGATACTTGTGCCAAACAAGTAGAAAAGTTTATTTACATAAGTTATTTACATTATTCAACGCATGAAAACATTAGATATCCAGATTTTGTAGAAGGTTTACAATGTATTTACAAAATGAATTGAACTTTAAATATGATTTTTATCGGAAATCAAATCGTTAAGTTCACAAATAACTAGTTCATTCTTCATTCTATAATCTTGAAATGCTGGGCAATCGATCAGTAGATGTCTTGAGGTTTGTTCCTCAATACCACAAAAGCAACTTGAATCCTCCACTTCCTTTATTCTATTTAAAATACTTTTGAAATTTTCATGGTTTGTAACAAATTGAGCATTATAATATAATAAAATAAGTATAGAGATTTATATATAGAAGAGATAGTTTGTAAAATCTGTTCTTTGTACAGATTATATATAATATATATATATATACAACTTTTCAGATATCGTCCAACCGAAACTTTATTTTTTATTCAATCCAATATATTCCTTTTTATTATCTAAATATTTTTAAATATGCCTTGCTCTATTTTCGGAACAATATTTATGTATAAAGGCATTTATTGGATAAATAAATTGCACCTATATTTCAGTGAGATAAAGTCCAACCTTTGTCAAAATATAAAACCTTATTGATTTTGAGGAAGCCAATTAGTACACCAAAATAATAATTTCTCCCTTTAAAAATGCATTAAAATAATGCATTTTTTTTATTATTCCAGTGTTATAACTTCACTTATACTGATAAGGGGCATATCTCGAAGCCATGGTATACAGGTAGGCTCTTTTCTGAAATTTCCAAACTGATTTTGAGGCTTATTCGTTATCACCAACTTTACATTTTCCATTGGGTTTATAACCTAAAATGAATTTTTTAATGAATTTCGAAAGAAAAATGTGCAACTCTGCACACATATTCTCTAATTATCTATTCATTATGAAATTGTGAAAAATATTTTAAAATTACTAAATATTTTCTCACAATGAGCTTCTTTTTATTTTTAAACGCCAGCTTTAGGATATATTAGTCTATACTATTTTATCAAGCCAATCGAAGAGCAATTATCGCTTGAAAGCTAGCGTTTTAAAATAAACTCATTGTGATAAAATATTTTGTGATTTCAAAAGATATAATTTAATATTGAAGGTTTTTAAAGATATCTTATTCAAATTAGAATATTCAATCAACACAATATTTCAAAAAATAATTATATAAATGCAATTATAGGCTATTATATATCGAAAAGGCTTTAGAAAATATTCAATTTCCTCTTAGACGATTTTCTCCAGGAAAGGAATTCTCGGAATTTGAATATTTATAGCATGACCGTTCTGAGAATATTCAACAAATTTAGCCCAACTCCTTCACGAATTCCTTTAAACTCTCAACAAAATTGTCCAAAGCCTTATATTATGAATACTTGAAATGCTTGGTTGCCAGTATATATATCTTCTTATTCGTCACCCGCTATTGAATTCATTAAAAAGATTTATTATAAAGCAAAGACCGTTATATCTGCTCTTAGATATTAGGTGCATCATGAAAAACTCTTAAAATAGGGTTAAAAAGGCTATAGTCATGATGTTCTCTTAAGATAGTTGATATATGGAAATCTTTAGAATTTTGTAAAACTACTCTTTCTACAGAATCTCTGTTTATTTATGCTTGAAAAAATTCAAGATGAGAAAGAATATTTAAAGAAGTAAATACAAATCAATAACGCGCCATATATATAGGAAATGAAATCATTTAAGCACGAATGTTTCTTTTACATATATAAAAAAAACTTCGACTGTCTTTACTGTGAATAAAAATATATATTGAGAGGGTTTGTGGATGTGATCAATTTGGATTATACTGATAAGGGTTCTATCTCAAAACCCTGGTATAAAAGTTGGCTCTCTTCTGAAATTTGCAAAACTGATTTTGTGGCTCATTCAATATCACCAACCCCACGTTTGGTATTGGGTTGATTACCTGAAGTGCATTATTTTAATGCATTTTGAAAGGGAAATATGCCACTCTGCACATATATATTCTAATAATTAAAAAGGCATATATTAGATCAAAATATCATTTATTTTACCATTATTTCAGTTGGCTGAACGCCAACCTTTATCAAGGTGTTTTAACATTTTAAAGTCTGTCAACAACAAACTCAGAGCCACATAACGTCAACAGAATTAAGATTTAAAAATAATTTGTTATCTTCAATATTAAAAGGATTTTAAAGCATTCAAATTGGAATATTTAATCAACACAATATTCTAACAAATGGTGAACCCTCTCAGCGGTTTCGTCAATTTAATCTACCAGACCGCTTCTCTTAGAGAGACTGCTTCCAATGCAGTATTAGAACTCTAAGAAGCGGTTTGGATAAAATACTTCCAAGGTTCAGATGATGTAGATCACGGGGGCCAGGCAGGTTGAGATGACCATTTGCATGCCAACCCTCCCATCGATTCCAATCCATTTCCAATATTTCCCAGATTTCCTTTGAAGATTGCCCAGCAAGTATTCCCCCGCAGCGCTGGAGTAAATCTTATAAATCCTCCTTGCCTGCTTGCTCGGCTTAGTAAATCGGCTCTTTAACTTCTCCTAGATTATTCAAGCGTCTTTCCATTCATTTAAAGCCAGTACATCTTGCTCTCAGACATATTCCAGGGTTAAGTTTCTTGTGCAACCTTTTATTTTCAAGCTTTCGGACTTTGTCAGTCCTTCAACAAGAGTATCACGTTAACAACTTAATAATAAATAAAAATAATGTGTATATAAAATAGTATTTATTATTAAGTTATATATAAATATCGTAAAGATAGAGACTGCCTGGCCGGCATTCATAGTTCTTGAAAATAAATATACTTTAGTCTAATACTTTGTTTGCTTCTGACGAGGACAAAAGCTTTTTGTCGAAACGTCGAGGTAATAAAAAGATTTACTGGCCGAAGTATCTTTATTTTCAAGAAATATTATTAAGTTGTTAACGTGATGCTCCTGTTTAAGAACTGACAAGTCCGAAAGCTTGAAAATAAAAAGTTTCACGAGAAGCTTGGAAGCTTCATTTATTTTATAATAGAGCATCTCAGTTGATTCGCTTCATGTAATACTAGTGATGCTATTGTTTGCTTCTGGATGTGATATTTCAATGAAGGTTGGATTTTGACAGATAAAATCATTTTTTGATTATACAAAATATTCTCGGTCATTTAACAAGGTTGGATCTCATGTGGAGATATAATGTATTTTAAGATTGGGGCAATGTTTGAGTTACACTTCTGCGCTCGAATTTTAATTTAATCTTTAAAATATAGTTAGAAATTGTTGAAAACGATTCATTATATTCTTAAAGATTATGTTTCAACTCTCTCACTATAAAATCATTGTTTTTCAGCTAAAAATATATAAATTTATATTATAGGCGACTTAATTTTTTCCTCTCAATATTTATGTTAAAATATCGTAGATTGTCTTATTACATGTTCTAAAACATGGATAATAATATTCTCTTTTGGAGGTGATCTCCAATTGAAAATTATGCTTTGACAGATCTCAATGTACATTTCTAATTTAGCGCATATTTTATTATAACGATCGCTTAACTTAAGCCTTGCAATCACCTATAATATAGATCTTAACATTTATATGACATCTGTTTTATTAGCGCTCTGATTGGCTGATGTGGCTGATGTGATGGTCACGTGAATGATTTCTTTGTCTATGATAGATTTTTCACTCTCATGTGACATTAATCAGCCAATGAGAGTGAAGTGTTTCCTTATCTCAGAGGCGCATCAACCATAGAATTTTCTATAATAAATATAGGAGCAACGGATTCTATAGGATGTTTTTTATTTTTCTTTAGGCAATATTAAATATTCAGTTTTTGTGACATGTTTTTATATATATGTACTTTTGCGAATAGTTAAAAGTTGAATTTATGAATAATTTTGATATGTTTTGTCCATGAGTTGTTGTTCTTGTGTCCAATGAAGAGTCTCAAATGCTCCCATGCATCTCTATCACAACAGTCGCAATGTCCTCTATCTTGGGTGTGTAAAGCTAAGCTTTGGGTACATGTCAATTTTCTGTTGTTGCTGTGTTCAATGAAGAGACTCAAATGTTTCCATGCATCTCTATCACAGCAGTCGCAATGTCCTCTATCTTGGGTGTGTAAAGCTGCTGACCATGTCAATTTTCTGCAAGACTGCGGCCATTGCTGGCATGAGAATATGTAAGTAGGTGTTAGTCACACACCAGGACAATTCTTGTCTATGAGTGTAGATTTATTATAATTAAAAATGAAGTTTATCCAAAAATAATCTTTATCTATGCAATATTTCTAATAGGTCTTTAGTAAATGTTTTATTTATATTATGAATACGCAGTCAAGAAATAGCATACTCGTACTCACAATTTTCAATCTCAATTATTTGCCACGTAAATTGGAATTTTATTTTTAAAAATAAAATAACACATTCGCATGTGGAAACAATCCCCATACAAAAACCAAACATTTGAAAAATAAGTTATTTCCAAAAATGTTTTTAACACAAGCAAGATACATACTATTTTCCACAATTCTAAACCTCATTAAAATTCTATGTTTTTCAACAAATATTGTGGCAATATTAAATAGTTTTTATAAAGGCTTGATATATATTATATGTTGTCTTTTATATATACTATATTTCAAATATCTCATTAATTTTCCTAAAACCCATCAGATATTATATATAATAAATATTGTGTGTTTTCCTTTCATATATAAAAATATATTTTTATTTACTTCATTTTTGCTTACAATAAAATCTATTCTCTTTTACATTTCATTGTTGCTAAAGTAAAAGTCTCCATTTTAACATTACATAAAAGCAAAAGAAATTTTTGTTCAGAATTTTCTTTCAAGATATCAATTTCTAGACTTGTAAAGAAATCGGATATCTTTATAAAAAACACATTTATCTATTATATTAAATTTTTCTACAATTAAACTCTGCTTTTCACATGTGTAGACATGTGGTGCACTTACAGTAAAAGCAGTCGCCAACTTCTATCCACCATGATTATCATAGCCAGTACCACTTGTACTAGGGATAATAATCATTTAAAAAAACAATGAAATTTGTTATAACAACAAGATTCTCTATAACAAATAATATTCTACCTATCTATGATGAAAAACTTTAATGTAAATCCTGGAAGTAGTTGATAATATTTGTGTACACTCCATGAAATTGGGTTAACCATAATAAATAATAGAACCATTTTTTAAAAAGGCTATCTATAACGAGCACATATATTTGCTCCTTCAAAATAAATTCTATAGTATGAAGATATAATTCTAAGATTATATTCATTCTTTTTCGTTATAGTATGGTCATTGTATATAATGAAGATATAAATGATTCTATACAGATTTCACAAATTGAAGAGGAATGTATTTTTCATTTGATCTATTATTGATTTCATATTTAATCCAATATCATTTATATGTTTTCCACATAATTATACATATATCGAAATTTTATTAAAAATATATTTGTGAAAGATAGAAAGTCAAACAGGAAAAGATATCAACAAAATTGGAAATTCAATAAATATTGTAACAAAGTATTTATTAATTTTATTATTTTTATTATAACAGAGTGGTCATTTTTATGTTTATAATTTGCTAATCATACGATTTCCCTCGTGGCTTATATTTTGTTTACCATTCATAGTTTGTCCTTGCCTGAAATAAATTGTTGTCTCCTCCTGAAGTTTTTGTCTTCCCTAATTTTCCACGTAGCAATATTTTATTAGAAGGGTCTACAGATCCTTATCCCATAAATTTTTATCCTCTAACTCACATACTGTACTCGATGCTTAATTTGGAAATAATATAGTTACATCAACCAATAATTTATTCAATTCTCGATGTTTCAGTGACTTGATGTCACCCTTTTGTCGAGTTACTGAAACGTCAAGAATTAAATAAATCATTGGTTAATGTAACTATATATATATTTTTTTTTTTTTCCCCAAACCAACCAACAAATGATCTTCAAAACAAAGATATGTATTATAATTTTGCTGTTGTTGTCATGTCCAATGAAGAGCCTCAGAGGTATCCATACATCTCTATCACAGCAGCAGCAATGTCCACTATCTTGGGTGTGTAAAGCTGCTGCTCTGGATCCATGTCAATTTTCTGCAAGGCTGCGGCCATTGCTGGGCATGAGAATATGTGGGTAAGTGTTAGTTTCACACCAGGACAGTTGTCCTATAGGTTTTTGTGCCATCTGGATGTATTGTCATTCCTTTATAGTGTTTATGTATTATAATATTTTTTCGATATAAATTATTTGCTTGTTTTGTATACACGAGTATTTTGCTATTGTTATGCAGTCGTGACATCTTTGAAAATACAATAAAACAACTTTAAATCACTATTTTCTTTAATTGAGCAGATAAAATAATTAAAAGATGGAATATCTGTTTTAAGACGTGAATGAAGTAAAAGAAAACAAAATACTTGATTACGTATTGACATATTTACAAAAAGGTTTGTGCCGACCAATATTTGTGGGAAAAATATTGATTCATAGAGGAAGAGAAAGATCCTTTATTACTTAAAGATATAACATAATAAAAGAAGGACAAAAGAGATAAAATTATATGTACATCAGCAGATCACGCCGGCCTGTCCTATCAAATAACCACTAGCCAACTAAACAAACCAACAAAGCTGTGCTATATAGGCAGAGAGGTCAATTAACATAGAAAATACTGGAACGTTATGCAAATCTCAAGAGTATTCTATCGTAGAAACGTCTGGAATTGTCACTTTCAACAAAAAGAAAACAACAATGAATTCATATAATTTATATAATTTATAGCGGCCATTCTAGATAACCCTGTTATCAGCTGTGTGATACATCCACCTGTCTATACAGACCACCCTGTCTATAGCGGTCACTCTAGGCAACCCTGTTATCATCAGTGTGTTACATTCACCTGTCTATACAGACCACCCTGTCTATAGCGGCCACTCTAGACAACCCTGTTATCGGCTGTGTGATACATACACCTGACTATACAGACCACCCTGTCTATAGCGACCACCCAAGACAACGTTTTTAAAATATATTCGCACTCGGGTAAAACCCGGGCGTTGCCCGGGCCATTCGTCTAGTATAACATAATAAAAGAAGGATAAAAGAGATAAAATTATATGTACATCAGCAGATCACGCCGGCCTGTCCTATCAAATAACCACTAGCCAACTAAACAAACCAACAAAGCTGTGCTATATAGGCAGAGAGGTCAATTAACATAGAAAATACTGGAACGTTATGCAAATCTCAAGAGTATTCTATCGTAGAAACGTCTGGAATTGTCACTTTCAACAAAAAGAAAGCAACAATGAATTTATATAATGTAGAGCAGCGATATCTATCAGACGACTTCACAGAAATTGTTCTAGAGAATATAATAAGAATAAGAGAATGTTATATTAAAAAAAATAGATTTTTGCTTATTTGTTATCATCTTGAGGATTATACTATGTTAATACAGTCGTGGTTAAAAATCTTGAAATAATAATAATAAAAATAGTTTTGATCAGATATTGCTTTAGTAATTGAACTTATAGAATATATAAAAAAAACATAATTTGATTAAAGTACTGCCTGGCTTAAGGCGTAAGAATAAAAAAAAATGGAAAACTTATTTACATAATGTACAAAAGATTTGAGCCGGCCATAGGGAAACAACAACAATGAGTTTTTATAGGGGAAGTGTGACCTCTGGCGGTCAATTTAACAGAGTATTTGAATCAATGAAATATAATTTTAAATAAATTAATATATTTTATATAACATATATATATATTTATAAGATAAATTAAAGCATCGTGTACAGTATGTAGGTAGAGAATAAAAATAGTGGGTAAAGGATCTGTAGACCCTTCTAATAAAATATTTATTGAATTTCCAATTTTGTTGACGTCTTTTCCTGTTTGACTTTCTATCTTTCACAAATATATTATTTTATTTTTACTATACATTTCTCTTATTATGATTATAACATAGGACACTAATTTTATTAAAATTTCGATATTTAAATATGTGGAAAACACAAATATGATATTTGATCAACATGAATATTTCATATTCGTATTTAAAAAAGTGTTTTATCAAATATAAATATATAATAGTTTTATAATATTTAAAGAAAGTTATAGAAAAATGATGTATTGAATGTATAATGTCAGTATAGCATATAATCATATAATATGTATACAATTCTAAATATTTATATTAAAAGTAAAAGAATTTGGAACAGAAGAGTAAAGTAAAATATAATAAATTAAGAAATACAGATTTTAAATATAACATTGAGACAGAACAGCAAGCTAATTCTGTATCGAATAATACCGTTAAGAGAATATTTTTTAATATTATATGTTGTCTACCTATATTTATTATATATATAGAACAAATCTTATATGTTTAAATTAAATAACAAATTTATAAATTTTGAAATTCTCTTAACGGTAATATATATGTTATAAAAAGAAAAGAGAGATTTTCTGCTTGAATTTAGATCATGTTGAGGATTATGGTAATGCAGTCGTGGCAAAAATATTTAAAAGAGTTTTGATCAGTGATTTCTTTATTTGAGCTAAAGAATATATATGAAAAACATAATTTGCTAAAAATACTGCCTGGCTTAAGGCGAGTAGAACAAGGAAAACAAAAGATTATTTACATAATGTACAAAAGATTTGAGCCGGCCAACGGTAAACAACAACAATGAGTTTTTATAGGGAAAACAGCGACCTCTGGCGGTCAATTTAACAGAGTCATTTAATCTATGAAATATATTTGAAAACATTTTTTATATAACATATATATATATATATAAACCTTTTTAAAATGATCGTCAGAATTTCAGAATAAAATTATAAAATATATTTGAAAGATTCGTAAATTAAAAATAAAATTTATAATAAAGTATTATCTGTGAATATATTTATTGCTCACCGAGAGACTCGAAATCAACATAGAAATATGTCCCGGAACCTCCTTATCAACCTATAAATTAAGTCAAAAGACTTCTCCTAATCGCGCAACTTAAATTTGTTGATGGCTTGCGCCATCTGTCAGAATAAATATCAACTAATCGTTGATTAGATTCAGACAAATGGAGAAAGATATTATCAACCTTTAGTTGTACGATCAAGAGATGTTTTTATTCTTAATTTATTCACCCTATACTAGTACAATATTACTCCTTTGTACTATTTTTAACAACCTATAATTGTTATAGACAAGACCCTTTTTTATTTTAATATTACAGAAGCACGAAGTCTATCAGACTATTGTGCTATATTAGAATTATTTACATATATATATTTAATTATTTACACGATGAATTTGTAGTGATTTTTATAAATCTGTATACAAATAGCTCTAAACTTGCCAAATACCTTTTTACAAGGTATGTCCCATAAGTTGCCGGACTGGGTCCATAAAAAAATAAATGAATGAAAAATTTAAATGAATTTGAGTGTTTATTATAGAAAAAATATCTGGCTACACGGTGGTACCAATATCGAGGCGGTACTTGCGCGCGCGCCAAGATTATTCTAATTTATTTAAAGTCACACCTAGCGCTGCGGCGATTTTACGATGGAACAAAAATTGAAGCAGAGGATTTGCATAGAATTTTGTGTGAAACTTCAAATATCAGCAACCGAAACTTTTGAAATGCTTAATAAAGCATTCCCCAATGACGCCCCAAAGAGAACAACTGTTTTTGAATGGCATTCTAGATTTAAAGCTGGCAGAATTTCCATTGAAGATGATCCTCGTCAAGGACGCCCAAAATTTCAAAGGACTGATGAAAATGTGCAAAATATCGCCGATTTGAAAAAAGAAAATCCTCGAACCACTTTGCTGGAGCTAGAGCAAGACACAGGCATCTCTAAAACAACGATTGGAAGGATCGTAACCGAAGATTTGAAGCTCAAAAAGACTCCTGCAAAATTCATCCCAAGATTCCTCACCAATGAGCAAAAACTGTGTCGGCTTGCAACCTGTGAGGACATGATGGAGATAACAAGAACGGATCCAGAATGGAAAGACAAGATAATCACAGGCGACGAAACATGGGTCTATGGCTATGACCCTGAAACCAAACCTCAATCTGCCGAGTGGAGAGGTTAGGGTGAGCCTAGACCCAAAAAATCCAGAAACAAGGTGTTGCTGGTCGCTTTTTCGGATAACAAGGGCATTGTTCATCACGAGTATCATCCTGCAGGCCAAACAGTTATTAAGGAAATGTATTTGGGCATTCTTCGCCGTCTAAGGGAAGCGATTCGGAAAAAAAGGCCAGAAAAATGGACTAATGGTGGCTGGATCCTACACCATGACAATGCTCGCCCTCACACAGCGCACTTGATGACTAGCTTTTTGGCGAAAAGCAGGACACAAATCCTACTTCAACCACCCTATTTCCCAGACATCGCACCAAATGATTTTTTCCTGTTCCCCAAACTTAAAGCAGTTCTAAAAGGAAGACATTTTGACACCAGGGATGACATAATAGAAAAATCGCCGTTAGCATTGAAGAGCATTCCAAAAGAGGCTTATAAAAACTGTTTCGACAATTGGGAGAAACGATGGCGCTGGTGCGTTGAAGCAAGGGGGGATTACTTTGAAAAGTTTTAATAAAAAAATAAAAAAAAATCTTACCTTTTTTTTATGGACCCAGTCCGGGAACTTATGGGACATACCTTGTATATAGGTTTACAAATCTTTGATATCTCGCTGGTGGTATGTTTTTTTTTAAGGAGACAGAGGCAATTTTGTTAATCTAAGAAAAGCCACGTAACCTGGCGATCGATTTTACAGAGTTTGTTCTAGAAATCATATTTTAAAATAAAATAATTGTTTAATAAAATATATATGATGAAAGAGAGGCATTGTCGGGATATTTTTACGATATAATACTCTTGTGATTTACTATTTTTTGTGTGAGCCTACGGCCATACCACATTGAAAAAAGACCGGTTCTCATCCGATCACCGAATTTAAGCAATGTCAGGCCCGGGCAGTACTTGGGAGGGTGACCACCTGGGTACACCGGGTACTGTAGGCTATCACCTTCATGATGGTTGTCAAACAGACACTATCAAGGTTCACAACTTGATACCCTAATATGATTGAGTGGAGATAAGAAAGAAGAAGACTATTTTTTTGTAAAATTGTTTATGCTAATTGCATCTCAGCCTATATATCTCAGCTTTGTTAGATTGTTGTAGTTGGCTAGCGGATATTGGATAGAACAAGCCGCTGATAGGCGTGAGCTGCTGGTATGTACATAATTTCGTCAAGTTTAATTTCTTTAATCTATCGTCCTTCCTTATTGCTTATAAATACCTTTAAGTAATAGGTTGAATAGGTCGAATAGGTTGAATCCATTAATGTATAGGTATTCATATCAATTTCACGTTGTTGTTTTTTTGTGTCAAAAAAAAAACGCGTATCACTCGCAATTAGTCATGTAAAATTGTAAAAATATATAATGTTGGCAAAAATATATATATATATATTCGATATTCGTAGAAGAGATAAAGAAGGCTGATAATTACAAAGTAATTTAGGATCTTTGTAATTATCAGCCTTCTTTATCTCTTCTACGAATATATATATATATATATTTGCCAACATTATATATTTTTACAATTTTACATGACTAATTGCGAGTGATACGCGTTTTTTTTTTTGACACAAAAAAAAAACAACAACGTGAAATTGATATAAATACCTATACATTGATGGATTTAACCTATTCGATTGTTTGAGAGAGAAAATGGTTTTACAGGATACTAATCAAAGTATATGATTTTCGAGCCCAGAAAATGCATCGGGCGGGAACCAATGATTATTAGAGATCTATTAATAAACTACCATTGTCTTTCCTTATTATTTATAAAAATAGCTTTAAGGAATAGAGGATCTTCGTAATTATCAGGCTTCATTCTCTTCTAATATATAATTTTTTGTCAACAATATATATATTTTTTTCAATATCGCATGACTAATTGAACGTGATACACTTTTTTACACCAAAAAAGTTAAATTTATAGGAATGCCTATATAATAATGGATTTAAACCTGATTCGATTGTTAGAAAGAGAATTTGAAATTACGGACTACTAAACAAAGTATATAATTTTCAAGCCCACAAAATGCATCGGTCGGGAAACAATGATTAGTAGAGATCAATTAATAAACTACCATGGGGATGTGGTAAAGAAAGAAGAGTGGAAGATACTAAGGGTTATGTGGTTTCGCTGGGCTATTGTATTGCAATGAGCCCATAAACATAATCCTTTCCCTGTTTATTACTCTGTTATCAGAACTCCTTCTACTTTATCTCAGACCATTCCTCTTCACCCCATAATTCCTTCTATCTCCCCATTATACGCTCTATGATCATTTCCTTCATTTATTTTATCAATTATAATAAAAACTCCGTCTTGTGATGATGATTTCACGTGTTTATTTTTTCTCGCATGTCGCGACCCTCTGTAAAATGTCACATATAGTGAGACCGACTGTCTAACCATTCAATCTTATATTGCTTTGATATATTCTGAAATTACATTTTGATTAATCAAATTGATTCTTAATAAAATATAATGCGGCCTATGATTGTAAAACGAAATTTGACATTTATACCGCAAATGTTTCTTTTGAACGAAAAACTGTGGGTTCGATTCCCATCCCTGGACACTTTATTTTTCCGTTTATCATTACTCTTCACAATTAATCCTTTAATACTTCATCCCTAAGGTTAGAAATAATCGTTTTTTCTCCTTAAAATAAAATTCGATTTTTCGTTCAAAAGAAACTTTTGCGGTATAATTGTCAAATTTCGTTTTACAGATTGATTCTATTGATGTCAATCTTATCTTGTATCAATTCAATCTAAAAGTATATAAAATTAGTTTCATGAGATCTCTAGCTTTCTGTAAAGCAAACTTAACAGAACTAGCTAACATCTAAAGAAAGATTCTCATCATTAATGAATAGCATACAGAGAGAATTTCTCTATATTTCCTAGTATTAAAAAAGAAAATACTAATAACAGAAAGTAAATAATATATTTAAATATAGTCAAAAAAGCTTAAATTAACATAGTCATCGAAAAAATGGTTGAATTTGATAAAGAAACGAATTATAGCAACTTCTTGCTGTCCTCATTTTGATCAAAATTTTGAGAGAGATTGGCTCATCACAGTGCTGAAACCTCTTAGTGGATTCGACAGAGCTTTCTCATTGCAAGGATATTCTGAAATTGTATAATTTGAAGAAACCATCGCGCTAAAAAATGATGTTTAAATTTCATAAATATAGAATTAGTTGTCTAAAGAGTAAGTTTGAGGTATTCAGAACCATTTTGCTGATATCCCCTAAGTTATCTTTTAAGACAACCTGGGCTGTGTATATTGATTTCATCTTATAATCTATTTCTCTGAGACAAGGTTCTCTCTACGGATTTAGTCTGGGCTGCAATAGATAATCTGTTAATGGACCGTCTTTAATTCGAAAGTAGATTTTACTGAACAATTTATTATCACTATTTAAGGGTCCTTATTCTAATAAGACCATCACTAGAAGGTCTGTATGTAGACATTGTATATTCAGTATATATGATATAAAAACTAAAGATATTTTCTGCTTGATTTTGGGTTTCTTGAGGATTAGGCTATGTTAATGCAGTCGTGGTTAAAATCTTGAAACTATGATAATAAAAATAATGAAGATTAGAAATAGCTTTAATTGAGCTTATGGGATATATATAATACATAATTTGATAAAAGTAATGCCTGTCTTAAGGCGAGTAGAACAAGGAAAACAAAAGATTATTTACATAATGTACAAATGGTTTGAGCTGGCCATCGGGAAACAACAACAATGAGTTTTTATAGGGGAAGTCCCTGGTGGTAGATATGAACAGAATATTTGAATCAATGAAATATAATTTTAAATTAAATAATATTTTAATATAATATATATATCATTTTATTTATTATAGAACTTCTCTTCGAAGGGACAACATCTATTTTGAGATCTAAAGTGTCTTTATAGAAACGTGTCCTCTCACCTTAGAGTTGCTATAGAGTAAAAATGGTCATTTTGAAGTTGTAAATTGTCCTTTCTAGAATGTGTCTATCTTCTAATTGGAGTGTCCACTCATGAAGGTTCTACTGTATATTATTTTAAAGGTATAATATAGATTATATTTAGACCTTATATATATATCTATTATAAATATTTTTGACGTTTAGACTCAAATATCTTTGTCCTCATCATGAAAAATTAAAAATAAAACTACTTTGGCAAGGCGTTACAAATGGATTTAATGGTATATGCGCTTTTTAACGCGATATTTTAAAAGTAAATTTATTTTATAAAATATAATATTATATAAATGTTTTAAGAAAGCTGTTTTAATCTCAATTCACTCCTTCAGAATTGGTAGTTCAATATGATATTATTAAATTTGGTTGATTATGGAATTCTCCTGGTTTACTATACGTAGTCTTATTATCTTGAAGATAGAGGTTGCCTCTGGCCGGCATTCAATTTCGTAAAAAAATAGACACTTAGGATAGATGAAGTTTCATTCTCTCTCAACTTGTCTAATATATGGAATTATTATATTATTGTAACCTTCTGTAGTTTTATTCAAATTTGGTCTATTTCATATCTTATAATCCATTTATTTATGAAGCCAACTGGATATTAGGATTGTTCTAAATCCGCTCTAATTTTCTTTATCTCTTTTTTTTTGTAAATATCTTGGTCTGTACATATATTTTTGTCTCTTTGTATAAGATAATTTATCACTGCCTTTTGTGTAATATAGGATTGTTAATCTTAATAGTGTTATATTTACAACAAAAACTTCCTTAACACAAAGCAATAACGCGCCATCTATAGATATAAAATAAAAGGATTTAAAGGCGCGAATGTTTCTTTTATACATAAAACGAACTTTATTAGAATATCTCCGTCCTGTAAGGACTCGCCATACATCATTTTCATGAAGAAAGGGGGAAAAACATAAACAAAGGAGAGAAGTGAAAATGAAAGGAAATCAAAGTATTCAACATAACTATACAAATTAACTATGGAAGGAAATTGTTCTGTAATTTTAGTTCTAAGAGACTACCTTGTTCTCTAACGCTTTATGAAATTAAACAATTCTATCGCTATATATTTTTTCTCGGATTCTGATTAGCTGAACTGGGTTCACGTAGACTTGGATCTTACTCCGTTCCTCGTTAACAATAGTGGATTCAGAGATGTAGTGGGTCATTTCTTCTATGCTTTCAGTTTTGTAGAATTTAAAAATTACATCTTTTAATTATTTGAATGTGACTTTCTCTTAGTAAAGTCGTTATATTTACAAGATCAAAGAGAATATCAAATGAGAATCTATCCTCTACACAGAAACTATTCTAACCCTCGAATATTTATTCAGATGCTTAAATAGTTAAACAACTCTTCGGTCAATTCGAAAGATTTGACCAATTACTTCTAGATCTCAGGAAATAGAAGCAGTCATAATTAATGATGGGCATATCAGAAACCATGATTTTCAAGTGGATATTTAGAAATTGCACAATCTGCTGTTGTGGCTTTATAATCGATCTGAGTTGTCGATAATGCAAAGTTGATCAATAAATAGTTCATTGATTTTGTATCGGGTTTTGACGAAGGAGCTGTTTTTTCTCCATAAAGAAACCTATTGAGTCATTGCAACTTTCGTAATTGAAGACATAATATCTTTTTTCACGAGCTCAATACAAAGTTTATTTATAATCTTACATTCTAGCATAAATATTCATAAAATATAAAGCTAATAGTTTCTTTTTAATTCTCATTTTTGATATACACCCATGGACAAAATATGAGGAAGTTTTACCTTTCAGCAAATATATATATACAGTAAAACCTCTCTGTAAAATACACCTAATTACAGAGCAAAAGTGTCCTTTATGTAAAGGTGTCCTCTTACCGGAGTGTTGTTAAATAGTAAAAATAGTAATTTTGACAATAAAAAACTGTCCTTTGTAGAGCGTTGTCCTCAATCCGAAGTGTCCTCTCTTGGTGGTTCTATGGTATATATATATATTTATTATTATTATAGTATATATATGTATTTTGAATGAAAGTATATTCGAATTTTTAGATGTATATAAGCAAATATGTACTTATTTAGGCTTAAAATATGAAGCTTTATTAAGGTTTGTCCATGAGTGTATATTAAAAGTTATATAAATATATAGGCAATATATGTATCCTATCTCTTTCAAAATAAATATTCCATTATATAAATGGATATATTTTACATAAATACCATAGAGGAATTAAAGATTTAGCACACTATGTGACACAATGCACAAGTAGATGGGGTAGCAACAAATAGGTAATGGGATTAAGCGGCCATAAATTGTGGAGAATTCAATAAGGAAGCCTAAATCTATTTAGAAGAATGGCCTTCGTCGCCATTGAGGGAAGCATCAATATGTTAATTTGCTGAACGTTGTCGTATTTTGACTTTGGACCAAAGGCCAAGATGTATTGAATCGTTGTCTTTTTATAACTGATAACAATCTCCGAAAGTAATGTATTCTTAAATTAATCCTTGTGTTGAACTATATATTTATAGTCCTATTTTCTATTACATTGAATCTCTCTCTTCTCTAAAGCAACCACCTTTATAAAACAAAACAGAATGATAACATTAATATCCTATGACGATCAATTTCAGGAGAGGCTAGGAGTATCCATGTTTATAGGCGATTTCTAATCAAAAATATAAATCACAATTAGCAAATTACAATTATAATTCCAATAGCCATTTATCAATTAATTTTATAATTTTATTGGCAATATACTAATATATTATCAAATATTATATATTCAAACCTTATTGCAATGATAGAAATTATTAAATGACAGGGCTCACTTCATCAGTGTTTATTTTACCTCATATTAATTATATAATTCTTCTTATTTTTTAATGATAAATATATACAAACTCGATTTTGATTAATATATTTTTATTATTAATAATGAAAAATCTCATTTTTTTCATATCCCAAATTCAGGTATCAGATGCGGCCATTTCATATTGGAGTTAAGACAGTAGCCTGCTACTGAATAGTGCTCCCAGTCTTGACGACAAAGACAGATGCATTCTAATTCACCCAATCATTATGGATGTCAAATATTCTTTGATGAGCTCTACTCATTAAAGCGACACCATATAAATTCTAAAGGATTAATATACTAATATTTGTTTGAGCATTGATTTACTCAAATCGGTATACCTCTACTGCTATAGGTACTGTAAGAAAGTCTCATTCCACGAACAGTGTAAATCTTCTTAACCGGAAAAATAATTTTCTCCCCAAAAAGTACACCAATGGACGAAACTTAAGAAAGTTTCATATTCTGTCACCGATTGTCTGTTTTTTTCTTATAATAATAAAGAGAAAATTTTGTTCACACTCCGTTATCTCTTGTGTATTCAATAAAGGTTACTGTGTATCAAATATCTTTCAGAGTGATTATCCGAATCCCGATATACATGCTAAAAGCTACAACTATCTTAAGATTTGTCTATAAGTGTATATTCTAATATAATTTCAATGGATATTCCTGAAAATATTTTATTATTAAAATATATACAGTATAGTCTCCGTCTATATCCACAATCTACATAGTCACATTCACGTCCAACTTTCTCTTTTGGTAAATATATGGTTGGCCTTGCAAGGACATACCTCTCTCTCTCTCTCTCTCTCTCTCTCTCTCTCTCTGAGCAGATTAACATTCAAATAAATACGAATATCAAATTGATGTAGAATATAGAGCCTTCTAATGAGGTAGTAAACACGTCACCTATTAGACTCAATCAACAAGAAGACAAAAATGATAATGATGATATAAAACGTGATGGGGATTTATAACAATCGGTAGCCAATCAAAAAGAAGCAACTGATAAGAAAGATGGGCTACAGTTCTTTAAGTGTAATTTGCCCTTATCAGACGATGAGATCTTAAAACCATTATAGTCACAGTAGCCTAACCTAGCATTGTGTCAAACGATACCAGCAGTTAAATATACCTTCACAAACCTCAATTTTATTTATTAATTATACAGCCCTTTATATTTAAATTGATCATTTTTTACAAAAAAAAAAGGGAAAACATGATCGTTTGGAGATATAAATAGCATCTAGGAATACGTTTCTTGTGCAAACAATGAGAACCCAGAATTTATTATGTAGCGGCTCCCAAATATTAACTTTTCCTATTTTCATTATAAGTTTTAATTTGTCTAATAACTATTCAATTCAAATATTAAAATTATTCGTCTTATAAATATATAATGCTTATAAAATAATTATACATCATTCTAAATATAAATCATAAATAATATGAAATGTAAATATTTATCTATAATATATCAAGCACATATGTCTAACATTATATAATCTAGAATTGATATTTGACCACACACACATATATAAACAAAAATAACTTCAACATGTAGTATACACCAATTTAACCCTTCTGATAATTTGTATAAATAAATGTAATTAAAAGTTGATTTTACAATAAATAATTTGTTATCTGACTCCGCCTAGAATTCCATGCCACCCATAAAATGGTGAGCCGGTAAACTTTAACGAACATTTGCAAGCAATCAAACAAGAATTTCAATTCGTTCAAAAGTGAAAAATAAAAATACTCATAATATCAAATTATAAATATTTAAGAAATACATATTAAATATTTATATTTAAAACAAAAATTATAACATATTTTGCAATATTTAAAAACTACGAAAACGTACATCGTTTGGTATTTAATTCAAGGCAAATTTTCAACTTAAAAACAAATCAGATATCAAATATAATTTTAAGAAATAAATATTAAATAAATTCAAATACACATTAAATTGGCAATTAAAAAATAATATATAACTTACAATTTAAAAATTATAACTTGATAATAGATTCAAATATTTTTTCTTATCAAATAAAAAAATCAAATATAAAATTTTAATTCTGAATTTTAATAATTATAATAATCAGAATTTTAATATCTCTTAAGGACATATAATTTTTTAAATACAATATATTCTCAAAATGGATTCAATTAAAGCACCCGAATTTTGGCCAAACGATCCAGAATTGTGGTTCATAACATTGGAATCACAATTTTTATTGAACAAGCCAAGTCCAATTACAAATGATGACACCAAATTTTCTTATCTAATTTCACTTTTACCTCCATCAACTGCCATAGAGGTACGTGAATTCATTATATCACCTCCACCAGACAATAAATACGACGCGCTAAAGAAGGCCATAATTAAATGTACCGCTGACAGCGAATTTAAAAAACTACAGCAATTGTTGACTCAAGAAGAACTTGGAGACAGACTGCCTAGCCAATTATTACGCCACTTAAGACAATTGATTGGAGAAAGCAAGCCGTCAGTGACACAACATTAAAAATGCTCTGGATGCAACGTTTACCTAAAAACATCCAAATAATTCTGACAACGCAAGAGCAAGCATCACTAAACTCTCTAGCAGATTTAGCTGATAGAGTGACGGAGATTACTTCTTCACCATCTTCAAGTACTTCGACTTTAGAAAAGGAACTGGCATCTTTGCGTGCGGAAATTTCAGGATTGAAAATTGACCTTAACAAGAAGGAAGAAAGAATACCTCGTTCAAGATCCAGAAGCTCATCTTCATCTCGAAAATCTTCCCCAAACAGTTATAGAAAGTACAATCCAAATGGCTCTTGGTGCTGGTATCATTTTCGATTCAAGCACCATGCAAGAAAATGCATCTCACCTTGTACTTTCAACAAAAAAGCAAAGAACCAGCAGGAAAACTCCAACAACAATCAGTAAGCCCGGTGGTTACTGATTGTAGCAATAATAAAAGCCACCGTCTATTTATCACTGACTACCGCAACAAAATTAGTTTTCTCCTTGACACAGGTGCAGAGATCAGTGTCCTGCCTCCTCGTCCTGAAGATAGACGGCGTGGTCCAACAAAATTTACTCTCACAGCAGCAAACAATTCACCTATCAAGACTTATGGCGAAAGATTCCTTAATCTTGATCTAGGTCTTCGTAGAGATTTCAAATGGAGATTCATAATAGCAGACACAAACAAAGCCATTCTAGGAGCTGAATTTATGGAACACTTTGAAATAATTCCAGATATCAAAGGAAAGTTTATAATTGATTCTTTAACGAAGCTACGCAAGCGTGCATCAATTACAAATTTCAACTCACTTTCTCCAAAGTGCTCAATAAACAGCTATGAAGACAAATTTTTGAACATTCTCTCACATTATCCCTCTCTAACTAAGCCTCCATCATATTCCACACCAGTCAAGCATTCAGTCACTCATCATATTACTACAAAAGGGCAACCAACATTCTCCAAACCAAGACGGCTGAATCCAGAAAAATTTAAAATTGCCAAATCAGAATTTGAGCATATGATGGAACTAGGTTTATGCAAGAGAGGAGACGGAGCATGGGCATCACCTTTACATCTAATCCCTAAGAAAAATTCTATAGACTGGAGACCATGTGGCGACTACAGAAGACTAAATGCTGTGACCCAACCTGATTGTTACCCCATTCCGCACATTCAGGATTTCACCCAAAGCCTTCATGGCTGTACAATTTTCAGCAAAATAGATCTCGTGAAGGCGTACCACCATATTCCAATTAACCAAGAAGACATACCCAAAACGGCAATAACTACGCCATTTGGTCTATTTGAATTCACACGCATGAACTTTGGTTTAAAAAACGCAAGCCAAACATTTCAAAGATTCATGGATGAAGTAACAAAAGGTCTAGATTTTGTCTTCGTTTACATTGATGACGTTTTGATCGCCAGTAAAAATGAAAATGATCACATTCAACATCTACATATAATCTTCAAAAGACTTTCCGATCATGGACTAACAATCAATATATCTAAAAGCGTTTTCGGAAAACCTTCACTAGAATTTCTTGGACACATCATTGACAACAAAGGAATAAAACCTCTTCCTGAGAAAATAAGAATCGTTAAAGATTTTCCTCAACCTAATTCGACCCGTCAACTCCAAAGATTTATTGGTCTTGTAAACTTTTATCACAGGTTCATAAAAAATTCAAGTCATATTTTAGCTCCGCTTTATTCACTTTTAAAAACTAAATCTCCCAATGCATCATTAAATTGGACTTCAGACACATTAGAAGCTTTTCAAAACATCAAAAATGCTCTTGCAGAAAACACACTTTTAAACTACCCTCAACCCAATTCTACATTAAGTGTACTGGTTGATGCCTCCAACGTTGCAGTTGGTGGTGTCCTCCAACAACTGAATGACACTGCATGGGAACCAATTTCATTTTTTTCAAAAAAGCTATCCCCAGCAGAAACGAAATACTCAGCATTCGACCGGGAACTCCTAGCTGCATTCCTCTCTGTTAAGCATTTCTCATACTTTCTTGATGGAAAAACATTCATGCTTTTTACAGACCACAAGCCTCTAACGTATGCCTTCACATCAAAATCTGAACGTTCACCTCGTCAAGAACGTCATCTCAACTATCTTTCACAATTCTCCATGGACATACGCTATGTTAAGGGAAGTGAAAACATTGTAGCTGATACCCTTTCAAGAATTGAAATCGAAACTTTCAATCACACGAAGGTTAATCTAGATCTTAATGCATTCCCTGAAATTCAAGAAAAGGACAAAGAACTAAAAACTCTCATTGATAATTCAAATTCTTCACAAACAATCAAATTAATAAAACAACAAGTTCCTTTTTGCAATAAATTAATTTACTGCGATATTTCTACTGGAAATCCCAGACCTTTCGTGCCTGAAAATTTCCGACGACAAATTTTTAATTCTCTCCATAATTTGTCTCATCCAGGAATTCGTGCAACAAGAAAACTAATAACTCAAAAATACTTTTGGCCCAAAATGAATCAAACAATAAATCATTGGTCAAAGTCCTGTTTAGATTGTCAGAAAAGCAAAATTCACAGGCATACAATTACAAAACACGGAATTTTTCCTCTCCCATCAACTCGCTTTGAACACGTTCATCTTGATTTAATAGGCCCCTTACCCCATTCTGAAAATTGTACCCACATTTTGACTGCTATAGACAGATATTCAAAATGGCCTGAAGCCTTTCCGATTTCGGACAAAACTGCAATAAGCGTAGCAAAAGCTTTTTTTCGCGGTTGGATTTCTAGATACGGAGTTCCAGCAACAATAACTACTGACCAAGGTCGTGAATTTGAATCACATATTTTCAAGGATCTCACTTCACTCATTGGCACCAACAGAATACGAACAACGGCATACAACCCTGCAGCAAACGGTCTCGTCGAACGCTTGCATCGTCAAATTAAAGCTGCAATCATGGCAAGCGGAAATACTATTAATTGGATAGATGCTTTGCCTCTAGTACTGCTAGGCATCAGAACATCCTACAAAGAAGACCTGAAGTGCACAGCTGCAGAAATGGTTTTCGGGACAACTTTAAATCTTCCAGCTGATTTACTAACCAATTCAGAATTTAAAAACCCCGATCCATCAAATTTTGCCACTCAATTAAAGAATTATATGAGTAGAATTCGACCTCAACCAACAAGACAAACAAAGCAAAATAATATTTTTTCTCATAAAGACTTAGACACCTGCTCACACGTCTTTGTAAGAAAAGATTTTGTAAAAAGAGCATTATCTCCACCATACGAAGGTCCATTTCCAGTGGTATCAAGATCTTCGAAGTCATTTACAGTTAAAATCAATGACCAAAACAAAGTCATTTCTGTCAACAGACTAAAGCCTGCATTCATAGAAAACACCCCTCAAAGTTTCCACGATTCTTCAATTCTGCCACCTATGCCCGACGGTGCTGAGGAAACTACACCGAAGACAAGTAGCTACACCACTAGCTATGGACGCCACGTACGTTTTCGACTTTAAGTCTTCACTGGCGGGGGAGTGATGTAGCGGCTCCCAAATATTAACTTTTCCTATTTTCATTATAAGTTTTAATTTGTCTAATAACTATTCAATTCAAATATTAAAATTATTCATCTTATAAATATATAATGCTTATAAAATAATTATTCATCATTCTAAATATAAATCATAAATAATATGAAATGTAAATATTTATCTATAATATATCAAGCACATATGTCTAACATTATATAATCTAGAATTGATATTTGACCACACACACATATATAAACAAAAATAACTTCAACATGTAGTATACACCAATTTAACCCTTCTGATAATTTGTATAAATAAATGTAATTAAAAGTTGATTTTACAATAAATAATTTGTTATCTGACTCCGCCTAGAATTCCATGCCACCCATAATTATAATAAGAAAAACAAACCTTTGGGTAAAGAGTTTTTAATAAATAAACTCTTTGCCCAAAAGCTAGTTGTCTTAATAAGATTCTCGTATTAGGTAATTCGGAATATCTGTTGATGGATTGGTATTTTTGGAAGCTGAAAAGGTTTCCAGAATTATAAACGTTGTTGCTTACTATGGATTCGAGAATAATGATGGTACAGTATAACCTCCCTGTAAAGGATAGCTAATTGCAGAGCCAAAGTGTCCTTTAGGTAGAGGTGTCCACTTACTGGAGATGTGTTATATAGTAAAAATGGTAATTTTGCAAATTAAAACTGTCCTTTGTGGAGAGGTGTCTGCTAAAGGGAGGTTCTACTGTACCAATATAATATCAGAGAGGGTCAGCCTTCATTAATAATACAGTAGAACCACCCTGTAAAGGACAACACCTAATTGCAGAGCCAAAGTGTCCTTTAGGGAGAGGTATCCTCTTACCGGAGAGTTTCTAAATTATAAAAATGGTAATTTTGCAAATGAAAACCGTCCTTTGTGGAAAAGTGTCCGTTAGCGGGATGTCCGCTAAAGGGAGGTTCTACTGTATAGGTTATAATAAATTGAAGGAATGATCAGTATATATGGCATGTCAAAACACAGGGGATTTATTGTAACAATTGAGAATATTTCGACTTGGCTTGCTGATTTTCTATTCTACATTGCTCTAAATATTTTCACACTATTTTTAATCGATATTTTATTTTTTAATATACATAATGTCAGACGTAACAGAGAAAATATTTAAAATTCTAAATAGAGAATCATCTTCAAGATGATAAAATATTACTTGAAGAGAGTTATAAAAAATATATATATTTTTAAAACATTACGTTTTACTGGGCTTTATATAAAAAAAATATTAAAAATTCAAAAAAAAAAATGTAATAACTAAAAATTTAGAAATTTTGGTATGTAACATTTTAGCCTTCTGTATTTGACCAAAATTTCTATCCCCCCATGAATAAAAATTACAAAGTCTGGCAAGTTTTAATATTAAAGTTCCTTATGTTTTATTCAATAGCACATTTCAGTGTCCACGCAATTCAATAATAAATATGAATAAATGTATGATATGCCGAGAGCCATTCTGCTGCCAATAGAGAGGTTTTGTTCTAAATTAGAGATATGTATTGCAATATAGGCATATAGCCATTCTTTATATTATACATATAAAATATATAATATATAGGTAAACTATATTATAGCGTATAAAATTGTAACATGCTTTATATTTATTTATGTAAAATATTTAATTGTTCTTTGATTTTTCTTTATAGTTAGGCAGTCGGCAACACTACTTTATTTTCTTCTTTAATTTGGCATAAATTATCTCTTGGTTTATATATTATGGTTAACCTTGTTGTAATGGGGATTAAATAGTAAAATACAAAGTATTGTCACTATCCCTTATTTATAAATAGGAAACGTTAAAAATACACAATATATCTTTATTATTTCCATTCAACAATATCTATGTATTCATATATAACGCAGAATACCACGTTTTAAATCTCTCTTCTGTATACAACGTTTTATTTCCGATGAGAGATTTAAAACATGGTATTCTGTGTTATATTTGTCTGATATATTTATAACTATTTATCTTTACATCTATAAATTCAAATATTCTTTAGATTTTTTTATAAATTGATTGGTAAAGGATTTTGTTTATGAATAGTTTGATATAAATTTAGGAAAGCATAAAGACTTATTGGATCATATACAAGATACATTTATTCGTAGGTTCTTGAATTTGCCTATATATACACCAGGATACATAATAAGGCCAGAAACAGGCCGCGTCTCATTAATAATAACAGCTCTGAAATTGACCTTGAAATACTTGCTGAGGGTGCTGAGTATGGATACATATAGATTGCCTCGAATATGTTTAAATAGAATGAGACAAATATCCTGTGCTACAGGTGCGCCCATCGGGTTTATAAAACAATTAAGCAATTTACTCAATAATAACGGATCCTCGTGGCTTACTTATTGTAATGATCCTGATTCATTAAGGAATGAGATCCCAGGAATATTAAGAACTGCGTAGAGCAAACAATACAAAATGACTTAACAAGAATAACCCAATCAAAGTTTTATTCCCACTATAGAGACATATATACAACGTTTACCACCGAAGAACATTTCTTAAGTGAACTCCCTTTTCCTGTTACCAGATTAATCGCGCAATTTAGAACCCTTTCAATTTTTTTCAAAGAACACCATCTGATTTTAATGAGGGGTGAAGACCTGAAATGCACTTTCTGTGGATCAGGAATAACAATGGAGATGTTGCACTACTTATTTGATTGTGCTGCTCTGTCTGAGGAAAGACGAAAACTAAATGATAAAACGGGGCAACTTTGTCCTTCATTTCCGGCGCTAATTAATGAAATATCAAAGAATAGGTATATAGCGGTGGCGATATTTGGATTCCACAGGATTATATCTCGGAAAAAGGCCACACAGTGTTCTCCCCATCCCTTGTGAACTGGCGAATCCTGTATAGGGCGAGAGGCCCTAAATAAAGGCTTTGTTGTTGTTGTTGTTTGTTGATATAAATTTAGGAGGTTATAAAAGGTACATTAATAGCTTACACAAGCCATCAGCAACTGTATTTGCAGGAGATGCCTTTTTCTTAATATCATACAATTTACACATCTTTTACATATTTATCATACAAGTTACAATATTATACAAATATAGGTACTTATATAATACTAGACGAAAGGCCCGGGCAACGCCCGGGGTTTACCCGAGTGCGAATATATTTTAAAAACGTTGTCTTGGGTGGTCGCTATTGACAGGGTGGTCTGTATAGACAGGTGGATGTATCACACAGCTGATAACAGGGTTGTCTAGAGTGGTCGCTATAGACAGGGTGGTCTGTATAGACAGGTGGATGTATCACACTGCTGATAACAGGGTTGCCTAAGGTGACCGCTATAGACAGGGTGGTCTGTATAGACAGGTGAATGTAACACACTGATGATAACAGGTTTGCCTAAGGTGACCGCTATAGACAGGGTGGTCTGCATAGACAGGTGAATGTAACACACTGATGATAACAGGGTTGCCTAAAGTGACCGCTATGGACAGGGTGGTCTGTATAGACAGGCAGCTGATAACAGGGTTGTCTAGAGTGGTCGCTATAGACAGGGTGGTCTGTATAGACAGGTGTATGTATCACACTGCTGATAACAGGGTTGTCTAGAGTGGTCGCTATAGACAGGGTGGTCTGTATAGACAGGTGTATGTATCACACTGCTGATAACAGGGTTGCCTAAAGTGACCGCTATAGACAGGGTGGTCTGTATAGACAGGTGAATGTAACACACTGATGATAACAGGGTTGTCTAGAGTGGCCGCTATAGACAGGTGTATGTATCACACAGCTGATAACAGGGTTGTCTAGAATGGCCGCTATGTACAGGGTGGTCTGTATAGACAGGTGGATGTATCACACAGCTGATAACAGGGTTGCCTAAAGTGACCGCTATAGACAGGGTAGTCTGTATACCAGGTCTATTAGTATGAAACGCGAAAATTTTCAGTGAATTCAAAAGTTCACCAATTCCATACAACAGAAGATTTTTTATTCAAAGTAATTGCCCTGATTAGCTATACACTCGGACCACTTTTCAGGCAATTTTCGAATTCCTTGTCTGAAAATTTCTATTCCCTTTGAGTCGAATCAGTCAACAAGTCATTTTCGGAGTATGTCTGAGTTCGAAAATTCCTGGTTTTTTAGGGCGTGTCCTAAAGATGTGAAAAGTTGGTAGTTCGACGGCGCTAAGTCTGGTGAGTACGGCGGGTGGGGTTAGAGTTTACAGCCCAAGTCTTTTATGGTGTTTTTTGACCACCGTAGCGTTGTGGGCTGAAGCGTTGTCATGCTGCAGTATCAGGTTGTTGTGCTTTTCACGCCATTCCGGTCTTTTTTCATTCAACGCCTCTCTCAAACTATGCATTTGTTGTTCGTAGCGACTAGTATTGACCATTTTGCCAGGTTTCAGGAGCTCGAAATATACTACGCCGGTCTGGTCCCACCATATGCAAAGCATTGCCTTTTTTTCCGAAGCGATTGGGCCTAGACGTCTGTTTTGGAAATTGGCCGGGCAGGCCCCACGAATTTTGGCGCGTAGGATTGCTGAAGTGGATCCATTTCTCATCAGAAGTTACGATTCGGTGCAAAAATGACTTCTTTTCATGCCTGGCGAGCAGCCCTTCGCAGGTTACCAGACGCCGTTATTGCTGCCTTTCGCTCAACTCATGGGGGACCCATCTGGAAAGCTTTTGGGTCATTCCGAGGCTGTTTAAACGTAGAGAAACAGCACCTTGAGACACCTGGAGCTATTTTGCGAGTTTCTCCTGTATTTGGGTACTGTCCTCATCCAACAAAGCTTGCAGTTCAGCGTCCTCGAACTTTTGGGGCGGTTTTCCATGTGGTTCATTATCAAGTTCAAAATCGCCACTTTGGAATTTTTTAAACCACCTGTAACACTGCGATTTTCTCAGAGCGCGGTTGCTGTAAACTTCCTCGAGCATTCGGTGGGCTTCAGTGGCACTTTTCTTCCAGTTGAAGGCGAACAACAAAACTTCCCGCAAATGGGCACTTTTTGGCTCGGAAATCGCCATTTTCCACGGGCTCCAGAAAATTTTCACGATTTGAATTTTTCTAAAACTGCACGCATGCTGATGCCAAGTGAGTCAAAGAACAAAACGCCTACAACAGCGCCACCGTCGGCTCAAATAAAGTTGCACAGCGGCCTCTGGCGCCCATTTTCGCGTTTCATACTAATAGACCTGGTAGACAGGTGGATGTAGCACACTGCTGATAACAGGGGTGTCCAGAGTGGCCGCTATAGACAGGGTGGTCTGTATAGACAGGAGGATGTATCACACAGCTGATAACAGGGTTGTCTAGAGTGGCCGCTATAGACAGGTGTATGTATCGCACAGCTGATAACAGGGTTGTCTAGAGGGGGGCAGGGAGGCCACGTGTTCGCTGGCAGCCAATGGGCGCGCATTCTATCCGTGAGCTTCAGACATACAGACAAACAGACAGAATAAGGCAAATATATAAGCAGATCGTTTCGATATAAATTCTACCAATTTTTTATTTAAAATGAAAATTGAAAAATAAAATATTTATTGAAAATGAAATCAAAAACATTATTATAATACAAAATATTCACAAATACATTTATTTATCACTAAATATTTAAATCTGTATAGTGTTTTTATTATAAATTTTGAATTTTAGTTTGAAAACTTTTAAACATCGACATTAAGCTTTAAAATGTTTTTGTTAAAATGTTTTTGTTATATTATTTTTAAAACTATCCCTTTTAAGATTTTTTTCCAATTTGTAATAATAAAAGAATAAACCCTTTATATATTTTTTCACAAATATCGAAAATATCCTCTCAATAAATTACAAATGTTTTTATTGTAACCAAAAGATATCTTAATTGAATTCAGAATCTCCTTACTAAAACGAAAAAATAATATATTATATATATATATCTTCCAACAAATACGATTAAAATATATTCACTTTTTCAAAGAATGTTTAATGTGTAGGTAGGTGATTTGTCTCTCTGAATATAAATAGAATTATTTTTGAAACAAGTAAAACGTGATTTGTATCAAATGAACCTTTTTTGAAATGGTGCTTATGCTTTTTAAATTGTTAAATGTTTTTTTCTAGTTAAATAAATATAATAAATGTCCTCAATATCCAGAGTTTTAAACTTATTAATGTGATATATTTCTATATATCATAATTAATATTTATATATGGGTTTATTTCATTTTTAGATAAATTTTAAAAGAAATTTTATTATGAAAAATTTCGCATAATTTTAAAATTATGCTTATAAATAATGTTGATTTATCTGACATTGAGATCGAAAGAAAAATAAAGAACAATAGCTTAAAATGATTGAATTATATTTCTAGAAAAATATATTTAAAATCAAAGACCTTAATTAAGATTCTGATTCAAATATTAAATTTATTATCATTAATAAATATGCTGTTTATCTTATTATTATTATTCCGGATAATTGTGAAAACATTGATACGCTCCTGGAGTCCAAGTTACGCACACTCTTTTATTTTTAAAGTTTTATATTTTTGACAAATGTAATTTAAAAGATACATCAAAATGCAAATGAAATAAATGAAAATAATGATATATTCGATTTAAATAATTCAGAATAGTTATGATAATAATAATAAATATAAATTAGAGTTAAATTTACCTTGTCAGACGAACGCGGAAAAAATAAGTAAAGCAGAAGATTCTTAACAATGGAAGGAAGTAAGATGGCGAGGTACAATCCAATTACGTACTTCAACAAAGTGATTAATAGCAAGTTGGAGAGAATTGCTTAATTGCGGGGCATCAATTCCTTGCTTAATTACTGGCTTTCAAATGTTTTGAAATAGTTAGGAAAATCGTTTGGTTTCTAGAAATAACGTTATATAGTTTGATGAAGAATATATCTTTATTTTGAATATAGAGCAATCCATAATATAAATATATTTAATAACAAGACTTATTTTGGATTGTAATAAGATTATTTATTAATCCAATATTTCGATGGACAAATCTTCCATCTTTTTCGAGGGTTTTTGTTATGAAGCACACAGCAGGTCGCGTTGTTCAAGTGTGCTGTGTGCTTTATAACAAAAACCCTCGAAAAAGATGGACGATTGGTCCATCGAAATATTGGATTAATAAATAATCTTATTACAATCCAAAATAAGTCTTATTTTCAAATATTTTAATTTATTTGTGATTTAAATATATGTAAGCTTCGTACCAAATATATCCAATATGCTCTAAACCAATTTACATATATGCCATAAAACGAAAGGTTATTGTAATGTTAAATTGGTGTTTTAATTTATTTAAAGGCCAAACACAATCTCTTATATATATATATAAGCAGCCAAACAATTTAATATTATATTACAAGCGAGAAACAATATAAAAAACATCAACCGTTTGTTATGTTATATTATCTATATGATTATTATTGATTTCAGAATAATTACAGTTATGCAGTTATATAATAACTGCAAAAACATAGAGTTCATTTAATTAAAAAGGCATATATTGGATCAAAATATCATTTATTTTACCAATATTTCAGTTGGCTGAACGCCAACCTTTATCAAGGTGTTATAACATTTTAAAGTGTGTCAACAACAAACTCAGCGCCACATGTTGTTGACACACTTCAAAATGTTATAATACCTTGATAAAGGTTGGCGTTCAGCCAACTGAAATATTGGTAAAATAAATGATATTTTGATCCAATATATGCCTTTTTAATTAAAGATATTTTTATGAATTGCTCTATTTTCAAAACAATAGAATTCATTATATAAATATAACTAATATAACTGAAATAATAATAAATTAACACGAAACACTAAAATGAATCTCTATATGAATTTTAACAATTGCTTAGAGCATAATGCATTTCGTGAAATATAATTTTCTTTAGAATTTAAAAAAATCTTAGAATAAAAAAGAAAATATCTATAGAACATATAGATAATAAACTATATTTAATTTTTGTTTAGATAGAAATAAATAGAACAATCCAATTTATATGAAAATTTAAAAAAATTGCTTTTCCAATTTTTATTGATATTTCGCCATTTAATAAATTTAGAAATAAGGTATCTCTTGATTTATATTTTTTTCTATGAATTCTATCAAATATTCTGAACTCGATATAAGATATTATTTTTTATATTTGCTTTTAATTTTACTGCATTGAATTTTTAAAATAATATTGGATATAAAAGAATCTAATAATATTTGCATATGTATTTAAAAAAATATGTTATTATTTGTCTGTTAGAAAGGAGTAGATTATTCTTAATATAGATTTATGTATATTTATTTAAATATAATCGTAGAGTTCGTTTTTAATTTGTAAGTCAGGAAGGCGTTTAAGAATATAGAGTTATTTAATAAAAGAAATATTTTAAGTGAGTTAATAACCTATAAGAAAATGAGCATTCTATCTTTCGTAATATCTGATTTCCGTAGAAATAGAGGTATTTAATTTTTACATTTGAAAATCTCAATACCAATTATAAGATACATTATGAATATTTCTCATTGATCAAATATTCATTATGAAAATGTAAGCCAAATCATGTTATTTAATGTAAACAAAGCATCACTGTAATATCACTGAAAAAGTATAGAATACCTTTTACACCTTATTTCCCGCGAGCGTATTTTTAATAGATTTTAGAGATTTAAGAGATTGTGATGGTAAGTAATAAAGGATAGTCTAACTCATTTGATAAATCCTATGAATTATATAAACAAATGTATAAAAATAATATTATTCTACCATAAATCATTTTTAAACAATATTTTAGCTATAAGAATTGGATGAATTAAAGAACAAATGGTTATTTTACGAATAAAAACAACTTCTACTGTCCTTCTGTCGCAGTAAGGATGGTAGTAGTTTGTTCTATGAGTAAAAAAAAAAAACATTCGTAATTTAATGATTTCATTTCTTATATATAGATGGCATGTAATCGCCTTAGAAATAGTTTGAATATATGTTTTCAAGCAATATGTTTGTTTTCAACATCATTTGCTGGGTTAGAGATTGCTTGAAAGAGATACGGTTACATAAACCAATCTTTCCTTAATTTCTGCCTGAACATTCAACGACTCTCTGTCATTTTTTCTAATGGGAATGGTTATTCATCAAATAAGCATCTTCTCCTTAAGGAGAGTAATTAAGAGTAACTGAAGCGTTGGGAATAAAATAAAGAAATATTAGTTCTTGAAAATAAAGATACTTCGGCCAGTTTAATATTTTGTCGAAACGTCGAGGTAATAAAAAGATTTACTGGCCGAATTATTTTTATTTTCAATAACTATGATTGCCAGCCAGGCAGCCTCTATCTTCAAGATAAATAATTATTAGTTGAAATATCTGCATGTTTTTCAAACAATATAGGTATGTGTATAATAAATTAAATTTAAATTTTATCAACATAATTCTTATTGAAGGTCACGTTAAATGCCGTTAAGCGTAAAGATATCACAAGGTTGATTAAAACATTGTAAACAAAGAAACATTCCAGAAGTTGATTGACATGTAGCCTGTCAAATATGAAATTTTCATTTATTTGTTCATCCCGACGAATAGAAATGCTTATTAATATTTATTCTCATGACTCAGAGTTTTTTCTTTTCGAGAAACTACGCAGAAATTGAATTAGCCTACATGAAGGACCGATCTATAAGTATCATGATACACGTAGAAGTTATAGGGGAATGCACCTAGAGAAGAAATAAATCCCTCTTAATCTTGTGATCACGAAGACGTTTCAGAACTGACATAGGTCAGCAAGGTCTTCAAAGAAATCTTTTTATTTACATTTTCTTGTAAATATTTGCGTTTTCTTCTCCCTTTCATTCTTTTTCCTTCTCTACCTCTATTTTTTAAATTAAAATTGAACCTTCAATAGAGTCTATAAAATAAGAGGAAGGCAATATAATTGTTATAAAAGCTAATACTGCCAATATGAATGGTTTAAATGATTTCTGCTTGAAAGAAGATGGAAATTCAGTTTGATATAGCCTGTATTTGATACGTCAACATATTGATCTTTATATTCAATAAGTTTCAATTGAAAATTTTGCCTTCATCACCCAAAAATCGGATAATCCATAATATTCTTTAATTTATATGCAAGTGAAGCGTCTAACTTCAAAATATAATAAACCTTTGATCAATCGTTTAATTCTCGTTTTCCCAAACAATTATCAACTTTCAAACTTCTTTGAATTTGTATCAAAGGTATATCGTATAAAATACATATATTTAAATCAATACCAATACATTTTTCTATATATAAGCAGCCACTATTAGAAAAGATAAAGAAAAATCAAAATTGTTCATACAAGTAATATGCAAATTTGTTTGAAATATATTAATACAAAAAGACCTTACCTGCAGATTATTAGAACCTTAATTAAAACCATTATTAATTCTTAACGTCACATAAATAAATCCTAATTTTATCTTTAAAAAAAAATAACTTGTTAGTCTATATATATTGCATACTAAACAAAGAATAATTTACAAGGGAAATACAAGATTGAAAAGAAGTGTTTTTTAGAAGATATAAATATGGTATAAGAGATAATATATGGACAACTTACCGATTCATATGTTAATTTACATATATTCTATAAAAGGGTGGAGGGTCATAATAAACTGGTATGACATGTGGTGCCGCCTTGCGGTATCGTAAATCTGTCACCAAGCCTGTTGTCCGGCCCTAATGAAGCCCCCCGTGGTGACAAAACGACCGCCCCGACAGCCCAATTTACCTGCAGGAGGTTTGATATAAAGGCTGTCCTATGTATCTTTGTGGTTCTTTTTTCTCTCTAATTGAAATATTTGGAAGTTTTCTGGTATGCAACCTGATTATCTGATGTTTTATTTACTACGTTGGGGGGGGGGGGGGGGGGATGGTATTTCAGCTGACAATTCATTTTGGCATTATTAGATTTTATAACAATTATATTGCTTTCCTCATATTTTATAGACTCTATTGAAGGTTCAATTTTAGTGTCCAAAAAGAGGTAGAAAATGAAAAAAAATAGAATAAAGGGGAAAGAAAACACAAATATTTACAAGAAAATGTAAATAAAAATCTTTCTTTGTTTTTTGTCTTCAAATGATAATATGACAAGAATATTCAATCATATAGAATATTATTGAAGATTCTAAAATAGTTACTAACGTATGAATACAATTAATTAATCAGGATATTTGCAATATGATACATTAACGAGCCATCTGTTATGAAATTCGAAACTATTATAGGCGCGTATGATTCTTTTAAAAATAAAAATTAAAAATTCTACTGCCCTTACTGAAATGAAAAATTAATCATTACAGTAAGGGCAGTAGAAAATTGTTTATTTTTCAAAAGAAACATACGCGTCTATAATAGTTTTGCGATATGTGATATGTTTATTAGTTTTAAAATGACAAGCTTTTTCAAGCGTCAGCTTATCATCAGACCAATTGTTTCTCAAATATTTACAATATGATATTTGATACAATATGATACATGATATGATATTTACAATATTTACAAATTGATAATATTGTTGAGCTGACGCTTTTGAAAATTTTCCATTTTGAACTAATAAAAACCCTTATTGCAAATCTTGATTGATATATTGATATAAAACTTGCTAAAGAGGTTTATTTTATTATATCTATTACTATCAAGCATTTCAGAGCCACAGGCCTTTACAATATTTACAATTTATAATGTAAAAATAACGATCACCTCTCTGTCAAAATAGACGATAAAACTAAGCTCTATCTACGGGTTAAACGAACTTTATTTTTTAATATAAATTTTCATCAATGCACATTTTGATTTTACTTCGCGCAAAACACAAAGATCGAAATCGTTGACACGATTCGCTCTAATAAATTCTAAAATAAGCCTACCTATAAATGATTATTTTTCTGACTATGGCCTTATAAAGGGGGTTATAATATCATACAAGAGGGATTAAGAAATTGAACGAATCTACCAAAGCTGATGTTGTTTTGTTCAATCAAATTATAGATTGATTCCATATCCAGTGTTTATTCAATCAAATCATAGATTGTGATTCCATATCCAGTGTTTATTCAATCAAATTGTTGTGGCTTATTTAATGTTATGGACCTATGCGTTCCGCGCAGAGAAGATATCAAAATTTAGATACCTCTTTATGCATTATAAAAATTAGATAAAGACTTCTACCACCTTTATGATATCAAATGATTGATATTAGAATTGGCAATTTCACAAGTTGAATTATATTGATAAGAACCATATTCCAATACAGTTTATTATTATTATATAAATTGGTTATATATGTAATTGAAAATAGAGCCGTATTCTGAAACATGTATCCATAATATAAATTAATATTTTCTTTTTGGAAGAGCTACTTCGAAGAGTTTCAACAAAAGAAGGATTAGGTTGAGAATAATTACGAAATACTTGTAATTTATGGATAAGAAAATGTTGCGTATATATATGCAAGGATATAGAAAGCAAGCATTATATATATACAACAATGGAATATAACAATAGATAACTAAATAGAATTGGTTAATTGTTCAATTTCAATATAAATCCATTGTCCTCCTTGAAAACTAATTGACTCCTTCTATAAGTTTGTGATAGAGGTTTTCTCTCTTGATATATTAAGTAAATTCTATAATATACAATTTAGAATTGGTTTTGGCATCCAATGAATATAAAGTATCTTTTAACACATTTGTTTATTATTTTTAAAAGAGATAATAAAATATTCTAATTTTGCGGTCGTTGAATAACAATAATATACGTTTTGAATCGTTTTATAGGTATATATACATATACGATGTTGCAATATTTGCCGTTTGTTCTCTTTTGCTCATTATTGTTATCTGGCCGGTAACGACAACGACGCATGCGCAGAGTCATTACATTTTAATCGCTCTTTTTGAGCCATCATATTCGACGACTATGAATAATTATTTAGGTTTAGAATTAACGGGTTTAAAAGTAAATTTTACATATAAATATTTCCCATATCAGTTTTTGAGGGATATATTAGAACGTCTCTGTCTAAATTGCAATATGTTATTCCAATTTTTGAATTAAGTATACCACTTTGTGCTGCATTGGAAATATTTAGAGTTTCGAATGAATCTCCTTCCATTTCTGAAAAAGTGAGTATAGGATTTGATCAAGATTTTTACCACTATAGTCAGAATCAATTGACAATCCATTAAATATAGGAATAATATATAAATCAGAATCTATTTGAAGAAAGAATAAAAAAATACTTTAAAATATTGCTCCTCCTTTCTTGGTTCATTAATAATATATTTTATTGATTCTTTTAAATAATCAATAAGCAAAAAAATATTAAGCAAGCTTTCAATATATTTATTTTCTATTCCGTTAACAACTATAGTTTCTGGCTCAATGTATTAGATCCGCTAATAAAACACCTTATAGAACACATGGATACCCTTTGGTCACTTCTGGAGGTGTTCTCTTTTTTAAAAACGAGTTTTGTCAGATCAAGTCAATTTGAATTTACAGATATTTGCTTATGGAGAGCTCGTGATTTAATAATTATATAAATTTCAAAAATATTTTTTGAACTTTGACTTTTCATTTATTCTCAAAATTATATTATTTTAAAATTTTATAGTATCTTTTGCATCTTTGTCATATAGATTTGAGGCTATATACGTATGAGGTCTTTCATAAAAAACCCTATTAAGAAAATATTCAAACTATTTAGCCAGCTCGAATATTAAAGGGTAAGATCTATTGTGTGAAAGAGAGCCATCGTTTATTAAGGTCATAAAATTCTATATCAACACATTCCATACTTTATCATTCATTATATTATTGCATTTATATATGCATATAAAATGATTCATTGTGTTTTGATGTTATTACTGACACACCAGTTTATTAGATATTTTTATGTGCAATTAATTAATTTTTCTGCTAAATATTTTATGATTCTCTAACTCATTAATCATTATTATATAAAATGTATATTAAAAAAGGGCATAATGGTAGATTGGTATTCTTAATAACCTAAGTTATAATTCCTTATTTCATATTTCCTTAGAAATTAACTAACTAACCCCATTATTATGAATATATATCGAATAATCTACAAGGTGTTCATGTAGATAACTCATTGATTCATATTTCCTTAGAAACTATTCAATCCTACCTAACATTGAAAATAAAAATAGTAGATATATATATGTTATGAATTAATTTGTTTGTTGTTAGATAAAGGGTTGATAAGAGAAAGGATCGATAAGATAAAGGGTTGAAGGTGCAGTCGTGATTAGAAAAATATAATTATTTACCGTCAGGTAGCTTTTATTTACAATTACTTGAAGAAAGATTACACATTAGTTATTTTTACATTATATAGAATTTATAAAGTTAATCCTATTCTAGTGATTCAAAAGAATAAATATGTTAACTACGCATATTTACAACAAAAATGAAAGTCATTCTAAAAACGATGATAACAAAAGTAGAATTATTAATGAATAAAAATAAAATTATATTTTTTAAAATATAGAAATATTTGAGTTTTTAGATTATATAATATATATAGAACTATCTTTAGAACTGGGAAAGATAGGGATGGGAATTTTGAGGGAATAGCTTTTGTATGTTTGCTTTTTCTCCTTGACCTTTCTCCTTGTATTTAGCCAATTTGTTATTATGTAAATAAATGAATTGACGCAAATATCCCTGAATTTGGGATATCGCGTTATAGGATGTTAAAAAAGTTAATTAATAAGTATTTATGAATTATGGCCATTTTATTCGATATTCGTAAGTTTCTGTTTGAATGGGGTTCAAATTTTCTGAAACTGAATTGAATAATTATTATTGATCGTAGTAATATATTCTGTATATTATTAATTTCTTTTATATTTTTCATGGGTATAGATATTTGTTTTTCTTTGTTAATTATTTTACATTGGTGAGAGAAAAATGAAATTTATCGATTTTTTATGGATTCTATAACTTTCTCTGAAAAAAAAGGAAATGTTACATGATATGAAACAGGATTTTTATGTTTAAATTTATGTTTAAAAGGTATTTAAGGAGAGATTTTTTTAAAAGGATAATTTTCGTCAATATTAAAAATATTATTTATTGTGTGTGATTATATATTGTGTTTGTTGGACATAGGGTATATATAGATATTCCAGAATATTTTGAAAATAAATACTTTCATTTTGGTTTATTTTTTAATTATTAAAGATATGCTATATGCATAATATGTTAGTTTTCGCATTGTGGAAAATTGACTCCATTTCTACAAAATGGGTGAGTTTGACGACTTAAAGCAATTTCTTTCCCTATATATATTTGCAAGAATTCTTAAAAAAATATAATTTTGGAAATATATCCTTTAAAACTATTAAGTTAAATATAATATCTGTACCTTTGTGTATGTAAATAAAGATTTGTTATTATGACCCTTTTAGAGGAGAATGAAATAATTCCATTTGCTTACTAACGATGACAGTACCCTTCATTGAGATTTGGGTTTGTTTATTTGATACATTTCCCTTTTTTATAAAATTATGGTGAAAACATTACTTTAAAACATCAAAGATCGAATTGATACCGTGACCATACATGTTGTTGTTGTTTCTTATCCCCTTGTGTAAATATTACACGGATTCCATGAGTTCATGATCTCATGGAATGAGGTGTAGGGGTGCAGCTTTCGTTGATCATGGCACCATGATCCAGGCACACTTTGGTGAAAGTCTGATTTTGCCTGTATTTAAAGCCATACATACGTTTCAAAAATGAACCATGTCTAATAATGGAATCAAGAGAAGGCACATATATTCAATATCTTTACTAAACGTTCTTACAAAATTTATTGAATTCAATTTTAAATATCCCTTATCGTTTAAGACAGCTTGTATTCATTTGAATTTTAAAATAAAAACACAAATGCAATTCTTTTTCTAAATGATTTATTTTTCTCTTTATATATAAATGTTAATCAATGGAGATAAAAATATCCCATTATTTCATCCAACAATTGATTCTCTTTTTCCAAGATTTCCCTTAAGTTATAAAATGACCCTTGAATCTGACCTCCTTTTGATCCATAATGGTTCTTGGGAGTAGATTGATAGTGGCGCTTTTAAATTTTAGTCTTTTTTTGGGCCCTTGGTTGTGACCTAATGGTGTTTTGCACGCTACCATCGACCGAGGGGTGCCAAACCATAGCTATAGAGATGCGAAAAGAACAAAATAGTTATAAATAGTTAAACAACGAACTTTTGTACGTTTATATAAAAAAAGGCGTACCTGAATCTGTTTAAAAAAAAAGAGAAATTATTTCTCAAAATATTTCGAGGGATTGTTCTTTCTTTATCAATTTATTGCAAAATAAATTTGATTTACAAATTATTGTAGATTACGCGTTAATAGTCATTATCATATTCATATATCCATTAGTTGATTGCTCACGTCTATAAATGTTTATTATTTTTAGAACATCTTCACGTTTAGTAATAAAGTTAATCTTTATTACATAACGAAGGTTGGAAATGGTATTAATATTTACATGATAGCATATATCTCTTTTCTGTTGGCCCCTAGCAAATTTTGCAAATATACGGATCTTCCTTAGGCTAATGTATTTCCGAGTGTTAACCGTTTATATGAAATCCATGTTAAGTAAGTGTATTTCAGCAATAGGGGTGTTTGATCTTCTGGTTTTTGCCTTTCAGGACGAAGTTTCAAATGCTGTACCATAATAATGGTTTGTGTGTGTGTGAGCAAAGCATTTTGTTTTATTCGATCAATGTTATGTCCTAAGCGTTAGAAAATTGCTCGAAGAAATGAATGTTACATATATTTAATAATAAAATATGTTTATCGAAAAAAAAGTATTAAACCACTTATAGATTTTATGAAAAGGGGGGCATCGTTTGCAACTGAATAAGATGATGGATCACTATTATCAATCAGCAAATTTCAACCATCATTTGATTTTTTTCGGAAAGGTTGGTCAATATACATTTTCTGGAAATATCAGAATACACCATCAGCATTTGATTTTCGGGTTGCTAATCTTCATATGCGTAGTGAAGGCTGTTAGTTGAAAGCCTTCCACAAAAGGAGCTTGTGGCATCTTTTCCCCAATCAGAAAAGATGAGTATTTATAGAACAGAAAGTGCATAAAAATGTTATAATTAGCTTTTAAAGAGTTTGAAAGTAGAGAAATAGAACGATATCAGAGTTATAAATATACAAAAACAACAAAACCTTCATTAAGACACTATTGTCTTACAAGGGGATTCCCCTAAAAGGTTATATATGTACATGAGTGAGGAGGAAAAGCAATTTAGAGGGGGGGGGGAGCAATCAACCATTGTCTGTGGAGTTGAGCACTTCTTCCCTCATTTTATCAATCGCTTTGAAAATTTTTAAAATATTTATAAACAATTGTTTTATCCAGCAGGAGAGTAGTAAACATTTTATATACATGTTGTTCATTATAGCGAGTTAGCCCCGATATTTTGTGAATTCCCAGTCTCTTTTCCTATAGAAATGGGCATTGGAATAGATAATGGACCAAATTGCCTTGAATGACGGCATTGCAGAAGTAGCAATTATAAATATATAATATTGTAACATAGTATTTATTAATTTTATTTATAAAACATAGTATTTATTAATTTTATTATTTTTTTTAACAGAGGGGTCATTTTTATGTTTATATCTTGCGACTCTGTAAATTTCCTTCGTGGCTTATCTTTTGTTTACAATTCATAGTTTGTCCTTCCCTGAAATAAATTGCTGTTCCCTCCTGAAGTTTTTGTCTTCCCTAATTTTCCACGTGGCAATATAATTAAACAGCACCCCCGATTGGTCAATTCTTAGGAAAAATTAATGAATTACCAGATAGTTGATATATTTTCCGATAGATGGCGATGAGAAATAAGCTATATTCAATTGTAGGAATAGGAGATGTCCTTTCATCATACTATACAATGTATCACCTATATCTCTTTATTTTCTCGACTTCAAGCTCTTCATGCTTTTAAATATTTATAAATATTCTAACAATGTATACCTGGTGATTAATATAATATTTTCATAGAAGTATAGTTTTAATTCAAAAATTAGAGTTGAAAAAACACACAACGCAATAATAAGAGTTTAATTAAATACACTATTATATATATGTATAAATCTCTATATAAGAAAATATATTGTATCATCAATAAAAATAATAATTAAATTATTCCAAAATTATTACTATTCAGTCTCTCATCTTTCTATAAATAAATATAACTATTTCTCCTTTCTTTACGCTTCGAGTATATCTTCTATTTAATTTAATAGTAAAATAAATGAAGCAAGAAACACTGAATTTATCTTCTGCTCGCAAAATATTTTGTTGTTATTGTAAATGTCACACTTAATTTGGAATATGTTTGTTTTTTGTCTTGAAAAAAAAATAGTAATACCTAATTACAATTCATCGAAAACAATTTGTTTTATTACGTTCTTTTGTTTATATATTAAAATAATAAATCTATATTTTTTATTTCTTTCGTGTTTGATTAAAAATTATAAATTTCTTTCTTTATATTATTCAATTCAATCAATGTATATTAAAAGTTTATAAAAGTGATTAAATAAAAATAGTCTTTTGTTATAAAATATTGAAGCGTATAAGTTGTCTTGTTTTGCCAAGTTATATTATTATTTATATATATAATCGCAATACCTAATTAAAATTCATCGGAAACAATTATTTTTATTAGTTTATTTTTGAATTATATAAATTAAAATGATAAATATAAATTTTTAAATTTATTTCGTTTGCTTAAAAAATAAAATACTTTTTATTTTATATGATTCATCATTTTATTTATTTATATATGCATATATCACAAATGTTCTATTTATAAATATATATTAAAAGTTTATAAAAGTGATTAAATAGAAATTGTGTTTTGTTGATAAAATATTGAAGCGGGTATAAGTTGTCTTGTTTTACCAAGTTAGGTTAAGTAGATAGTAAAGGAAATTAGTTGATTGTGCCATCAATCGTCTAGTCATTAGTTCGACCTAACCAACACAACTGTCCTACTCTGTGATAGATGAGACGCCGGATTAAATTCCCGCCAAGATCATCATCAACTTCACTTCCATCGTCTGAAATTTAATACCCACTTTTACCTTTATTTTAGCTTATATTTATTTTTATACCTTAATATTTTCAAAGCTTTTTTTTATTTTATGTGTGTGCTAAATAATATTTAAAAAAAAATGGCTTGTGATATTAAATATTAGAAAAAAAGTTAATATATTAAGTACTTGCGAAATTTCTTTTAATAATAAAGCTTTAGTGAAATATTTTTGAAAATCAAAATAAAACGTAGAATTTATCCCCCATATTTTAAATTGTTGAGCTATTTTGAATAAAATTAAAACAATAGTATCAATTTTTGCAAAATATATAAATTTCCCCCATTTTTTTAATTGTTAAATTATTTTAAATAAAATAGTATCATAATAAAACAATAGTATCATATTTTGAAAAATATATAATTTTCTCCCATTTTAATTGTTAAGCTATTTTAAAAATAATTAAAATAATAGTATCATATTTTGCAAAATATATAATTTTAGTATGATTATATTAGTATTTTATATCAATATCATTATAATATAAATATTTGATTATATTTTTGGTGTTAGCTTATAGATATGATAAAAGGTTTTAAAATGTAGTGTACCTATTTTTCCAATTAATATATTTTAGTAATTCACACAACACGAACATCTAATCATGCTGAATATATCAAAGAAATAAAAGTGTTAACCTTATTATAAATCTAAAATATTACCTATCTCTGATTAAAAATATATATACATCCATTTCCTTAAAGGAATTGAAAAAAAAATCATCAAAAGAAAAAGGATTTATAAAACATAGATTTCACCTAGAGCTTTGATATAAAAAATACTTTTTGTTAAATTAGACATTTTTGTGTGCAAATGTTAATTAGTTCACTAAAAATAGAAAAATATTAATTAAACATACTTGTCCAATTTTCTAACTTCAAATAATTTATTCCTTTATTTTTTTTTAAATACCTAAATCTTTACTAATTAACAATTGGCAATTATTAAATTGTTTGAAAGAAAACATTTAATAGTTGGATATTTCATAATTAGAAAAGTATTTTGGTTGTTATGGTTATATAAAAATGAAATGAATTGAATAATTAATTTCACTTTACAATTTCTTTCTGTATAAAAAAGAATATAAAACAAATTACTTATCGATTTTTTTTAAAAGCTTTCTTTAACTTTCTTAATTTAGAGATATAACTTTAAATTTTAAAAAGAAAATGACTTTCTTTATATGCCTAAGCTACCTTTAAATTGTTTTTACCTAAAACTAGAAAAATTGTTTGATATTTTATTTTTTTCAAGGCTTAAAGGAGATTTTGGAAATAAAGAAGCGTATTTAGAATTGTTCGACTTCTTGTTTTAAATATTATTTTAATTGAATGTATTGTAAAATTTATTTATACATTCTCTCAAGCTTTAGACATCATAAACGCTTCTTCAGGCGCATATGACAAAACGAATCTTAATATTTAATTATTATATATCTATAATATATATATTATATAATCTGAAATGTAAATATTTGATTTTTTAAAAACATATATTTTATTTTCATCATTGACTATTATTTTATTTTTGACTATAGATTTAGAACATAACACTTTGAATATTGTTTTAAATATGTATAGTTAACCTACCTATTTTTTTTTAAATCACGAATATAGGATTCATATTATAAATTCTATATTACTGTGAAAAATATTTAATGTGTAATTCTTTTCAAGTAATTGAAAATTAAAACTACTTGGTAAGTAAATAACTATCTTTACTTTTTTCACGACTGCTCTTCCAATATTTTATCATTCCAACATAAAAACATTATACTCATAATATTTATATATATAGCTTTTTTTTGCACAAGTGTATGAGGCCCTAGAAGCCTATTTATAAGCTTGGATTTCTGTTGATGATTATGTTGATTATCTAAATATTTATTTTAACATTTGTAGGAATGAACCACAAAGGTTTGCTAAATTATGACAAAGGCCAAACTGAATACCAGCTTTATTGTGTATTCTTGCCTGAAATTCGGCCCCTGTAACTTTACAAGCTTAAACATATTTTAGATAAATCATACTTATTCTGAAGCCGCTCCTGTACTGATGAGGACCATAGCTCGAAACCATTGTATACAAGTTGGATATTTGTCTGAAATTAGAAAACTAGTGTAATGGCTCCTTACTTTTCACTATCTCAATTTTCTTTTCCAGGGTGATGCACATAATGATTTGTTCTAATGCATAATTAGAAGAAGAGGGACTTTGATTGGTATATATAATTTTGAAATGTATTTTTTAACACTGAACTATTAAATAAATATATAACAATTTCTATTATTTCTATAAATTGTTGTTTCAATATATGCACATATGAAAACAATTCGGTTTTAAAATCTAGCAAAAATAATGGGAATACAAAAATAATACGTGGATAGTAATTAATACATAATAGTTATATAGTGTTTATTTTTGATAATTAACATTGAAAAACAGATGAAAATTGTTTTTAATACCGAAGCAATCCTACAAAATGCTAATATAGAGTTTGATTTTTTTACATATTCATAAGAATAACTAATTAATAATTTGTTATATAGGAGAGTATACTTAACTATAATGTTATAGTTAAGAAGAATGGTTATTTAATCAAAATATAGTTTTCTTACTAACAAGACTAAACTAACAAACTCGATCCGGCAACGTTGCAGATTAGCGGGGTGGGTTTAAGAAATTACTCGGTGGAAAAGTTGAGAGATGAGAATTTCTGAGATAATTGATGGGATGGTCTTCAAAATTATTTTATAAAATACTTTCAAAACTTTCCCAGGTGCTACATTGTTCAAATACCGATGAAGGTAAATAGGAACTGTGTATAATATATTTGATAAATATTTTATCATGGAAGTTAGAATATTTAATAGGTAGAACTCTGTTTTGTTAACTTTTGTAGGGTATAGCTGCTTTTGTTTTTGAGACTATCTATTTACATTTTATTGTTACAGATATTTCATTTATTTAACGTGCTCTAACTTTTTAATGTATGAAATTACCTCATCATATCGCAATCTATCGTTAGAAATCAATCTTAAATCTAAAAATATATCTTAAAGTAATTGTAAAAATTGTTTTTACTGCGAAATTATATCAAAAGTACCAGGAAAACTCTCCAGATTAATTATCACTATAAGTTAATACCTCCAACAAGGTACAAAGATATATAAGAAGAAAGAAGACACACTAGATCTATCTCTCACTATAACCCAATCAATACGTCCAACAAGGTACAAAGATATATAAGAAGTAAGAAGACAACACACCAGATCTATCTCTCACTATAACCCAATCAATACGTCCAACAAGGTACAAAGATATATAAGAAGAAAGAAGACACACTAGATCTATCTCTCACTATAACCCAATCAATACCTTCAACAAGGTACAAAGCTATATAAGAAGTAAGAAGACACACCAGATCTATCTCTCACTATAACCCAGTCAATACCTCCAACAAGGTACAAAGATATATAAGAAGAAAGAAGACACACCAGATCTATCTCTCACTATAACCCAATCAATACCTCCAACAAGGTACAAAGATATATGAGAAGAAAGAAGACATACCATATCTATCTCTCACTATAACCCAATCAATACCTCCAACATGGTACAAAGATATATGAGAAGAAAGAAGGCCAAGAAAACACACCAGATCCATCTCTCACTATAACCCAATCAATACATCCAACAAGGTACAAAGATATATGAGAAGAAAGAAGACCAAGAAAATACACCAGATCTATCTCTCACTATAACCCAATCAATACATCCAACAAGGTACAAAGATATATGAGAAGAAAGAAGGCCAAGAAAACACACCAGATATTTCCAGAAAACAGCCCGCGGCCACTCGCTCGCTCCCCAGACACCCACCTCTAATCGTCTCTCCAAATTTTATGCAAATATTATTCTTAGCTATTGATGTAGATGGCGTTGTGAGATTCTCACATTCTGGGACTTCCTTCACAACATGACAGCTCAAGTCTTTCAAATCCATTCAACTTCAAATACCGTATATACATATATTCTCTATTGTACAAATGTTTCCATCTTCAGACACTTTCAAAAGTTTTATTCTAAAATATTTTGTGATAATAATATAAATTTTTAAAGATTTATCGAATATATAAAGAGAAATAGGCATCAGTAGGGCCTTTATCAAAAGTTGAAATATATCTAGTAAAGTAGTTTTTTAAAAATGGTCGTGGATTTTACTTTATCAATACTAACTATTTGAAATGTTTCGATCTTCCAATGACGATGGTATATTTTTTCAAGGGTACTCATGAAGCATATTCCATGTTCCTTATATTTTTATATTGATAAGAAACTAAATCATATTAAAATTCAGAGAAATCCATCATAATTAATTTTTGAAATAAAAACGCTTAGTATTTGTGCAAGAAGTTATATCTATTTCCGATAATAATTAAAACTACACACCACATCAGTATTATAAATAATTATCTTATACATTCGTTAGAAAATAAAAAAAAATGGAATGTGTATATTAGGGAAAATTTGTATTGATGTAAAATATTCTAAAGGGCGAAAAGAATGAAAAGAAAATGGTAGGATGGAGAATTTGAACTCGATCACAGAATTGGAAGAAAAAAATGAAGAAATAAAGGAAGGAAATCAAGTTGAATAATAGTAGAGCTATTGTGTGAAAAATTGTGAAAAACAGAACCTGAAGAAGAATATTCTATAGAATCCTAGAAATTATATAGATACGAATGGATTAGAACAGTTCCCGGACATTTATTTTGATAATTGTCATCCAAAAGCGTGTTACAAGAGTTAGGCCCACAAGTATTTTTATATTTTGAAATACATCGAATAAAACAAAACGCATTAGTCTTCTTAATTGCCATTATGTGAAAAACAGAACCTGAAAAAGAAGATTCTATATAGAATGTAAGAAATTAGATAGATAAGAAAGATTAGTACATTCCCTTGACATTAAAATACGACAATGTCATCCAATAAGTCTGTTGCGAATAGTGCCCTTAATTATACCACCAAAATATTACGAATAACAAAACACTAGTCTTCTTAATCTTCATTTTGTGAAAAACAAGTTAGAAAAAGAACCTTAAGAAGAAGATTATATGACATGCTACAAGTTATGCCCTCAGTTTTTTCACATCACCAAATTTTCCGAATAACAAAAAAAAACAACAAAAAATACTAATCTCCTTAAAATTACAATCAATCTTCTTAGAAAATAAATCAAATAAAAGGCAACACAAAATAAATCAAATTTTGTAGCCAACAATCCTATTTTTAAGCTTAGAATTATTTGTATGAAGATTATATATGGGGTTATTATTAAAGGAGGAGATTACATATTTGATATCAGCTATAAAATATCCTTTGTATATTACAAAAATAACTCTTTATTATATTTTATTTATATGCAAATATTAACTCTACTCACGTTCAGCGTGTTTTGCTTCATATCTATAAAAGGAATATGTAAACCATATTCAATGATTTTTTAAACATTGAAACGGTGATAGTGGATAGCCGAAATATTGGTATGCAACTTTCATGTCAATGGGATATGATTAATATTCACTTAAATATATTTTTAGATGTTTTAATATTTTCAATTCTTAATGGATATCCAAGATTTTCCATAACTATGAATTCTTTTGTTGGTGAAGCTAATATTGGGGACTACTGGAATGAACCGCTATAATGTTCCTCAGTCCGTCACATTGAAATTACCAGGAGAATAAGGGAGGCTTGTTGGGAATTTACTGCTATGGATGAGACTATTTCACTTTGTATTGAGATTTACAGTTCTGTCTTGGAAATACACTTTATCCTGATGAATACCGTAAGGCTAAATGGGTTTAGAAATTCACTATCCTCTAATATATATAGCAATTATAATGTATTGCTGTTTTAATTGTGTTTCCCGTATGTATTATAAGAAATACATTTGAAGTTGAATGTATAAAAACCTATTTCACTAATATTTATTTATAATATTATAAGAAGTTATATTTAAAATATCTTTTTGAAGATAAACACGATTGGATTTTTCGAAATTGTTTATTCACTTCCTACACAAATGACTATATTATCATTTTTATAAAGCCAAAAATTGTTCATTAATTGATCAGATTGGATTATATTTATCTCTATATAATCTGTTGCTATTGATTAAATGGATTATTAAGATCCAACCACATATGAATAACCATCTCTTGGAGTGGCCAGAAGAATGTCAAATATTTTAAACTATCTTTTATTTGGGAATTCCTACTTTGTTTTTATAAATATCTTAATAATACCTTACTAAAGATCAATAAATCGTTAGGTGAAGGGAATAATCAGGCAATACAATATTTAGTCATTCATTCTGTATCATATAGTAGTGAAGTATATTTATTATTTTACTAACAGAGTATCATTTTGTCGTATTTTATTTTTCAATACTCTGTGTGAAAGCTAGATTTTGAATAGGAACTAACCGGTAGGTGGTTGCAGGTTTATTAACCTAAAAAGGTTTTTATTTGGCATCCCGTTGTTTTTTTTATTTCTTGTCTTGCTAAATGCAATAAATAATTCTTTTGTTGCTTTAAAGAGAGTTGTAATTATTTAAAATACTACACATTTATATGTTTATAAAATACTACTCTGTAAACTAACCTCTGTGCTTATCTTTATTGTTTATCATTCATAGTTTTTTCTTGCCTTAAACTGCTGTGTACATCCTGAGTTTATATTCCCCAATTTTCCACGTGGCAATATAAAGGAAATTTGTTAATGTAGATATATATTTACAAAGACTTCAAGCTTATTTAAAAATACATTGTTCACACAAATTGGATATTTGTTAATAAAATCAAAATTTTTACGACTATTTTAGGTTACTTTATTATATAATAAATAATCATATAACCTTTTAGCGCTGTCATGTCATTCATGTTTACACATTTATGTGCAGATACTTTTATCCTAAACAGAAGAATCGTTCAATTAAGAAGCTCTAAACTAATTTTTAAATGAAATATAAATAGTTGTAAATATATGTGAAGTGAATATATACTATTTGTAACGTTTCCTATTTAGAAATATGGGATAGTTTCAATACTTTGTGTTTTAATATTGAATTTAATAAGAACAAGGTTAACCATAATATATAAACAAAATAAAACTTATAGAAAATTACAAAAAAAGAAAGAAAGTATAGTGTTGCCAACTGCCTAACTATAAAAAGAAATCGAGAAATAATAAAATATTTTACATAACTAAATACGAAGTATTTTACAATAGTAATAAACCAAATATTTGAATTGCAAAGATAGTGTAATATAGAAATTGGAATAAGAATAATTTGAATAAGGGAATACAAAATACAAACTGTATTTGGAAGTAAAATGAAATAATTTATAAGCGACCATCTAACTCTGATGAACAACCAACCACCTGTATCGAATTATCAATAACTTGACCTAAGTTTACCCAACCTCTAATGAAAGACTACCTCTAGGAGTATCCAAGTCGATCGTTAAAATTCCTCAAGTTCAGCTAGTGTTATGGAATTCAGCTGGATGGCATTCTTTGATGCATTGTGAGCAGAATGAAAGTTTTGTTATTTAGATAGCTTCTGGTAGATTTATTGATTATTGGTCATTATACACTTATAGACAAAACTTAAGTAAGTGGAATGTCTTTGATATCGCCGGTCGACTGTTTTTTGAAAGAGTAAAAGACAATATTGTTTAAATTTGGTTATCTCGTTTGTCTTCAATAAAGATCACTGTATATCAAATCTCTTTCAGAGTTATTATCGTCTCAATATCGATACACATGTTAAAAGGTACAAATTCATCAAGTGTTCTCCATGTTTTATTTGGTTTGATAGATTTATGTTTATAACTGCTCCTGTTTAAAAATATAAATCGACGCAATTATCCCTAGTCGGAAAATCGCGGTTTCTGTGTTGGAATAAATAAATAGATTAACTATTACTATTATTGATTGATATATACTTTAGTATTCTGTAATGTTTGTGGTATATTAAATGAGTGTTGTTGTTTTTATTCATATATGCTCTGTGATCAATTAACTTATTATCGAGTTTTGAGTTGTAATGTTTTACATCAACCTTTTTTCTAACACTTTACTTCCAACATTTATATTACTCTCTTTCGTCCTTTCCAAGAAATTATTTGGCTAATGTTTATCTTCATGCAAATTCTGATTGATCTGATATATAAAAGGCGATTTAAGTTTACTTCGTCTATCAAGAAATGTGCCCTGTTGCTGGAGACCCGTTGGCGATATACCATCTTACTCTATATCAGTGGTAGAGTTACCTTGTACCTAATCATTGTACATAGTATCTATAAATTGATTTTTCGAATCATCCTATCATTGTACTAATAATTGCGAATACTGTGCACATATGTGTAATCAACAATATATCAATAAATCTTTTTTGAATGTCAAATTTTCTTTAAAAGCGTGTGGAGCGTACAACGCCTCAATACCTCAAACAATGAGATATGTACAACGAAAATTGAATTAAGAAAAATTTGTAAATATCTTCAAAATTACGAATATTGAGTGTCATTCAAGTATGTTCTGATGGAATAACTGGTTATCGTATGTTATATTCTGGAATTATTAGAAGACAAATTTGCTATAAAATATAAAAATAAATAAACAGTAGCAATGTGTTTATTTTCGTGCAAAGTACAAGCTTTCGGATCTTTATAATCTTTCTACAGGCATAGCTATGACTGTAGAAGGATTATAAAGATCCCAAAGCTTGCACTTTGCACGAATAAAGAAATGTATTGCTACTGTTTATATTCTTATTTCATATTCTGAAATGTTGTGTTGGAATAAGTAGATAGTAGATATTATATTCAGATATGTTAGATCAGCCGGTAATTGGTTGTTCTGGAATGTTGGGTAGTGAGACCGGGGAAGGTAGTCCAAATGTTGGGTCTGAAGTAGTAAATCCCAGCAAGGGCGGTGTCCATTCCATTCTGGAATGTTGCGTTAGAATAAGTAGTTATTGGAGGTCATATTCAGATATCTTAGATTAGCCGGTAATTGGTTGTTCTGGAATGTTGAGAGTGGGTAGTGAGACCCTGGAAGGTAGTCCAAATGCTGTGTCTGAAGTAGTAAATACCGGCAAGGGCGGTGTCCAATTGTATTTCAAATTCAGATATGCTAGATTAGCCGGTAATTGGTTGTTCTGGAATATTGGGTAGCAAGGCCCTGGAAGGTAGTCCAAATGTTGGGTCTGAAGTAGTAAATCCCATCAAAGGCGCTGTCCATTCCGTTCTGGAATGTTGTTATAGGATATGTGGTTATTGGATGTCATATTCAGATATGTTATAGTAGATTAGCCGGTATTTGGTTGTCCTGGAATGTTAGGTAGCGAGACCCTGAAAGGTAGTCCAAATGTTGGGTCTAAATTAGTAAATCCCATCAAAAGCGATGTTTATTCCATTCTGAAATGATTTGTTCGAATAAGTAGGTATTAGATGTTATATTCAGATATGTTATAGTAGCCGGTAATTAATTGTTCTGGAATGTTGAGAGGGAGTAGTGAGGAAGGTAGTTCAAATGTTGGGTCTGAAGTAATAAATCTCAGCAAGGGCGATGTCCATTCCATTCTGGAATGTTGTGTTCGAATAAGTAGTTATTGTATGTTATATTCAGATATGTTATAGTAGATTAGCCGGTAATTGGTTGTTCTGGAATGCTGGGTAGTGAGGAAGGTAGTCCAAATGTTGGGTCTGAAGTAGTAAATCCCATCAAAGGCGCTGTCCATTCCATTCTGGAATGTTGTGTTACAATAAGTAGGCATTGGATGACATATTCAGATATGTTATATTAGATTAGCCGGTAATTGGTTGTCCTGGAATGTTGAAAGTGGGAAATGACCCTGGAAGGTAGTCCAAATGTTGGGTCTGAAGTAGTAAATCCCAGCCAGGGCGGTGTCCATGTAGGGTGGACAGTAATTGACAGGCTGTCATCGCCGACAGATCTTCCCGCTGCCTCTAGGTAATAAATCGTTCAGAGATAAAATTGATGGAGACTGGTTTGGTGTTTGCGGCCGCGGGCCTTTGGTTCCTGCAGGCATTGTTCGGTGTACCGCACGCATTTTTCTCATTCCTATTATTGATATTGTACCAAAGCCGACTTCATGTAAATATATCCATTGTCATTTGTTTATTGTAAAAATACAAAATATGTAAATTAGTTAGAGACATATAAAAACTATCTTTTGTTTGTTGCGTTGGTTAAACTTCTCTTGCTTATTAAATTGCTTTTGATTGCCAAACGACTTGCTAATTATTTCAACACTACAATATAACGAACATTATGTACATATATTTTTCACATGAACAGCGTATTCATGTTAATTCGGCTTCTAATACACATTTCTTGATTTCTAAGTAAGCCTCTAGGACCGAATATTTGGTCGATAAGATACAACCTGCACCACGCTAACGATAGCCAACAGCTTGAAAACCGCGTTCGTTATTGGCCTTCTTGATTAATGAAGAAAATGGGTTGCTAAAATATCATGGAACAAGTCATATCAACGTTTAGTTGATTTTTGTTCCACTAGATGGCGCTCTGCCATCAAATATGCTCAAGTGAACGATCAGAATATTCCTATTTTGCTTTATAAATATATTTTTATATATGCCACAAAATCGCTACTTCCATTTTAAAAGCCGAAAACAATGTATGTTGTTGATATTCTCTGCTTAGAACTCGCGGATTCTTATCAAAGAACATGCAACAGCACCACATTTGGAAAATTCTGAAAAATAACTTAAAAATTAAATTTTTAAAAATTTTAGAACAAATGAAGACAAACAACAAAATTTAAGAATTTAAGGCTTTTGGCTTTTGTAAGCGTTATGGAGCCTATAGGAAATGATTTTGATAAAACCATTTATATATATATATATATATATGAAGTAGAATAGCACTCCACACCATTTTAACGTTTACCCTAAGATGGCTCTTTTTATAGATGGTAATTAATAAATACCAAAACTACAAATTGATCAGTAATTATTAAAATTGGTCATCACACAGCTACAATTTCGATTTTAAATTGTATAAACACCGAGAAATCCTTAGCTAAAACAAACTTGAAACAAACGACCTTTTGGAACGATGTTTAACAAGTTTTACCGTAAATGTTCCTTTTTAAAGAACGAAAAATCGATATTTTAATTATTTTAAGAAGGAATAACGACTATTCCTATCCTTAGGGATGAAGTGCGAAAGGATGAATTGTGAAGATTAACTATGAACGGAAAAATAAAGTGTCCAGGGATGGGAATTGGCTTAATTTTAAAAAAATAGATAATCGAGTATCGCCTTTTCAGTGATATACGCTAACTTATGCACGGTGGATTATGTGGTCACTGAAAATACGTCGTACCTGTAGGCTGTTGTTGGGTTCGGTGCTACCTGGAGTATAGGAGCTCCATCTATGCTTCATTCCTGTGGTGAATCTGTATTAGACAGGTGGTCTTAATAAAGCTCTATATGTGTGTGTGTGATAATCGAGTATTAACTATTCGAATTATGAACCGGTAATTGCGTAAAAATATCTTCAATTATTCTTCTTTATTTAACTATTTCCTTTTTCTTTAGGAAGATTAGATGCCTTAAATAAAGCATTCTATTGTGATATATTTTATTTTAAGCATATTATTTTATTATTTATTAATCAAACAGGCGCGCGATATTGAAATATTTGCGCCTATTACAGAGAAAACAAAATAACAAAACAAATTAAAACTTAGAATTAAATATTTACAGATTTACATATATTAATCGACAGAGTTCATTTTAAGTAAATATTGATTTTATATAATAAATATATAAATGAATGGGCGATTTATTCTTTCTTTTATTGTATAGATCTGTGAAATTATCTCTCAATGATGCAGAATTTCATGGTGTTGAATAGGTCTATCAAAGTTTACCATATATATTCAACAAAGAGTTTTTTCTATTTTTTTATATTTATTACTACCTATTTTATTTATTTCTCCTGACAAAGACAAAGGAGTTTTGTTGAAACGTTCAGAAAAATAAAAACCTCTAACTGGCTGTAGTGTCTATTTTTCACAGAAATACTATCATTTTGTATAAAATTTTAAGAAAAGTGCATGGAATTTGAAAATAAGATTGATAAACATATACATTGTTCATCATTTAATGTTCAAATATTAATACAGTTAAACCTGTCTATAGCGCCCCCTCTAAATAGCGCCTCCCTCTCTATAGCGCCCGATTTTAAATACGTAGTACGATGCGATTTACATTAAAGTGACCTGTCTATAGCACCCCTTCTCTATAGCACCCTATTTTGGTGAGTCCCAAGAGGGGGCGCTATAGACAGATTCAACTGTATCTAGTTTAAAATTCTTTATATTTTTAATCGTTACTTATTCTTTCTAATTTTGGTACCTTTTATAAAATATCGAACAATGGTTCTGTCTATAGAGTAGTCCATAAGTCCTAAAAACTTTATTTTTATTAAAATTTAAAAGGAAAACTAGAATAAAAATATATATTTTATTTTATGTAAAAAATTAAGCTTTAATCTATTAGCTAAAATAAAATATTTATAGTTTTTTTTATTCTAGTTTGCCTTTTAATTTTTAATAAATAATAAAAGGGTTCGGGATTTATTGGCCACCCTGTATAATAAATATATATAAATAAACAGAGTAATATAGTCATATATATTTTATACACAATAAGAATCATCTTTTATTTTATTATTTTTACCACTAAATATTAGCTAAAATAATTTAATATCAATATTGTTGCTTTTAAATTACGATTAAAATTATATTATGAAAATATACCTTTTGAATTTTTATAAATAGGCTTGTATATATTTACATTTTTATGAATAGAAAAATATTTATATAAATATATACGCATTTTGGGAATTGTATTTATTTCAAATATTCAAACGTGGATATTTCTTGTAAAATTGGGGTAAGATAGAGTATAGGAAAGGGTTAACCATGTATAGATCCAATTTAAATTTTCCAGGGGAGATTTTTTTCTGTAAAATTTTCTTTTTCTTTTGATACACTTTTGGTGGTATAAATATTTACACTTGCACGCCCTCTACCCACAGATGAGATACATATTTCCATAGATCCGTGCGGGCAACAAATTCCACACCTGACTTCTGTTAAATTTGATCTTAGAACAGAGAGATGAAGAGATTTGGCGGGAATTTATAACATATCAGACGAACTTATGATTGACTTTATACCTTACATTACCGTAGAAAATATTACGCATCCCTCAAAGTTATATAAATTTAAGAAAACAATTCAAATCTTTTAAAAATTGCATTTGAAAACCTGGAAAATTCCATGAATAAATTCGTCTGCTGTAAAATATATTCGTTAATCATTGTTGATATTACTTATAATTTTAATAGAAGCGAAATTAATGTTTGCTCTAGTACATTTTAGACCTTTTTATTTTATTATTATCACCTTAATTATTTTTACCTAATAATAATATATTTTATTAATTTATATATTCTGAATATAGAGCCATCCATAATATAAATATTTAAAAATAAGGCTTATTTTGGATATATAATATAAATATTTTTGAATATTTTATCAAAACCGAAAACTATAATATATAATTATTTTCTGATAGCTAGAATTCCCTTAGCAAACTAATTGTAATTTGAAATGGTGTATAAAAAAAAATATATATATATATATATATCGTCCCTACAACTGCAAACTATCGAATGTGAAAAATTCAATTTTGAAGGAGAGAGAAATGAAGAGACCATGTGGCCTACGCTCAGTAGAGGAAGGCATTGAAGGAGGGAGAAATGAAGAGACCATGACATGGTCTCTTCATTTCTCCCTCCTTCAATGCCTTCCTCTACTGAGCGTAGGCCACATGGTCTCTTCATTTCTCTCTCCTTCAAAATTGAATTTTTCACATTCGATAGTTTGCAGTTGTAGGGACGATATATATAATATAAAATAGGCTCATAGTGTAATGTTTTAATAGACAAAATATTTTTATTTAAAATCACTCTCAATCAAAATTATTTTGAGATTAGCTCTTTGTCTGTGGGCAATATGTGATAGTGCAAGTAGGCAAATAAAATTTTGAGAAGTGCTGTAGCTATTTGATCAAATACTTTTATAATTTCTACGAAGAATTTTAATTCAGAAATTTTCAAGTATTAGTACATTGGTCATCTTTTAAATACACCATTAATCTATCATAGATAGAAAGATGGAAAGGGAGGGTAGGAGATTGCTTTCAATTAAGGCAAGACATATTATGGCAAGTAATTCTTTAAAAATTATATTTCAAGGCTGTCAATTATATTTTATAGTAGGGAAATAAATAAAAAATGATATATTGGTATATATAGATAAGAACTCTTCACTATACAGGGTGTACCAGGTAAATTGGGACTAACTTCTCTCACGAAAAGAACTTTGACGTGGACCAAAAGGTAAATCCCAGGAATGATCGCTGGATCTGTAAAGACCCCTCAGAGATACCTGTCGTGATGCACACGAAATTTCCTGTCTCCGTAATGGTCCTTGGCGTTATCAGCAGTGAAGGTGATGTCATGCCTCCCCATTTCTTTGAGAAGGGCCTTAGGATGAACGCTGACACCTACATCAATGTTCTGGAGACCGTTGTGAAGCCTTGGATGGACATGGTGGCCGCAGGAAGGAAGTATGTCTTCCAACAGGACTCAGCTCCAGCCCATAAGGCAAAAAAGACACAATCGTGGCTGACACTTAACGTCCCTAGTCACTGGGGTCCTGATATTTGGCCCCCTAATTCTCCAGATTGCAATCCCCTCGACTACTATGTATGGGGCGTTGTTGAGAGAGATGTCAACAAAGCTCCTCATACCACCATCCAGTCTGTCAAGAAAGCAGTTCACACGGTGATGACCCAAATGGACAAGGTCATCGTCGCCAAGTCCTCTGCTTCATTCCGCACTCGCCTCGAGACTGTTGTAGCTAATAATGGAAACTACATTGAATAAATAAAAACTATATCCTTTTATCTACTACTGCGTCAAATTTCATTCGGATATTTTAATTTTTACTTGCAAAAAATTTCAGTTAAAATACCATTGTTGAAATTCCCAATTTACCTGGTACACCCTGTATATATATATTAGATAATAAAAGGCATATATTGGATTTAATAAAATATTAATTTTGCCAATATTTCGGCTGGCTGAACGCCAACCTTTATCGAGGCATTAAATTTTTGTATACACAAACTCAGCGCCGCATAGTGTTATAATATCACATTATTATCACGCATATTATAATGCGGCGCTGAGTTTGTGTATACAAAAATGTAATGCCTCGATAAAGGTTGGCGTTCAGCCAGCCGAAATATTGGCAAAATAAATATTTTATTAAATCCAATATATGCCTTTTATTATCTAATGTATATATATATTTAAAAAAGGCATATCCTGACCAGGAGCACATGTGCTTTACAGAAGGCAGAGCGCCATCTAGTGGAACAGATATATATATGGAATATATATATATATATATATATATATATTCAACAAAGATGCATATTTTAGATTTATAATTATTTTATTGTTCCAATATTTCGAGGGGCAACTCGCTTCTCTTTATCGAGGATGTTTGTGGTTTGACTAAAACATGCGAGCACGCGTACACCACTCTTGTTCTCTACAAAGCCAATGAAAGATTTGTATCTTTGATTTAAATATTACATTCAGTATATATACAGCTAACATTTATATATAATATTACAGATCAACACCATTATTATCATTTTGTCCACACATTGTACGTGAAAGAGAGATATTGGAAGAATAAAATAATTATAAATCCAATATATGCATCTTTGTTGAAAATAATTTTAATTATGGATTGCTCAATCTTAAAATATATATATATATATATATATATATGAAAAAACAATAGAAAAAAATAAAAGATAAGTGGGTCAGGTGTTTATATTAAAAGTAAAGAAGGCATCCCCTGAACACGAGCACATGTGCTTTTTAGATGGCAGAGCGCCCACTAGTGGAGCAAGAATAAACTAAACGTTTATTTAGCTTGCTCCGAGATATTTGGCCAACCCAATTTTTTGATAAATCAAGAAAAGCCATCCACGAACGCGTTTCGCGCTGTTGGCGCTCGTCAGCGTGGAGAAGACTGTAACCACTGCGACCAAAAATATTTTTTGGTCCCAATGGCTTTCCGAAAAATCAAGAAATGGGTATTTAAGGCCAAATTTGCGTAAAGACGCTTAACACATGAAAAAACAATAGAAAAAAATATTTTTGGTCGCAGTGGTTACAGCCTTCTCCACGCTGACGAGCGCCAACAGCGCGAAACGCGTTCGTGGATGGCTTTTCTTGATTTATCAATAAATTGGGTTGGCCAAATATCTCGGAGCAAGCTAAATAAACGTTTAGGTTATTTCTTGCTCCACTAGATGGCGCTCTGCCATCTAAAAAGCACATGTGCTCGTGGTCAGGAGATGCCTTCTTTACTTTTAATATATATATATATATATATATATATAATATATATACAGAACCATAACTGGTACCTAAAAAAGGTTTTATCTATTATACTTATCTAACTATATATACTATTATACCAAGTTTGAATATAGCGAAATCCTTCAAAATTAAATTTGGCCATCTTTCAAATATTAACTTTATAATAACAACAACAAGGATTTTATTAGGGCCCATTGCTCTGTATGGATTCGCCATACAACAACAAAATAATACAGTATTTTTTTCTCCCTTTCCCCATGTGCACGTGAGCCTTTGTTTGAAAAGGGATTTATTTACACATCTGTTCTTTATATTAACTTTATAAATATATTTCAATAGTTTTGCGCAAGAACGCATTATTACAAAGACCACATTTTGTATTTTAAATTAGATATATTTGAAAATAATATAAATATTTATAAATACAGTTAAGTAACTATAATTAGATGCGTGATACAAAGAAACAATATATGTACATTATTAATTAGTTACATTATGCTAGTTAAGTTTGAAATTTATTATTTATATAATATATATAAATGTATAATTAGGGATAAAATACAATAGGATGAGAAATAAATTTGAAATATTAGACAATATTACGAGATTTATATTTGTTTTAAGCATATTTCACAGTATATATTTATAAGCTCTTAGATGAACCTGTTTTAACTCTAAATACACCGAATTCGGTTAAATGAATAAACAGACGAAAGCAAAGAAGTTTACCAAACGAAAAGATAAATTCAAAAATCATTAGTTTTAAAAAATCATTCTTTAAAATTCTTTAAAATCATTCTTTTATTTTTCCGTTTATCATTACTCTTAACAATTCATCCTTTCATACCTCATCCATAAGGTTAGAAATAATCATTATTTCTCTTTAAAATAAATTTTTATTTTTCGTTGAAAAGAAAAACATGCGGGATAATTTTCAAATGTCGTTTTATTACACAAGCCGCATTATATTGTATTACAATGTATTAATTATTATTTTGTAATAAAAAAATGACACATAATTTTTTGTATAAATATATTATCAATATTCAATATAAACAGAAACACTTATATAGATTACATTTAGAATATTTATATGACCATTTAAATATATGCGTGCTGAGCTTAAAAGTTTTATTACCTTCTAAAAGTATTTTAATTGAAATCTTTAAGAGTATTGAGTTTTCCTATTAGGGTAATGACTCATTAAATGTCTTAATTGATTTTATATTTTGGGTAATTTTAACTCTATATAAAAGCAATATCTGATTTGAATAATAAATATATTTAAATACTTGTAGAGAGAGATAAAATAATTTAGGTAAGTTCGCATTATTGAAAACAATAAAAATAAAAGGTTATAAATATATTAATATATTTTCATTTTAATATTTTGGTAAATATTTGCGAGTATTCCTATATATAAATTGTTGGCATATAAATTTAAACTAATACTGAATATATATGAAGATAATTATTTTAAATTTAATTTATTAATGATAGGTATTGAGAAATTTGGGATTAAAATTTAATATATTAAATAGTAAAAAGGCATATATATTGGATTGTACATAAAATATAATTCATCAATAATGCATTAAAGGATAAATGTAAAAATATATGTATCTATTAATACATTTGAAAATAAATTAAAATGATTTAAACAACAGTTTAATATATATGTGGATATTTTAAATTGAGTTATAGTAATAGCTTTTATTTAATTTTTGATATATTGATTTATAAGAATTTTCTTCTATATTATTTTAAATTCTCCAAAAGAAAAATAAAGATGATATAAAATAATTTAATTGGCCGGTAAATAAGGAGTTTGGCACCAAAACGTTCCCATAGGGCCTCGGGAAAGACATGGGCTCTAGGGACACAAAGAACAACTCGCTATCTACAGAAAGCATGGGCAAAAAAAAAACCCATGAGACTCTTTCGTAATGAAAATGGACGAGTAATTTCTTTCCGCAGGTCTTTATCCCCCTAAAAACGTCGTTGCATTCGAATTATGTGTAAAATATTCTGTTTGTGGTAAATTATTTCCTTTTACAAGCCCTGTTCGTCTGGTATTTAAATATGCAATCAAACAAAATATATTCTTTATCATTTATATCAAAAGACTATTTTTATGCTTTGAATCTTTTGCTATTTTGTTTATTTAGATTCCATAAATATTCATAAAGCATTTTACGTTGAAATACCGAATATTAAAATATAATTATCTTGGGAATAGCACAGCTTATAAATATATATATATAATCTGAAAATATATTCTAATAGTTTGAGTTTTTAAATATTATTTTATAAAGGTTTTATATATTATCCATTTTTAGTCAATATTCTCTTCAAATTATATATTTGGGATTTATTTTAAAAATTATATTTGAAATCTCTATTATTAAATTCTATATATGTGTTTTTAAACTTGTAAAACGAATACAAGCACTTTAAATAAAAGGCATATATTGGATCAAAATATCATTTTTTTTTATATTTCAGTTGGCTGAACACCAACCTTTATCAAGGTATTATAACTTATTAATGTGTGTCAACAACAATCTCAGCATCACATATGCCTTTATATCTAAATACCTTTTTAATAAAAGTTTTATCTATGAATTGCTCTATTTAAAAAATATATAAGTACGTTAATTATTTATAATGGATATTATGTAAAAGAATATATGTAAATGCGCATTTTTTTGTCACTCGTTCCAATATAATACTTATTTACAAATTATATTGTAGGTTTTTAACTTTTAATTAGCCCTTTGAAATTTATATTTGGACATTTTTCATTTTAGTTTAGATACTTTCATTTTTATTTAGACATTTTCCACTTTAATTTAAACATTTTTAATTATAATTTAGACATTTTTATAGAAAAGTCCATGTGTCTATATTAAAATGAAAAATGTCTAAATATAAATAAAAATTGTCTAATTAAAATTTAAAAACCTATATATCTTGCTGTAAATATATTTTTATTTTTAAAACCTTTCAAGTATATTCTTTATTGTATCATTTTTAAAATGAGAAAACTATATATTTGAAAAATAAAAAAAAAATATTAGATTTTTAACAATATATTGATGATTTATAAGAATTATAGATTATAGAGAACCTTAAATTTCTGATTTAAAACAAAACTGGTATTTTTATATCAGTGATATTGGTTTCTTTTGAATAATATATATATATATATTAAATCTCCATATACAGAAGTATATTTTTAATTGAGCAGGTTTCAGTTTTTAATTTGTTTTTAGTATTGTTTATTGAATTGTATATAAAATGAATTGTATATGAGTTGCTAAAATGTATTTAGGCGTAAGTATCCCAAGCTAGGATATCGCATCTGATATGTCAAATAAATAAAAATAATCCATTTCAAACTTTATAGTTAAAAAAGTATATAATAATATACATTGATAAATTAAATATTTTATGATCCAATATTTTTTATTTTCAAATATAATTAAATAATTTCACGCAAATGAATTTACTGACAATGCGTTTCTTTTAAATATCATCAAATATTATCTCTACAGACCTTACTTATATTTGATGATATTTAAAAGAAACGCATTGCCAGTAAATTTATTTGTGTAAAATTTAAACGATAGATGGCAATTTAATTTAATTTAATAATTAAATAAGTTTATTATTTAGATATATTAAACATATACTTTCAATATATATATATATATATATATATATATATATATTAAATTTAGATTAAATTAAAGTAAAATATGAGTAGAATATAAAATTTCCTATCGTAAACGTGCTTCAAAATAAGCAATTTTGTTAGATATCAACTCAATTTTAATAAAGTGATCTCATTCAAATAAGATAAAATAAGCACCATAATAAGATGCTATTAAAACCTTTGATATATTTTATTGAATTAAAATTTAATGTTTCTATATATATAATAAAATTTGATAAAAATACGATATTTATTTCTGGGTTTTGGAGACTGCAATGTATATAGACAATGTAAAAACTTAAAATAAGATAATATTATTTGATTTCAATATAATAATATTATATATATTATTATTATTATTATTATCTCTTAACCTTAAATACTTAAAATAAAACAGGAAAAATATTAGTAGTTTTATATACTCATTAAACTCTATGTAGCGTCCAAAAACATTTTAAAACTTTGAAATCAATAAAAACCATTTCAGTTCTACCCCTATAAATGAATTTTCTATAATATTGACAGGGCCAGAAATTTATGGGCAGAAATATATTAGGCCTAATTACCGTGATATAATTAATAATCCTGTAATGTCGCAGTAAAAATGTTTAATTAATTAAACCAGGTTAAATCGGTGACGCCAAGTTGCTAAGCCTACTTTTGTTGTTTGCTTCACCTTATCACCTTCTGGTAAATTACAGTGTAGTTAGGTTAAGTTACAATGGCCCATCTGGACTTCAATTAAAGGTCAATTTGATGCTTGTTGGCTTTTCTAACTCATTAACAACATTGCTTGCCACTCGGTGCCTTTTTGTTTTAATTAACGAATTTCAAGAGATAGTTACTAACCATGGTTTACAAGAATTAGCCCTAGTATACCTTTTATTGCAGGTTAACCCTAAAAATACTATCTGAAGCTATAGAAATTGCAGAAAATACATTAAATTTCAAAACTACAAACATTTCTCACAATGAATTTATTTTTTATTTATTAAAATTCTAGCTTTCAAGTGATAATTAACATGTTTAATTAAAAAAAAACATCAACCCTAGCGCAATATTGAAAACTCGATTATTTTTTAATTAAGCCTGTTGATTATCGCTTGAAAGTTTGCATTTTTAAATAAATAAGAAAAGGAAATTCATTGTGAGAAATCTTTGTAGTCTTAAAAAAGCCTTCAATAATTTTACCTTGAATATTTGTTTGTGTGCAATATTTTACAGTATATTTTACATTTCTATAATAAGATTATTTGTTTATATTTATTATAATAATTATATTCCTAGAGATAATAGAAAAGAAAAAACTGGTAAATATAAGTCCATTTTGTTTCAATACATTTTTATCCGATGAATTTTCTTTGTATCATTTCTTTTATTTCTCTGGCTTCTCCTTTTAATTTTTAATCATATATAAATATATATGTGATATCTTGGGACCTCTGGGACCAGTGTTACCTGATGCTAGACGAACCTCGATGTCAACTCTACCGTGCAGTCGTGGTGGAAGGCGACACAGCTGGGCCAAAGGTGAAATAAACAAACAGAGATTCCACTAAGAAGCGTCTGACGTCAAGAAGGAATGGGAATGAGGGGAGAGAGAGATCTTTAGAGCAAGTGTTACCGTTGGGATCCAAGCGCCGACTGCCTATTCTAGGTTCTCGATTTAACACCAAGACCTTTCTTCTTTCTAATTGGTTGACCTATTTAGGTGATTCTTTCCTAATTGGTGGGACTTTTTCACGTGGCCGTTGGCTATTGGTTGACCTACTTAGGTATTGTCTTCTGATTGGGCCTGGCTTATCTCTTTGACGGAAGATATAACCGGCCTTGCTCCGGAAATACGGGGCGTTACTCGACTTTTATGGTTTCCGCGATCGTAAAATTGACTATAAATTTATTAATAGTGGTTCTAACTTTAAGCTTCTTTGCTAGGCCTTACTTCTACGATCACCTAAGCCTGATTTGTTTTAACCTTAACTTTCTCCTGTTAGTCTCCATTCCTTCTATCTGTACAGTTGCGATACTTTATTAGATTCTTACGCGGTACAGATTGATGTTAATTGAGGTTTTCTATGTGCAGTACATAAGAAGTTATATACAGTCATGGGGTGGAACATGTGGTAGTAGATATCTAGACTATTTACAACAATTCCATGGTCTTAAATCATCACAGATGGCCCCGGATGTGAGAGGGTTCATATGGAGGGATTTAAGAGAGCGGAATAGGAAGACTGTTATTAAGGAAGTAATTTTTAAAAATTAATTGAAATGAGTTGGTATTTAACATGGGGTTGATTTCTGTATATCCATAAGAGATAATAAAGCATAAACAACTAATACTAAACATACAAGTAAAAATAAAAATATGAATAAAATATTTAATAGAGAACATATAATGATTATAGGTGAAAATGAAAACGATTGGATGGGACAATCATGATCTCTTCGTGATGGGCGTTAGAAAGGGTTGAAGGGTTAGTTATCACTTGGTTGAGGCAATGTCACTTTGACTCAAGTCCCAAACCATTTAATGTGCACGGCGCGGAAATCCTAGGCCATGTTTCACATGTAAATTTAAGGACCGAAATAAAGTTACAGTACCACAATCGAAAAGTATGATAAGGGGGATTGTTATGGGTTTTAGTAATTAGTCGTTAAGACGTACGCATGCAGGATAAATGAGGGCGAAGATCAGTGACCAGAAATCAAAGTTTTAATTGGAGTCGTCAGGGGCTTAGCGAGAAAAAGAGTAAAATAAAAAAAAATGTGCCAGCGTGTGGCATGAGAGTGCCCTGGAATATATAAAAAAAATACAATTTGCACGTATCCAAGCCAGAAGTAGGGATAGGTAAGTCTGGGGGACGGTGTGTCAAGATTGTTAATTACGAAATCAAAGTAGGTCAAGTCTAGCCTGCGAAGGAGTTAAAAGTTCCTGCGGAAAAGGGTTAGTATTTATCAAGAAGTAACCTTTAAAGTGGTTGTTTAAGAGGTTATTGAAGATTGTCCTGTTTTTAGATCATGATTTTTAGTTTGATTATAAAAGAATATATCATTGAGATATGAAATTGCGAAATTAAGGCTTTGCATATAGCGTTAAAGGATTTGAAAAATCGAAAATAGAATTGCGAAGTTAAATGCAAAGTAATCTTTAAAAAAAAGTAAAAATAGTGATGACATGATACAAAGATTAACACACTACAGCAGTATATAAGGGGTAATAGAAAGTGAAAATATTAAATGAGAAAAAAAAAAGCAATAATGTACTCGATAGCATTGACATGGTGGCGGAAGATGAGACAATGTAAATAACATCGAATTTATAAAGTGAGAGAAAATATAAAATGACAAAATGCAAATTAGTCATATAAGCATGAAATATACTTGAGATTATTAGATATGAAAGATAAAATATAAAGTTGATTATAGAATAGAGTCATAAAGCAAAAGTAAATAAGTTTTGGTAAAATAAAATAAAATGACACTAATCTAAACTGATTGGTTGACGTAAATAATAAAAAAAATTATAAGAGCTATATAATGATTATATACAAGATATTAAAATGAAAATTTAAAAAAAATGTTCATCGAGAAAGAAGAGCAAGTAAGATTATACATAGAAATTATATATCGTGAAAGAATGGAAAGTTGTAGGCCAAACGTAATGTTCCTGTTTTTTAGGATGGGTGGAGAGAGCTTTAAATTGTCCTCGATTGATATCTTTGGTCTTGTTGGCCTAAGTTGTTCTAACTTATCGAATTTGTTTTAAGTTTGATGCGACTCGTGGATCACATTGTTTCCAACTGTGAAACTAACTGAGTCCTAATGTTGTCGATTTTTTGTTCCCTGCGCCACGTTTAGGTGAAAACGTGATTCTTCCTAAAGCGGCATTTATTCTGTTAGTGGACTGATTTGTTAGTAAATGTAAACTAACGTGTTAAGCAAGTTATTAGTAGCTAAACGGGATATTGGAGTAGAATAAAAATAAAAGGCACGCACTAATATTTGATTTAATAGGTAGCGAAAATCCATTAGAGTGACATCGGGGTGGCGACGGGCCGTAACAAGATGTCGGCTGTTTGTTTGCTCATCTCCCTTCGAATTTATTATTAGCGATTTCCGGCGGTGGCGGGCATATTTATTTGGGTCAGAGGCCCTTTGTGGGGGCAGCTTGCTTTCTTTCAACTTATTGGAAGATCTCTGCATTAAGGTGCAGAAAAGGCGCTGAGCAAGTCGGGGGTATAAGACGGGATTTCTGCGCGTCAAATATTGTGGGACATAAATGGCCGAATTCTATCAAGTGGACATCAGGTGTTACGCGAGGTGTTGGAATTAGAGGCTGGGGCGCGAGGAATAAGATATCTTCTGTATAGTATTTAAGTTTGTTCACATGAACTGTATCATCTTCTTTATTTAGGGGTCGATTGGGTCTGTTAATTCGGACTACGTTTGAGGATATTATTTCTATAATTGTAAACGGACCTGTGAAGTATGGTGCCAATTTTCCCGTATCGGGATGTTTATAATTTTTACGAGGACTAGGTCACCAATCTCGAAATGCGGGGCTTGATGACCCTTATCATATCTTTGTTTGTCCCTTTCATGCTTAAGCTGTGTTCTGCTGGAGGCAAGTTGCCTAGCCTTCTGTACGTCGGGGAACGGGTTGTAATGATTTTTTAGTTCTGGTGGGATGCTATTAAACATCAAGAAGATCGGTGGGAAACCTGTGACGGTGTGCGGAGATTGGTTATAGATTTGGACAACTTGTTTAATTAGTTTGGTCCAAGATGTCTTCGGGTTTTCGAGATAAAGTAACCTTAGTTTTCCAGTGATGGTGGCGTTCAATCGTTCTATCAATCCGTTAGCTTGCGGATTGTTACTGGTGGTAAGTAATGGTTGTATACCACGAGATAGCAGAAATTTGCGGAATTTTTCGGAGGTGAATGCGGGCGCTCTATCCGAAAGTAGACGTTTTGGAGACCCTTGTTGTAGTACCTTTTTTAGGGTTTGGATGTACGTTAAGGTACTTGTAGATTTCGATGGGAATGCCCAAGCGTATCTGGTCAAGTGATCCACTATAACATGGAGATACGTCTTGGAGTGTCCGTATTTCGAAAATCCGGCTGTTGTATCTATTGATATTAAATCGAACGGCTGTTGTGGTGGGGGAATTTGTCCTAAGGTGCCATAAGGCTTACCTTTGGGTCTTTTGATGATTTGGCAGGTATGACAGGAATTTACAAATTTTTGTATGGATTTGGCCATATCTTTCCAGTAATACTGAGTAGAGATTAGGCGAGCCATTTGGGAGATACCGGGATGGTTGTATTCGCTGTGAACCTGGTTCATAAGCGAGTGTTGAAGAGCTTCGGGTATTATTATTCGGTTTACACCTTTACGTCGTATGGTGTGTAGACCGTTGACGTCTACAGCGACACTGGTATCTGTGATATTCGGTTGGTGTTTCTTAATAGTACGGGCACTGATAAATCCACAAAATGGATTGCGAGAAAGCAAATCGGCCTCGTGTTGCTGGGTTCCCTTGAGGTACTGTATTTCATAGTCGTAAGTGGATAGTCTTAAACTCCACCTAAAAAGTCGTCCTGACGGGTTTTTAATAGTTTTAAGCCATTGTAGGGCTTGGTGGTCGGAGTAGACAGTGAATTTGGTACCGGATAGATAGATGCGGAATTTTTCGATGCTTTCTACGATCGCTAAGCATTCTAACTCTGAAATGGTATAGTTGCGTTCGTGAGGGCGTAGTGCTCTACTGTAATACTGTGTGGGATGAACTTTTCCATCCGGATGTACTTGTTTGAGAATTCCTGCGATTCCCTGGGTGGAGGCGTCACAGTACAAGCGGCAGGGTAAGCCATCCTGATACAGATGTAATACGGGCTTACGTGTTAAGCTCTCCTTGAGAGCCGTGAATGCCTGTTGACATTTTTCGTCCCATTGCCATTTAGTGTCCTTTTTAAGTAAATTGTTGAGTGGGGTTCTGAGACGGGCATAATCTGGTATAAACTTGTTATACACGTTGACGGCTCCTAAAAAGGACTGTAATGTTTTTTGGTTGAAGGGAGGTTTGATAGCGTTAATAATATCGAGGTTACGGGTCTGCGGTGTGTAAGTTCCGTTCTTAATAGTGTATCCTAGAAATTCTATTGATGTCTTCAAAAATTCGCATTTTTTATAGTTTAGTTTAATATTTTCCTGTTGGCAGATCTCCAGGAATTTTTCTACGTGTTGAATATGCTCTTCTAAGGTATTCGAAAAGATAATAAAATCATCGAAATAGTGGGCTATGAAGTTTAACTTATATTTTTGGAATATTTGGTTTATTGCACGTTCAAAAATCTGTGGTGAGTTGCGCATCCCAAAAGGAAGCCTACAAAATTCGTATTGCCCGTCTAATGTCACGAAAGCTAAAAGGTGACGGGAACTGGGATCTATTTCGACCTGCCAGTAGGCAGAAGATATGTCGGCTGAGGAGAAATATTTGGCGCGTGAGAGTTTGTCGAGTATATTCTCTATCAAGGGGAGAGGATGGACGTCTGGGGCAATGATTTCATTAATCCTACGATAGTCAACACAAAAGCGTTTTGATTTGTCACGCTTGGTGACAAGCGTAATGGGACTGGCATAGGGAGATACAGAGGTTGTAATTATACCGTGTTCCAGCATGTGTTCGATCTGTGTTTGTATTTCGAAAATTCGGATATTGTATCTGTTGATATTAAATCGAATGGTTTTTGGCGGACTTAGGAAAAATGTTATTCATTGATATCGGGTTAGAATTGAATGAAATTGCGACTATCGACGTGGACAATGTGTGGTTAAATGTGTCACAGGCGCACACTTTGGCCTGAGAAGTGAAAGAGTTTTGTGGCGTAGCTCTGTGACACGAAGCGAAAAAATTGTAAATGAAAAGGTGTCACGTGAAGTCTTTGTTTTGTACAAAATCTAATCTGTTTTACTAAGAATAACAAATTTACTAAAGTCATGGGTGCTGGTTGTACGAACATATCGATAATTTTTATATTGTTAGTGGATATGACACGTTTAATGTGAAAAAAATAATTTTTTGTGTGTGTGTTTAGTAGGGCGACGTAATAAAGCTTGTGTGGCTCGAAATTAGATTTGGGTGTTAAGTCGCGCATTAAAAATTGTTGTCAATTGGAAAAAGTTATGTGAGAGGGTGTTGTATATTTTGTTGAGAGTGATTTGTCGATATTTAATATGCATGTAAAATGAAGGAGTGTAGTTATGTGGGAATTTAACGATTGGAATAGTTTTGGGAGGCTGTGACTTAGGTTATTTCTGTCTAAAGCTATGAAAGAAAAGGATATAGGGGCGTTGAAAATGGGATTAGGAACATTACAATAAGATTAAATAAGAGTGTTGGAGTTCACCACGTGTGAGCAAGCCGTTCCAGGAGGGGAAAATTTAGTAAATGAGACAGTTGTATTAACCTGTCCATGGGACACGTGTTGCTTGCACGAGGTGAATTGGTACAAGGTAGTTGGTAGAGGTACATTATCTTGATACAGGAGTAGCTGAGAACAGTTTATAATTAGTAGAAATCGTTTTATGGAATTAAGGGATAATATGATAAAAGGCAAGGGTGTATCGATGATATGGAATTTAGATTCCGCGTTATGTTACTTATTTTTAAGATCAAAAAGATATAATCTATGGTGACAATATTGTTAACTATGGCGTTAATAGTTAAGTTAAATGGATGGACAGGTATTTTCTTTTACAAACTGGTTTCTATTATTTTAAAAGTATTCCGACTAATTATATCGATAGATGCTTCTGTATCAAGTAGTAGAGTAGGTTTACATTATTGGACAGTTCCGCTCGAACGAGCAATTGTTCAACAAAAATTATATATGGAGGAACCTACTGTTGTGTGGTCTTGTATGTCGGAACAGTCCTGGTCTTGTGCCATGGTTGGAGGATTCTTGGGAAGGTCAGAGTTCATTGTTTGCGCTGGGCTCGTGGTTTAGAGATGGTCGGGGGAGCAGGTAACATACGCTCGCGTGTTGGTAACTCGGAGGGGTGCTTGCAGGAGGTCTGGTGGCTTTCTCAGTCTTGTAGAGTATTGTAGTTTGGCCCGATCTGCTTGGGCGTCGTAGTTGGTGAAGAAGCTCTGCGCCTCGTACGAACCATCGCAGCGATTCCACCTCTCGCGATGTCCGGTCACGGCAGAAAGCTGATGTAGCGTCGTCGTCAACCTCCCCAGGACATCTGACACCGGCGGCGGGGGCGTGACGTCTTCCTGGCTGGGGACAATTTCCTGCGTCCTACCGAGAGTGTTTTCTTTCTTTGGAAAAGTGGTGTTTTCGCCACTTTCGTAGTCGGGATCGGTCTTCATGGGCTCCTTTGAGTCCTCCTCTCTTCCCTGTTCCATCTTTCTGTACAGACAGTGGTCTACTTGCTTACTTGTACCTTGGCGTCCACTATCCTGTCGACTCTTCGGACGGGGGAGTCTGTGATATCTTGGGACCTCTGGGACCAGTGTTACCTGATGCTAGACGAACCTCGATGTCAACTCTACCGTGCAGTCGTGGTGAAAGGCGACACAGCTGGGCCAAAGGTGAAATAAACAAACAGAGATTCCACTAAGAAGCGTCTGACGTCAAGAAGGAATGGGGATGAGGGGAGAGAGAGATCTTTAGAGCAAGTGTTACCGTTGGGATCCAAGCGCCGACTGCCTATTCTAGGTTCTCGATTTAACACCAAGACCTTTCTTCTTTCTAATTGGTTGACCTATTTAGGTGATTCTTTCCTAATTGGTGGGACTTTTTCACGTGGCCGTTGGCTATTGGTTGACCTACTTAGGTATTGTCTTCTGATTGGGCCTGGCTTATCTCTTTGACGGAAGATATAACCGGCCTTGCTCCGGAAATACGGGGCGTTACTCGACTTTTATGGTTTCCGCGATCGTAAAATTGACTATAAATTTATTAATAGTGGTTCTAACTTTAAGCTTCTTTGCTAGGCCTTACTTCTACGATCACCTAAGCCTGATTTGTTTTAACCTTAACTTTCTCCTGTTAGTGTCCATTCCTTCTATCTGTACAGTTGCGATACTTTATTAGATTCTTACGCGGTACAGATTGATGTTAGTTGAGGTTTTCTATGTGCAGTACATAAGAAGTTATATACAGTCATGGGGTGGAACATGTGGTAGTAGATATCTAGACTATTTACAACAATTCCATGGTCTTAAATCATCACATATATATCTGATATATTTTAATGAAAAACTTCGAGGAATTGATTTAATAAATGTTTCATTTGTTCTATTTAAAAATAATTTATATATTGATAAAATACACATCTGGCTTTGAAGTACCGAATCATTTGTAAGTGTTAATATAAAAATACGGACAAGGCACCTCGGTTATACGAATATATGAATAAATGAATAGTATTGCTATGAACAGGGTGAAAGAGCGTTCTCTGATGGCCGACCTCATCGGAGATGGCACTACATGAAGAATGACTAATTAGAAAAGATAAACAATTATATACTTGGGCTGTCTCAGCGTTCATGTAGGACCCAGAAATGTCCCATCATGAATAGCCTATGTAAATAGGACAGAATAGAGGGCGTTGTGTATAAAAGAACAAAAGGTGGTGGTATGTGAGATAAGGGTCCAATAAAAGGCGCCCGCCACATTAGGAAGCAGGGCGAAGAGATTGTTAACATAATCTTCTAGAATTATAATATATGAAGAGATGAAGAGTATTGCTATGAACAAGATAAAATACGTTTTCTGATGGCCGACCTCATCGGAGATAGCACTACATGAAGATTGTCTAATTAAAAAGGATACGCAATAACATTGAGCTGTCACAGTGTTCAAGTAGGACTCAGAAATGCTCCATCACAAAGGGTCTATGTAAATAGGACAGAATAGACGGCGTTGTGTATAAAAGAACAAAAGGTGGTGGTATGTGAGATAAGGGTTCAATAAAAGGCGCCCGCCACATTAGAAAGCAGGTAAGGGAGATTGAAAACATAATGTTTTAGAATTATAATATACGAAGAGATGAAGAGAATTGCTATAAACAGGGGAAAAGCGTTTAGTGATGGCCCACCTTATCGGATATTGCTCTATACGAAGATTGTCTAATCATAAAAGATAAACAATAACATTGGGATGTCTCAATATTCAAATAGGACTCAGAAATTCCCCATCACGATAGTCTATGTAAACAGGACAGAATAGAAGGCGTTGTATATAAAAGAACAAAAGGTGGTGGTATGTGAGATAAGGGTCCAATAAAAGGCGCCCGCCACATTGGGAAGCAGGTAAGAAAGATTGAAAACATAATGTTTTAGAATTATAATATACGAAGAGATGAAGAGAATTGCTATAAACATGAAAAAAGCGTTTAGTACCTTATCGGATATTGCTCTATACGAAGATTGTCTAATCATAAAAGATAAACAATAACATTGGGATGTCTCAGTATTCAAATAGGACTCAGAAATTCCCCATCACGATAGTCTATGTAAATAGGACAAAATAGACGGCGTTGTATATAAAAGAACAAAAGGTGGTGGTATGTGAGATAAGGGTCCAATAAAAGGCGCCCGCCACATTAGGAAGCAGGGGGAAGAGATTGTTAACAAAATTTTCTATAATTATAATATACGAAGAGATGTGAAGAGAATTGCTATGAACAGGATAAAAGGCGTTTCCTGATGGCCCACCTTATCGGAGATGGCTCTATACGAAGATGGTCTAATCATAAAAGATAAACAATAACATTGGGATGTCTCAGTATTCATGTAGGACTCAGAAATGCACCATCACGAAGGGTCTATGTAAATAGGACAGAATAGACGGCGTTGTGTGTAAAAGAATGAAAGGTGGTGGTATGGGAGATAAGGGTCCAATAAAGGCGCCCGCCACATTACAAGACAGGGCAAGGAGATTGATAACAGAATGTTTTGGAATTATAATATAGGAAGATATGAAGAGTGTTGCTATGAACAGGGTAAAAGGACGTCCTTTGATGGCCGACCTCATCGGAGATGGTACTACACAAAGATTGACTAATCAAAAAATATATAACATTGGGATGTCTCAGTGTTCAAGTAAGACTAAGAAATGCCCCATCACGATAGTCTATGTAAATAGGACAGAATAGACGGCGTTGTGTATAAAAGAACGAAAGGTGGTGGTATGTGAGATAAGGGTCCAATAAAAGGCGCCCGCCACATTAGAAGGCAGGGGCCTACATTAGGTAGCCAGGGACCTTCCAAGATAAGAACACTCGGCCTTTACAAGGCCCTTCTTGTACCGTAGATTGGAGGACCATTGAAAAAAATACTCAAGATCTAAAGAAAGATCTATAAAAAACCTCTTAAGTGACTCGTTTTTTGCCTAGCTTGTTTGTCCTTCTTGAGATTTTGACGAAGTGGGTTTTATTGCCGTATACTCAGAGATATTCTTTTTTTTTATTTTCAAAATCCATTTGAAATTGTGTGAGAATTTGCTTCAATGTCACACGTGTTTTTAGATGTTCCAAGATGTGGTTATAATTATATAGGTTAATTACATTATTAGATTTAATACATTTGACCTTGGAGGAATCTTGGAATTTAGAAGAAAATAAAACGTGAGATTTCTTTCGAAATTTATAATTTATGTTTATAGAGTAAAATATAGTTAAATATATATAAATAAAATAAATCTAGGTGTCTTCATCAAAATAAAAAGGCTCAAATTTGAAAGGACCAATAACTTTCTTTTATAGTGTCTCGATGTAGAGTTACAATATAAGACGGTGTCAAAATATTTGGTAAAGGCTCGTTTTATATTATATATATATTAATATAGAGTGTTTCCTATTTTGAAGATATAATTTAGTTAGATTTCTTATTTATTAAGATTTTTTTCTAGAGTTTTCATATAAGAAATAGAATTTTTTTGGCTCATTATAGGTGCTTGAATATGTCAATATAAAGTTTTCATAGAAGATTTAGAAAAAAATATTCATTATATACACTTTAGTTTAAAATAGATTTTCCATTGTTACGAGGTTTCCACTGTAAATAGAGATCATCAAAGAGTTTAAAATTGGGATATAATAATTATTATCTTTAAGAAAGAGTTTGCCTGGCCAGCATTAATAGTTCTTCAAAATAAAATACTTTTTGGACACAAAATTGTCATTTCCTCAAAGACACTTCGGCCAGAAAATAAAAATAATTTTATGGCCGAAGAGTCTTTTATTTTAAAGAAACAATAATAGTTATAATAATTATAAAGGTTTTTTAATGAAGAGATTTGTCAAAAAGAGATTGTCGCTCTAGTATTCCAAATAGAGTTTTCATTGAAAAGAGTCCGATAAACATGTTCATAATTGAGTTTAAATTATGCAATAATGTGTTATAGAAAGGTTCCATTATATATTTACACTTTCTAATAGAAATTATATTATATATAATCAACCTATAAACATTTTCAATATTGGTGAAGATAATTAGTTAGGGGGCTCTTTATAGATCAAAATCTCAGTAAATTTAATATGAGCTTCGATTCTCTTGATTGGCAATTATAATATAATTTTAAAAATCGAATATTTAAAACAGGAAAAGCCAGTAAACTTGAAATCTTGTTCAGTTTTAAGGAATTAAAAAAGGGAATAATTTCAAATCTTGTTTATGTTTTGAATAGCATTAATGGTTTATACTATTGTTCATAATACTATTTATATTCCTTTTATAATTTTGAATGAATTTGTATTATAACGCCTTTCAATCTTCATATTTTCAATATATATAAATCTACAAAATCTCTAAAGATTACCTCAATTAGTAACAGTAGGTAATTAACTTTATAATTATTTTTAGAAGCGCTTGCTTGCTAATTTTTCATTAGTTTAATTAGTTTTTATAGCGAGTGGGATTAACTATGGAAATTAATTTGGACAGTAGAGAAAAAAAAAAGAATGAAAGAGAGAGAAAAAAATAAACTACTAAAATATTTCGTAAAATAAAAATAAAAATATTATTTACAAATAATGATAAAGTATTGCCAACATTTATTTTTATAATTTTATCTATTGATATAGAAAGAAGAAGAATTTTTATTGAATCTCTTTTGAAGAAGAAGAGAATTTATTCAAGTTTCTATTAAAATTAAGAGGAAAAAGAATAAGATTGATGATTAGGCTTAAGGTATCTGTTGTCGTCGCTTCTACACACTAATTTAATATTCGCTATTAAATAGGTAAACAGGTCGAGAAATTAATATTAGCACAATTTTTTATCACAGAGTTTGCTTAGGATAAAATGCTGAGCAAATATTGATCAACTCTATACCTTCCATGGGTGTATAGTTCAGTATAGAATATACTTTTCATCAATTTTTATTTTAAGCATCAATTTATTACTTATAATAATTTATATAAATTGGTATTTTAATACAGTATAACACAATACCGATATCTCAGAAGAAATCAATAGATCAATTTTATAGGTTCTGGATGCCCTAAAAATTAAAATATACATATTCCATAAAATAGTTAAATTACAAACCAATTTAAATTTTTCAGTTATAAATATCCACGCTGCGCCCGTTTGTTTTTGTAAATATTTCTAGTGGGATAAAGTCGATATTATAGTAAGCCCGTTGAAGAGCGATTAACGCCTGAAAGCTAGCGTTTTTAAAATAAAAAATATATTTATTATGAGGATATAATTGTAATTTTAATGCTTTTTTCACAATTTTATCATGAACAGTATAACTTCAGAAGTATAACACCTTTCTCTAAATTTGTTGGAAATATTAAACGAATTAAATACAAGGTTGTCCCAAAAGTTCCAAAACACTTGCAAAAAATTTAAATACCAATATTATTCACTATAATATTATCCGGCGTTATGTATAATGGCTTTGTATTATGTATAAAGTAATTGTATCATATATTATTATGCACTCGCCGTAATAATATCGTTCGCCGAGTAATAATAAAAACAACGATTTAAAAAAACACGAACTTTTGGGACAACCTTATATTAATCACAGACTAAGTAATCTGCGAGCGCTCTATTCTAAAGGAGATAATATGATATTTATGTTGAAGAGAAAGAAATAGAGAGGCCTATGGTGTTATTTGTGTATACATTAGAATCTTATGATTCAAAGTATTTAATGTTCTTGTATAAGAGTTATATTGAAAAAAAATATTTATACTAAAAATATTGTTTTATTAATATCCTAAATAAACATAAGCAGAGATAAGCTTATACCATGTACACTTAAGAAATTTTTATTTTATAAATATTCAAAATTTTAAGTGTGTTAATTAATATTGATTAGTATGTTCAAAATTATTAGTGAATTTTTAATATGAGAATTCATTATTTACTCTTTTTATTAAAAGCACGTCAATTTTGGTCACAAAACTAATTGCGTTTATAAAATGAAAAAAAAATTGACAAAATAAATATTTGAAGACAACTTTTAAAGATTAGATTTTCATAAAGTTTTTTTTTTTTATTCGATATAAATAAATGCTAAATAGAATGACCGTCATAATTTTTGAAATCTTATTTTTTTAAGAGATATGTTTTAAAAAAAATAAAATTAGTTATATATATTTGAGTATTTCAAAAATATGTATGTATGAACATTTATTCCGGATTTAGAAATAATATTTTCATATTATTTACTAAACATGTTTAAATTTTTATTTAATGTTAAATAATATTGGAGAGGAAAACGTTTTTTTCCCCTATTCACAGAGTTTTCTAAAATTTCCCGCGCGCGGGAAAATTGAAAAAAAAAAGCAGAAGAACTAATCCGTCCGGTTTATAATAGAAATTGGAATCGATATTTTTGGGCAAATAAAAAAAGGATGGCGTAAAACGTAATAGAAAATAAATAACATAAAGTAATTAAATTTATTTTCTCGCTATCTACCTTTTTATCAAAATATTTATTGCAATATCTAATTAACCCTAACTTATTTAGCCTTTTATCGATTTTTAGAGAAACTTTATTTTCATCCCCTAGTGAGTTCAACCCATGATTAAATAACTATTTTATTATTTTAACTAACACCAATACCCGAGTTCTATAACTAAATTAATAGTTACTTGAAAAAGACGTTAATAATAAGGAAGGGTTTAATTTAAACTTTGTAAACACCTAATTAATTCCTGTATAATTAGCGGAGTTGTGTGACCATAACAACTGTGAGGTATTATTCTATTAAAATGTCTGTTTGTTATTATTTTATTTACTTTAAATGACCACAAAGCTGCATAATTTATTATTGAATTCATTCAGCAAGTTGTATTACACAAATAATTTTAGAACAGTAAATTAATTATGATGTCCTTTTCTATCTAATTTCATTATCTAAAGATAATATGACAGTTTTTACAATTTGGAGCTATATCTATTAACGTTAAATGTGTATTAATTTTTATACGAGATTTCTATTAATATTATATACATGCATTATATTAATAAAATATTTGGACATATCAAGATAAACATAAATACTCTAAATATATAATAATGCAAGTATTCAGAGAAAGATATTTGATTGTGTAACTAAATATGCCTATATGGATAAATTACGTTTTAATAAGAAAATAGAGCAATTCCTATGAACACAGCATTATTTATAACCTTATTATTTCGGATCGGTATAGAAATATGTAAAACGACATTTGAAAATTATCCCGCATGAGTTTCTTTTCAACGAAAAATCAAAATTTATTTTTAGGAGAAATAGCGATTATTTCTAACCTTAGGAATGAGGTATGAAAGGTGGAATTGTGAAGAGTAATGATTCATCCTTTCATACCTCAATCCTAAGGTTAGAAATATTCGTTATTTCTCCTTAAAATAAATTTTAGATTTTTCGTTGAAAAGAAACTCATGCGGGATAATTTCAAATGTCGTTTTACAATCACAAGCCGCATTATATTATATTGTATTTTTGAAATATGTATTGTTCTATGTCGACAATTCGACGAGGCTAGACCTTCATCTTTTAGGAAGGTCAATACTAGAATAAATAGAATAGAAAGCTTCTAGAAGGATAGTGAATGTCTGCAATGATGCTCTTGAAAGAAAGTTCACGCTCAGCTTCTCTGAAAAAAAAATGGCATAGAAACTCAATCAAGAATATTCTCCTGTTTCAAGACAAGTTTGTATATTATCATTATTTTCAATAAAATTAGCCATATCAGTCCCGAAAAATCGCCGACGTTCAAGGTGTATCGAACTAACATAAGCCTATAGTTCAATACGCGTTCTGAAAATATTTATAAAAATCTTCTATAAAATATAGTAAGGCATCTCCAGACATCTGATGAGATACAACATTCATAATATCAAAAATGACTTGATAGGACATAAATACATCTCCAATGGAAACCACCCAGAGAATTCATGATTTTATTATGTATCAGCATCTATTTGAAAATCAATAACCTATTTGAAATTTATATAAATATAAAAATAACAAGTTTGTAACGAATTTATGCTTTAAATCAAATATATTTTTGATTCGAATCATAAATTTAATATACAAATGGCATATCAGACATTAATCAGGCATGGGTCTTTTCTCATAATCCGCAAAATGTATCCATAGTTTAAGGGGATCATTCTTAAATATTTTCAATACAAAAAAGATTAAATAAGCGAAATATTTTCTAGAACCATGACTATTACATTAAAATAATTCTATATTTTCTATTCTTCAGAACTACGATTTACAATTTTATTCCAATCATATCTGCTCTAATTATTTTATCTAAAATTTTAAACTCAATAACAGCATCAAGATTTAAATTTGATCGAACGAATACTTTCTTTAACATTCTGAAATAAAATATCTTATAGGAATAATCAGTGCTATACGGATAATCAACCAAATGAATTTCATTTTCATTAATAAATCCATTTTTAATCTATCAGACTTTCTTAGGTATAAGAGTTTCCAGACAATGTATAGGGTCGTATGTTTACTTTACGAAGAGAAGATTGGTACAATAAATATAAGGTTGTTTAGAAAGTTCGTGTTTTTCTTATTACTTGACGAATAATATTATTACGGCGAATACATAATACAATTACTTTTATACATAATACAAAGACATTATACATAACGGCGAATAATATTGGTATTTCACATTTTTTGCAAGTGTTTACGAACTTTTGGGACAACCTTGTAGTTATCTTGAGTCGTAAGCGCCTTTTCATAATATTACAACATACCTTTTAGGATAAAAGGAACATCTTTTTTCCAGACTCATTTACAGTAGCAACTATGCGAGCAATCATCCAAATGTGGTAATCTGTAGATAGAGAGTGTGAAAACAGCTGGAATAACACCATCTGTCGTTAGCCCTTCCTGTATTTATTTGTAATTAATCTTCTCAACCTTTGGGTTATCATCAAACAACAATTTTATTATATTTAAAATTATAATTATCACTGAAAAATCAAAATAATTTAATAATAATCTCACTTGAGTACAAAATGAAAACGTAAAAGAGTTTGTGTAAAACAAATTGGAATAGATTTAAAAATCAAGTGTCTTATTTCAAACAAAAACTATTTTTAAAGGTTTTGTCTTTTTAAACTCTCTCTCTCTCAGAATTAATTTAAATTAAAACAATTTCAAAAGTAAGTAGAAATCTGAAGATACGGAAAGTGTAATAAAGTTTAGACTACTCATATTCGAAATGTTTTGAAATATCTTAAATTTTCATTTAGAGAAATTCGAATCCTCAATAGTTTAATTTACTTCTTTTTTGGTTGTAATTGGGCGATGGGCATTTATTTTAATAGGTGTTTTAGTACTGTTTTAAGTTATAGTCTTAGTTGGCGACGTTTATTAACATAAACATAACACAAACCTCCATTTTAATCCATTAAACCTGGATATATCATATTACTAAGATACGCGTTGGATTAGAATTATTATTTGAGAATATGATATTGAGAAATAAGTTTACATATCTAGTATATTTCCTCAATTTGACTACTTAGGTTGATATAAAACAATAATCTCTAAGAAACATTGCCCTTGCAACATGAAAAGTCGAAAAAGACTCGAGATAGACAACAATGTCTCTACGAAAATTGGCGACAGAAACAAATGAAGTTAGGCACAGACTCGAGATAGACAACAATAATCTCTAAGAAACATTGCGCCTGCAACATTAAAAGTCGAAAAAGACTCGAGATAGACAACAATTATCTCTAAGAAACATTGCGCAGCAACATGAAAATTCAGGCACAGATTCTATAAAGAGAATAATTCCCTCTAAATATCATGGCAGCAGCAACTTGAAAAGTCAGGCAAATGCCCTAGATAGACCACCATCATATCCGGAAGTATGACCACAACATCTTAAAACCTGGAAAACACTCGAACGGACAAAATGTGTGTTTAAGAAACATGGCGCCATTCACATGACAAAACCGAGCTGACAAGATCCACCTCCCTCGGGTGACGCCAAATCGATCAGCAAAGATAATGGACGTGCATCCTAAGAGCACTTTCCAAAGTATTGCCCTTAATCAGGTGTTCACTCAAGACAAATCACTCTCTCGGGACTTCAAATCTCAGGATGGTATTTGCTCCCTTGAATTATAGACCAGAGTGACGAGATCGATTCCATACGTTTGTTTCTCTCCCTTTTTTATATCCACCCATTATTGACTTCTGTGCCTATTTTAAGAGAGCCTTGTGAATTACAATCAATTCAATTCATCAATAAGGTGGATGTTAAAATGTTGGCTGTTCTTTGAACTGAATAAGTTTTCGATGGATTTGAACTCGTACCATCACATTTATGCTATATATCTTATTGTTACTATTTAATCCTTAAAATAGAACAATCCATAGTTGAAATGGACTAAAGTCAATGCAAATTTTGAAGCGAGTCGGCCATATTTCTTAAGTTTGCCTTGAAGCAAAACTGTTGAATGCATTTAGAAATTTGACAAAATAATAAAGGGTAACATGCTCATGGAATTGGTTCACCTGCATGCACTTGTGGAAACGAAAAACAAACCCCTGAACACCTTCTGATAAACTGTCCATTAACTTCTGATCTAAGGTAATAAAACCAACTTTACATGACAAATACAGAACAAGTTGTTTACAATAAAGACCAATTCATCAAGTTTAATAGATTCTGCAGGCTGTATATTTTAAGGCGAAATTGTTGACCGTACATATTTCAAGCTACTATTTCTAATTACTATATGCAAAATTTGACATCGAATGTGTAATTTTCATGCTTCCCAATGTTCAATTATGTTAATTTCACAATGATTAGATTTGTATATAATTTCATATATACACGCAATTTTTTATCCTAATTGTGGATATGGCGTGTCTCTGCCAACTGTTAAATAAATAAATAAATGCTCATTGAATTAGAGATATCTATTGTGATTATGAAATGAAGTATTCTATTTTCAAGCTTCCAGCTTATGCAAATTGTATTATTTCGGACTCTAAACCTCTACATCTAGTCAATGTCAGATAAGAACAGCATCTGATCGATAGTAGTACAATTCAATAGAAATTTAAAACAAAAATTGATATATTATATTAAATTTTCACATATACAATTTAATTTTTTATTTTTATATATCTGATAAAAATCTTTTGATTTTTTTGCTTCACTAAATGGCGCACTGAAATCTAAAAAGCTTACGTAGGCGGTCAGGATATTCCATTTTTGTTTTTAATAACAACGCTTGATCTTTTTTTTCTTATTTTCTCAAAACACATGCAGAGAGAGAGACATATAAATATAACCATATAATATATGAACATTCTATTAATTTAATAATGTATTACCATGTTTTTGACATAATAATTAAATAGTTAGTAAACTATTTAAAATATAGGTATCTCATTATTGATATTATTTTGAAAACGTACTCAATCTGTCAATCTCGCTTATAGCTGTAAATATGAATGCACGTTTTCTTTTCTGATTCATTGGCCTGAAAAAAAGCTAACGTTTGAAATTTCGTCGTTTTCAAACAATATAAAGAAATTCTTTACAAAACGTCCTTCGGGTTTATAACGTATATGTTAATTGCAAATTAGTTCTTCACGAGTTGAATTTTTTATTCTTATGAATTTTATTTTTAAACCTATTTTAATTAGTTTCTAGTATTATCTATTTAAATGCATAAAGAATTTAAAAACAAGTATAATTAATAATTGCTTATAATTGTAAAGAGAGTCACAAATAAAAAAAAATAAAATGTTGCTCTGTGAAGAAATAAATAAAATTAAAATATATTTGACTGGAAAAACTCTCACCCGACTGTTTAAAAACCAATTTGTAAGAAGAGTAATAGAATGACAAATTCCTAGCGTGACTTACAATTGCTATGTTGAAAAATATAATTTAGTGTAGTATAGAGTGTAGTGTGTTCTGGTTAGTGTTTTGTGAGGAGTACTAGATTTATCTAGCTAATTTGTAAGTCTGATGAAGCTATTCGTTAAAGCTGGGAAGAGAATTCATTATCCAACAGCAGAATTATTGGTTTAATTCTTCTTTATCGTCTGCTCACTCTGAAATATGTGTTGGTACTAAATTACTGGCATTTCACAACCCTCTCTTTTTTACTATTTGTTTGCCCTTAACTTGGCGGGAAAAATTTATCTTCTGGGTATATTTACTACTGATACTCCTGTGTGTAGATTTATCATTTTGTCATCTGTCCTTGTAAATTTCGAAATGTTAAAAAAAGGTTAATATTTAGTATCACGTTATGCAATATTTGAAAATGATAAAATGTATTAGTTTGTGTATTATATTTATATATTTTACTTCTTGAAAAAAATATATATATTTAAATTTCAATTATCTGCATGAAAATTGTCTAGAAATATTAAGAAAAAATGAAATTTTAATATTGTGGTGTGTAAAATGGGAGTAATCAAAGATAAATAAAAAACTTGAAATAATATCAAATATTAAGATTTAAAATTATTTTTATATATATTTCGCCTCTATTAAAAGTTAATTTTAAATTTATATCTGAATTATATATTATCATAATAGTACAAAATGATTTTTGATTAAATATATTTGTCAATACATATATATATTTAGATATATTAATATTTCACATTTATATAATACCGATTCTAAAGTAGTAAGGTATTTCTAATATTTAGAAATTGTGAACATTTAAATATTCACAAGGAATATATAACAGAGACAAAATTACAATACTTTGTAAATTCCCATTTATGAATATTATATGAGTATTAAATTCTATTTTAAACTGATATTCACGGTTAATATATTTTAGGATGATTGTCAATATATATAATTTTATATATTTTTCATAAATATAAATATAAAAATTCCTTCATATAATATTCTCAATAAAAATATTTTTAAAAATATAAATTTCTTTAATAGTTCTATGAAATTATTAAATTCTTATTTAAACACACACACAATCTGTGATATAATATTTTTCATGACACCAGCTTTTGCTATGGGGAGCCATTTCTGGAAATAGGATAACATGAAGTCGACCAAGTTTTATATTATCTTAAGCCTCTTTTTGCCTTAAAATCGTTTATTAATATAATATATTGTGTGAAAATAACTATTACTTCTACGATAAATAAATCCTGAATAAGGTTTATCATAAATATTTTCCTTTAACACTAAGGTTTTATGAAATAATGTGTATTTAAATAAGTAAATCATATGTGTGAACTTAATTAAAAAAAAAAGATATATTGATTTATAATTTCTCTTAATAGGAATATAGATATTTCCTTTATGTGTCATTAAATATATTTAAAAATTATAATGTTTCCATTAAAATAACGTACATACAACACTCTATAAGGGACATTAAATTATTTCAATAAAATGTTCAAGTTGTAAGGACATTACAAATCTAACTCTTTGAGCATAAATTCAATTTAATCTGTGGTAAAGCTGTGGAAACCAACTGAATTAATAATGCAACCACTTAACGCCTTAGATAATTCATGGGGCAAACCTGAATGCACACAAATTATCTATTTAGAATTTACTAATTTCCACCTCCTTAGCATCATTCTATCACTGACATATCATTCATAGGAAATTTATATGGAATTAAATATCGCATAGTTTTGTCAAAATTCATTTTCAATCTTGGAATCGATTCAAATTTATAAATATATATATATATATTTTGCTATTAATTTACAAAGGATTAAAACCTTGAAGTATCCCCCAAAACTACCATCCTGTATGGCGTCACAAAATTTATTTTAATATTTATTCAATTCAATCTACATACTTCTATTTTTTAATCGCAGTAAGGACAGTTGAAGTTTGTTTTTTGTTTGAAAGAAACATTCATTCTTTAATGATGCGTCATTTGTAATTACATTTGAAGTAGTATATTTGAGTTTTAAATATTTATTCACATATGTGCACATTTATAATTTAAACAAAAAAATAATTTCAGGTCTCTTCACGTGTATAAAAATAACATTCAGTTTGCGAAAGTGTATTGTATGAGAGATTCATAAATATAGCTGATTCAAAAAAATATATTTATTTAAAAAAATTATTGTATCATTTTGACTCATGAAAAATTTTAAACTATTAAGAGTTGATATTTTATAAACTGAAAGAAGAGCATTGTAAATTGAATTTATTTATTTTCAATGTATTATATATTGAATAAGGTTTACGAGTAAATTGTAGCGAATTTAAATATATAATATATAATTTTAATATATAATTATATATTATATTGAATAAAATACCTATTTTAAAAATTATACTTATATTTATTTTATAAATTATAAAATAGGTTATATACTTTTGATTTTATATTGAGGATATTTTATATCAATTGGATTTATATATAAAAATAATTATTGTAAATAAATTAAGAATAATATTTTAAATTTTATTTGTTATTCTTTATATCAAATATTCGTTTTATAAATTGTATATCATATTGTTCCATAAACCTTTAATATATATATATATGTAGTATATTTTGAGTTAGATAGTTCACAACCTTCTTCTGATATTTATTATATAACCCCATATCTATATATAAAAATATGTATCGAACAATGGAAGTGACAAATAAAACAAAGAGGGAGGTAAACCAGACGACAAAGACCAGACGAAAACAACGCGGCGCCAGAAAGTGACGTGATTACAGTAGCCAATCAGGAATCGCCACATATGCGGGCGTCCCAGAGTATATAAAGGCGCAGAAATTAGACAAAGAGTAGTTGTTTCAGAGCGACGCCGTTATACGCTCGGCTAGGGCATCCGCGACACCCGTGGTTCGACTACCTTCGTCCGTGGTCTACCTCTTCCTCTTGGAGTTACCATCTAGACCTGCCTCTGTCTCTTGCTATCCCAGTGCGGGAATCCCATCACGCACCCACTACCACGACTGCCCAGTACATTCCACATCGGGTTTACTACATATATATATAGCATACGATTATTACAACTTGAGAGATTTATAATAAACTACAATGAATCAGATAATATATAATTTTAACAACTAAATAAATAAGCTACTTTTGTAATTGTATAGAATTTAAAGAATATAATATTTCATTCCAACATTTTGAGAACAATTTATTTAATATATCATAAATTATAATTATAATATCGAAACATAATTAACTTTTTTCGTTTTATCCTAATTATGTTGCAATCATTCGTGGTAAATATAACCGACTTATATGGAATAAATGTTATATAAAATATAAAATGGTAAAGAGAGATTCAATTTGAATCCGAAAGTGCTGTTATAACAACTTTAAAATATTATCTTTCAACATTTTAGAATCTTTATTCAAATTTTAGAATGTCATATTATAATATAAAATTTTAAATGTTTTCTTAAAATGTGAAACATATTTTTATGAAATAAAATGTCCTTTTTAAAATATGAAAATTATTAAAAGCCGAAAAGAATTTTTTATAAATATAAAATAAAATTAAAAATAATTAAATGATATCGTTTTTATATATATAAATATATGAATAAAATATATTTATCATATATATTGTGTGTGTGAATCACTTATACATTTAGAAATTTGAGAAACAAGATTAGAAAATTGTAAAATATTTTGATAGATTTTATTCACAAAATCAATCACATTATCAGTGTTTATACTCTATTAATATTTAAATGTAGTTATTTGAAAACATTAGTCAGCACAAAAATGTTTCTATTTGTTTAATCTGATGTAAAAATCAGCAATAATTAAATTTCAAGATATTAGCGTTTTCAAATTATTCGCATTTATTCTAATAAATATATCAAAACATGGAAATAAATACTTATTTGAATTTATTAAGAAGTTTATTAATATAAGTATTTTTAATAGAGGTTTAAACTTTTTAAAACAGTATTTTGCTTTATGAAGATAAAATTTTATATTTTAATAACAACCTTTCTCCACTTTGATAAAATAATTTTTATTTCTAATCGATATTTTTATTTTATTCCAATTTTTAAAATTTATACTATAGGTATTTTTTTAATATTAAAAATAGGATTACAAATTTTATCACAATTTATTTCTGAATGAAATATTTTGATGTTCATAATTTATATAATCACACATAAAAATCAATGTACCTCTGGTATAAAAGAGTTTATAGAAAAATCAGTTATTATAATCTCAAACTAGGAAAGTTCCTATAGGGAATTTTCAATGAAATTCGAATATATTATTATATAAATTTAGCATTTTATTATGAACTATAACATGTCATTAAATTAGGAAATGTCCTTTTTAAACCTTTGTATAGGTTTCGCTATTTTAAGATAACATTTTAAACTTTGATGACAAGATTTTACATTTTAATGACATCATTTTATTTTTAATGACATAATTCAAAGACAAACACACTTTAAAGACAACCTTTTTTATTCTAATAACAAATTTTTACACTTTAATATTTAACAATTTCGCTATATATCGCAATTTTTAAAAATTTAAACAATAATCCTACTGACATTTTAGGTTTTAGTATAGGAGTTAATTTTCCTATGTATTGACTATTTTAAAGCATTTTTATATCCATTCTAAAAGGCAATATAAAAAATATATTTGGAATTTATCTCAGGTTAATCAGTTCAAATCTATCATATATTATTTTTATATATTACCGCTATAAAGGGCTTTCCATTTAAATGTATTATTTTTATACCAATTGTGTATGTGTTTCAAAACGGTATTTATATGTTTATATAAAACATCATTAATGTTATCACTTTGGTTCAAATATCATCGAAATATTTCGTCGTATGTTAATTTGAATTTATTTATCAACTTTAAATTAGTTCCTGAATTTATGGATCATAGATGAATATCGAAGTACTCGATATAAATGCTAAATTATTTTATATTTTTCCATTAAAACTATTAAATCTATTAGAAACAGTGTGTGTTATTAAAATGGACCATTGTTAAACTGGATAGTATAATGTAACGTAGAAAATTAGGAAAGACAAACTTACGAATGATACGGCAATTTATTTATGGCCAAACGAAATAAAAAGAAATAAAATAGCAGTGAGGCAGTGAGTGAATTTTACAGTGTATATCAAAATACAAATATCGAAATTTATAAATCTTTTCATAGAATAATAAATAATCTGCTGCAATATTTTAGCGGGAATTCAAATTCAACGTCATATTAAACATCGATTAAATATATTTAAGAGAAATATTAAAGGCACTATATATATATATATATATATTTACTAAAGCAGTTATAAAATGTTGAAATGGACAAATTACAATTAAAATATCGTATTTATTTATTAAACCAAATATATTTATAGACAATAGTTCAAATAATATCTAAAAAAAACAAATTGAAAATTAAAATATTATTATCAAATTTTTAAAGATCGTTATTAAAATGAAAATATCTGTCAATTTTTAAAGTATAAAATGTCGTCATTTAGAAGTAAAAAAAAATATTTATGCACAAAAATGTTCAAATGTCCTTATTGATGTCGCAAATAATCAGTTTATTGAAATAAAAATATTCTTGTTGAAAGGCTAAGTTTGTTTTATGTTAATATTCAAGTTTGAATTTAAAACAAAAGAAAATATTTAATGTCAATATATGAAACTTTCCTTTATATATACTCTATTTTTATAATATATAGTATAATATTGTATATTTAAAGTATCTAAATGTAATTATAATAATAGGTAATAAGTTATCAAATATATTTTATACACTATATAAAATAATAATTATATGATCAAATTATGTATTAATCCCCCCTCCAAAAGGCTACAGTTTTCAATATCTATATAGAAAACTATTAGGAAGATGTATTATATTTTTTCAACCCTGTTTTCTAAATTTAATATCAACCGATCTAAACACATTAATCCTTTTTCATTTCTGATTCAATAATGGAATCTCCATTTCCCATTTCTTCTGCTCAAAATTTACATTATTTAACACTTAATTTAGTAGCTTGTTTCGAGTATGAATTTTCGAGCAGGCTATCAACATCGTGTCATTGAGATTATAAAAGAAGATTAATGGTACTCTGTTCATTTCATTTTTTTTTTCATCAGAAGAAATATTGACTGAATGTTTGATATCGTGTCATTTATTTAAAACATTGCTGACTTTTTTTTATTCTTTAAATTACAACTACAATTTTAAAATAGATGTCGATATTTGATTAACACATTTTTTATTCTTTTTCTTTTATTATTTCGAATGATGAATGATTTTTTTAAAATCAATAATAAGTGTTTTAATAAATATTTTAACAATTAAATCAATGAATTTCGTTTCGATTCTCTGATATTTTAGTGTGAAGAAAGGGGTTCTTTCCCGAAAAGAGTCGCCATGTTAAAATAAAGAAATATTGAGGGATTTTATTTTTTTTTCAATTTAAAGCACTATGTCCCCCATAGATACACTTGTTCTGACACATGTTTTTTATTTTTCTATATTTGTAGGTTTCTACAGTTGTCTATACATGCTTAAAATAATTTAAGACCGAAAAGAATTGTGATAAAATATTAACAAGGAGAAAAAAAGAAAAAAAGGTCAAATTATTATCTAATATTTTTTAGGGTTAAAATAGTTTTTCGACTTTATTATTAAAACAATCACATTTCTTATAGATTTTTTTCTCCAAAATTCTAACATATTGTCAGTGAATAATCAATTATATAATAAATTATAATTTTTATATATACTGATAATTATCAATGATTAAAAATATTAATCTGCCCGTGAATTGAATTTGTCTTACTGCTATATTTTTTTTACCTTGTTGATTATTATTATTGTGAATGAATTTGATCTTATCTGTATAACCAGTGTTATCTTATTTATAAATAAAATTTTGCTTATCTCAATTAAACGACTACTGGTCATCACTATACTGACCATTTTTAACACACATATAGTACAAAATAATTCAAGAAAATATTTCAAAGAGGTTTATTTAAATTCTATGATTTATAGAGGTATTCGATAGACCTCGAGACTAACTCACTTGTTTACTAACCCTAATCTAACGCAAAGTGTTTACAAACAATGACAATGTTAGGAAAGGTTAGATCAGGTTAGGTTGAGTTCAGGTTAATATTAGATTAGAAGATTAGAGGTTTAGGTTAAGGTAGTAAACAAGGGAAGCTGGTCTCGAAATATCCTGTTTTTTTTTATAAACAATAAATATTCTTTAAGTTTCAATGTCCTTTAGATAGAGATTTTCTGGTCCCAAGTCCCAAAATACAATGATTACTATTCTTTGGATAAACCTATTGCATTTACCATCAAATTGGTATTAAGAGAGTACTGTTAAAATCACAAAATTGACACCAAAATATTTACTTTCGAATTTCCTATCCTTTCAAATTCAGCATAAATATCAATATAATTATAAATCCTTTTTATTATTTTACTAATGGATATATGGATTAAAACCACACAATTTCGCAATCATAGATTCTGGAAGGAGATATCACGAAAATTGACAACAATTTTATATTTATCGTTGGTACCATTTTTTTATATGATGACGAAATAATACAAAATTTAGGACATACTATAAATTCAAGTATGATAATTATTAGTGTCGTTACTAGGTCTTAACTACAGAATATACTACAATGCTGAATATTAGCAAAATACTGGTAATCTTGCGCATCCATAATAGATCAGTTATAAATATAATACCTTTTCTTTGAGCTTTAATTCTATGAAACTTCTAAAGGACAGATATGAACGAAGGCTTGTAATGAACGTGATTGCTGAATAATGTAATTCCCTCAGTACTCTATCATAGCCTTACCTACCTAATCAGAACATATCGTATGGATGATTGAAAATTCTAATATTTACTTCTGAAGATCATTTGTTAGTTGGAAATAGATTCAGAGAAAAACACAGCCCTGTCAACCTATAGTTTACTTCAACTCCCGACGTTTCAGTGACTTCCTGTCATTCTCTTCAGGGGAATTATTTGTTAGTTGGAAGTAGATTCAGAGAAAAACACAGCCACATCAACCTATAGTTTACTTCAACTCCCGACATTTCAGTGACTTCCTGTTACTCTCTTCAGGGGAATGATTTGTTAGTTGGAAATAGATTCAGAGAAAAACACAGCCACATCAACCAATAGTTTACTTCAACTCCTGACATTTCAGTGACTTCCTGTCACTCTCTTCAGGGGAATGATTTGTTAGTTGGAAGTAGATTCAGAGAAAAACACAGCCACATCAACCTATAGTTTACTTCAACTCCCGACGTTTCAGTGACTTCCTGTTACTCTCTTCAGGGGAATTATTTGTTAGTTGGAAGTAGATTCAGATAAAAACACAGCCACATCAACCAATAGTTTACTTCAACTCCCGACGTTTCAGTGACTTCCTGTCACTCTCTTCAGGGGAATGATTTGTTAGTTGGAAGTAGATTCAGAGAAGAACACAGCCACATCAACCAATAGTTTACTTCAACTCCCGACGTTTCAGTGACTTCCTGTTACTCTCTTCAGGGGAATTATTTGTTAGTTGGAAGTAGATTCAGAGAAAAACACAGCCACATCAACCAATAGTTTACTTCAACTCCCGACGTTTCAGTGACTTCCTGTTACTCTCTTCAGGGGAATTATTTGTTAGTTGGAAGTAGATTCAGAGAAAAACACAGCCACATCAACCAATAGTTTACTCCAACTCCCGACGTTTCAGTGACTTCCTGTTACTCTCTTCAGGGGAATTATTTGTTAGTTGGAAGTAGATTCAGAGAAAAACACAGCCACATCAACCAATAGTTTACTTCAACTCCCGACGTTTCAGTGACTTCCTGTCACTCTCTTCAGGGGAATTATTTGTTAGTTGGAAGTAGATTCAGAGAAGAACACAGCCACATCAACCAATAGTTTACTTCAACTCCCGACGTTTCAGTGACTTCCTGTTACTCTCTTCAGGGGAATTATTTGTTAGTTGGAAGTAGATTCAGAGAAAAACACAGCCACATCAACCAATAGTTTACTTCAACTCCCGACGTTTCAGTGACTTCCTGTCACTCTCTTCAGGGGAATTATTTGTTAGTTGGAAGTAGATTCAGAGAAAAACACAGCCACATCAACCTATAGTTTACTTCAACTCCTGATGTTTCAGTGACTTCCTGTCATTCTCTTCAGGGGAATGATAACTTTAATTCTTAGTTCTACTTATATATATATATATGCACGAAATTTTGAAATACATACAAAGCGTCACGTATGTTCATATATAGATAATTCATAAAATCTAAATATAAAATCTTTAATGTGAGCAATGGTTACTCAAATATTATTTGAAAAGTAAAAATAAATATCAAGTAAAAGGTTTCTTTTAAATCAAATTTACAAGCTTTCGAGAAAATATACTGCTCTTCAACGGGCTGATATTCTATGCACAATCTCTAAATAATTAATTATTCTGTATAAATATTATTTAGAGATTGTATATAGAGAGAGAAGAGAGAGAGAGAATATAGCCCATTTATTTTTACTTTTTCAGATAAATACTTTTGCAAATTAAAATATTAAAACATATATATAAGTAAAACGAGAATTCAAAGTACACCCATACCTCGCTTTGAGTCGGGGTTACGTTCCAAAAAAACACGACGCAAATTGAAACGACGCAAAGTGAAAATATGTGAAGGCGCAATCAAAAACAAAGGTGTTGCCATATTTTAGGAAAAAAATTCAAAAAATAAATTAAAGACTCGAATCCAAAACAACGCAACTTCGAAAATCTAACGACGCACAGTGAAAATCAGTAAAAATTAAGCAGCGACGTAACTTCGAAAAAAACGCAAAACGAAACGACGCAAAGCGAGGTATTGGTGTAATCATTCTCCTGAAGAGAGAGTGACATGAACTCACTGAAATGTCTGTATAGTTAAAATAACCTCTAATATTTACTATATATTCAAAATTAAAGAAGTAAAATTTATTACCTGATAGTAAATACCAGGATGATATATATAATGTTTAAGATATATAAAATATTGTGAAAGAAGGTCTGAAATATTGACCTAAGACATCAATAATTAAATGCAGATTGGAGAAATTTCTTTTCGAAAAGATTTGAATTGCAAATAGAATTTGTGTTATATTAGTCAGATAATAACATTGGTCGTCGTATAAATTGCCAAGATGGTATAAATTATGTTTCTCCTATATCTTACAAAATATTAGCAAATGTTTGTTTAGTCCATGATAGTAATAGAGAATAAATATCAATATAAAATAATTGAGAAAGCTTTTAGTGTCAATCATTATTTTTAGAAATATAACAACTCTCTATGTTCTTTATTGTATATATATGTTATATAAATGTGTTGTTATCCAAGACGAGGCAAGATTAACTAAGCATTAGTTTATTTCCTATTATAATATATATATATATATATTAGTCAAAAGAGATCACTAGCAGAGTATTATTCCTTTTGGTTTCCAGAGCTCAACAAATTATGAGCCTAATACTCTGCACATCTCCTCCCTTAACTTTACAGGAACCTTCGAGGTATCTTGACTGCCCTTCCATATCTTGTATGCACGGCTGGCATTGAAGGGAGGCTCTTCTCTGGATCCTGGTCTTGGTTGTCCCTCTGCCTCCTTCCATCTCTTGTAGATGAGGCCGTTGGTGTAGGGCAATCCTCCTCGGTCTCTTGCTCCTGGTCATCCTTGCATCTCCTTGAGATCTTGCCTCGTCTTGGAATAAAGTGACAAAAAGTTTGCTTGATGTCGAGTTTCAAATTTTCTTCGAACAACGACTTTCTTTATGAATTCAGTTTACCGCTTCTAAGCTTGCTTGATGTCGAATTTCACATTTTCTTCGAACAACGACCTTCTTTATGAATTCAGTTTACCGCTTCTAAGCTTGCTTGATGTCGAATTTCAAATTTTCTTCGAACAACGACCTTCTTTATGAATTCAGTTTACCGCTTCTAAGCTTGCTTGATGTCGAATTTCAAATTTTCTTCGAACAACGACCTTCTTTATGAATTAAGTTTACCGCTGCCACCATATGTTGTTATCCAAGACGAGGCAAGATTATAATATATGTGTTATATACAAGTCAAAAGAGATCACTAGCAGAGTATTATTCCTTTTGGTTTCCAGAGCTCAACAATCTATGAGCCTAATACTCTGCACATAAAAATCATTTAATTTAAAAATTATAATTTATAGAATAAAATTCTGTGTTTAAATTAACCGCCAGATATCGCGGTTTTCTCTATATAAACTAATTGTTGTTGTTTCCCGTTGGCCGGCTCGAATCTTTCTGTAGATATGTTAATATGTAATCTTTTATTCACTTTATTATACTCGCCTCAAGTCAGGTAATACTTTTATTTAATTTATTTATTTTATATATTCTATAAAAGCGCAATTAAAGCAAATTGTGATTCAAATTTGATTTTATTATTTTTACCATGACTGCATTGACCAGTATCACAAACATACTCATGTATCCTCAGAATAATCAGCAAGCAAAAATTCTATATCTTAATAAAATTCCAAAATCAACAGAAAATAGTTTTTGTAATATATATATATATTATATAATCTAATAACTCAAATTTTCTATATTTTAAAAATATATATATTTTTTATTTTTATTCATTGTGATATTTTCACTTTTGGTTATCATCGTTTTTAGAAAGACTTTCAGTTTTGTTGTATAGTTTTGTTGTAAATATGCGTAGTTAACATATCTTTCTTTTTAAATCACTAATATAGGATTAACTTTATAAATGCTATATAATGTGAAAATAACTAATGTGTAATATTTCCTCAAGTAATTGAAAATAAAAGCTACTTGATGGTAAATAATTATATTTTTCTTATCACGACTGCACCTCAACCCTTTATCTTATCGATCCTTTGTCTTATCAACCTTTTATCTAACAACAACAAAAAAAAAAAATTCATAACACACACACACACACACACACACACACATATATATATATATATATATATGTTATATAATTTTTAAAAAATAATTAATAGAAATATAATAGAGATAAATGCATGTAAATATTATTTTATTTTAATAATCTGTTTAAAATAACTCTGTTATTCTTGGCCACTAGATGGCGCCACCTTAAATATAAATAGATTGTTTTGTTTTTTAGTAGAGGTTAGGTAAGTTAGATTTTATTTTATATAAATATGTAAATAGTGATATAGAATTAAATGTTAAAATTCTATATTTACTTAAAATTAATATAATCTTTTTGCTCAAAGAGTTCAACAATAAACTTCTTGAGACTGATTTTCTCTTTTTTAATTAAATTCAAGACGACTGCATCTTCAACTTTAACAAATAATTTTTTGGATTTACATAGGTTTGTAACATATATATATATATATATATAGAATTATTAAAGCTTATTTTGGATCAAAATAATTTGTTAAAACAACCAATATTTCGATTAATCTGTTCGCCTATCTTCCTCGGGGATTCTAACCTATATATCTATATATATTACAAAAAAAAGTTTTTCTATTGATTTTGGAATATAATTGAGATATGGAATTTTGATACTGGTGAAACTGGTTATTTCAGTCATGGTAAAAATAATAAAATCAAATTTGAATCACTATTTGCTTTAATTGTTCTTTTATGGAATAAATAAGAAATCAATTTGAGATAAATTACTACCTGACTTAAGGCGTTAAGATTAAATAAAATAATATATTACGTATATACGTTTTGAAAATAGAGAAATCCATAAATAAATCTTTAATTAAAAAGGCATATATTGACAAATTTTGTCAATAGTTGTTGACAAACATTAATATGTTATAATACCTTAATAAAGGTTGGCGTTCAGCAAACTGATATATTGGTAAAATAAATGATATTTTGATCCAATATGTGCCTTTTTAATAAAATAAAAAAATAATATATATATATATAATGTATAATACAATATAATGCGGCTTATTATTGTAGAACGAAATTTGAAAATTATCCCGCATGTGTTTCTTTTGAACGAAAAATCGAAATGTATTTTAGGGAGAAATAACGATTATTTCTAACCTTAGGGATGAAGTATGAAAGTATGAATTGTGAAGAGTAATGATAAACGGAAAAATAAAGTGTCCAAGGATTTCTCCTTATTTCTCCTTAAAATAAATTTCGATTTTTCGTTCAAAAGAAACACACGCGGGATAATTTTCAAATGCCGTTCTACATATATAATGTGACAATTAAACAACTTTATTGACATCTCGTCAATCTTTACACTCAAAGGAATGAAGAGAGATATATAAAATCGATGTAGCCCTCTCCGAGGTCACGTCCGGATCAGGAGCTTAAAGCCGCCTTGAATCTAGACAGAACCCTGCCATTTGGGGAGTTCATGTTCGGAACATGTTTGATGATAATGTCGAAGAATTTGTCGAGAAGAATCTAGTCTTCAGGCGTGAGTAGCCCTAGGAGGTGCTCCGTTTCTTTTTCGTAATAAACCGCGAGTATGATATCCATCCTGACCAAATTATATAATGTGTATGTGAATTCAATTCTTAGATATATATATAGTGGCCCTTATATATTACGTCTTATAATTGGAAGTTTATAAGATGGTTTACTCAGCTAGTTCAAACAATAATTTAATTGAAATTTAATAAGAGAGTGGAATTTTTTAGAGAAACTAGTTAATTATTCCTAGAATAATTAGAAAGTTTCCCTGTGTGTTGTGGGAAATCTTTACATTAATTTATTTAACTATTAATGCTTAAATATCTCAGATTTATCTTGGAAGGTTATATCCATGGAATTGTAAGAAGTCTATAGATAGATTCAGATTCAATCTCATTGTGAAATGTGTTTTGGGTATTGTCAAAGATAAACCTTCTTAGTTTAGTAATTGTTTTGTTGAGATACTGAGTCTCAATATGTGCGTATAGATTTCAAGTATGAAATAACCTTTTCCGATTAAGAGGAGCAACTGAAAACATCATAGAAGCATAGGGCGCCTCTCCCGTCAAAATAAACGTCAAAACCTGACGCCATAGAGAGGGCGTCTTTCTTTAATAAAGATACATACAAGACCGTTTCCCTAATATTTTTATATCTTTGTAGTGAGGAGTGGTCTCTCTGGTTAGCTTTTATTATTAGGTATAACCTCTCTGTAGGAAACTATACCTAGATTCAGAGCCAAAGTGCCCTTTAGTCCTCAACCGGAGAGTTGATAATTAGTAAAAATAGTCAATTTGGTCATAAAAACTGTCCTTTGTAGAGAGATGTGTCATATAGTTAGAGTATCCTCTCATGGAGGTTCTACTGTACGATTAATTTAATAAGAAACATCAGGAATTAAAAATGGATAAATTTAATTATTATGACAAATCTATTCACATATCAAACTTGAAGATCACAATAAAAATTAAACTTAAGCAATTAAATATAGTTTATAAGATATTAGAAACTATACTACTGTAAGAGCACAAGGGAATTGTTATAGTATAAGAAATCGTTATAGAGTTATTTCTTTTATTAAACACGTTGTTTGTGTGATGTTTTATGTTAAATATAGCCGACCTCTGTTTTATATAAAACACATGGAGGATGAAATTCATGTACCTGAAAAAGAGGCACCTCTCCCTTTAATTATGCATTAGAACGATCCCTATTAAGGAAACTTTATTATTGGTGAATGAGCTACATAAATAGACCTGAAATTTCAGACAAAAAGCCAACAACCTGTATACAATGGTTTCGGGCTCTAGCACATATCATTACAGGAGCGGCTTCGATTTTATAACATTCTATAACTCCGCCTATGCCGGTCCCAAGCCCGGATGAAAAAGGAGGACGGGGAGCAGTAACAAGCTTGTTAAAAAAACCTGAGCTCAGCTGGCCCAGCTGATAGTACCCTGTAAGGGCTCCTGATCCAGGGATACAGGATGAGCAGCGTTTGTACTCCATGTTAGGAGCGGCTGCACATGGCGTCTGTTCCTCATGTCAGAGGCGGCCATTTCTTTTGGAGCTAAGTCGAACTGCCACTGAAGAGTGCTCCCAGTCTTAATGACAAAGGACGACGCATTCTACTTCATCCAGTCATGATATCAAGCTTTACAAGCTTGATACCCTAATATGATTGAGTGGAGATAAGAAAGAAGATAACATTCTACGAGAGGAGTTATGAAATCGGTCGACTTTACCAAACAGATGTTTATGCTGGTGGAGTGACAAGAACCGATTTTGAGAGGCTTGAATACAACATAAGTTACGGTAGGATCAGATTCATGTACCAAATACGGCACATATCCTTTATTTATATCAATTAATATTTCATATACAGTAGAACCTCCCTGTAAATGACACCTAATTGCAGAGCCAAACTGTCTTTAGGGAGAGGTATTCTCTTATCGGAGAGTTACTAAATTGTAAAAATGGTAATTTTGCAAATGAAAACTGTCCTTTGTAGAGAGGTGTCCACTATCGGAGTGTCCGCTGAAGACTCAGCAGACAGGTTCTACTGTATATATGTTATATAAAAATATTATTTTTGTTAAAATTATATTTCGTAGATACAAATACTCTGTTTAAATAGACGGCCAGAGGTCACGCTTACCCTATAAAAACTCATTGTTTTTATTTCTTGTTGGCCGGCTCAAATCTTTGTACATTATGTAAATAATCTTTTGTTTTCCTTGTTCTACTCGCCTTAAGCCAGGCAGTACTTTTATTAAATTATGTTTTTCATATATATTCCTGAGCTCAAATAAAGAAAATATCTCATTTTTTCATAAAATATATATAATCTGATAATGATGTTAAACATAACGTTTCTCTCCTAGTAAACACAGAGTTAAGATTGTCATTATTTGATGGGTTATCAGTAAAGAGTCAAAACTTGCTAGAACATCATTTGGAACCAAGATTTTATGTTATTGATTAAGTACAATTTGGATTATAGATTAGAAACACACGGTAATAATACCAATTCAAATAAATAGTGTGTGGCATTTCGGGAAAAATGTTGTTACGATGTTCTACCTAATATAGATATTGTTATAAAAATAATATAAATATATTACATATCTCAAAACCTAATATGCAAATATAAAGAGAAAACCATGGAATATATTTCTCATAGAGAAATTTTCCCACCTAAGTTATCATATTTCCGAAATTTTCTCACGTAATCCATTTGGCTATTAACTGGCAGATCTGTCTAAATTTAATTAGCTTTATTAAACTTGATATAGTAAATGAAATTACTGAAAGAGAGGATAAACTGATTAAATTTTGGAAAATAGTTTTCTCACCTTATACAGTATAATATATATGGAATTGTTTTATATATATATATTCAAAGATTATTAATATATTAAAAGGTTATTATGTTATTATTATATTTTTTAATAATATAATATATTCTATTAAATTTTGTTGATAAAATTTTCGAAATAATAATTCAAATTAATAAATTTCTAATACAAAACGTTGAAATATAATGTTTTTATTTAGATATTTTCTTATTATACACAGATTAAAAACAACTCTAGGTGAGTATTCTAACAAAAAAGGAATAATACCCTAAATTATACAATTGTTGCTCTTTTTTATTATTTTAAACAATTATAAAAACTATGGATATGCTCTATAAGTCTGGTTTACCTATATGTTAATAAAATCAATTATCAAAAAAAAATTGCCTTGTTATTAAATGTTTTCGCTTTTTTCTATTAAACCTGTTATTTTTTAGATGTAAACACACATGACGCTTCATTTATTTGATACATTTATTTTAAACAAAGCCATATACAATGTTTATTGCTGGAATATACTAATTTATTTTAGATTTTTATTCATATATTTAGTATATATTGTTGCATCAGGTTGCGGCTTGGCAGGCTCTTCAAACTTGATTCTATCCTGTGCCGGGTTTTGCATCTTACCAGAGCGTGTTTCAACAATCCTACCAATTTATATAAGGGAATAATGAGATAACTCTACTTTAAGTAGCCTCCAGAACAATTTATTTATTTCTCACATCAAAGAGAGCAGTGAAGTCACACAGTGTACCAAAATACAAATTGTGATTCTATAATACATATATTCTGTTTATAATACATATATTCTGTTTGATAAAATAAAAAAATATAAAATATAAATTTGAATTTAAAATATATGAAAAATAATATTACAAATTAAAATAAAATAGGTACATTAGCAATGATGCAACAATATCAATATATATCTAGACCCCTTTATCGTTATATCTAGGTAAATGTAAATAAAATACTACATTAATATGATTTCTATAAGAGAATACTTATAGCCAGTCTTAAATTACTTTGAGGTTCACCAAACTCCTTTTTAAAAATCATATTCTGTATATAATTAATTTATCTAGCAACTATAAAAGGAATATCGAAAAATGCAATATAACAGCGGTATGGTAGATTAAACTGGCGAAACCGCTGGGAGGGTTCACCACTGATGAGCCAGGCCCCTTTTCCATTGCAGTAAGGACAGTAGAAACTGTTTAATTTCAAAAAGAATCTTACGCGTCTAAAAAAGTTTCTAATTTTCATTACAGATGGCGCGCTAGTGCATCATAATATAATTGATCTATATACGAGTATTAACAGTAACATATAAAAAAGAGGAAAAAATAGATTTTGAGATAAAATATTCAAATTTTAAAGAGACGGAGAGGGAAAGAACATATATTTCAAGTAAATGAATATATTTCTTCCTTTGATAAACGAATTTTTATTTTATTAAAAAAAATGAATAAAAAGAAGGGCTGAGATTAATAGCAAATATAAAGAAAATGGCGATCTCATTTTTTACATCAAGGCCTCGGGTCCAAAATCTATCAGAGGAGACCAACCAACTTGACGGCTACAGAAATAGCTCGATCACCTGTTAAAATATGTTTGCATTAAATTTAATAATATTTCTTTAAAATATCCAACAGCTTAACTCTAAATCTAGCAAAAAAGTTTTTTATTCGTTTATGTAAAATCGTCTACAATATACCTATAAATAATAAACTTAAAAGATCCATATCATGACCATGTTCACGTGAACCTTTCGTTTGAAAATATCTATTTGGGTTTAGATAGTCTTCAATATATGTTTGTGGCATATTTGATGAATTAACGTGGTAGTATATTTCATAAATAAACATAATTATTTATCAAGAGATTTCCTTATTATATCTTCACGTAGTCAAAGAATATTATGAGAAATGTCACAACAAATAATAACACTGTGCAGTCTTAGAATCCCGCATGACACAATTCCCTCATCACATACTCTTGTCTATATCTACAGCCTGGACTCGAATATCTACAATGATCACCTTACCATATATATATAAAAGCGTTTGTTCGTTGAAGCCAAATAGGATTGGTCCATTCTGTGTCACGTGTTCAAGTTACGTAGTTAAGTGACGTGGCCGGCTGTAGGTCTGTTTGGTTTTTGTTTTCATCCTTTATTTTATTCTATTCTGACCTTATTAGTCATATTTTGCTTTCGGCAATTTATTCGGTGAATATTTGAGGAATAATATTTTTAAAATAATTTTATTTTTTTAATTTAGCTTGATTATTTTATTTTTATAAACAATGACTCCTAAAAGAGCCCTTTCTATTGTTGAGGCCATCGAAGCAAAGCAACGTCGTATTGAACAGCAGCGACAAAGACGTTTAAATTCACCCGTAAGAGAACGGCATAATGAACAACAACGGCAATACCGAATGAATATGAGCGAAAATCAAAGAGCCCTTCAAAGGGAAAACAGTAGGCTGAGGATGCAAAGAATTCGACAGGGAGATAATCTACCTTTGCCAACAGGGACATGTTTCGAGGAAGATCAAATTCCCCTGCACCTTTGTGACCAACTTGATCAAGTTTGCCCAAAATGTAGAGCAAAGTATTTCGAATTGGAACAAACGACATACAGTAAAACTTTTCATCTGAAATGGTTTGCAATGGCGATTTAGTCAAAGAAATTTATGGAGATAAATTGCTTCCTTCTGACTTTGAACAGTATACCGATAAGGCTATACTTTGTCCCAGAAATGTGGATGTTGATGATATCAACAACCGAGTTTTAGATATCCTTGAAGGTGACTCCATAACATATTTCAGCTCAGACTCAATAGATGATGCGACACCTGAAGATAATGAGAGCTATTCACCGGTATTTCTCAACAGCCTTAACCCTTCGGGAATGCCACTTCATAAGCTGAAGCTATAAGTTGGAGCAATCATAATGCTTCTTCGAAACTTAAACATAAAGCGAGGTCTTTGTAACGGGACGAGATTAGTAGTAACTAAATTGTTACCTAATTTAATTATTGCAAAAGTTCGGACTGGCACTGCAGTAGATCAATCTGTATTTATTCCGAGAGTTTACTTGGCCCCAATACATTCTGAGATTCCTTTCATTCTCAGAAGGGGACAGTTTCCTGTAAAATTAGCCTTCGCTATGACAATAAATAAATCACAAGGCCAAACCCTTGAAATGGTTGGCATCTATTTACCTGAACCAGTTTTTAGCCATGGTCAGTTATATGTTGCTTTTTCTAGGGTGAAAAGCTCTAAGTGTGTTAAAATAAAAATAATCCACGGAAGCAAGCAAGGAAGGCTTCTTGGAAATAGTTAAGCTTGCTTCACCAAAAAATGTTGTTTACAAAGAAATTTATTCATTGTAAGTTCACCTCTTTTAAAGTAAAAATGTTAATTAAAAAAATATCAATAAAATGACCCGAAAGGTAAAATGTTGCAACGCTCGGAAGGGGATCGATCCCTGACGGACCATGAACGTTATTTTACCTCGAACGCTTCCGATTACATATTATTAAGTATCAAAAAGGAATGTGAGAAATAAAATTAGGAATCCACCTGCTCTAGCCGATCCCGTCCTTGTACGGGCTTTTCTACTAGTATATATATATATGGAAATTTTGCCGGGAGGAACTTTCCATCTATATTTTGGCCATAGATATGGTCCAGCCACTTTGCCAGCTAAACACCTCTTTGACAGATTGTCAAGATTCCATTAGATCCCGTGTGGATCTCATGGAATAAAGTCCGCCCTGGACTAACGAGGGCCATTAGCTCGAAACCATGGTCTCTAGGTGGACGCTTTTCATTTTGCCAAAGCTGGTGTTGTGGCTTTGTCATCGCCCCAAGGCCTCTAGTTGCGGCGACAGTCAATAGATGTCGTTTAGTTTTAGACGTCTATTTTGACGGGAGAGGCGACCCTTGTCTCTTTAGATATATATATGTCTATAAGTAGAGCCTGGAAACCAAATGCTTACAGTAACCATTTTATCATATACTTCTGTCTATATACGTACAGCCTGGAAGCAAATGCTTACAGAGATCTTCACATACATCTGTCTTTTTGAAAAAAGAGTAATCCATATTCAATTCATTAGATAATAAAAAGGCATATATTGGATATAATAAAATATTTATTTTGCTAATATTTCGGCTGGCTGAACGCCAACCTTTATCGAGACATTACCATTTTGTATACACAAACACTATGCGGCGCTGAGTTTGTATATACAAATATATAATGCCTCGATAAAGGTTGGCATTCATCCAGCCGAAATATTAGCAAAATAAATACTTTATTAAATACAATATATGCCTTTTTATTATCTAATACATCTGTCTATACCCCTTCAAACTAGAATCAAACCTATTACCTACCTTTATCCCTACATACCGATAGTGAAATATGTACAGAGAGCACCTAATCTCACAAAAATTTGTCCATACTTCCAACCTAAATACCAACACATATAGCGACCATTTGTACATGATCCTCTTAGAACATATTCCTTTCAAATATAATAATAACCCCATTTATACAAGCGGTTCTATTTTCAAACAAATTGTGTGTTTTTGCCATGTAAAGTACTTACCTTATTCCATTGTACTCCGATCAATATCTTACGTTATCCCTATTTATTCTATATTACATATTTGATCGTTCAATGAAGAAAAAAAAACCCACAATAAATTGATTCTATTTTTACCTATTTATATAACAATTGAAAGATGAATAAAACAAAATGGGGATTATAAAAATAAATTCCTTATTGAGAGCCCAATTTGATTTATTCAACAGTAAACGAATAAATTCCTTATAAAAGATGAAATATATTGCTTGATAAATATTTAAAATAAATAGATTTGAGTTTTTTTTTAATATTTAAAAATCACTCTCAGTCATGTTTATAACCAGGGAAGGTCGTTATATCATTGAATAGCTTGTATTGGGGATTGATTAAATTTATTATATATATACAAATACACACACACCCACGCACGCATACATACATATGCACAGACAAACACATGCACGCACACACACTAACATACACAACACACACAAACTCACACATGCATGCACAAACGTACACAAACACCTGTACATACAAACGCACAAAAATACACAAACGCATATAAGCACATACACAAAAACATACAGGCACACACGCATAAACATACACAAATACAGGCACACACACGCACGCATAAACATACAAATACCCTCACACACACACGTACAAACACACATAAACACGCACACAAACACACATGCACGCACAAACATGCACAATCACCTACAAACAAACACACACTCACGCCCTTTCCATCTTGGCGTCGGCAAAGTTGCGAATTTATCGCTACTTTGTCCAGGTTGGGCTCGGAGAAGCAGTGGAGGACCCGCTCATCGCCTGGTCCGGGACCCTCCAGCGCCGAGGTCTCCTTCATTTTTCCCCCTTGTAAATTCTTTCTTCTTCTCTCTCTCTCTCTCTCACACTCACGCACGCACAAACATACACAAATACAGGCACACACACATACGCATAAACATACAAATACACTCGCACACAAACAAACACGCACGCACAAACCCTCATAAACACGCACACAAACACACATGCACGCACAAATATAAATAAACATACACACAAACATACACAAATACAGGCACACACACGTACGCATAAACATACAAATACACTCGCACACGAACAAACACGCACGCACAAACCCTCATAAACACGCACACAAACACACATGCACGCACAAACATAAATAGACATACACGCTGGCAAAAACATACACAAGCACACACACAAACAGCCATACGCGCACACACGTACAGCACACACACAAATACACTGTAGTTATTCATATATATAATTACAGTAGAACCTCCCATAAGCGACTCGTCTTTAAAGCGACTTCTCTCTGAATACCCACCTTTATTCAATTATATATAAATTGAAAATTCACATAAACTAACTTCCAATGAACAACTAGGCGTATCATGTTTTTTTAGAATTTCTTTCATAGGAGTTTCTCCGATATGAATAAAAATATTTCATAAATTTCTAAATATTTTATCTATTGATAATTCGTAAAACAATAATTAATACAAAGAGTAAAAATAAAATACTTATTTTTTCTTAAAAATCAATAATTAATTGAATATTATATTCAAGAGAAGAGAAATTGTTATTAAATGAAAAATATCATTTCAAAACGATAATACACCTAGTCCGAAGTCAAAAACAAAAAGACCAAATTTCCTCAATTCTCACAGATTAATGATGCTGATGATACCATCGGCTACCCCGCCCATCTATTCTTCTTTCCCTTCGCTTCTCTTTAGGTCTTTAATGGACAGAGATTGATGTGACGGCTTATTACACGCTAATTAACATTTGAGAAATCTTGGTCAAAAATTATTAAATATAATTCACAGAGAAAGGTGCATTTAATACATTCTTTGTGCATAACTCGCTCGAGGTTTTATTGAGAGAAAGGTATTTCTTTCTTCAATTCACTTACCACCAGACAATTTCTATCTATTTTACTTAAGTAATAAATATTTTCACCCAAGATAGAGAACATTGCGACTGCTGTGATAGAGATGTATGGAGACATCTGAGGCTCTTCATTCGACACGACAACAACAATAATTATTTGTGTGCACATTGACTCGGTTTCCTACCTATTTCTTCCTTTAGAGAGTAAAGATAATTTAATGAACATAATTATTTGACTGTATAGAGTAATCTCTCCCATGAATATGTTTGTAAACAGATCATCTAAAGGGTGAAAACCCATTCTAAGCCACCATCTCTGATCGAACATCTTTCTGAGCGACCACTTCTTAGAGAGCCAACCACTTTTAGCGTCCACCTTTCGAAAATATCACAATTTTCATATCAATAGAATGACAAACATTTCCAAGATAATGCTACAATTACGTATAATCTCGTTTAAGTAAAATTGCAATCAAGTAAACACACACGTGATTGCTCCATAAAAACCTAAAAAGCTATTATCGTTTATTGATCAAAACTTTGGTAGAAATTGACATTTTAAAATACAATATGCCTTCAAAACACTGATGAGTGTCAACAAAACGTGAATTTGAAATTGGGTTGGCCAAATATCATAGAACAA
>CP092879.1:41451201-41502614 GCA_030710605.1 Cordylochernes scorpioides | reverse complement strand
TTTTTCTCTTCCATTGTTCCCGTTTCTTTTGGTTTCATTGATGCCGTTTATTTTCTTCTTTACGCCTCAAATCAGGTATTTCTTCAAAAATTGTTTCATTAGTACAAATAAAGAAAATTGGGATTCAAAGTTGATTTTATTTCATTTTTACCACGACTGCAATACCATTAAATACTCATGTATCATTGAATAACCTAAGAAAATCCTTTTTATAAAAATAATCAACAGGATGCCGTTCTCCTTCGATTCCATTGTTGAAAATTTCCTTCAAGTTTAAATAAACATCAATTATATTTTTATTTTGATAGTAAAGAAAGAAAATATAAGAAAACGTATAAATTCAAACTACTATTTCTGTTCATGCAAATGCTAGTTCCGCATCTAATCCTTTATTTCTAAGGCAGAAATGATAAAGCACAATTTGGATTATAGATTATAGATACAAGAAAATAAGACCTAATCCAAATAATTTAAAAGTGTGTGACGTTTCGGTAACACCATTGTTACCATCATCCGACAAAAGAAAAATCATTTTTCAATGATGTTGCCGAAACGTCACACCTTATTAAATTATTTGGATTAGGTCTTATTTTCTAGTTTCTAAGGCAGAAGTTGATATTATAGATAAAAGACTTCCAAACGAGCATTCTGCGGAGAAAGATCGAGGCAGACGGCCTAATGAGTGGACACACACCACTAAAAAGAGAACCAACTAATCCGGGATTAACCCAATTATTGGAGAAGAGAGAGCAGCGGACTTCCAATTAATTAATTACCTGGTAGGTACTGTACCAATTACTTGACTTCCTTCCTTCCAACTGATCTTTGCTCAAGTGTGGATTGAAATCTTATACTTCCACAATACACCGTTACTTCCGCTACAAAACATTTGTTGTGATCCCTTCAACTCTCTGAAAATCAAATTATTGTTCTTATTTTACTTTTTAAAATATTGATATTTTTCTGGAAGAGTTTTATTTTATATAACATATATATATATATATATAAAATGTAAATAATAAAGTTTATCAAATAAAATTTTAAATCTTAAATATAATTTAAATTAAGTTGATATTATAGAGTGAGTTAAGATGGATTTATATATGATATAACTATATTTAAAACTTTTAATAATAGTAATATTTATATATAAAAAGGAAAAATTCTATTAGATTAGCAAGCTAAATCTAAATTAATTATATAAGATAAAAGTTGATAATTATTTTTGTGTTTAAGTTAGATGAGATTAAAAAGTTGTTTATATGTATTATATTTATATCTTATTTAGGAGAGAAAAATGTAATAAAAGTAATTATATGTTAGAATAATATGTTTTTATTTTAGATAGAAAAAAAAATTTTGAAAAATAAAAAGAAAATTTAACAAGAAGATTTAACAACGTAACGTCTTTTAGCATCGGCTTTTACCCGTCATACACACCACAACCATCTGAAATATCAATCTATGAAATTAGTAATAAATACAAAAAACATAACTCTAATAATAACTCAGTCAAAACCAGAGGTAAAACTACCAACAAATTAGGCTTCATAAACTTTAATAGCTTATTAGACACAAACAAAATGTACGCAAAAAATTTCATTGAAAATTTTTATTGAAACATTATTCAAATTAAATAATAGCAAACTTATAAAACTTGTAGAACACATTAAAATTCACAATCTTTCTAATAGATTAACAGATATCACAAACGACATCTTCAAATACAGAAAAATTAAACAAAAGTATAACCAAATTAACATTATTATTAAATTCAATAACAAATTATTTGATCATTTCAAATTTAATGATATATTTAATGACCAATCTATTAACAGTTTATTTCCTATAAAAGGTTTAAATTTTAAAACTACCTGGAAATATAACAAGAATATAGGCAGTATATTATGCAATTATAACCCGTTTATTAATATCTAACAAATTTTAAAAAATCTAAATGTAATTGCCACAATGTTCTAGATAAATATAAATTCACAGGACATATTTTAACTAGCGATTATTCTTTTTTGGAACCAAAACTCCAAAACATTTTAAATAGAGGATATAAATATATACCTCAGATCAAACACAATTTCAATAATACAATTAAATCTATATTAAAAGACATCGATATTTTCATTAATAAAACTAGTATAAAACACAGAATTCCTGAATTTACTTTCCTAGAATGGAAATATAAATTAAGTAAAGAAATAAAAAACTATTATAACAACACACTAAAATACACAAACCCTAATGAATCGGAAATTAATTCCTTAAAAGACAATTTTATCATATGGGATTTTATCATATGTCCAATAGATAAATGTTCAAATAATTTATCTATTATATGTAAAAACTTATATCATGGCCTTCTAAAAAATGAAATTAATAACAACAGTAAATACACTTTCATAAAAACAACTGAAACTAAAATCAAAAAAGATATTAAATGTAGAAAACACACTAAAAATCATTAATTACAACAAAAACACAAACATACCGAAATTTTATATTATTCCTAAATTACATAAAACACCAATCTCATTTAGAACAATCACATCAGGAATAAACTCAGTCATAAAAAACATAGATTTAAGACTAGCTTCAACACTTCAATTCATAATAAATAAAATAACTAACAAACATAATTATAAATTCATAGATTCTAATAAAAAAATCATTAACTTCCTAACAAATAACCTACAAAAGATCAATACAATTCATACATTTGATTTTGAAGATCTTTACTCTAACATACGTTTAGAAGACCTTAATAATAAAATACACAGCTTAATAAATGAATTCATTAATGATAAAACATTCCATATTCAAATTATTCACAACAAATACAAAACATTTAAATTAGATAACAAAACAGCAAAAACATTACTTGAAACCTTCTTAAACTTTAATTATATTAATTTTAAAAACAAAATATACATTCAATCTAAAGGTGTTCCAATGGGAACTTCATCCAGTCCTCTACTAGCCAACTTATTACTTTTTTGGTATGAAAGAGAGTTCTTCCTACAGAATGATGTAAATTGGCATATGTTCCGCTATGTAGATGACATCATTATCTTGAATAACCCACAATTCAATAATGTCATTTACAAAATATACCCTAAATATTTGAAACTTAAAAATAATGAAAAGATAACTAATAACAAGGAGGTTAACTTTTTAGATTTAAATATAAACCTTGCAAACAAGTCAATTGGAACATATGACAAAAGAAATTGTTATAATTTTAAAATTATTAAATTCTGTAATGTCAATTCCAACATATCATCAAATTGCTGCAAAGGCATATATTTTGGTCAATTTTTAAGATTTTATAGAATCAACAACATTAAAACAAACTTTATTAAAGACATTAAAAATCTTAATAAAGAGTATTTAAACAATGGTTTTAAATACAAAACAGTAAGGTTTTACAATAGGCTGTCAATACACAAATACCTAAGCATTAATAAATATAATTATAAATTTGAAACTTCAAACTTCTCCAATTAATCTAACCAACAACTTATATTCTACTCTTATACTAAAACAAATGATAGAATTACTGAATATATTTCCTATGACTTTAAATATATTAATTATATGATAACGATTATAAAGCATTAAATTCATTCAATTTGATCTCCAGTTACTGTGGGAGGGAACTGGAAAACAAATATAAATGAATTTGAAGCATAATAAATGTTTTATTATTCAATTAATTTATAATTTTAATAAAAATGTAACTTATATCAATGGAAACAAAATTTTAATACATATTTTCACAATCTTTGAAATTTCTAATGATTCTTTTCTGACAGCTTTTCTAACTTCAAACAATTTTTAAAATAAGATTTCCTAGAAGAGGGAAGGTTACTTTTAGAACAATGTCGGCGGGTCCCTGGCAGACAGATGTTACATCCACACATGTGCGCTGTCTCTAGGGAGCGGCAGACGCCACTTTGAATAAGTAAGTAAACAACCTCCTTCTATGTTATCTAATATTAATTTAATTATACAGTTTAATGGTCGAAGAGAAATCAATCCATAATGAGGTAAGGGTGAAATGGGATATGGTATTTTCATCTGAAGAGCCCTGGTACCACAGATTTCTCTCTCCAATAGATTTTCCAATCTCCTTTTGTGTAATGTCCTGGTCTACCATTAGGGTTCCAAAAAATAATTTCTAATAAAAAAAGATTTAAAATATGTTTATCTATCCTTAACTAGGCAAAAACATTATATCATATTATTCTTACTCTTAGGAAAAAAAAAATCTAAAATTATATAGGAAAAAAAAAATTACAAAAACTATTAATTAACTAAAAAAATACTAACACCCTTTCAATTCTCTACCTGTTTGAAATAAAAGTGTATGGTTCTTTCTTTATCTCTTTCCTCTCTTTTACTAAAAAATAAATATATAATCATTATAAATCTCTTCTTTATTCCTATTTATTTTAAGAGTATGTCTAAATGACGGGTAAAAGACGTTACGTTGTTAAATCTTCTTTTCTTGTTAAATTTTCTTTTTATTTTTCAAATTTTTTTTTCTATCTAAAATAAAAACATATTATTCTAACATATAATTACTTTTATTACATTTTTCTCTCCTAAATAAGATATAAATATAATACATATAAACAACTTTTTAATCTCATCTAACTTAAACACAAAAATAATTATCAACTTTTATCGTATATAATTAATTTAGATTTAGCTTGCTATTCTAATAGAATTTTTCCTTTTTATATATAAATATTACTATTATTAAAAGTTTTAAATATAGTTATATCAATATATAAATCCATCTTAACTCACTCTATAATATCAACTTAATTTAAATTATATTTAAGATTTAAAATTTTATTTGATAAACTTTATTATTTACATTTCATATAAATTCATACGAGCTTGCTCTATGATAATAACTTATTTTAAGTTATATTTAAGATTTCAATTTTTAATAGACAAACTCTGTTATTTACATATCCAAAAGGTATAATTTATATCTTAAAGGAAAGATTAAAATATAAAAGTAATTATAATCACATAATGCTCACAGAATTTTTTTTTTCTCAGTGTTTTAGTCAGTTTAAAGATGTTTTTTATTAGTTATTCTTACAATTACTACAGATATACATACAACAATCTATATTTATTATCAAACAAATTATTAATTATTTCAACTAACATCTATAGCAAATAATTTTTAATAATAAAAAAAACGTTTTAAAGAATAACAAACTAAAAAACTTTAAAAAAAACTACAAACATTTTTGGGTTAGCACCCCTTCTATGTTCTCTAAACTCGCTAAAAATTGTCTAAATAAGAAATGTCAAACTTGCCCAACTTTCAAGAACCATGACACATTTCAAACACCTAGTTGTAAGATAGAAAACACTATTTATAAATTAACTTGCCAAACTTGTCAACTTTCATATATAGGACAAACTTGCAATCCTTTAAACATAAGAATAAATTTACATAGAAACCACTCCAAAAAATCAATTGGTAACACATACATGAAACAACACAATATAAAATACATACCTTTAACAATTACATGATAGAAATACTTGACATTTGTCAAGACAAAAAACAACGATTATTATTAGAAAACAATTACATTTATCAACACAACACTTTATACCCTTATGGACTTAACGACGAACTTAACCACACATACACACCACAACCATCTGAAATATCAATCTAGGAAATTAGTAATAAATACAAAATACATAACTCTAATAATAACTTAGTCAAAACCAGAGGTAAAACTACCAACAAATTAGGCTTCATAAACTTTAATAACTTATTAGACACAAACAAAATGTACGCAAAAAATTTCATTGAAAATTTTATTAAAACATTATTCAAATTAAATAATAGCAAACTTATAAAACTTGTAGAACACATTAAAATTCACAATCTTTCTAATAGATTAACAGATATCACAAACGACATCTTCAAATACAGAAAAATTAAACAAAAGAATAACCAAATTAACATTATTATTAAATTCAATAACAAATTATTTGATCATTTCAAATTTAATGATATATTTAATGACCAATCTATATTAACAGTTTATTTCCTATAAAAGGTTTAAATTTTAAAACTACCTGGAAATATAACAAGAATATAGGCAGTATATTATGCAATTATAACCCGTTTATTAATAATCTAACAAATTTTTAAAAATCTAAATGTAATTGCCACAATGTTCTAGATAAATATAAATTCACAGGACATATTTTAACTAGCGATTATTCTTTTTGGAACCAAAACTCCAAAACATTTTAAATAGAGGATATAAATATATACCTCAGATCAAACACAATTTCAATAATACAATTAAATCTATATTAAAAGACATCGATATATTCATTGATAAAACTAGTATAAAACACAGAATTCCTGAATTTACTTTCCTAGAATGGAAATATAAATTAAGTAAAGAAATAAAACCTATTATAACAACACACTAAAATACACAAACCCTAATGAATCGGAAATTAATTCCTTAAAAGACAATTTTGAAAACTTACAAACGGATTTTATCATATATCCAATAGATAAATGTTCAAATAATTTATCTATTATATGTAAAAACTTATATCATGGCCTTCTAAAAAATGAAATTAATAACAACAGTAAATACACTTTCATAAAAACAACTGAAACTAAAATCAAAAAAGATATTAAAAATGTAGAAAACACACTAAAAATCATTAATTACAACAAAAACACAAACATACTGAAATTTTATATTATTCCTAAATTACATAAAACACCAATCTCATTTAGAACAATCACATCAGGAATAAACTCAGTCATAAAAAACATAGATTTAAGACTAGCTTCAACACTTCAATTCATAATAAATAAAATAACTAACAAACATAATTATAAATTCATAGATTCTAATAAAAAAATCATTAACTTCCTAACAAATAACCTACAAAAGATCAATACAATTCATACATTTGATTTGAAGATCTTTACTCTAACATACGTTTAGAAGACCTTAATAATAAAATACACAGCTTAATAAATGAATTCATTAATGATAAAACATTCCATATTCAAATTATTCACAACAAATACAAAACATTTAAATTAGATAACAAAACAGCAAAAACATTACTTGAAACCTTCTTAAACTTTAATTATATTAATTTTAAAAACAAAATATACATTCAATCTAAAGGTGTTCCAATGGGAACTTCATCCAGTCCTCTACTAGCCAACTTATTACTTTTTTGGTATGAAAGAGAGTTCTTCCTACAGAATGATGTAAATTGGCATATGTTCCGCTATGTAGATGACATCATTATCTTGAATAACCAACAATTCAATAATGTCATTTACAAAATATACCCTAAATATTTGAAATTTAAAAATAATGAAAAGATAACTAATAACAAGGAGGTTAACCTTTTAGACTTAAATATAAACCTTGCAAACAAGTCAATTGGAACATATGACAAAAGAAATTGTTATAATTTTAAAATTATTAAATTCTGTAATGTCAATTCCAACATATCATCAAATTGCTGCAAAGGCATATATTTTGGTCAATTTTAAGATTTTATAGAATCAACAACATTAAAACAAACTTTATTAAAGACATTAAAAATCTTAATAAAGAGTATTTAAACAATGGTTTTAAATACAAAACAGTAAGGTTTTACAATAGGCTGTCAATACACAAATACCTAAGCAATAATAAATATAATTATAAATTTGAAACTTCAAACTTCTCCAATTAATCTAACCAACAACTTATATTCTACTCTTATACTAAAACAAATGATAGAATTACTGAATATATTTCCTATGACTTTAAATATATTAATTATATGATAACGATTATAAAGCATTAAATTCATTCAATTTGATCTCCAGTTACTGTGGGAGGGAACTGGAAAACAAATATAAATGAATTTGAAGCATAATAAATGTTTTATTATTCAATTAATTTATAATTTTAATAAAAATGTAACTTATATCAATGGAAACAAAATTTTAATACATATTTTCACAATCTTTAAAATTTCTAATGATTCTTTTCTGACAGCTTTTCTAACTTCAAACAATTTTAAAAATAAGATTTCCTAGAAGAGGGAAGGTTACTTTCAGAACAATGTCGGCGGGTCCCTGGCAGACAGATGTTACATCCACACATGTGCGCTGTCTCTAGGGAGCGGCAGACGCCACTTTGAATAAGTAAGTAAACAACCTCCTTCTATGTTATCTAATATTAATTTAATTATACAGTTTAATGGTCGAAGAGAAATCAATCCATAATGAAGTAAGGGTGAAATGGGATGTGGTATTTTCATCTGAAGAGCCCTGGTACCACAGATTTCTCTCTCCAATAGATTTTCCAATCTCCTTTTGTGTAATGTCCTGGTCTACCATTAGGGTTCCAAAAAATAATTTCTAATAAAAAAAGATTTAAAATATGTTTATCTATCCTTAACTAGGCAAAACATTATATCATATTATTCTTACTCTTAGGAAAAAAAAAATCTAAAATTATATAGGAAAAAAAAAATTACAAAAACTATTAATTAACTAAAAAAATACTAACACCCTTTCAATTCTCTACCTGTTTGAAATAAAAGTGTATGGTTCTTTCTTTATCTCTTTCCTCTCTTTTACTAAAAAATAAATATATAATCATTATAAATCTCTTCTTTATTCCTATTTATTTTAAGAGTATGTCTAAATGACGGGTAAAAGACGTTACGTTGTTAAATCTTCTTTTCTTGTTAAATTTTCTTTTTATTTTTCAAATTTTTTTTTCTATCTAAAATAAAAACATATTATTCTAACATATAATTACTTTTATTACATTTTTCTCTCCTAAATAAGATATAAATATAATACATATAAACAACTTTTTAATCTCATCTAACTTAAACACAAAAATAATTATCAACTTTTATCTTATATATATATATATATATATTATGATGCATTAGCGCTCTCTGTTATGAAAATTCAAAGCATATATAGACGTGTATGCATTTTTTTTAAATAAACAATTTATACTGCCTTTATTGCAATGGAAAATTTAATGGGAGGGCCTGGCTCATAAAATTTTCCATTGCAGTAATGGCAGTAGAAATTGCATATTTTTTAAAAAGAATTATACGCGTCTATAATAGTTTCGAATTTTCATAACATATATATATATTATATAATCTAAAATACAAATATATATATATATTTTTTAAAACATATATTTTATTTTTCCATTCATTGACTGTTCTGCATTTTTGACCATATATTCAAAAAAATATCACTTTTAATTATTATTGTTGTAAATATGTATATTTAACCCTACCTATCTTTTATCCACGATTATAGAATTCATTATATAAATTCTATATTCCTGTGATATAAATAATTTATATGTATATTTTTACTTCAAGAGATTCAAAATAAAAATCTGCTTGAAAGGTAAATAATTATTTTTATTTTTCCACGACTGCACCTCTTTTCAACAATCAAACACACAAAAAATTTCTAATCTATAACATATATATGCTATATAAAAATGTATTCTAATATTAAATTATATATCCTAGATCACAAACTACTTTGCAAGGACGATCGCCAGATGTCGCGGCTTCAGACTATATAAATTCATTGATGTTATTTCTCTTCGGTCGGCTCAAATCTTTTGTGAATAAGTATTTTGTTTTCTTTATTATACTTGCCTTAAATCAGGTTTTTATTTTATCAGTACAATTAAAGCGAATTGATATTAAATCTGTTTTCATTATATTTACCACGACTGCAAACCATTGGCATATTCTTCTTGTCCCGAATTCCAGCAAATACTTATTTATTCTCAAAATATTTAATATAACAGTGAGCCGACAAAATTCAATACAATATATATATATATATTGAATATAAGCTTGATATAAGAATGATCAGAGAACCTGATAGAACTATTTTATATGGAGGTATCAGTAAATAGGTAAAATACTGTCGCGGCTTGACCCTCCGCGGTTCTTCGCGACGACGCCGCTTCTTCCGCCGTGGATCACCTACCCGAGCTCCCGTTGCTCTCCCTCTGCAGCCCTACCCTGCAGAGCACCCAAAGACGTCCGAGAACCACCGCTCAAGTGGGACTCTATTACTCTGGCAGTATTTCTCGGCCTTACCACTGGTGGGGGGAACACGAGTGACTTACCAGGAGAGTAGCAGCAGCAATGTGACGATGGCGAGAGGAACAACAGCAGGCGGCACAGAGACTTCAAACGCTACCCTTTATTGTCATTTACTACTAAACATTACATATAAGTGGAATGGTAATCAACGGGTATTTACATTGTGTTACCTCCCAGAGCCAATATAAAAGTGTATTTATAAACATTTTTCCCAGTAAGCAGGATCACAACAGTCGGCGATTCCCACACCAGTTTCAGACGGGAACAGGCGAAAGCGCCATTTATTGGCGGAGGTTTTAGGCATTTTCAGGCCTTATAAGCGACAATACCATCATAGCCTTAAAATATTCATCACATTTATCCACATCTTTTTTTTTTTTTAGAATTCAATGTGTTACCATAGATATCTGAAACCAATATGTTTACCACTTACTATAAATACACACATAAAACTTTTATTAAGACACCAGTCTTATACAGATTCTCCTCTTGCATTACCGGCTTGCAACAATATCCTCACGATGATCAATTACCATCATACAGTGAAGAGGAGAGCGAAATTTCTATGTTCATCTCACTACTTACTGCTTTGTAAAAGTTATATAGGGACAGAGAAACAATTAACTAGATATGGCGCTGGTTAAAATACTTTGTACTGAAAAAATTACTATAAATACATACTAATATTGATGATCTACACACATAGAGAGATAAAAATTCTAAAATAAGCACTTAGAATCAATCGTTAAATATTTGGGATCTTTTTCGTTATATAGAAGGTTTGTTTTCCTCCTTGTCTCAAGAGTTTGAACTAATTTCCCAACAATTGAGTTAGGAGAGTCGATACAAACGCCATCAAATCAACAAATAAAACATCTCCCAATAATTCTTTTTATTAGAACTTGCGAGATTTCAGGGAAGCGAATCCCTTCTTCAGACCAAAAAATAAACACAATCTAAAATAAATAAAATTTAGAATCAAGTAGGTGGTAGTTGTACATGTGCTTGTTTTAGTTTTCACACCTATATTTTGGAAATTGTACTCATCTAGCTTTCGCAAGACCTCTTTAGGGTTTAGGAAGATTTCCTTTTCATTAGATTCGATGCCTCCTAGAATTTGCTGTGATAAGGCTGGGTTTGTGAGGCATTTGATGCCGAGTGGTAAGGTTTTCTCAAATGTCAACGGTTTCATGTGGTTTATACTTATACGTATAAACTTTGTTATTCTCTTGTGATCATTGCATGAGAGATTAAAGCTCAAAAGTTCTGATTTTATTTCTGCTGTACCAATGGAGTCATTTTACTTTAGTTTTAATATTTATTGTAGGTTTTATTATTTATTGGAACTATATAGTAAAGCATTTTTAATAGTAATTGTGAAACAATCACGTATATTTACTACGAGCACAATTCTTAAGCTCAAAACACAATGAGTAAACAAACAAGGAACTATGAAAAAAAATAGTACAAATGTGAAATTGTACTGGGATAAGGTAAATAAATTAATAAAAAGGAATCTCCTTATCTTGTAACTTAAAGGTTCTGATGGTTTGCGCCATCTATCGGAATAAATATCAATTATTCGCTGATTTTAAAATTTTCAGAGAATTGGCCAAATCTTGATTAATCAAGAAAGGATATTTGGCCAATTCTGAAATAATTAAAAATCAACGAATAGTTGATATTTATTCCGATAGATGGCCTAAACCATCAATAACTTTCAGTTCCACGATAAGGAGATGTCTTTATATTAAACAAAGAACTGTTTAAGCAACCCTTTTAAAGAAAACATGGAGGAATGAAGAGTTGACTCATCAGTGATGAATCCTCTTTGCAGTTTCGCCTATCTAATAATCTAGGCGTTGCTGGGTTACTCAAAATTCACGGCTTTATTCCATGCTTGAAGTTCCTCACCATTGTTGTTGATGAAATGGTATTTCTTATAAATTAAACATAAAGCGAAGAAGCGTTCCAGCTATAACTATCTCTATATAAAAGTAAACTATTTAACTTTTTACACAAATGAAACCACTTTCTACTATTCTTATTTCTCATCTATGATGAATCTTTACCATAAATATGGCCAGTTTAATCGACTATAATATTGCATTGGGTTATATATTCTGCTTATATTTTTCGTATTTATAACTCCGCCTTTGCCGGTCCCAAATCCGGATGAAAAAGGGGCAGTAACAAGCTCACTAAAAATCTGGACTCAGCTGGCCCGGCTGATAGTACCCTGTAAGGGCTCCTGATCCAGGGATACAGGATGAGCAGCGTTTGTACTCCATATTAGGAGCGGCTGCACATGGCGTCTGTTCCTCATGTCAGAGGCGGCCATTTCTTTTGGAGATAAGTCGGCCTGTCACTGAGTAGTGATCCCAGTCTTAATGGCAAAGGCAGATGCATTCTACTTCACCCAATCATAATGGTTGTCAAATCTCTTTTTCAAAAGTGTAAAACTTTACAAGCTTGACACCCTAATATGATTGAGTGGAGATAAGAAAGAAGAAGGTATCGTATTTGAGATATATTCTTGGATATGGCCTTTTAAGGTACTGTGCTTAAGCTTTATAGCCTGTCGAAATATTTTTTTAATATTTACATCGAGCAATTCTCTTCCTAAAATAATCTAATCCTATAAATCGGCTTTTACACGTCATATGCTTGTCCAAAAAAAAAAACCATAAAAACAACTGGGGTAACGAACCTTATATTACTCAATCAAAAATAATAATATAAAAGAGATATCTGAGAAGTAAACCTTTTAAATATTTTTAATAATAAATATTTTTTTCAGATGATGTTTTATTTTTTATTTTATTTATTTATTTATTTATTTTTTTGCTTATCCCTAGTACACGTGGTACAGGCCATGATAATCATGGTGGGTAGTTAGCGACTGCTTTTTACTGTAAGCGCACCACATGTCTACACATGTGAAAGCAGTTCGACTTTGCACTTACAAATGTGCCAGAGCCCCGTTTGGTTACTTGCACTCGCTGGTGGGGTTGGACTTTTGCAAGAATCGGGGGGGGGGGGCCATTGGAGCATTTTTTTTTTAAACAGAAAAAAGTGTCCAATGCGGGGATCGAACCCGGGTCGTAGTGGTCGTAAACCAAACGGTTTAACCAGCCTTCCACCGACCCCCCATGATGTTTTATAAATTTCATCATTTTTTGGTAGTCTTCCTATTTTTATATATTGTTTGTTTGATAAATATATAAATATACTACTTTAAAATTGAAGGGAACCGTAAAAATATAACCAAAAATATAGAGAAATTAAAAGTATATTTTAATAAGAAGAGGAATGATAAGAAGGAAATTGAGTCCTCGAAATTTTGTCATCACTTTGTTAGCAGTCATAATGTCATAATTGCATGGTCTTCGAGAATAGAATGTTAATTATTGAATGTGTCTGTGTGCATGCTGTTGGACATCCAAAAATATTATAGTCTTTGCTAATTAAGTCCATTTTATAATAAAAATTATTTTAAGGCATTATAGATAAAATTAAGAGGTTAAAAGATATATATTATTAAAGGACTATATAAATGAAAAATCTTACTTTCTAGTGATAAGAAGTATAGAGCCTGGTGTGAAAATTATTGAATTGATTAAAAAGAGAAATTTATAATTTACTAGACGAATACCGGCTACCGAATAACCGGCTTCGCCCGAGAATTTCCCCGAGTGAAATTTCCTTCATCCTGAAAGTACATCAATAATAAATAGTAGAAGTACCATAGAATAGCAATACAGAAGTAACACATAAACCACAGGCAAAAAGTGTGTGTGATGGCAAAAATTGTATTATATTAGTGTTTAGGTATTTAATTCAATTATTTTTTTAAAATCCATTTAGTTGTTTCAAAATCAATATAGTTTAAATATATGGCAGCTTTCCCACCCAACCCCCGAGGTACCCGCCCCAGCGCATTAACCCTTGAAATTGCCTGATATGAGTGAGTGACTGCGATGCCCATCTTCTCAGTAAGAATAGAAAAAAATAGGTTTATAAAAAAATTAATCCAAAATACTGGCGTGTAAATATTTTTCTGTAAAAATAAAAGAGCACATGGAAATTAAGCAAACATATGTGTTTGCCAATGACTGCGACTGAATTTTAAACGATTTTTGAAAAATATATATATATAAAAAATAAAGGCCAGAACAAAAATTAATAAAAAATACGAAAGCTATTATTTACATACAGTAAGGCTAATTTTGTAACGTTTTTTAAATTGCATTGTGTGCACTTACCGTAATATCTTACCTAATCACTTACCGTAACTCAATATCAATACTTTTGTAAAAAAAAAGTAAAACTCGTATAAAAAGATATTTCAAAAAAGGTACGCAAGCAACTTGAAAAAAAAATGCAGAAAGCTCATTGGTCGCTTAATTGGCCTGGTGTTGTTACTTCGCCTCGTATTTTCTCCGCGTAAAAAATAGTTCTTCAAATGAAAAAATAAATAAATAGCCAAAAATATTCCTTAGGTTTATAAAAAGCCACATGCAAAATTTGGTACAATTAGTTCAGTGGTTTTTGAGTTTATCGCGAAACAGACAACAGACATTGACTTTAATATATTAGGAGATTTATATCGAGATAACTCGATAAATAAAAAGAAAACCCATAAGAAGAATTTTTAAATTATATGTTTTTAATTTTTCATCAGTATAGAATATATATATATATATATATAGGTTGTTAAATAATAAATTAGAACACAAGCGAATAAAACACAGAGTATATATATTTACATATATTACAAAACACACACACAAATTTAGCATTTCTTGACCGCTAACATGAATATTTTAGATGGCAGAGCGCCATCAATTGGAACAAAAATAAACTAAACCTTCATGTGAGCGGTCAGGAATTGACAATTTTGTTTTTTATATCAAAACTTGACCATTTCTTTTTGTTTATTACATACACATATGTATATAATACAATATAATCCGGCTTATGATTGTGAAACGACGTTGACAAGTTTTACCGCAAATGTTTCTTTTGAACGAAAAATCGTAATTTATTTTAAGGAGAAATAACGACTATTTCTATCCTTAGGGATGAATTGTGAAGAGTAATGATGAACGAAAAAATAAATAAATCATTATTCTTCACAATTCATCCTTTCATATTTTATCCCTAAGGATAGAAATAGTCGTTATTTCTCCTTAAAATATATTACGATTTTTCGTTCAAAAGAAAAATTTGCGGTTAAATTTGTCTAACGTCGTTTTATAAATGAATATATATATATATTATATAAAAAAGAATGAGATTTATGTTGATTTTTGATTATTTTGAGGATTATGCTATGGTAATGCAGTCGTGGCAAACATCTTTAAAGTATAATAATGAAAATGGTTTTGATCAGAGATTGCTTTAATTGAACTAAAATAATTTATAAAAATATAATTTGATGAAGGTAATGCCTGGCTTAAGGCGTAAGAATCAAAAAATGAAAAACTTATTTACATAATGTACAAAAGGTTTGAGCCAGCCATCGGGAAACAACAACAATAAGTTTTTATAGGGGAAGTGTGACCTCTGGCGGTCGATTTAGCAGAGTATTTGAATCTATGAAATATAATTTTAAATAAAATAATATTTTAATACAACATATATATATGTATATATAGAGTGCGTTTCATTTGCTTGCTTGCTTTTTTACTTTAACGAAAAAGAATGTTCAGTTTTTTCATGTAGGTATACTTAATCAGAATTATCTATTTCGTATGTGAGACGGACTGATGTTCTAATTTTGAAAACAATAAAGAAAATAATTACTAGCTCTCTTCAATACATCTAATAGACACATTTCGTAATTGAATGAGGAATCAAAAAGATCAAAAAAATTGACGTCCAGATAAAAAAAGGCGGTCAATAAATATTTCCTAGCGAGGAAATGTGGACGAAGCAAAAGTTGAAATGGCGCTGAGTCCACCAATTTAGCTGATCACTTCCTGGAAAAAATCGTAAAATCCAATCGTTGAGAAATTTAATAGTAGCGAGATTGTAGTTTAAATTTACGAGAATTTTTCTGTGGAGAATTCTTTAATTTCATTATTAGCTGTAACTAGATAAACCTCTTTAATCATCTTGTTATACAGAGTGGAAGATTTAACGTGGTGTGTGAATAGTGAATAGTTAATCTATAATTGTTAATACTGTTTTATAGAACGTTTATGATATCATCTAATAAATGGATAATGGTTCTGGTCTCTCATCGAGGTAGTCTCTTATTGGAGGTTGTTCTGCATGAAGTCGCTCTTTGATATATCAGTTATGGTCGCTCACAAAGATAGTCGCGCATAAATAAGTATTACTGTAAAATATAAGAAATTTGAACTATTTTTGACGCGTATGACTCTTTTTTTTAATATATCAAGTTTCTACTGCCTTTACTGAAAAGATAAAATAATGGGAGGGTCTGGCTCATCAGTGGTGAACTCTCCCAGCGGTTTCGCCATACCGCTGTAGTATTGTATTTTTCGATTTTAATGAGCCAGGCCCTCCCAATATATTATCAATGCAGTAAGGGCAGTATAAAATTGATTTATTTTTAAAAGAATCATACGGGTAAAAAAAAATTTCAATTTTTTTCTATAACAGATGGCACGCCAATGCATCGAATTAATACTGTAAAATGTATATGTGGAAATAAGTGAAAGATGCAAGTCTAGAAGTATTGAAATACACTTATGGACAAACTTAAGGGATTGTACCTTTCAGCATTTATATCAGGATTCAGACAATAACTATTAAAGATATTTGATACTCAGTCTTCTATTGAAGACATACGAGATAACCAAGTGTGACCAAAATTTCTTGTCTCTTTTGTTTTGTTTCTTAGAAAAAATGCCTAGTGTGCGAATCGAACCCGGGTCGAGGCTGCCAAAATTCGACATTTGGAGTTGCGTGATTCCTCCACCTGCTCCCTAAAAATGACTTGATATGGTCTAAGCCAAACCTAAATGTGACCTTGACACCAGTAAAAATAGGGATAAGCGTTGTCTTTCAGATGACTTTAACATTGGGTATTCTTTTGCAGTCTTTTTAAACGGATAGATCGTCATAAAAATTGTGTCCTAATAATTTAAGAGAGAGCCTTTTAAATTCAATCCTAAAATATACAACATGTTCTTAGATAAAAATAGATCTAGGACACATAAATTATACCTGTCAAACACAAGAATCAAAGCTGTTATTTCACCACATCATCTTATAAATCATCGATTTTTACGATTTTACAAATTTAGTCTCAAGTTTTTACGAGAGTAAAGTTTCCCCATCAATGGCTTCTGGGTGAATGGAAGCTACCGGTTTACAAATATTTTATGACAATGAGGCAACCTTAGACGTCATCGTCTCCAAGGTAAACCTTTGTCGGGCGTTGTCATAAATGGCAATGTCCATAAACCTTGTTCTCATGTCATTTTTATTGATTTAGGCGGCAGTGTCGCAACAGCTGTAAGATTGATGTTTAGTGTCAATTAATTAGTTGATCGTGCTGTGTTGGCTAACTAAGGCGTGGATGGTCGAGGCGAAACAACCAGTCATCTATATCTTGTATTTTGTGTGTGTGTGCGTGTAAAAGTGTTTGTGTGTATATGTGCCCGTGTGTGTGTTTTTAGGTTTGCGTGCGTTTATGTAGGCATTTGAGTGCGTCTATGCGTAACTATGAGTGTATGTGTTTGCGTGTGTATGCGTTTGTGTGCGTGTGTTCGTGCGTTGATGTGTATGTGTACGTGCGTGTATGCGTTTGTGTGTATACTAGCCGAATGACCCGGGCAACGCCCGTGTTTTACCCGATTGAATGTTTTGATTCAAATACTATTTGTTACAGTTATAAATTGGCGCCTTAAATAAATGCATATGTTAGTTAATAACTATAGCCTATGTGCTTTATCTGTCTATGTACTGTTGGCTTCCGTAGGCGTCTCTTACTGGGAAAAAGAAAGAGAGGATATCATTTAGTTATTAACTAATATATGCATTTATTTAAGGAGCGACCCACTCCAATACAATAGTTACAAAAACGAAAAAGCGAGTGGGGGGGGGTGCATGATGGGGGGGCAAAGGTGGCGTGATCGTAGCCAACCAATAGGAGAGCGCCATTCCAAAAAAAAGCAAACGGTGACAGAAATGAAAAATGAAGAATTAAGAACGCATGACGCTCGTAACTGTATATAGAATGTGCATGTGTGTATTGTGTATGGGATTGTATGTTTTGTGTATATGTGCATGTGTGTGCTTGTATTTATGTTTTGTATATGTTTGTGTGCATGCGTGCGTGCGTATGTATGTGAGAGTGTATGTATGTGAGCGTGTGTTGTGTGTTTGTGTGCATGTGCATACTGCGTGTGTTCATATGGAACGCTTCACGATTTTGCGTGTGCTCATAGAGAGGCTATAGAATAAAACCCCCTCTCCGGGTCAGTTAAACACAGAGATACTTTTGAAATTTCATGGAGATGGCCTCTGGATCAAAATCAGATTTTTTATTAAAATCTGTAAATATTTCGACGAAGCTGGTCGTCCGTCTTCTTCCAGGAGAATATCGCTTGGAACACCCGTATTTACTGGATACCCATACATATCACAAACAAACACAACCTATTATACCACATTCATTTATATATACACAATATATTGATATGTATCATAATTTAAAAAGTGTAACAGCCCAAAATGTAGATAGAATTCAACACTCCAGTTTAGCCATCATGTAATCACAAGCAAGATAATAATGTATTATTGAGAGAGTCGCACTCAAGGCAGGGCTAGATCCAATATCGTCAAAATTACCTTATTTCCTCGAAGGGAGTTTTCATAAGACGTTAGTGAGTTTGACGACCGCCGCCGGACGCCGACAAACAGACCGAAAACAACAGATCTTTCCCACTCATTTCGTGCAGATACCCTCCTGGACCTTTCGGCGTCTTCAGCCTCTGGCTTCTCTTATGTGCTATCCAACCCGCTTCGTCTTTTGTGTTACCCATAGACGCCAGAATCCATTTGGCCCCATGACTGATAGTACTTGGGGTACGACATATATACATATATAATGTTGTATATAATGGATATTATCATGTATTAGCACGCCATCTGTTATCAAAATACGAAACTATTATAGACGCGTATGATTCTTTTTAAATATAAACAAATACTACTGCCCTTACTGCAATGGAAAAATTAATGATGAGTCAGGCCCTCCCATTAATTTTTCCATTTCAGTAAGGGCAGTAGAAATTGTTTTATTTTTAAAAAGAATTATACGCGTCTATAATAGTTTCGTATTTTGATATAATAGACATGCCTAATTCGATGTTTGTTATTCTCCCCTCCGTAATAGATACTGAACATCATTAAAGATTTTCTTATGAAGGTATAGATTATGGTATAGTTTAATATCTAGGCTTTTCAAAACCTTTTTTCAGTCCAATATCTAAATTTAATTTAAATACTTTCAATTTATAAATAGATTACATGATATTATATATTTTATTGATTTCAAATAACACTTTTGCTACTATGACTAATATTATTATATCAATTAACGTTTTTGATAAATTAATCTTAGTTGGTCAAATATTCCCTTGAGAAGAATTCAGGAAAAGCCGGGTTATATACTGGTCAAGTATCGATATATAAATAAAATGCTAAAAGGATGTTTATCACTTTACCATGAATACTGATTTCCACTAATAGATAGCTGTAGACAATTGGCAATTCAAGCAATTAGATTGATTCTTCTGATCAATTGTTACAGAAAGAAAAAAATAAAGGAGTAAATAGACGGTAGGTAAATGGTAGGGAAATATATAGAGTTGTATATGTGCAAATTTCTTCAGCAAGGAGGCTTCCCTACCTTGAGAGAGTTCTCCTCCAGGAAAGGTATTTTTGAACACTCCTCAGTTCCATGCCGAGGAAGTACTTATAGATAGCTGTAAATATAATGTGTAACATAAAGAACATAAATATAATATCATTTTATTTGCAATCGAACGTTGTAGCCCACTGTACATATTACATCCCAAACACGATGCGACGCCAGCCATCTCTGTCTTGAGCTCGATGTACCATCTCGGCGACCGTTAAGCCGGTGAGTTTCTTTATAGAACATATAGGCTAATTAAAACCAATACGGATCATCTTAACGGACAATTTTGCATATTTTCGAGTCGGTATATGATAAAGAAAAAGGAATATTGTTGATTACTTTAATCATTAATAGAATTACTACTAATAAACCTGATAAATACTCATGCTTAAACAATATCCCTACATACTACATCACTCGTAGCATTGTTCGGTCGAAGCTAGGCTGTTCGTTTAGGAAGTTTATATTATTTTAATAGAGATAGAGTACATTTATTCTCAATGTAAACCTTTTAATTTGGGAAGAAAAAGATGTCTACTTATCGTGCAACTGAAATTTGCTGATGGCTTGCGCCATCAATCGGAATATATGTCAACTATTTGTTGATTTTAAATTATTTCAGAATTGGCTGTATACCCATACTTGGTTAATCAAAAAAGATAAGGAGATTCCTTTTTTCTTAATATAGGTACCTTTTCTCAGTACAATATCACATCGCTACTATTTTTCACTTTTATTTGAGGCTTTATTATACTAGTTGTTAAGGAGTTTATAAAATATTTTGAAGCTCTCTCCCAAATTCCAAGCGTTAACTATATCAAGCTAGATAAAACGAACTCCCCAACATAAATATTTAGTGCGGCAATTATTGAAAGGAAGTTGGGGCCAGTTGGAAAACCAATGATAAAACTTTATTTGGTTAACTTCTCCCAAATAATTTAGAAGTCAGCTGGAGACTCGTAAAGTTTACGGCGTTTTAAACTTCGTCGGGATAAGTCCTTTTGAGTGCCCGGAGCTCTTGGTCGCCTCACTGAATAGTCGAACAGAGAGGGAATCGATGTTTCAACCTTCAACATTGGAAATGTTCGACATAGTTAGGAAACAACATAAAACTGGGGGGAAATCTTTAAAAATATCCATTTCTCTCTCTCTTTATATATATTTAATAATTTTATAATATATTTATAGTTTAAAGGCATATTATATACCCAAATATAAAGGCATATATTGGATAAACACAATAATATATTCGTTAATATTCTATTTGACTGAAAGCCAATCTTTTTCAATTACATATTTATTCACGTAGTTTATAAATTTTTACGGCCTGAAATTATTGAAAATAAATATGTATGTTATATTAAAATATTATTCTTTTTAAAAAAAATTATATTTCATAGATCTAAATACTCTGTTAAATCGACCGCCAGAGGTCACGCTTACCCTATAAAAACTCGTTGTTGTTCTTTCCCGATGGCCGGCTCAAAACTTTTGTACATTATGTAAATAATCTTTTGTTTTTCTTGTTCTACTCGCCTTTAGCCAGGCAGCACTTTTATCAAATTATGTTTATATATTTTTAATCAACTAAATTAAAGCAATTACTGATCGAGACCATTTTTTAATCATACTTTCAGGATTTTAACCACGACTGCATTACCATACCATAATTCTCAAGATGATTCAAAATCAATCAGAAATCAATCTTATTTTATATATATATAACATGTATATAAATATAAAGGTATACCTGTACGAGTATGGCAGCGCAAGTGTCCCTTTATGCAAGCAAGCTCAGCACCACATAACGTCATTAGGTTACAGTTTTTGAAATTATTTTCGCTTAAATTCAATAGGAAAGAATATATTGTGTATGAAAAAAGTAATATTATTATACATTTTTGTCTTTATACAAATAGGTTTTACATATATAGCATGAAGTTAGTGGACGATGATATTCATGTACCAAAATTTATTTTCACCATCGTAAAGTCTTTTTCATGGGGTAATAAACATAATGTATTGTTCTAAATCCAGAATCAAAGGATGAGGTACCTCTTTTCTCAGAAATATTTATATATTGTGACGAAGAAATATAATTTATATTTATTATTCAATTTAATTTAATTATTCAATGAAAATATTTGAAACATTTTTTATTATTTTATATTTGAAAATCATCATTTAGTTGCCTAGCCTGCTTGCTCGATATTCCCTAGCTGTAGATAGTTTGGTTGGATTGTTGATAATTGTCGACTAGTCGTGCTGACGTCATCAATAAATACGCTTACATATTAAGATATACAAAGACCTGATTTCTACGCTACAATATTATAATAATAAATATTGAGATGAAAGAGAAATTATTAATTGATGCTTATTGTTTGAAGATATATGAATATTTGATGGTATTGTGGTATGCAATATATGAGTATATTATGATATTGGTATGCAGTCGTGGAATTCTATTTAAAATATACTAAAAAAACGTTAAATAGCAATTTTCTTTGATTGTGATGATCGACATAATTAAGAGAAAGAAATATAAAAGCCATAATTTGATAAAATACCACCTGAATTAAGGCGAATAGAATAAAGAAAACAAAAGACGTATTTGCATATCTACAGAAAGGTTTGAGCCGGCCAACGGGAAACAACAACAACAGGTTTATATAGGGAAAGCCGTGACACCTAGCGGTCAACTTTACAGAGTATTGTTTGTTCTAAAAGGTATAATTTTAAAATAAAATAGTGCTTATATAACATATATATGTCATAATATATAAACATTATCTTAGGTATCACTTAGCCCTAACTTGAAAAACATCCCATCTCAATCACTTTTTCTATTTGTAAATAATTTAAATGTTTATCTTCCTTATAAAACCCTTTCCCTACCTCCAATGTATTGTAAATCATCTAACCCTTTCAATCTGTAACAAATGAATTTTTAAAAATAATAAAATAATATTAAGCGTTTCGACAAAGACTGGAAGTAAGTCAGTTAAATAACCAGGGAGATAAAAAAAAACAAAGTGCACGGCTAAAATTAAATGTTTTTCTTCATCTAAACGTGTCAGCCATTTTACTGTGACGTATCACCATCTGATTGGTTCTCCAAATCAGGTGACCCTCAAGTCCAGGCCAGATGTTACAGGGGCAGCACGGTCAGCAGTCAGGTTTTTACAGCAAACAGGGACAGTCGGAGTTTGACAGCAGCGTTTTCACGGTCAGCAAGAAGTTAACAGATCAGCATTGGACATGAGCAGGACCCACAGTCCAGTTCCGACTTCACGCTGGTGAATCCCCCATCTATGGTTTAAGAACCAACTTATTTCCATCCTTTTTGTTTGGAAGCTTCTTGTTTCCGAAATCCATCGGATCTTCTTTAACAAAGGAGAATCCGCTTGGTCATCGACTACAAAAACCGAGTGGTATGTCCCGATTGACTGTCTAGCTGGGAGATATATTGTTGCATCATGATTAATGCGCGTATTTTTAAAATTATTTATAATATTATTTTTAATATATTTAAAATTTAAATTATACATTTATTTATTTTTATAAAACAGATTATTACTATAAAATATTATGTACTATAAAACATTTGTATTTTGATACACTAAATACCCCACATGCTTTAAACTTTGATGTGGTAAATAAGGAGATATTCCAGGTGCTACCTAAATTTATAGTTGTCTTATTATTGACTGGTTTAACCTTGTAAGATGGTTGAGACACGTTCTGGAAAGATGCAAGACACGTCTGAGGAGAGACTCAAGACTGAAGAAGCTGCCAAATCGCAGCCCAGTGCAACAATTGGTAGAGATGAAAGTGCCGACCCAGTTGTTTTGAACCCCAACATAGACATCCCCAAATATGATGGAACAGAAGACCCTCGCCCATGGATTGAGTCCCTTGAAGAAATTGGCTTCCTGTACCACTGGGCAGAATATATTATTTCTCGCTATGCAGCCATGAACATGATTGGTAGCGCCAAAACCTGACTGGACCTACACAAGATAAGTTTTACCAGCTGGGAACATTTCAAGAGCCGCCTAATTCAGGATTTTGGCTCAGACGCCAACAAAGAAGAATTGAAGATGAGGCTGAACAGAATGCAGCAGTGGAATGAACCTGCAATCAGGTTTGCAGAGGATATCCTGGTTCTTTGCAACAAGGTCGACCCCCAAATGGAAGAAGAGAATAAAATAAATTGGGTTATTGGAGGGTTAAAGAAAGAATACTCTTTTGCCCTCTACTTAAACCCTCCTAAGAATACCAACGAACTCCTAAGATTGTGTAAAAAGATGGATTTGTTTGAAAATAATTATCAAGAACGTATAGAAAAATCAAAGGCTCTATATAATGGACCACGCTCTCCTCGTTCCCATCATCAAGAGCAATGGAAGAACGCTCCGTCGTTCAGAAGACCAGACCAGAACACCTCCAAGCCCCAGGCCCCCGCTCCGAGGTACTACCAGAACACCCCCAAGCCCCAGGCCCCCGCTCCGAGGTACTACCAGAACAAGCCGCTGCCCCTAGACGATTTTACACTCCCATTCCTGAGCCAAAACCGGTCTACCCAAGGAAAACATACAATAAGAGTCCAGATTCAAACAGTAATAAGACAGAAGACGGGAGACCAATATGTTTCAAGTGTTCAAAGCCAGTACACGTAGCGCGCTATTGCAGAGTCAAGTTTGTGAGGATCGTAGAAGAGGACCCCTCAGTTTCCCAAGACAAGAGCCAAGAAAATCTTCAAATGGACGAAAGGAAAGATTATACACGGCCTCGCCTCTATGCGGATGTTTGTAATGACACACAATCGAATATTCCTACACGGAATAGATATTCCGTGTTGGAAGATTTAAACTAAGTGTCGCGCCTGATTCCTTCAATCAAAGCAAGTCGACCATAAATGGAATTAGAAAGTTGGACCCTAGGTACAAAATTAATATTAATGTGGACAAGATAGGGTTATGCGAAGCTTTGATTGATACAGGCGCCGATCTTTCAGTGGTCGACCTAAGAACAGCACTTTTTGCTGGCCGCGAAATAAATAGTCTCACTAAAACGTGTTCAGGACCCGATGGGAAAAAATTAGATATGGTAGGTAGCATTATTTTAGATTTAAAAATTGATGACACTGAATTATCCCACGAATTTGTAGTAATGGACGCGCATCTACGAACTCTTATTCTTGGACGAGATTTCCTTTAAAAAATGAATGCTAAAATTGATTGTAAACGAGAAACAATAAAATATAATTTGATGAGTAATCATGACGTAAGCAATTATGATCTAAAAAAAAATAAAGAGCACTACAGATACCGTTATACCTAAACTATCTATTAAATTGATTAGGGCCTCAATAGAAGCAGAGGATAGCGAATATGTCATCGAAAGAACAACAGAATGACTCAAACAAATGGTCTTCGATTGGCAAGAAGTTTGCTTACTGTCACGGATAAGAAAACCCATATCTGGATAACGAACCCTTATCCTCGACCTTTAAAAATCATGAAAGACCAAACATTGGCTTATGGAAGTCTTCCTGCAGGGGTAAATTTTATAGAGAATAAAGAGAAGCAGAATGAAAATGACGAAATACAATTTCAAATAAACAAATATTTATCATTTAAAGAACAAGAGAGGTTAAAACAAATTTTGGCCAAGTATACTGATTTGTTCTCATCGAGGTTAGGTAGGACCAATTTGGCAAAACATCAGATTCATACAGAAGACGCAAAACCGATAAAGCACAAGCCTTACCGGGTAAGCGCTAAGGAACGAACCATCATAAAGGATCAAATAGACGAGATGCTCGAAGAAGGAATAATTAGACAATCTTCAAGTCCCTGGTCCTTTCCCGTTATATTGGTCAAAAAACGAGATGGCAAATACAGATTTTGTGTGGACTACAGCAAATTAAATGAAGTAACAGTGAAGGATGTTTATCCAATCCCAAGAATTAATGATGTAATGGATACTCTCCAAGGATCCAAGTACTTCTCAGCAATAGATCTCAAATCGGGATATTGGCAAGTCGAAATTGAAGAGAGAGACAAAGAGAATACGGCTTTCACTACTGCACATGGGTTATATGATTTCAACGTAATGCCCTTCGGTCTATGCAACGCCCCTGCTACTTTTGAGAGGAACATGGACAATGTCCTCGGAAATCTGAGATGGCAGATTTGCCTTTGCTACCTGGACGATGTGATTATATACAGCTCGGACTTTCCAACCCACATTAAAAGACTTGAAGCTGTCCTCAGATGCTTCAGCGAATCTAATTTAAAACTGAACGCCAAGAAATGCAGATTTGCTTTCGAGGAACTTGAGATCCTTGGACATATAACCAACCAAGAGGGTATAAAACCTGCCGAATATAATATCAAAGCCGTTAGAGATTTTCCTCAGCCCAAGAAGGCCAAAGAAGTGCAATCATTCCTAGGAATGTGCTCATATTATAGAAAATTTATTAAAGATTTCTCATTAATCGCTGACCCATTGACCAGTCTCATCAGAAAAAATGTGCAATTTATCTGGACAGGAAAACAGGAAGAAGCGTTCCAAAACCTTAAAAAGCTCTTATGAATCCGCCAATTTTAGGTCACTTTGATCCAAATGCAGCCACCTGCATTCACACAGATGCCTCTAACATCGGCTTAGGCGCAACACTAATTCAAAATATCGATGGCGAAGAGAAGGTAATATCATATTTGAGCCGAACCCTTAGTAAACCTGAGCAAAATTATTCAACCACCGAAAAGGAATGTTTAGCTGTAGTGTGGTCGATATCAAAATTACGGCCCTATTTATATGGAAGGCACTTTAAAAATCGTCACTGATCATCACGCACTATGCTGGCTTAAGAATTTAAAAGATCCGACCGGTCGATTAGCACGATGGGCACTGAAGATTCAGGAATATAATTTCGAAATTATACACAAATCGGGAAAAAAACATCTGGACGCTGATGGTCTATCTAGAGGACCCTTACCAGAAAACGAATGGGACGAGGATTATGAAAGACTATTTTTGAATCAAATAATAGACGAAAAGGATGATTTTATTGAGAATATTAAGGAGAACCTTAGTGGAAACAAGCGTTCAATTACACAGAACTTTAAAGAAGAAAATGGGTGTCTCTTCAAGAAAAATCCAAATCCTGAAGGTAGAGAATGGTTGCTGGTAGTGCCAAAGAAGAGAAGGAAAGAAATCATGAGTGAATACCACAACCATATGCTGAATGGCCATCTGGGCGTCGCCAGAACCACATACCGATTGAAGAATAAATACTATTGGCCTTCCATGCTGAAAGATGTTTCCGAATTTGTAAAGACGTGCCATCTTTGCCAAAGTCGGAAAGGTTCAAATCAGTTGCCATCTGGACTTCTACAACCTATTCCCCCAGCTAACTACCCTTTTGAAAGAATCGGAATTGACTTTGTTGGCCCCTTGCCATCAACGAAAAGAAGAAGGAAATGGATCATTGTGTTGATGAATTATTATAGCAAGTATGCTGAAACAAAGGCAGTACCAGAAGCGACAGTGAAAGAAGTCTCTACATTTTTAATCGAACATATATTTTTACGTCACGGGGCTCCAAGATTTTCTATCAGCGACAGAGGTTCACAATTCACTAGCAATTTGATGAAGGAGGTTATGAAAATGTGCAAAGTTAAACATTGCTTCACAACGAGCTACCACCCCCAGACTAACGGATTAACGGAACGGCTAAATAGAACTTTAATCAATATGATCAGCATGTATGTGAATACGGATCAGAAGAACTGGGACGAAATCCTTCCTTTTATCACCCACGCGTATAATACCACAATTCAAGAAACCACAGGCTACTCTCCATTTTTCCTGTTGTTTGGGAGGGAACCCATGTCCCTCTTAGACGACGAGAATATCCCAACGGACAGTAACATGGACGATTACGACGAATATATAGAAAACTACTTAGATAAAATAGCAAGGACGAGACAGGTAGTCATTAACAACACAGAGAAGACTCAGGAAAGAATGAAAAGAAACTATGACAAAAAACACAACGAGAGAATCTATGAACCAGGACATTTAGTGGCAGTTTGGACACCAGTCAGGAAAATCGAAAATGTGAAAAACTATTGAGAAAATATTTTGGCCCATATCAAATATTAAAGAAGCTGTCCAACGTAAATTACTTAATTGAGCCGAAAGATAATCCTGGCCAAGACCCATTAATTGTCCATGTCTCAAGACTCAAACCCTATTTTGAAAGAATTGATGAGGTCACTCACGAGGACGTGACGACCTCTGGAGAGGGGGAAGTGTTGCATCATGATTAATGCGCGTATTTTTAAAATTATTTATAATATTATTTTTAATATATTTAAAATTTAAATTATACATTTATTTATTTTTATAAAACAGATTATTACTATAAAATATTATGTACTATAAAACATTTGTATTTTGATACACTAAATACCCCACATGCTTTAAACTTTGATGTGGTAAATAAGGAGATATTCCAGGTGCTACCTAAATTTATAGTTGTCTTATTATTGACTGGTTTAACCTTGTAAGATGGTTGAGACACGTTCTGGAAAGATGCAAGACACGTCTGAGGAGAGACTCAAGACTGAAGAATCTGCCAAATCGCAGCCCAGTGCAACAATATATTTATTCTTTATTAGTGGACTTTCGAGATCACGACAGCTTGCGTTATATATATGTACTAGCGGATGTGCCCGGCTTCGCCCGGATTTTACCCGAGTGAATGTTTGTTTAACGAACATTTGTTAAAACAATTCTCTATAAACTTATAAAACGTACTCGGCTTCGCCCGGGGTTTTACCCGAGTAAAGGTTTGTCTAGCGAACATTTGTTAAAACAATTCTCTAAAAACTTATTTAAAAAAAAGATATATTTCGATAATTTGAAACTCGTAAATTTGAATCTCTCGATAAAGTGAACATTTTTTCCCGGTCCCTGTGTGCCGGGTCATCCTGAATTTTGTCTTTCCTAATTTTCTACATTAGAAAATCATAGTTTTATCTAGTGAACATTTTTTCCTGGTCCCTTGAAAAATACTCGATAAGTTGAATAAAATCAATATTAATTGGTTCCCTCGGTAATTGGAAGTTAAAGGAATAGTATCTTCTCCTTGGAATTGTATCATTATTCTTGTCTCAAATAAATTGCCGTGTCATCCTGAGATAATCTTACCTTTGATAAATAATATTTAAGATAACAAACTTAGTGATAAGAAAACTTGTTATCATCGTCACAATGGGGGCGCTGCTTGCGAGTTAAATCTACAAATCTGCAAATAACTCTAAGGATATTCAAGATATTCATGAAATTATTTTTCAGAAACCTTCCCGGTGATATACCTAATAATATCCCAAAATTTCACGGCGATTGGATGTATGGTTTTTGAATCTATAGAGTACAGACAGACAGACAGACATTCAATTTTATATATATATATTTACTCTTCATTGTTGGCTTTTTATCTTACATTCATTCTTCATTGTTGGCTTTTTATATTACATTTACTATTCATTGTTGGCTTTTTATCTTACATTCACTCTTCATTGTTGGCTTTTTATCTTACATTCATTCTTCATTGTTGGCTTTTTATATTACATTCACTCTTCATTGTTGGCATTTTATCTTACATTCATTCTTCATTGTTGGCTTTTTATATTACATTTACTCTTCATTGTTGGCTTTTTATCTTACATTCACTCTTCATTGTTGGCTTTTTATATTATATTTACTCTTCATTGTTGGCTTTTTATCTTACATTTATTCTTCATTGTTGGCTTTTTATATTACATTTACTCTTCATTGTTAGCTTTTTATCTTACATTCATTCTTCATTGTTGGCTTTTTATATCATATTTACTCTTCATTGTTGGCTTTTTATCTTACATTCATTCTTCATTGTTGGCTTTTTATATTATATTTACTCTTCATTGTTGGCTTTTTATCTTACATTTATTCTTCATTGTTGGCTTTTTATATTACATTTACTCTTTATTGTTGGCTTTTTATCTTATATTCATTCTTCATTGTTGGCTTTTTATATCATATTAATTCTTCATTGTTGGCTTTTTATCTTACATTCATTCTTCATTGTTGGCTTTTTATATTACATTTACTATTCATTGTTGGCTTTTTTCTTACATTCACTCTTCATTGTTGACTTTTTATCTTACATTCATTCTTCATTGTTGGCTTTTTATATTACATTCACTCTTCATTGTTGGCTTTTTATCTCACATTCATTCTTCATTGTTGGCTTTTTATATTACATTTACTCTTCATTGTTGGCTTTTTATCTTACATTCACTCTTCATTGTTTGCTTTTCATATTATATTTTTAGATTGAGATTATTAGCTAGTATGTAAAAAAATTAACTCTGTTGAAATTTAATTTTGTATTTATATATAAATAAAATTAACTCTGTTAATTTTTTTTTGTATTTAATCGATAACAGCAAAGTTACGCATGTTAATGTTAGGAAATATATTTTGATGTTAAGCAAAACCTGCTCCATCTCGTTTTACATAAATGTTGAAAATTTGGTTGAAATTGATGCATTGTAACGAAAGTTTTTAGCGAACACCACTTATGAAATTTGCATTTTATTAATATAGATATCACATGATATTCATATACCAAAGGAGACACTCTCACTTCAAATATGCATGAGAGGTACCATATTTGGTATATATATATATATATATAAAATATATATATATTTAAAAAGTCCCCTATGTGTTGTGTATGAATATCAGTCCCGACCTTATAGGTCACTAATGTCTAGACAAGATCAGAATGTCAGTCCCAACTTGTTGAGTCGTAAAGGTCTAGGCAAGACCAGAATGTCAGTCCTGAGATGTTAGATCTCAAAGGTCTAGACAAGACCAGAATATCAGTCCATACTTGTTAGATCTCAAAGGTCTAGACAAGAACAAAATATCAGTCCATACTTGTTAGATCTGAAAGGTCTAAACAAGACCAGAATGTCAGTCCTGACATGTTAGATCTCAAAGGTCTAGACAAGACCAGAATTTCAGTCCATACTTGTTAGATTCAAAGGTCTAGACAAGACCAGAATATCAGTCCATACTTTTTAGATCTCAAAGGTCTAGACAAGAACAAAATATCAGTCCATACTTGTTAGATCTGAAAGGTCTAAACAAGACCAGAATGTCAGTCCTGACATGTTAGATCTCAAAGGTCTAGACAAGACCAGAATTTCAGTCCATACTTGTTAGATTCAAAGGTCTAGACAAGACCAGAATATCAGTCCATACTTTTTAGATCTCAAAGGTCTAGACAAGAACAGAATATCAGTCCCTACTTGTTAGATCTCAAAGGTCTAGACAAGAGCAGTCAAGGTCTAGAACGTCTAGACCAGTCCAGACGTGATAGGTCACCAGAGCTCCAGTAATTAGACATAAGAAAGCGGCGGCACGTCTGCTAATCACTTGGTATTTGCACGAGCTCGGACGCCACCAACCATCAATTTTATTTTTTATTTATTTTGGAAGATGATTTTGGGAAGATTGTTTCATGGTGTTTAAATGATGATTGCGAAGTGCCTCCAACAATCGAGTTCGTAATAAATATTCCTTCTTAAAATCCTTTTTTCAAAAGTTATTGACCGCTCTTTAGAGTCCTGTTTTTACTTCCAAATAGCTATATTCGATCTTAATGAGAATGAATGGACTGAAATATCTTATAAGATAGCTGTAGTCGTTAGTAATCTTTGCACGCTCATTTTTGTAGGCTTACTCATTACAAACTATATTTTGTTCTCGTAATTTAAATTTTCTATACTTAATGTCGAAATTATTTATTAAATTCAACTGTATTATATAATTTAATTTTACTTATCCCTAGTACATGTGCAATAAGCCATGTTAATCATGATAATTAATGACTGTCTTTTCCTGTTAATGCACCAAATGCCTTCAAATATAGAAATCAGTTCGAAATTTGCCCTTACAAATGTACTAAAACCTGTTTGATTATTTGTACCTACTGATGGGATTGGACCTTTGCAGGAAATTGGGAACCATTGAAGCATTTATTTTTTAGAAAAAAATAAGTATCCAAGGCAGGATTCGATCCAGGGTCGTGCCTGTCGAAAATCGACGATTTACCATTCCACAACCAACTCCTATTTATAAGACGTTGTTCAGAAACTATTCAACCAATAACTTTCATGTAATGTGTCAACTCGTAAGATGGAGAGGACGTATTTTGGAGGCCTTGACCTGTTTGTACGCAAGAAATAAATGGGTGAATAAAACAATTAATTAATTAAGAAAGAAAATAATCGTACGTCTTCCAATAAATAGACACCAATTAATGTGTCTTTCGACCTTAAAAGAAAGGAAAGTGATTCATGCCATGTTGTATTTCGAAAACCTTAGTATATTAGACCTCTCTCTCCTCTCTGCAAAACATTCTTTGAGCTTCTCCCAAGTGTAAGCGATTACTTAAAGAATTAATCCAATATGACTTAAGGCGATTCGATTAATAGATAATTTCGGATACTCCTTTTGTATGTGTGTATGCGCTAGTAAATTCATTCTGCAAATCAAATTTTGCTAATTTCTCTGCAATGGCTGGGAGTTTCGAGCTAGGCCCTTCAGACACACTAGAAGCTCATCAAGGGATTTCTGGTGATACTAAATTAGCCACAAAATCTTGCATTTTTACACTCGCCAAAGGCGAAAAACAGTGGGAAAAAGCGTGGCCGCTCGCTCTAGTGTGTATGTGATTTATTTCTGTTTAAATATCGGAGTTAAAGCAAATCTCAGGTAACATATACGTTATAATAAATGTGAAAGAGAGATATGTTTAAAAGGTTTCTTACCTATATGATTGGTTATAGATATTTTACCATCAGTTCACTAATTATAGAAATCCATCCAAAATGATATAAATAATAGCGCTGATTAATTCTATCTTCAACATACAGATGGCACTATGGTTCTGTTGTTTGTTTAGAAATAAAAGGATAATTGGAAGAAACGCTAAGCTGCTGGGGAAAACCCTCATCACATCTCTTTATCACTGTCGTATATTTATATTTTAATAATTTTAAATCCACAGATTAGTATTCTGTGATACATTGTATATATCTTAATATATAACTTATCATCATCATTCTGTTGTTGACTTGTAATTATTGAGTTTGTATCTAATACGGTGTAATATAATAAAAGCCATTTAATTAAAGTCTAAAATCAATTTTTACTTTTAAATCAACCTATATACACCACAATAACAATTTGCATAATGAATAAAAGTCCTTTACTTTTTCATTGAGATTTTTTTATTTTTCATTTTGAATCATATCTAAAAAATCTCCCATTACCCTATTATTCATCTAATAAGCAGTCATCTCACAGAGTTCCCGATTTCATAAGTATACAAAACTCCACCTTTGCCGGACCAAAGCCTGGATGAAAAAGGAGGAGGGAAGCAGTAACAAACTCGCTAAAAAAACTGGGTTCAGCTGGCCCGGCTGATAGTACCCTGTAAAGGCTCCTAATCCAGGGATACAGGATGAGCAGCGTTTGTACTCCATGTTAGGAGCGGCTGCACATGGCGTCTGTTCCTCATGTCAGAGGCGGCCATTTCTTTTGGAGCTAAGTCGGCAAGCTTTACAAGCTTGATACCTTAATATGATTGAGTGGAGATAAGAAAGAGAAAGAGAGATAAGTATTCAACGATATTGATCAAGAAGTTTAAGGTCAAATATTGATTAAAATTAATAAGGTATTAATCAAAAAAGGATATATGGCTCCAATTAGAAAATAATAACAAAATCAACGATTAGTTTATATTCCTTCCTACAGATGGCGTAAATCATCAGAAACTTTAAGTTAGACAATCAGGAGATACCTTTCTCAATATATATCTGTCATAATTTGTATAATTAGATGCCAATTTAATCCAATATGTATAAAATGTATGATTTGTTTCAATAAAAGAACAAAGGTAACACTGGAGGATAGAAAGGCCTAGAAGCAAGGCCTAGAAAAGAGGCTTAAGAGTTAGCACAACCATTAGCAAAATTACATCCAATTTTATTATCGCGGAACTAATAAAAGTTGAGTTGAACGAACTATTACTTCCTGGTCAGGTTGGGACATGTCTTAAGACAAAAGAAGTAACGTAGACCAATTAGGAAGCACCTTCCCAAAGGTCAACCAATAGAGAACCGCCACGTCCCACCTTTCCACCAATGGGAAGTAAGAAAGGTCTTCGTGTTAAATCGAGAATCAAGGATTGTCAGTTGTTCTTTCGCTCCCACCGAGTTCGGACCGAGTTGTCGCTTCGCTCCCACCGAGGTAACACCTGCTCTAGAGATCTCCCCCGTTCATCCTTATCAGCTAAGTCAATCACCACCATGTGATCAGATAGTTAATAGTCAAAATCCGCTCCATCTTCTCCAAAGCCTTTCTTTCCTCCGACCAGTTGCCTTTTATTTTCAAACCCCAAAACGTGTCCTGGTTATTTCCCACTGTATACTTCACTTTCCACTCAAACGACTGCGCTTCAAACAATCTCCACCATTCTCATCCAACAACAAGAAATTCCGCAACGATATTGCGACATATCCATCTGATTCAGATGTAACCTCACATTTTCTATTATTTCACATATATAACTAGAAGATAGGATTCAGAAATAATCATTCAAACCAATTAAACTAATTATACCAATTAAACTAATTGTAAAATTATATATAATCCTATATTAATATTCAATTAAAAATTGTAAGGCAACTCTCTTTTTATATATCAAATAAAAACAGTTTATTGACATCTAGTCAACAGTAGGGAGAGAGGTTACAGTTTAAAATATTTACATGAAAAATATCAGCCAGGTGTTCTTCCCTACCGCGATAGAGTCCTCCTCCAGGCGATGACGGGGTCCTCGATGGTCTGGCCCAGCCCGACCTGGACGAAGTACCGGTTGATTCTCGATTTCGCCGATGCGAGGATGGCCAGTTCGTCGTCTACCAGGTTAATCTCGAAGATCTCTTTTATATACGATATTTAAAACTAACTAATATAATAATTATTTTCTGAAATGACGTCTCTCTCTAAATATTTATCGTTAAAATTTTGTTTTTGAATGAAAATAAAATTTGCATATCCTGACCTGTTCCAATAAGCTTTTTCAGATTACAGAGCGCCGTCTAGTGGAACAGAAATCAACTAATCAGTGGTTTAATTCATATATAATAATATTTATTATTAATTATAAATGTTTATCAAAATGATAACATCTTTATAAATACGATGTCTTTTTGCCCATCTGTGTCTCGGTGATGTATGATTTCAATTCGTAGAGTATTGGGATTTGAAACTTTTATTTCTTAGTGGATTTTTTGTGACATAAAAGGAGGAATAAATTCCTAAAACCTTTTTTTTCAGATTTCTCGTTTATACCTTCTTGTAATTATAAGAAATTATATTTATAATTTAATTGCCATCTATCGATAAAATTTGTAATCAATATTTTTACCAACGTTTTTCTATTCATATATCAAATACTAGCGGATGTACCCGGCTTCGCCCAGGTTTTTCTCGAGGGAATGTTTGTAGTCTAGTAATAAGAAAATATACTACACCTAAAAACTATCAGAGAAAAGAGAAACCACGGAAGGTGAACAGAAAAATGCTTACAATGGATGTTATGTTTACGATATCAAGTTAAATAAAAACAAAGATAAAATTTGCATATGTTGGTCACTATAAATTTGTATATTTGTTAGGCGAAATTAGAAACATGATAAAACAATTGGGTACTTAAAAACAAATGTAGAATTAAAAGTTGAAGTATAATAAACAATGTTAAAGATTAGTTTTAATTATTAATCAAGATTGTGTGTGAATATGTGAGAAAGATGTAATATCGTTGTTGTTTTCTTGGCCGACTGTTTTACATATTGTGTTATCTTAAAATTGCTTGTTTTGAATATTTTTTAGCTAGTATGTAAAAAAATTAATCTGTTAAAATTTAATTTTGTATTTATATATAAATAAAATTAACTCTGTTGATTTTTTTTTTAGTATTTAATCGATAACAGCGAAGTTACGCATGTTAATGTTAGGAAATATATTTTGATGTTAAGCAAAACCTGCTCCATCTCGTTTTACATAAATGTTGAAAATTTGGTTGAAATTGATGCATTGTAACGAAAGTTTTTAGTGATGTCCACTTATGAAATTTCCATTTTATTAATATAGATTATCTTTACAGACAATATTATATAATGATTAAATTAATTGAAAGAGAGTGCTTGACTTTTCAGTGGTGAACTCTCTCAGCGATTTCGCCAAATTCTTTCAATAACTTCAATCATTGCTGTAAGGTCTGTAGATATAATATTTGATATGTGAGAAGACACATATTGCCAAAAACAATTACAAAGTAAATATAAAGTTAAACCTGTCTTTTACGCTCCTTCTAAATAGCGCCTCCCTCTCTATAGCGCCTGATTTTAAATAGAGTTAAACCTGTCTATAGCGCCCCCTCTTTGGACTCACCAAATTATGGTGCTATAGAGAGGGGGTGTTATATACAGGTCACTTTTGATGTAAATATCGCAACGTACTACATATTTAAAATCGGGCGCTATAGAGAGGAAGGCGCTATTTAGAGGGGGCGCTATAAACAGGTTTAACTGTACGTAGTACGATGCGATTTACATTAAAAGTGACCTGTCTATAGCACCAACTTTCTATAGCACCCTATTTTGGTGAGTTCCAAGAGGGGCCACTATAGATAGGTTTGACTATATATTGAAAATCAATATAAATATCAATTTGTTATATTTCAGTAATATGCTCTTCAAATATCATGTGAATATATTGATATTCTTTATATATATTATCTATAATCAATATATATATAAATACAATGTCAGTGTGCGTGAGTATGTTGCACAATTTCAACTCAGAAGCTACTGGGAGTTGAAACATTATTTTTTCAGCGATTTTTCATGACCTAAAATTGGTAATAAATCAAAATATTTAGGCTCCTCTAGCTGAAATAATAAAATTTATATAAAAAAGTCGTTTTGCACTGCTTTACTCTAACCCCGAAACAACTCTTGAGTAATTATCCTTTATTGCAAATATAAAACTACAATAGAAAACATGGCGTCTAAGATAACAAGACTACTTACCTTCTAACACTGGACTGGTCTACTCAACTTAATACATACGTCCATTTATAGCACCAATAAGTTCAATTCAAACAATGCAAATGGCTACAACTAAGAACAAATATGCAAATAAACAACAAATTCAATAGCTAATTCATTTATGTATGGCAATATTAAAAATAAAGAAGGCATATTCTGACCAGGAGCACATGTGCTTTTTAAATGGCAAAACGCCATCTAGTGGAACAGAAATCAACTAAACATTGATTTAACCTGTTCCCTGATATTTGGCCAACCCAATTTCTTGATAAATCAAGAAAAGACAAGTATGTCAATATATATTGCCAGTCAATATATATTAAGAATAAGTAAAAATATTCTATAAAATTAATAATAAATTGATAATCGGAGTTTCTTTATTCATTATTTTTACATTACTTTAAAATTTAGCTATATGTAGACTGTAGTTCTAGATTTATTTATTAAATTCCTTTAATCACCTTTTTCCGTCAGTATTTGACGCTGATGCTTTGGCAAATTACAAGTTATATAATTGAACAAAAATAATAAAAGATCAAATAGGTGAAATAAACTCTGAGATAAAACTGACAAAAACTATAACAAGACTTAGAACAAAACACTATAAAGGAATGGCAATACATTCATGTGGCACAATAACCTATAGAACATGCAACAACTGTCTGGTGTGGAACTAACACCTACCCACATATTCTTATGCCCAGCAATGGCTGCAGCCTTGAAGAAAATTGACATAGACCCAGAGCAGCAGCTTTACACACTCAAGATAGAGAACATTGCGACTGCTGTGATAGAGATGTATGGAGACATCTGAGGCTATTCATTGGACACGACAACAACAACAATCACAAAAATAATAAAAGATCAAATATGTGAAATAAACTCTGAGAGAAAACTGACAAAAACTATAACAAGACTTAGAACAAAACACTATAAAGGAATGGCAATACATTCAGGTGGCACAATAACCTATAGAACATGCAACAACTGTCTGGTGTGGAACTAACACCTACCCACATATTCTTATGCCCAGCAATGGCTGCAGCCTTGAAGAAAATTGACATAGACCCAGAGCAGCAGCTTTGAAGAAAATTGACATAGACCCAGAGCAGCAGCTTTACACACTCAAGATAGAGAACATTGCGACTGCTGTGATAGAGATGTATGGAGACATCTGAGGCTATTCATTGGACACGACAACAACAACAATCACCTTTTTCCGAATTGATATTTTTGTGCATTATTATTGGATTATTTAGAAGTATTTTTTCAAATAGTCGGTGGACAAGTGGGTAACCCTCGATTCCAGACAATCATGAACTGGGATCGAATCCCGCATTAACATTTTGTTTAATATGTGAATAACCTTCACATATTATTCATTGTTGTAATTATCATAAACTAGGTTGCTCATTTTGAGCGGTACCTAATAAAGTGATTTTTGAACAAGAAGTATTTTAAATAAAGAAAAAGAAATAATAAAAAGCATCAACAATTTCTCTGAAAAAAATGATATTTTTATATTACTAAAATCCATAAAAGGGGACGTATTTCTTTTAAATATATATTATTGTTTATTTCTATAGTTGTAAATGTGTTTGTTAGTGATGCATGAATTCTAACTCGAATCCAATTGGGAATGATTGTTTAAAGGAATTCAAAATTTTTAATTTAAAAAATATTTTTGATTCCATCATTTTTTGGATTGAGAAAGAGGTTGCAGAGATATCATCTCGCCTTTATTACAAATGAAAATAACTGAATCATATTTGTATGAAAATATTCAGACACATTCATTCAAACAAACGTATGTTTTAAACATTTTCAAATAAAGAAATATGATCACTAATTTATAGCGAATTCTAGTTCTATTTAATATCCTAAATAATTTTACGAATCAAAGCATTTGGAAGTTGTACCATTGGTGAAACAGATTTTGTAAAAAGAGACAGAGAGTCACTAAAACGTCAAGAAGGAAATAAAGATTGGCTGATATAGCTGTATCTTTTTCAAACTTCTAACTAGTAAACGATGTTAAAAAAAAAACAATATATTTATATTTGCTAGTGTGATCTATTTAGAAAGTAACATCATACGTTTAGAAAGAAGTTTGCTAGAAGACAGTGTCTGCGGGACGTGACAGTTCGGTATGTGACAAGTGGAAGAAAGGCTGACATCCAGGTCGAGGTGTCATCTATTACAATGACACAGCACTTCCCATTGATCTACCTCTCTCCATTCTCCAGATCAACCGAACTTCAGAACAATCCGTCAATTTACAAAATATGGGGAAGGATCTCAATGTGCTAAATTGCTTCTAGTACCGCATTTTCTCACTCTTTCTTATAAAGATAGAAGAATTCATAGAGATATAATTGAATACACAACATTCTATTTACAATTTCTTTAAAGGTGGATAAATTAAGAGAAAGGCATCTGCTGATTGTGAAACGCCATCTGTAGGAATAAATATCAACTAATAATTGATTTTTAATTATTCCAGAATTTGCTTATTACAAGTTATAAAACATTAATATGGCAGTTAAATTGCTAAAGGTTTATAAAAACGTTTAAAAAAGATTTAACAATGATTTTTTTCTGTTATTTTTCAATAAGAAAAAAGTTATTGGTATTTTATTTATTGTAGGTTTCACATATTATATCATTAATGATGTCACGATATTTGCATATTGTATGTTTTTAAATAGAACATTAATTAAAAGCAATTGTTTAAGCAATATGCAAAGTAGGGAGAGACTTTTTTTTTTTTTGTTTTTAAGGTTGTTGAATAGAATATATATCTCTCTTTCTCTCTCGATCTTTCTTTCAATTTTATAATTTTAACTATAAAATCCCGGTACAGTTTCACTTTGCGGCTCTTATATTTAATTGCGACAGTATTGAGGTTGTCATTAAACCTGTCTTTACTGAACACAGTCATGTCCAGATCTTATACCTTGACAACCTGATGCGGTTCAACCTCGATTTCAAAGTTTGTAAGAACTCAGGGGCAGTATATTACCTCCTATCCATCCGTTTAGCATTTCTAAGGCACATAATACATATGACATTTCTGCATGGAGAGGTGTAGCTCTAGATGGCGTCTATGATTATCCTCCCAGTCTTGCTGACAGCTTGGAACTTCTTGGTCAACCGATTTATCTCTATGAAAAAGTGTACACAATTGAAATTGCACTGGAATCAGATTAATAAATTAAACATTTATTGGCAAAATTAGTGAAAAGCGGACCAATACATTGACTTTTCACAAATTCTGGAGAACAGAACAGTCAAAAGGCGTAACAAAAAATAGCGACCCAACTCGAGGAAGGATGGTGTTATTCTCCATTTCCTGTAGATACATATTATGTTTACTTCTGTTTACCCATCTAGGAGAATCCTGTATGAGACGATTGTCCCTAATAAAGGCCTTGTTGTTGTTCTAATAATTTTAAAAAAGACATCTCAGAACCGTAAACTATAGATTGTTGATGGCTTTCGATTTCTATCGAAATAAATATCAACCAATTGTTAATATTTCCATTGATTATTCCTTTTTCGAATAATCAATAAAATCTAACCACGTGCTCGCTTCAATCTGTTGGCTCTCATCAGTGTGGTGATAGCTGTAACTCAACGAAAAAACAAGCTGGTCTTTGACACTTCCTGAAACAAACCAAGAGATTGGGTATTTAAGTCAGTAAGGGCGCAATAACGCCAAACTATATTGAAAAATAATACAAAAGTGAAATTGTACTGGGTTCAGGTTGATAAACTAAGAGAAATGCTAAAGGTTGCTGACGGCTTATGCCATCTGTCGAAATAAATATCAAATGATCGTTGATTTTATTTTTAATTATTCAAAAATTGGTCTAATACCCTTTGGTGGTTAGCTTCTCTTATAAATATTGATTCCGTCAGATCTTGAAAACCATCAACAACATCCTTAATTCCCTTTCGTCTCAACAAATAAATTAATACAAAGCACAAACGCGCCATCTATATATAACGAATGAATACATTAGAAGACGCAAATGTTTTTTCCACAAATAATTCAAACTTCTACCGTCCTTACTGCGATGAAAAAATATTGGGAGGGCCTGGCTCATCAGTGGTGAACCCTCTCAGCGGTTTTGCCAATTTAATCTACCAGACCGCCTCTTTAGAGCTCTGATACTGTATTGGATCATTCTGCGTTTATATGCTAAACTGAAGGGTGGAATCCTAATTTCCATTAATACCCAAAAGATACTCATCAAATATCTCTAATGAGAGATGTAGTCATTACTCAGATATGGTCTTTACTGGGATGTAGTCTCCATTGAGACGTGGTCTTCAATATGGCGCAGTCTTTAATGATGTGTGGTCTTTAATGAAGCTTTATGTAAGCTGTAAACTAAATGAGGCAATAAATAATGATGTAATTTCATCATAGAATATAAATTTCATTCAAAAATTAAATCGGTCCTTATTAATGTTAGGAAAAATAAACCAAAGGTTTTTATTTAAAAAAAAACAGCTTACCTTGATCTGTAAAAGAAATAATACATTGTTTTTCTTTTACAGATCCGGGTAAGCTCTTTTTTTCTATAATTATATTCAATTGATCGCTTTTAACTCCAAAGATTTTTGAAATTGATACATTTTTTAACACGGAAAATATTCTGTTACAATAATGTATGAAATTTTGTAATTTTTCTTTAAATATTATTTTAAATTTTCTCGCGAGAGGGTATTTACTTTGCTTAAAAAATAGAAACATTGATTTAATGTTTGAACTTTGGTTTTTATTTAGTTTTCTCAATATCTTAATGATCCATAAAGGATGTGACAATGTAGTTTGTACTCTTTGATATTGTGCTCTTTATGTAATCCGAAAGAATATTCAATTTTACTTAATTTAAACTTCTAGTATAAGTAACCGAAAACACACACATCTAAATTAAAATAAGTACAAATCGCTATATAAAAATATATATAATAATTAACTTGTATCGTTTCATTCCTTTATTTCGATTAAAAAAAAATTCCAACCAAAGGTTTCTTCAAAATCCTTATACGATTATATTACAATCATGGACAAAACTAATTTTGTAGATGACAGAGGCAAATATTTTCACAATTGGTTATCAGGTGTGTCTTTAATAAAGGTCACTATGTTTCAAATATCTTTCAGAGTTATTATCTGAATCCCGATATACAGGGTGATCCAAAAGTCCCGCACAACTTTAAAAATTAATAACTCCCCGAATATTTGCACTAGAGCAATGCGGTAAACACCATTGTGTTCAGGATGCAATGGGATTTTTTATGGCAAATAATGAAAAATTCGAAATTGATTTTAGTTACAATTTTATTCGCCAGATGGCGCTCTACCAGAATCAGAGATTCAGCGGCCAAATTGTTTGATAAATTGAAAAATATAACTGATCGACACGTATTTTTCCTTTTTGAATACCAGAAAAGAACCCTAATAATATTAAATAACAAATTAATAAAACACCACTTCGCCAAAAGTATGAAGAATTGGTTAACGATTTTCAAATACAATCAGAGATATGTAAAATAGATAAATGCAAATTAAAACATGTAGCAAAAAGAAAATTGATATTTTAGATACGGTTTGTTTCCGAAGATAATAAATTTCTAATATTTTTAATTCAACTCTCACTCAGTATCGATTATGTTTATTTTAATTCATTTGAAAAATATGTATCTATCTCTGTTAATTTATTTTACTTTGGAATGCCGTTGTTGTTTTTGTCGTGCTCAATAAATAGCCTCAGATGTCTCCATGCATTTCTATCACAGCAGCAGCAGCAATGTCCACTATCTTCGGTGTGTAAAGCTGCTGCTCTGGGTCTATGTCAATTTTATGCAAGGCTGCGGGAATGAGAATATGTGGGTAGGTGTTAGTTCCACACCAGGACAGTTGTTGCATGTTCTATAGGTTCTTGTGCCATCTGGATGTATTTTCATTCCTTTATAATGTTTTGTTCTAAGTATTGTTATAGTTTTTGTCAGTTTTCTCTCAGAGTTTATTTCACATATTTGATCTTTTCTTATTTTTTGTTTAATTATCTTGTATTTTGCCAAAGCATCAGCGTCATAAACTGACATTTGTTCTTTATTTTGGCTCAGCTTTCTGGCTTCCTTTGCCAATTCAACTGCCATTTCATTACCCCGATCTCAACACGGGCAGGAATCCATTGTAGAATGCAGTTATTCTCCAATGATTCCATTTGGGTAAGTAACGAGTGTATTTTCTGTGTGATTCTAGTATTGCCCTTCTGAATTGCTTCTAGAGCGGATATAGAGTCGCTGTATATTAAAATTCCTTCTGCTTGATGCAGGGATGGTTGGTTAAGGCATAAATCAAGAGCTTTCCAGATAGCTATCAGTTCACAAGTAAAGTTTGACGAAATCTGTCCTGCTCCTTCTTTGATTTTGATGTTTGTTCCATCTTGCAGTATTATGTCAATTCCGGCCCCTCCATTACTCAGGGTAAGGTCTGAAGATCCATCTGTATATGCTGTTAAAGGGCGTGGCCTAGCAATTTTAATCAATAATTTGTACTATGAGGACATAGCCGTTAATATTACAAACACATTAGACCTCGAAGCCCAAGGTATCAAAGTCTACCTCAATCAAAACAAATCCAAACAATACATTTATTGACGATGGAACAATGGCTCAATTTCTTACAGACAACACTATTATCGTAGGTGACCTTAATGCCAAACATCAACTATGGGGATGTCCTACGCCAAACCCAAGAGGCAAAATACTATCAAACATATTTGACGACAATGCCTTCATGTGCTTAAATAATGGGAATCCTACCCATCATTCATACAAGCTATAATACTGCACAAGCCCTTGTTATAAGTTTTTACTATCCTGACATTTTCCACAAATGCAAATAGCAAATATTAAAAAGTTTTGGAAGTGATCATTTGCCTAATTTGATAGAAATTAGGACCAAGACCAAAACTAGCTCAATTAAGAAAAATTCTGGAGCTTCAAAAAGGCTAATATGATATCTTTCGAAAACACCATTATTAAAGCAGCCAAAGTTTCAATACCAAGAGGTAATATTAAGAAATGGATTCCAAATTATACACACCAGGCAAAAAATATTCAAACACATTTAACTAAAAGAAATGAACTACAAAACCAAACAAATTGTATAACTGAACTGAACAATGCGATTGCAAAAATAAAAAGATTATACGTAAATATGAAAAGGAAAAAATGGAAACAAACTTGTGAAAACCTGAACCCAAGAAACCCAAATACAAAACTTTGGAATTTGGCAAAAAAAATTGACAGAGCCCAGCCAAAAACTGAAAACACAAATATGATTAAGAATACAGATAGTACACCAGCAACTAATGACAAAATTGCTGCCAATCTTTTAGGTAATTCATATCAAATAAGTACTAAAATCAAGGTTGAAAAAAAGGCCCGAAAGATTATTCATGACTGTAAAATGTCACCAGCACTCATAATATTTTCCATGAAAAAAATCAATATGAAAAAGCTAGCTTATGCATTAGAAAACACTGACCTAAACAAGACTCCTGGGCCAGATGGAATCCATGGCCGAATGATATCAAACTTGGGCAAAATTGGCAAAGAAAGACTTCTTAATATTTTCAATAACTCCTGGAAAACTGGAAAATTGCCTCAAGACTGTAAAAATGCAACAATAATTCCCATTAAAAAACTTGACAAATCTACTGATGACCCAAAAAACTACCGAACTATCTCCCTAACAAATATTTGCTGCAAATTAATGGAAAAAATTATACTCAGACGACTCACCTACCACCCCGACACAAGAAATCTCTTACCAGAAGAACAATATGGATTTAGGAAAGGACATGGGACAATAGACCAACTCTTATTTTTCACACAAAAGGTAAAAGATGCACAAAACAAAAAACCAACTAACCACACCATAGCTGCTTTTTAGACCTTACACAAGCTTTTGATAAGGTATGGAAAAACAAGTTAATTACAAAATTATACAAACATTTCAAAATTGATGGAAAAGCTATCACTTGGATAAATAATTCCCTTAAAAATATATAAATCAGGGTCAAATATAATGGCACTCTATCTAAAACCTTCAAATTGTACCAAGGATTACCACAAGGATCAATCCTTAGCCCAACTCTCTTCACCCTATTTATTGCAGGCATATAAGAAAAATTTTCAAATAAAACCAATATTGGATTTTTCACTGATGACATTATTCTATGGAGCAGTAACACTAACTGGAAAAAAAGCTGAAAGAGATTTGAACAAGACTCTTCTCCACCTAGAAAAATTTGCTAATAAAAATAAATTAGAATTTAACCCTCAAAAATCTGAAGCCTGTCTTTTTACTACCGATAAGAAACTATACAAAATAAGACCAAATATTATTCTGAAAGAACAACAATTACAATATAATAAACATCCTAAATATCTCGGCTACACCCTGGATCCAGAAATTAAAACCAGTAAGCATATTGAAGGAGTTGTTAGAAAATGAAGAGACCGACTAAAAATCTTGAAATATATTTCAGGAAGAGTGGGGAGCTGAAGCAACAACACTAAAATTAACTTACGCATCTCTAATGAGACCTATCTTGGAATATGGATATCAAATCTATGGTACAGCATCTGAAACAAATCTAAAATCACTGGAAAGGATACAACTAAGTGCAGCCAGAAATATTACAGGTCTTCGAAAAACCTGCCCTAATAATATTGTACTTTACGAGGCAGACATTATGCCCTTGAAGGATAGAATAAGCTACAATCTGCCAAAATATATAAACAAAATCAAGAGTTATGAAAACAAACACAGAACTTTCAATTACATACTTAATTGGGAACCCAATATAAGATTAAAAAAAGAAGGCCCTCTCCACCTGGCCAAAAGAAATGGATTTTTAAAATATAAAGTGGAAAAATATTATTTAGCTGAAAAAATATCTCCATGCGAACCATTAACAAAATGTTATTTTTAATGCCACTTTAAATGAACCCACCAACAGACCATACCAAAATCCAGAATACTTAAAACAATTATCATTAGAAATAATTAATAAAATTCCTAAAAATGCAATAACTATCTATACCGATGGTAGCAGAGACGAGTTGGGACACACTGGCAGTGGCTGTCTCATCAAAACCACAAATGGCATTGAGAAAATAAACAGAAGAAACCCAGAATTTTGCTCAGTCTTCAGATCAGAACTTATAGCCATCTATGAAGTCTTAAAATCCATCAGAAACATTAAACATCACGATATATGGATTCTTACTGATAGTAGAAGTGCCATACAACACTTGAGTCACACAGGGGATCTTAGAGACAAAGTAAGCAGGAACATAATTGGTTATCTCCAAAAACTCTCAATACCTCAAAAATTCACCTTCAATGGATACCCTTACATGTTAGCATTGAAGGCAATGAAGCTGCTGATGCGCTAGCGAAAAAAGGCACAAAAGAACCCTTGCTACAGAAAAATAAACTTACTTTTAAAGAAACAGAAACAGTAGCCAAAATAAACAAGAACTGGAGGATCCCACCTAAGCACAGTTGGTATACCCTAGAAGCAGATGGCCACCCAGACCTTTAGGTCCACAATCCGGCATGCGAAGCATGCCCTTCGCTGCTATTCTGTTCAACTCATAAGCCAAGTAACGGTATCCAAGCTAGTTCTTGGACATTGTACCTGGAAACACCACCTCCCAGACAACGTGTCTGGAAGGATTTCTATACCGGTGGCCTTTAATCATAGCAAAATAGGAAACTATCTACTGTGTCCAGCAGGGACCGCGGGGAGGCAGCCCCGGTCGACTCTGTTCACTCACAGCTGAGGAAAAGCTCAGCTGCCACGTCGTGGGCTTTCTCAAGAAGCTTGCTGTGATTTCTCAGCAGCTTACTCTCGATCGCGCCCCTCGCCCTCCTTCTCTCTTCCTGCACACCCATTACCCTTGGATAATCCAAGACGTAGTGGCGTGCCTTCATATCCCTTTCTCCATAGACGCAATCAGGGTTTCTCTTAATTTTAAATCTGTGGAGACTTGGGGAAGAGCACATGTCCCGAACTACCCTAATGAGTTTGTGGGACATTACCTTACAGAGGTACTTCGTGTCGTTACCCAATTGAATACCTCTCTCCCCTTCACTCTGTTCCTCCATCTGTCCAACCATAAGTCCTGGACGTGCCCCCTGATCCTCCTATAAACTTCTTTCTTGGTCACTGGGGTCCTCAGTGATCTACCTCTAAAGCATCCTGCCTTAGCGATCCAGTCTGCGAACTCATTACCTTCGATGAGGCTGTGTCTCCTAAACCAAGGGAGCTCCGGAGCCCGCGTCATCATCTCCAGCTCCTGGATTATTTGATGCGCGAGTTGCCCTTTCTCCAGATTGATGGCGACGAGGGCCGACATACAATCTGAATAGAGGCAGTCCGGGCTGAAGTTCTTCTCGGCACACACTCTGAGGGCTACCCTGATCGCAACCAGCTCGGCTGAAAAGACCAATTCGTCCACTCTGAGTGTTAAACTTTCTTGGAAGATCAGCTCTCCATTAGTGAATATCACTACCCCAGCTCCAGTATTGGTTCCAGACTTATTACAATCAGTGAAAACCTCCGTGCCAATCCCTGTCGGCCCTCCAGGACTCCAATTCCACTTTGGCAACCACTGCGGAGGCTTCCTTGGATCCCTCTTCGATTCCAGGGCCCCGCTTCAAGTCCCAGGGCATCTTCCCTGTTCTCTGATGTCTGATGGTCTCCTCCTCTAGTTTCAATCCCAGTGGAATAAGCCCAGCGAGGACCAAAAAGGCCTCACTGCTGGTAGTGCGTTATCCCCCTGTGATTCTGAGTGCCGCTGTCCTCTGCACTCTCTCTAGAGTTGTTGCCACCTTCTGATCCCTGTTTCGGCGCCACCAAGCCCCGGAAGCATATAGCAAGATTGGCTCGACACAGGAGAGGCAGAGGTTCCTAAAAAATGTACCCTCCTTCTCCCCCCCCCCCCTGTTGAGAGCCAACCAGGACAAGCCTGCACAACGCCTCCCTGCCTCTCGCCACCATCTCCTCCGCCTGGTATTGCCAACCCATCTTGTCATCAATGACCACCCCCAGAATGGTCATCCTATTGACCAACGCTACCCTCCGTCCTTCCATCCAGATAGCCGGCTTGTGTTCCCATTTGATGCCTTTCCTTTTAGTTCTTATGTCCCTAGGCTTAAAGCTGAGGGCTTTAGTTTTGGAGACATTGAACTTAAGGCCAGAGTCATGGGCCCAGATCGAGAGAATTTGGAGAGAAGTTCCAACACACATCTCAGCCTTCGCTCTCGAAGCAGCCTCAATGATGAGGAACTGGTCGTCAGCATAGAGAACCAGCCTGGCTCCCTCAGGGAGCTCCTCCTGGAAAACGGTGTTTACCAGGATATTCCACAGAATAGGTCCGCCGCAAGAGCCCTGGGGGCAACCCCTAGCACAGTTTCTTTCCAACTTCCGCCCACCAAAACTGAGGCTAATCCGTCTATCCCTCAGGAAGTCACGAACCAAGCTGCACAAATTATCAGGACAAACCCATGTCCATCAAATTTCTCATCAGCTTGTTCCAGCTCATGGAGTTGAACGCGCCATCCATACCCAGGGCCACGAAAAGAACCCAAGCACCCTTATTTAAGCCCATCTCAACCCCCTCTAACACCTCGTTCAGAGCTGTGGTTGTTGTCTTCCCTTCCCTAAAACCATGTTGGAAAGAGGAAAGGAGTTCATTACTCTCTAGCCAATGCTTCAGTCGCTGAGCTAGTTGGCTATCCAGGACCATACCTAGACACACTAGTAAAGAAAGCGGACGATAATCATTAGGAGAATTACCCTTTCTACCAGACTTTTCGAGAAGCACCACTCGGGCAACCTTCCATGCCTCAGGAAATGCACCAGTGTCCAGGCACCTATTGAATAACCTGGAAAGAAGCGATGGGTGCATCCTTACCAGGGCTTTCACGACCGTGTTATCGATCCCTTCGGGACCAGGAGATTTCCTTTTCCCGAACTTGAAAGCCGTCAGTTTCACCTCATTCTCAGAAAAGGGCGGATCTACCAAACCACAAGTGTACAGAGAGATCTCGTCCTCTGGTTCCTCGTTTCCGAAGTGCCGATCCAATTTGTTTTTATTTTGTCTTCTGCTTTCGAGCGAGTAGGTCTAGAACACATTATCTCTGAATTTTCTCATTGTTGGTGGATGAAACAGCACCAGTGATTATTTTGGCCGCTTTTGCTTGAACACTGTCTAGTCTTACTTTTAGTGATGAGCTTGAGGGAGCCCAGACCGGTGTTGCATATTCCATTATCGGCCTTATTAAGGTGGTATATCTTGTTCTGAGAATTCTGGGTTTTGCTCCCCAATTTGTTCCACATAGCCTTCTCAGAATGTTTAGTTTTCTGATAGCTCTATTTGAGGTGCTAATTATGTGTTTTGAAAATTCCAATTCCTCATCAATAATAATTAAAATAATTTTGTTGACACATCTTGTCAATACATGCACATTCTGCACTATTAAAAAAAGATAATATGCATTATATACACTATGTACAATGAATATGGCGCCTCTGCCAGCGCTGCAGAATTTGGTGGAGAATCGCCAGTGGGTCTCCAGCGACACCACGCATTTTGCGATCTACGATGAATACGTAGATCGCGTACTTCGCCGCTTAGGAGATGGTGATGGCGTGGTCCTCGAGACCTACTTGAAAGATCCAGGACTGCAGTATCACACCTAGGTATTATGGATTTATAATTTTATCAAATATTTGTTTGTTTATGCTTATTTTGTGGTTATATTTATGCCTTTTTCCCTGTGAGTGGAGAAGACGCATAGGTTTGGTTTTATTGGGTTTATGGTCATTTGGAGTTCCATTGCCCACTTTTCCAGTTCTCTCATTGATGTGTTCAGTAATTTTTACGATTTTTCTATGCTGCTACTTGTGTGCCATATGGCTATATCATCTGCATAACAGGCAACCTTTGTGTCTTCAGTGAGGTAAGGATGGATGTCGTTAATATATAGCAGATAGAGTAGAGGACTGAGCACAGATCCCTGAGTTACACCAGCCCATGTTCTTCCTTCCTTGGAAAATTCTCCATTGACCGAACCTTTAACCTTCTTCCCCTTAAGAAGTCTGCAATCCAGATTAAAGTTTTTCCTCTTACTCCGATGTTGTGCAGCTTTTCACGTAATTTCTCCCTCCACACTCGATCAAAAGTTGAGGTCATATCAAGGAATATAGCCGTGGTCTTCTTTGGCGGTATTTCCTGGAAAGAATCTATTATTGATTGACAGAAGTAGAACAGTTGATCAGTCGTACAGTGCTGGGATCTATAGGCAGTTTGTTAGAGGTTTATTTTATTATTGTTAGTGAGCCAGACTATGAGCCTAGAGTGGATAATTCGTTCTGGTATTTTACAAAGTATGCTGGTGAGAGCAATTGGCCGATAGTTCTTGTATTCCTTGGCATCTTTGTTTGGCTTCAGTATTGGCACTATAATTCATATCTTCCAATTCTTTGGTAGTTTACCAGTTTGCCATGAAATGTTCAGTATTCGTAGGAGTTGATTATTAGCTTTGTCTTCAAAGTGTTTAATCATTTGACCAAAGATTAGATTATTTCTTGGTGACCTCTTGGCTTTTTTTTTATTGATAAGCTTAGCTCATTCAGTGTGAAGTCTCTCGAGAAAATATCTTGTTGATGGAAGTTTATTGCTAGTGTTTAACTAACTGGTTTATATTATTTTTAGAGTCCTGTCTTCATTCGTATAGTTGAGTATGGAAGTGCTTGAAAGATATTCAGCAATTATGTCAGCCATCTGTTTGTTCTCGTTCTCGCTGTTCTATTCATATCGGTTAGAGTATTGGAGGATTGGTGTTGGTTTTGATTGTTCTCTAACACTCTAATCATATTCCAGTGTTGGCTGTCCTTTCTTGGATCCATTTTTTCGCAGAATTCTGCCATTTTTCTTGTTTGCATATCCAA
>CP092879.1:41274812-41451101 GCA_030710605.1 Cordylochernes scorpioides | reverse complement strand
GTTAAATCAATGTTTAGTTGATTTTTGTTTCACTAGATGGCGTTCTGCCATCTAAAATGTTCATATGAGCGGTCAGTATATGCCTTTTTCTGTTTTAAAATACAATATATTCCTAATTATATTAATATGTAATTATAAACTGCCCTATATCTAACCTCCAATCAGAGACCAACTTCCAGAGAGACCATGTTGGTATGGTAAAAAAGACTTTAATCAACTAATGACCCTCCAATGAGAAACTATCTTCTAAAGCGACCATGTTGGCATAGCCAAAAAGACTTGAACTGAACTAATCAAACCTCCAATGAGAGGCCACATCCCAGAGCGACAATGTTGGTATAGCCAAAAGACTTTATATATTTCATCATATATTAAAAATAAAAACGGCATATCCTGACCAGGAGCACATGTGCTTTTCAGAAGGCAGAGTGCCATCTGGTGGAACAGATATACCCTAAACATTGATTTAGCCTGTTCCTTGATATTTGGCCAACCCAATATCTTGATAAATCAAGAAGAGCCATCCACGAATTTCATATATATTAATATAAATTTTGAAAATATCTTAACAAGTAAACCCTTTCATTATATTTTACTAATAGTTATAAATATATATTTTAAGATAACATCACACACACACACACACTTCAAAAAATCCATTTAAAAAACACGCGTGATGGCCCATTTTATTATCCACTTTCAAAAAGCTATTAAATGGTTTTTTAGAAGGTAATTCAATAAAATTATTTAATTGGATGCCATTAGTATTTAATTAATAAAAATATATTTGAAAAAGAGAATCTCATCAATTTAAGTTAATTGAGCATTGTTCTTAATGACTCTAAATTAACGGGACGTGGTTTTGTCGGCCATATTTTTTACATGCTGAGCTATAATTCATTTTGGATTAACAACAAAAGTAGAATTATATTTGCATAGACACTGAGGCTTATCATAAAACTACTCACGACCACCTTTCAGAGCTACCATGTTGGTAAAGCCAAAAAGACATAAACTGAACTACCCCAACCTCTAATGAGAGACCACCTCTCAGAGCTACCATGTTGGCAAAGCCAAAAAGACATAAACTGAACTACCCCAACCTCTAATGAGAGACCACCTCTCAGAGCTACCATGTTGGTAAAGCCAAAAAGACATAAACTGAACTACCCAACCTCTAATGAGAGACCACCTCTCAGAGCTACCATGTTGGCAAAGCCAAAAAGACATAAACTGAACTACCCCAACCTCTAATGAGAGACCACCTCTCAGAGCTACCATGTTGGTAAAGCCAAAAAGACATAAACTGAACTACCCCAACCTCTAATGAGAGACCACCTCTCAGAGCTACCATGTTGGTAAAGCCAAAAAGACATAAACTGAACTACCCCAACCTCTAATGAGATACCACCTCTCAGAGCTACCATGTTGGCAAAGCCAAAAAGACATAAACTGAACTACCCCAACCTCTAATGAGAGACCACCTCCCAGAGCGACCATGTTGGTATGGTAAAAAAGACTTGAAATTAACTAATCGACCTTCTAATTGTTGGAATAATACACAGAGTAACAATGGCTATAGATGAGCTCGTGTTTGAAAAGGAACTTGTATGTATATAATAATGATCGTTTTTGTTGTTTTCATATAAACATATCACTATCAATAAACATATACCAAGATTTGTTTTGTATAATTGCTATTAATAATAAATAATATGTAAAGTTAAATTGGTTACGGATTCATCCTTTTTACTTACTTTAATTACATAACACTAATGAGAGACCATCTCCTAGAGCGAACATGTTGGCAAAGTCAAAAAGACCAACTGAAATAATTAAACTTCAAAGGAGAGGCCACATCTCAGAACAACCATGTTGACATAGTCAAAATGACTTTAACACAAATAATCCAACCTCAAAGGAATGAGCACCTTTCAGAGTGAGACCATAGCATAGTCAAGACTTGAATTATTATAATTCAACCTCCGATGAGAGGCCACCTCCCAGAGCGAACCAGTTGGTAAGGTCAAAGAGACGAACTGAACTAATCGAATCTTCAATGACACCATTTCCCTAAGCGACCAAGTTGCCATAGTCAAAAAGACTTGAACTAAACTAATCTAACCTCTATAATAAGAGACCACCCCCCCTTCCCAGAGCGACCATGTTGGTATAGTCCAGGGGTCGGCAAACTGCGGCTCGCGAGCCACATGCGGCTCTTTGGATGTGAAGCTGCGGCTCTTTAAATAGTTCCATACACAAATATTATTTATGCGAGTACTATTCATTGTTGGCAAGAAAACAAAAATCGTGGCTCTTTAAAAACTTTGAAAGTTTGTAAATTGTAATTTTTGGCTCTTCCGACTCAAACGTTGGCCGACCCTTGGTATAGTCAAAAGACTTTAATTGAACTAATCCAACCTCCAATGAGAGATCACGAGTGGAAAGACCACGAGTAAAGAGAACATGGGAATTTCTACCTCTGACTTTGTAACATCAGGTAGATTGCTCATGAAAAACTTTAACTGTACTGCTATTCTAATTTTCGTGAGAAATATTTTCCTTAAGGAAAAAGCATCTCCTTATCGTGCAACTGAAAGTTGCTAATGGCTTGCGCCATCTATCGGAATAAATATCAACTATTCTCGTTGATTTTTAATTATTCCAGAATTGGCCAAATACCCATTCTTGATTAATCAAGAAAAGCTAACCACGGACGCGTTTCGGGCTGTTGGCCCTCATCAGCATGGTGCAAGCTGTACCTCAACGACCAAAAAAAATAATTGGTCATTAAGGCATCCTGAAAAATCATGAAACGGGTAGCTAAGGCCAGAATTGCGTGAGAACGCTACACAATGTGAAAAAATAGTACAAATGTAACATTGTACTGGGATAAGGTGCATAAATTAAGAAAAATGCATCTCCTTATCGTGCAACTGAAAGTTGCTGATGGTTTGCGCCATCTATCGAAATAAATACCAACTATTCTCGTTGATTTTTAATAATTCCAGAATTGGCCAATTACCCATTCTTGATTAATCAAGAAAAGCTAAACACGGACGCGTTTCGGGCTGTTGGCCCTCATCAGCTGGTGCAAGCTGTACCTCAACGACCAAAAAAATGTTGGGAATATGTAAATATGGATATCTCAACCATTCTTAAATGTCTTTTTTTTTCTCGACGTTTCAATGAATCACAGACAACTTCATCACATATGTGTATAATGTGAAAAAATAATAGAAAAAATATATAAAAATATCAGATGTTGATATTAAAAATAAAGAAGGCATATCCTGAGCAGGAACACATGTGCTTTTTAGATAGTAGAGCTCATTTAGTGGCCAACTATCAGGTAACAGGTTAAATCAATGTTTAGTTCATTTCTGTTCCACTAGATGTCGCTCTACCATCTAAAAAGCACATGTGCTCCTAGTCAGGATATGAATAATGTTCTATAAAATAATCCCTTGCGTCAATATTGAGTAAAATTGATCATTCCTCCAGGGAAAAGTGTATTTCATAAACCTTTTTATTGTTCTCTAGCTTTCTGGCACGGACGCCCTTCTACAGGACAAAAAAAAATGCTAGAAGGGCGTCCGTGCCCGAAAGCTATAAGACAATAAAAATGTTTATGAAAAGACACTTTTCCCTGAAGGAATGATCAATTTTACTCAATATGTATAATGTGTTCTTTAATATCATCTAACTTCTACTTATATACATAATTTTCTTAAATACATGCAAAGCATTACTATTTCTATGTTTTAAGATTAGCCTGCTGAACCCAACATGACCTCTTCAACACAATTCTTCCGCAACATTTGGAAATCTCCAAGTTATCCTTGAGTGAACAGTGAATTAACAGTGATAAAAGTCAACGAACCAAAAGGCTTATACCCTTTGTTTTCTTTAGATGACTCAATAAATTCTGTTTGAAATAAAATTTCGAATAAAAAAAAAATGTTAGATCATTTTGTTTTGAATAAAATACGGCGATTTATTTTCAGTACTTCAGAGAGGTAGCTTCTTTTTTATTCAAATATCGAATATATGCTTTTATATTGAAATTTATTTTATATAAATTTTGATGCAGAAGATGAATTGCAAAATCACGAGAGGAAAACACTAAGCCTTAAATCATAAAAAAATAACGATACATTATAATTTCCGTATGTCAGTTTTACAATCACAGTTCCTTTTTCATAACACACGAATCATGAAAATAACTGTATAAACATTCATATACAAAACTTAAGGAAGTTGTACCTTTTAACATGTATTTCTGGATTAAGATAGTAACTCAAAATAATATTAGATACACAGTTAACTTTATTAAAGACATTCGAGATAACTAAGTGTAAACAAAATTGCCTTAGTTTCCTTCAAAATAGAAGAAACACGAACTGCGACGTTAAAAAATGTTCACATTCTTAAGTTTTGTCTATGAATGTAATATGTCTAACTGAATCAACTTACATGACATTCGTAAAAAAATAACAAGACAGTTTTTCTAAAGCAGTCAATATTTTGGTCACAGCGGTGACATTCTGTTTGTCCAATCAATGATACCAGTGGGTCTCAAGGGAATGCCAGTTGCAGAAATAATAAAATACAATTGGAAAAATTCTATAGAAACTTGTTGAATAGAATTTTACTCTCTTTTTTTATGTGATGGTTGACGGAGACATGAATTACAATTTTATATAAGATAATGGTTAATTAAATTTTTGAATCTTTTTAATGAAGAAAATTCTCTATCTTTATTATATTCTTTAGTTCTTTCAATTCTAGGAAAGAGGGTCAAAGATAAATCCAACTTTATTCTGTGGAGATATTAATTATTCAGATGTTTGCAAAAAACAAACAAAATAAGATTTTAATATTAAATGAGATAGAATGGCGGTCATAAAATGAAGATAAAGATTCCAGAGAATAAAAATATTTTACTGGTTATTTGAGCAACCTCATAAAAAAGGTTTTATACAACTCATATATTTTGATAATTTTGGACTGAATTTATTAAAAGTTAATTATTATTTTATAAAATCAAACGGAAACTAATCATATACACTGTCTAAACAAATCAGCTTCTAGTTAGTAAAATTATCACAACTTATACATAATATTCTTCCACAAATAGAAAAATATGTTCTAGAAAAGAATTTCAGGAAAACACTCTCATAGACAAAACTTAAGGAAGTGGAAAATCTTTCTGTCGCTGGTCGTCTGTTTTTAGAGAAAACAGAGGCAAATTAGCTATGTTCCAGCAGGTCTGTGGAAGGGACCCCACCATGGAATTATTTTTCCCATAAACGCCTATTGTATGAAAGTCGAACAAACTCACTGGCTTAACGGTGGCCGAGATGGTACATCGAACTCAAGACAGAGATGGCTGGCGTCGCATCGTGTTTGGGATGTAATATGTACAGTGGTCCACAATGTTCGATTGAGAATAAAATGATATTACTACTATATTTACAAAATGAACAGAACAATAGTTGACGTCTTCTGGTAGATCAAATTAAGGAAATCGATAAGATAGTGTATAATTGATTACCTAATCCTTTCTCTATCTGGAATAAAGGGTTTTCTTTGGTTACAAATCGATACACTTGTTGGGTCGTAGCTGTCAATCGGGTTCCTTGGATTTCTTCTCTTTGAGAACGATTTGGCTCAACCATTGGAATTGTATTTATGTAAATATATAGCTTATTATGATTATTTTATTACGAATATTCAGGATAATGTTAATATTTTACCCCTTTGTATATTCAAATTATATGAAAATAAGATTTTTGACAAGGAAAAGAGTATAAAAATTAACAGTTAATATAATTTCCGAACTTTTTTCAGGATGCATTTTTTTATTTTAATAGTTATGCTAATCGATTTTTAAAAGCTAGACGTTAAAATATTTAAAAATGAATTACTACTAATGCGCATAGTGTATGTTATACAGCGTTGCAGAATCGTCATTTTAAAAGTAAATTACTCTGTTATTTTTTATGCCATATTGAATATATAGATATGAAAAAAGAAATCCTTTATCTTATTTTTAAATATATAAAAATTGTATTTTCGGAAATCTAGCTTAATCGTTGTTTTTTTTTTTAAATATATTATATTAACGACAATATATACCCCTATATTTACCGTGAATGTTTTTGGATTACCCTTTACTGCCCTCATCAAAATAAATAATAGGCTTATTTGAGTTTTTTTTCAAGATCATATGCAATTTCACATACAATATCACATCAATTGACCATGTGTGTATTTACATTTTTATCGTGTTTTGTACTTTTCGTGTGTAAAAGCTATCCAAACTTTGAGAGACAAATATAATAACTTAGCAGTCGAGATAAACTTTGGTCAAATAAAGAAATATTTCAGACAATATTGACGTTCACTATCTAGAAATGCTATCAATATGCTGCATTACATCCTACGCATATGGGTAATTGGAGAGCTTAGCGGCCTATCGTGGGCGGTTGATAGAATTAGAGACTGTTTGCACTCTAAATAGGATTCCTTTTATCTGAATGCAGAGAAAATCAGTGAGAATTTGAAATCTATAAAAATATAGAAGAAAATTCCTTGTGTGTATTTTGGGAGGGCGTGGTTGTTACTTTCTCATATATTTACGTTTGCGCTCTAAATACGAATCCATTTATCTGAATGCAGAGAAAATGAGTGGGGATTTGATATCTATAGAAATATATAAGAAATTTCTTTGTGTGTATTTTGTGAGGCGTAGTTGTTACTTTCTCATATATTTACGTAATATTTGAGCAAAGCTGATGCTGATCAAACTTCTATTTGATATCTAGATTTTTATCTGGAAAATTTCACTGCATCTCAGTTTGAACTATGGAATATGCAAATTATTACGAAAACAATATAATTTTTATATTATGTGGGTGATAATGATTATGAAAATAATATTGAATTCCTCTATTTACCATACACTATTGTTAATACGGAGCTCTATTGTTTTACTATTACTTCGTTGAAACAATATTGGTTGTCAAGTATTCATTCTGGCAGAATAGAACCCGGGCGAAGCCAGGTGGAAATTGCTACGAGAGTTCACTTATGTTGAGCCATCAGGCCCTTCCAATATTTTTCAATCGCAGTAACGACAATAGAATGTTGATTTGTTTAGAAAACAAGTTTTAGATGAATAGCTCGATTCAATATATATATATATACACTGCATGACATTGAAAATGGAACACCAAGAAATAGTGGCCAGAAAATTATGCAAATTTCAGGGTAGACGCGCCTAACCGAGTTATGCAAATGATGTAAAATGCGCAGCTCTCGTGCGCACATGGAGTAAGATATAAGGGAAGGAACTTGCAGAAAGGACAGTATTCGTGTCGTTATTTCTTCAAGGAAAATCATTGTAGAAATTTTGTTCTTGTGTCAAAAGACACGTGTAATAACAGAGAATGCCAGGTCATCGTAAACGGAGGCAGTTCAAGCAGACAGACGCTTTTACGAGGGGCATGGTGATCGGACTGAAAAGGGCAGGTTGGTCCATACGTCAAATCGCAGCTGATACACACCTTGGTGCGTCCACGGTGCACCGACTGTGGAGAAGATGGTTGGAACAAGGAAATGTGGCAATTTATAGGAATGTCGGTGCAACCAGAGTGACGTCAGCACGTGTGGATCGGCGTATCCTTCGACAAGCAGTGGCGGCCCCACAAGCCACTTGTACCGCCATCCTGCAACATGTGCAAGACACCCTAGATCATTCCATCTCGACCAGAACCATTTCCCGTCGATTGGTTGCTAATGGCTTGCACTCATGCCGTCCGCTAAGAAGACTGCCATTGACCCCACCGAATAGGCGCCAACGTTTGGAATGGTGCCGGGCTAGATAGACGTGGATGACGGAATGGCATAGGGTCGTGTTCTCAGATGAGTCGCGTTTCTGCTTGTCCAGTGATAGTCGCCGAGTACGCGTGTGGCGTCGACGTGGAGAAAGGTCCAATCCGGCAGCAATTGTGGAACGCCCTACCGTGCGACAACGTGGAATCATGGTTTGGGGCGCAATCGCGTATGATTCCAGGTCACCTTTACTTCGTATTCAGGGCACTATGACGGCCCAACGATACGTTGATGATGTGCTGCGACCGGTGACACTCCCCTACCTTCAGGGGGTACCCAATGCCCTTTATCAGCAGGATAACGCCCGACCGCACACTGCTCGCATTAGCCAACAAGCTCTGCAAGATGTACAGATGCTTCCCTGGCCACCGTACTCTCCTGATCTCTCACCGATCGAGCACGTCTGGGACATCATTGGACGCTGTTTGCATGCCTTGCCACAGCCGCGTTCAGAAGACGAACTGTGGCAAATGGTTGAGAGGGAATGGAGAGCCATCCCTCAGGACGCCATCCGTACTCTGATTGACTCTCTACCTAGACGTGTTGCTGCGTGCATTGCCGTCCGCGGTGGTCCTACTTGCTACTAAGCCGACGCCGTTCTCGCTCTGTATTATGACTATCATTTTGAAATAAAGATCACTTATTGTTCGTCCCTGTCTCTCTCTGTCTGCCGAGTTTCATCACTTTCTGGCCACTATTTCTTGGTGTTCCATTTTCAATGTCACGCAGTGTATTTTTGAAGATTTGGCAATCCATAATTAAAATTATATTTAGAAAAGATGCATCTATTGGATTTATAATTATTTTATTTTTCCAATATTCCGAGGGGCAACTCGCCTCTCTTTATCGAGGATGATTGTGTTTTCACTAAAACATGCGAGCACGCGTACACCACTCTCGTTCTACAAGGCCAATGAAAGAATTGTATCTTTGATTTAAATATTACATTCAGTATATATATATATGACACACACTAATGGCTCATATTTAATACCTATGTTAAGTTTATGACCTTGAAATAAAAGTTCTTTGAATGACTTACTCAGCCAGTAGAAAAAAGGAAGGTGTTATAATTAGTTGGGTATTATGTTCATTCTTTTTCTTTTTTTTTCTCTTTAAGGCCGAATTTTTTGTGGTAAAGTTTAAAGTTGAAATCAAATTAATGATAATGAAGTTGATAAATCAAAATTTCATATCAGGATTAGAGAGATATCATGGTATTTATGAAATCTATCCTCGTGGAATTTCCGGGACATGTTTCTCCGAATTTCAGAACCCTGTCGTAAGATTTTGATAAGTAGAAACCCCTTTTTCCTTGTCCTTCTTTTTACTATCGTTATCTTCAATCTCTTGTGACACTTGTAAATGTCGAGACCTTGTGACTGTGTACATCTTCTTTATTGAAATATGCATTGAAATATCAGAAACATACGAAACAATATGGACAAATACTATCCCATAGATGTAGGCACTCTTCTATATATAACACAATAGTTCACGAGTTTATTAAATTTGATTTGAAGTCTCGAGATATCATTCAACCAGCACGTATCATCCATCACGCACATATATTTTCAAAATATTTTGATTTTCAAACAGAAATAATGTAGTATAGTTTTCTCTCGGCATATAATAGGTATTTAAAATATGTATATAATAATGTGTATATGTAAAAATGTATTTATTATTAAGTTGTTAACGTGATAAACCTGTCAAGTCCGAAAGCTTGAAAATAAAAAGTTGCACAAGAAACTTAACCCTGGAAGCTTCATTTATTTTATAATAACATCTTTATGTTTTTATTTTTGCTTATGACATTACAGCCAAATGAACATAATATTAGGTTTGGAGGTTGATTAAGGCACATTATTAAAAAGAAAATTCAAATCACGATGAAATATTAAAAGAACAATAGCGCTATATTTCTTTATTCCATGAATTTGAGCTATAGCCTTTAAGAATTCTATTAAACTTTTCCTTACGTCTCTACGCGAGCTAAAACAACTGTTCTATTGTCTGTGATTTAGAGATGTTTAGAACTTGAGGGCTAGCTCAACTTTATCGAACATAGAACTACATACATTCATGGGCAATACTTAATGAAGTGGGAAGTCAGAAATGTCGCATATCGTCTTTTTTTTAAGGAGATAGAGGCAATTTTGTTCATACTTGGTTATCTCGTGTGTCTCCAACAAAGATCACTGTGTATCGAATATCTTTCAGATTTTTTATCTGAATTCCGATATACACACTAAAAGTTACAACTTCCTTAGGTTTTGTTCATGAATGTATATAAGTTTAATTAGAGTTTTAAATAGACAGGCGGCACCCACACGGTAGGCAAAGTATTATAAAGCTAGATGCTACAGAAGAGGAAACCTAAAGAAGTCTTCATGGTCCTCAGGGTCGTGATTCATGCCCAGATTATGGCTCTGCCGATATACATGCTAAAAGGTACAACTTTCTTTAAGTTTTATTATATAATTACTAAATATATTCCGCAACCACACCAAATTTCTACATTATACAGTAATCCCTCGTTAAGACGAACTCAACGGGAGAACGAAATACCCTTTTCGTCTTAAAAGAATATATACCGAATTCGTATAAACCGAATTCGTATTAGACGAATTGAATTCGTGGTATCCGGGGGTTGTACTTATGTACTACTGATGAGTAAGAAAACTACATTTCTGAGGAATAACGAATAAATTTATTTGAAAACAATATTAATGAAAATATTTTATAATTTTAAGGAACAACAATTATGTATATGTATGTACATAAAGTATTTTATTTTAAAAGACAATATGGATAATATAATCACAATGTAAGGCAATAACATGAGAATATAAGTTTATTTTAAAACACAAATAAAAAAGAACAACAAAAGAAACAACTTACATAATATACTTGGTACATACAATGTTTATGTGTATGCAGCATATGCAGTATGCATAGAGTATCCTATATCTGGGTTTTCTCTGCAGGCTTCAGAAAGTCTGTTATAGTTTTTTGGTGGTATTTGATTGGGCACTGTTTCAGACACTCCCTTCTTATTTTATCCAGGTCATCTTCAAAATGAACATCAATATCCGCAGAGGTTTTGGACAGCTTCTGGAGGGTTTCGAGGGCCGCGATTACTTCCCCTCTAGTTAGGCATCATTATCTCTTCTTTCACCTCATCGTCTTCTGTTTCTTCTTTTCTTCTAATTCGGGTGAACCGCAAATTTCCAACCCTTCATCCAGGGCAACATACTCCAGGAAAGTCAGAGTCTCAGCTGGGTTTGTAGCTGAAAGGAGTTTGGTCCATTATTCAGGCTCATCAAGCATTGTTTCTGGAAGTGAAAACGAATCAGCTGTTTTTTCCACACCCAATGAGACACTTATTTCTTTAGCCTTTTCTTTGACAAGTGCGCCGGATACAGGGATATTATTTTGTCTACTTTTTTAAAACCATTTTAAAAGCTCATCTTCCACGTCTTGATGGGATGCTTTTCGAAGTCGTTTTGAAGAGCTCGAAGACCCTGAGGCAACAGCCGCATCTATTTTTTCTTTGTTTTTTAGAATGGTTGATAATGTGGATTTCGCAATTTGAAATTTTTCGGCAATTTGTGACTTAGATAACACTCCACGTGCAACTTCTTCCAAAATTTTCCTTTTTAAGGCAAGATCAATGGCGCTTTTTTTCGCGGTTTAGATGACATGTTTATGTAGGTTTTTTATGGAAGCTCAAACAATTCACACTTCGATTATTTAGAATTTAATAATTTTTATTTCAAGCGCATTATTTTATAATATTATTATATATTTAAGTAACCCAGGTTCCTGGAGCGTACAGAAGTCGCCAACTACCCAGGATGTTCTTCTGACCTAAGTCTTCTTGGATTTATGTACAATGCCAGTGGAAGTCCAATTAATGAGGTGTTGCCAGGCAGATTTCTTTCTTGGGAGATTTTCTAGGGATGCTGGACATATGTTGGTGATACCTAGGAGAGTGGCTGTCTGGAATCTTTGGTATTGGAAGGTTGGGCAAGTGAAGAGGAGGTGGTCTACGGTTTGGTCTTCATCTTGGCAGTGGGGGCAAGTTGGGTCTTCTTTCGATACCGTTGCAAGGTCTGCCTGAATGTAGCCATGGCCGGTCAGGATTGTTGTGGAGGTAGATCCATGCTTGATGTTTCGAAGCATTTGGAGGAGTAGTTTCGGGGTAGCAGCAAATCTTCGTAGATTTCTGGTGGAGTAATCTTGGATGTAGAGGTCTGTCCACATTTTGAGGGCTATCTGTTCTTTTTTTACCGCGCGCGACGCTCTTTGGGAGGGTGGTAAAGGATAGTGGCAGATTAGAATGTGCTGCAGCCTTTGCCGCCTGATCCACCAGTTCATTTCCTGGAATACCGCTGTGGCCTTTGATCCAGCAGAGTTGCACATTTGGTTAAAAATGCAGGTTGTAGATTATTTCCGCAATTAGTTGTGTTCTTGGGGGCCAAGACCTACATATGGCTGATAGAGCTGATTGGCAGTCTGAGGCAATGATAAAGTGTTCTTTCGGGAAATTCATGGTGATTTTTGTTGCGTAGAGAATGGCAAGCAGTTCAGCTTGGAACGCTGAGCATTCCTGGTGGAGTTTAAGTTGTATGGTTTGTAGAGGAGGTGGTAGGATGACTCCAGCCCCAACTCCTTCTGATGATTGGGATCCGTCTGTGTAAATGGTGGTGACATTTAGTTGTAGTGATTTGGTAAAATAGATTATTTTCCGTAATGGAGGATAGAGTGAAGAGACTTGGGCGTGATTCGTAGTGGCCCGTTTTCAAGGTTTTTAAATATTCTATGTGAGCCTTTATAGAGATATCGAGTGGAGGACAACCCGTCAATGAGATAGCTGGTATTGTCGGTGTGCATGGACCACCTCTTATTATTGCTTTCGCATATTTGTAGTGGAGACTACGTAGCTTGCGAGCCCCATTTGTGTCATATGCACGTTTTCCCCAGACACCAGAGCCATATAGTAGCGCTGGGAGAACGACTCTCTTGTAAATTTTGTGTCCGGAACTGAAGGTTGAACCAAATTGTCCTTTTATGGTGCTAGTGAGCCTTGGGAGTATCCATCGGTATTTGAGTAAACTGTTATTGAGACGTTTAATAAATTGTCTCTTTGAATCAAAGGTAATACCAAGGATTTTAATTGTTTTGTTGATTGCAATGGGCTGGTCAAGAAGTCGGATGCTGTCCTTGTTTGGCCATCTTGGTTTGTTTCTGTAAAACATGCATGCTTGAGTCTTGTGGGGATTTACCAACATTCCATGCCTTCTGCACCATTGTGAGAAATTTTCAAGAAAATTGTTTATTTGACATTTAGGAAGCTTTGGGGCCACCTGCACCATTAGTGTTTCTAGGTTTTTGCAAGGTAAATGCTTTTCTTGCAATCATATTGAAGAGGAAGGGACTTAAAGCCGCTCCTTGTGGGACTCCACGGAGTGACAGAATGTGATCAGTGTGTCCCCATGCGCTATAGGCCATTTTTCTATTTATTAAATAGCTGGTAATTAGTTGTAGTAATTCCTCAGGGCAGCTAACCTCTCGTAGGGCTTCAATGATAGAATACCTATGTACGGTGTCGAAGGCTCTTCTAATGTCTAGGCTGATACCTAGTGTTTTCTCCCCCTCTTTCATGTCCCTGTCTATGAATTGGTTTATTGTAGCTAGGGCGTTTTCGGCCGAACGGCAAGGAACAAATCCAAATTGGAGGGGTGAAAACCAATTGTGCCGGTCTGCTAGCCATTGTAGTCGAGTCAAAATGCAACGCTCAAATACCTTGGCTAGGGTGTTAAGGAGAGCAATTGGGCGGAATCTTTCCAGTGGGTTTTCTGCTGTGCTGTCCGGTTTGGGTATGAGGACTAAAAGGCCGATTTTCCAGGGTGATGGAAAATGGCCGAATCTTAAACACTTGGTAAAAAGTCCTGCAAGTAGTTTATGTAGGGGAGGACCTCCTAATTGAAGGCACTTTGCTCCAAGTCGATCAGGGCCTGGAGATTTCTTGAGTCCACAGCATTTGATGGCCCGAAGTACTTCAGCGTCGGTGAAGTCTGGCTCAATGAGGCCAGAAAACTGTATTAAGAGCCGAGGCTGAGATATTGGTGTGTCAGGCAGACAAAAGTGCTGCAAGATTTTTTCACAGGTTTCCTCTGGTGTATAGGGGGTTCCGTCTGATTTTTTGAGTAGTAGAGGTCCTCTTTGGGTGCTTCGTCCTTTGGAAATATATTTGTGGACAGAGCTCCAAGCGGCTGAGGATACTTCTTGACAGAGGTTTATCCATGATAGGTGTTTGGCTCGTCTTATCTCGGCTCTCAGCCTGTTGTGACATGCTCTGTAGAGCCCTTTGAAGAAGTTTCTAATGGGCGTGGATGTGCACTGCGAAAGGCGCCTTAGAGAAACTACTACATTGCGGAGTTTTGCTAAGTCTTTATTCCACCAGGGTTTTGTTGTCTCTCTTTTTTTCTTTTCATGGATATGTTGCAGGCCTCTTGAAGGATTTTGGTAAGAATATGCACCACATCATCTATGTCCTGGTGTGTTGATGCGGCATGGAGACGTGAGACTGCATGTTGCAGAGAGGAGCCAAGGAATGTAGTGAAGGCGCTTTCCACACACGTCGATTCAGCCCAGGAATTATTTTGCGCTGGGGATATTGTATCTTGGATTGTAGTGAGGATCGGTAGATGGTCTGTGAATGCCATTTCAGGGAGGCATGTATTTTATAATACAATCAATTAGTCGGTTATAAAAAAGACTAGACGAATGGCCCGGGCAACGCCCGGGTTTTACCCGAGTGCGCATATATTTTAAAAACGTTTTAATTCAAATACTATTCGTTACAATTATAAATTGGCGCCATGGATGTCACACTTGTGAAACGTCCCGTTCCAAACTGTGTGTTTTTAAAATGTTTTAATTAAAATACTATTCGTTACAATTATAAATTGGCGCCGTGGATGTCTCTCTTGTGAAACGTCCCGCCCCAAACTGTGTGTGTCTTGAAAATATAAAAATAAAAATGTGAATTTTCATAAAGATTTCATCATGTCGATTTTTTTTTTTGCATTTCACCTACTAAATCGATAGAGATAATTACATTTGCAACATGAACTTAGGTATATTGACTAAATAGAAAACTGCATAGTAATAAAGATCATTTTTTAAAGGCACATAAATCGTTTTTTTTTTCAATAAAATCGAAACAAAAATTAACGATAAATAACGATAATTGCCTTAAAAAAAATTGCCTTAAAAAAAGAAACATTCGCGGTGATTTTGTCTTGCATTCGTTTATACAATTATTATATACGAATGACCCGGGCAACGCCCGGGTTTTACCCGATTAAATGCTTTTATTCAAATACTATTCGTTACAATTATAAATTGGCGCCGTGGATGTCATTCTTGTATAATATATAAATGAGTTTTAAAAAATTGTAAAAAAAAAAAAAAAATGCATCGGCCGGGAATCGAACCCGGGCCGCCCGCGTGGCAGGCGAGCATTCTACCACTGAACCACCGATGGTTATGAAAAATCCCATCCGTGAGCTTCAAACAGACAAACAGACAGAATAAGGCAAATATATAATATATAAAAAAGATATAACAAATAGAAATAAGTCCTTTTTCTTCTGAGAGCTCGACTTACACAGATTATTATTCACAGAATATATTTTTATTATTTATATTATATTTAATATTTTTAAATATATGTTTTGTATAAAAATAAGAATAATATAATATTCTGTGAAATTCCGTGAAAGCGCGCGCTCCTTGGCTGCTGGCTGGCAGGGGTCACCATGGCCCCTACATTTATCAGTCGAGAAAAACAGCAATACTGGCACAATAGAGTCGAAATTTTCCACTGATTGAGTACATGGAACGACCCCAAGGGGATGGTTTCATAGAAAATGAGTCATCATAACAAACAAAGGACGAATGTTTACACAAAAGACAAAGAGAGCCAATACTTGATATCAACGGCGTTTTTGTTGTTTTAATAGTTTATTGTTTTACTTATAACTCGCCTTTAAAAACATATTTGAATTCGTTTTAACCGATTGATTAGTTCTGATGGGGGCTAAATTTAATTCGTATTTCGTCATAACCGTATATTTCGTCTTAACCGGCAAAATCTCTTTGGAAAGCATTGAAATTTAACGGGGGAAAAGAAACGGTTCGCGCAAACCGAGAGTTAGTATAATCCGAGTTCGTGATAACGAGGGATTACTGTAATAATATTAATAAACTTATTCCGCAATCATTAAAAATTACACACATCAATATAATACTTTGATCACCTATAATGCAGTTGCAAATAGATGGTATACATTGTGTGCCTCTCTCTCTCTCATCCTGCCTCGAGGCGTGCCACCTGTGGGTCCAGCGACGGGTCGCTGAATCACAGATATTGGAGTTGCCGAGCCGTGCGACCCCTGCTCCGGGAGGTGTTCGCCTCCTGCGAAGTGCCCCTGGATCTGCAGGCCTGGCTGTTTGGCGTCGGCCTCCATCCCGAGGCAGTGAAAATAACAAGTGTGGCGAAGGCTACCATCTACAAGTACCATCTTGGTTTTGAGTTGGGTGACGCCAGCCATCTTATCAACCTGCGCACTCTGTGGGAAGGAAAACTCTCGCAGTCCATCGGTGGCGAAGTCTTTCCCGCGGTGGGCGCCACCATGAAGACATTGTATATATTTATATTTATCAATTATTTTTATCTATTTATTTTTATTTATTCATATATTTATCAATATATAACCATATTTATTCATATTTATATTTATTCTGTATTTAACCTTATATAATCCTATATGGACGTTGTAATAAATAAGTTTCAATATCTCTCTCTCTCTCTCTCTCTCTCACATATATGTATATTAAAATACAGATAAATATAAACAAATAAAATAGTACAATTCGAAAATAAGTATAGAAAGTTTTATTAGAGAATAAAATTTAAAGTAAATCTTTTCGTATTATGAAAATATAGTTTACCATTTAATAAAGTAATCCGGAAAATATAGCGAATGAAAAAAAAACGTTTTTTTTTTAAATATATCTTTCGAAATACATTATTTAAGTTAAAATGGAAAAGAATATATATAATATGAGAGCAAATTCTGTAGAAATTAGAATTTATATTTAGGTATGCGACAAGTATATGATGAAATTCTCTTCAAATCTCAATATAATTTTTACTCTTGCACCGCTCAAATATTTTTAGTTTCTAAATATTCAAAATTCTACATATATAATATATATTATTTCCAGATTCTTGACAAAACGCCAATACTAAAAATAAGATATTTTTGATGGTTGTCAATGTGTAAACGTTACACTTTGAGTTCATCTTTGATTTCCTAATACTTGAAAAAGATCTAAAGAAAATTTGAATACAAATTTCAGCTAATCAGACTTTAGAATATATTGAGCTTCACTATTTGAAGTGATTTGTATATTTGTATTCTTATATATGTATATGAAAAACAATAGAAATAATAAAAGATAAATGGCTCAGGTGTTGATATTAAAAATAAAGAAGGCATTTCCTGACCACGAGCACATGTGCTTTTTAAATGGCAGAGCGCCATCTAGTGGAGAAAAATAAAATAAACGTTTATTTAACTTGCTCCCTGATATTTGGCAAACCTAATTTCTTGATAAATCAAGAAAAGCCATCCACGAACGCGTTTCGCGCTGTTGACGCTCGTCAGCGTGGAGTAGGCTGTACCACTGCGACCAAAAATATTATTTTTAATATATATATATATAAAACGAAAATTGCAATTATACCGCGAATGTTTCTTTCAAACAAAAATCGAAATCTATTTTAAAGAGAAATAACGATTATTTCTAACTTTAAGGATGAAGTATGATAGGATGAATTGTGAAAAGTAATGACAAACGGAAAAATAAAAGTGTCCAGGGGCGGGAATCGAACCCACAACCTTCTGCTTACCGGGCAGGTGCCATGTCCACTAGGCTACCCTGGACGTATTTTTCCGTTCGTAAATAATATTTAAAGTAACTTATAATACATTTAAAATACAATATAACGCGGCTGATGATTGTAAAACGAAAATTGCAATTATACCGCGAATGTTTCTTTTAAACAAAAATCGAAATCTATTTTAAAGAGAAATAACGATTATTTCTAACTTTAAGGATGAAGTATGATAGGATGAATTGTGAAGAGTAATGACAAACGGAAAAATAAAAGTGTCCAGGGGCGGGAATCGAACCCACAACCTTCTGCTTACCGGGCAGGTGCCATGTCCACTAGGCTATCCTGGACGTATTTTTCCGTTCGTAAATAATATTTAAAGTAACTTATAATACATTTAAAATACAATATAACGCGGCAGATGATTGTAAAACGAAAATTGCAATTATACCGCGAATGTTTCTTTTAAACATATTTTATTTTTCCGTTTGTCATTACTCTTCACAATTCATCCTATCATACTTCATCCTTAAAGTTAGAAATAATCGTTATTTCTCTTTAAAATAGATTTCGATTTTTGTTTAAAAGAAACATTCGCGGTATAATTGCAATTTTCGTTTTACAATCATCAGCCGCGTTATATTGTATTTTAAATGTATTATAAGTTACTTTAAATATTATTTACGAAAGGAAAAATACGTCCAGGGTAGCCTAGTGGACATGGCACCTGCCCGGTAAGCAGAAGGTTGTGGGTTCGATTCCCGCCCCTGGACACTTTTATTTTTCCGTTTGTCATTACTCTTCACAATTCATCCTATCATACTTCATCCTTAAAGTTAGAAATAATCGTTATTTCTCTTTAAAATAGATTTCGATTTTTGTTTAAAAGAAACATTCGCGGTATAATTGCAATTTTCGTTTTACAATCATCAGCCGCGTTATTTTGTATTTTAAATATATATATATATATGTCGTACTTCGAGCTCAAGACAGAGATGACTGGCGTCACATCGTGTTTGGGATGTAATACGTACAGTGGGCCACAACGTTCGATAGTGAATAAAATGATATTACAATATGTCGTGTATATTTGATAAATATATGTATATTCGAATGATAAAATTCTCTGAAATATTAATAATAATAATAATAAAAACCTGCTTTCGAGGATAAGTTTCCTTCTTTATTTCTATATTCTCTCAAGCGCTCTCGGGTATTATAATATATTTTTAAGAGCGATAAATTTGAGATTAAAATTTATAGATAATACGATCATATTTAGATCTAATATGATTGTAAAATCAAATCTATTTCCTAATTATTCATTTGGCTATAAACGTCTCCTTGTACAGGATATATTCGTTTAGGATTCGTGTGTTGTCTATGTGTATCTTTGTTCAGAATATGGCCTCCCCCATCTACCTCCACTAAATGACTATCAAAGAAATGCCAGAACAATTCTTATAATCTGTACCATGCCTTAGAAACTAACTTTTTCTGTCAATGTAGTAGTTTTCAATAAAGTATTTTAATGCAGAATGGATAGCTAATGGTAGATTACATCTCTAACCCTACAGTTGGTAGATAGCATTTCAAACTCTATAATACATGTATTGATTGCTCTACATTGTACCTTGACGTCCTTTGTCTCTGTAGTAGTCTTTAATAAGACGTTTTACTGTAGAATGGATTGCTACTGGTAGATACACATCTCTACCTCTACGATTGGTAGATAGCATCTCACCACTATAATACATTTATTGATTGCTCTAATTATAACTTGACGTCCTTTGCCTCTGTAGTAGTCTTTAATAAGATGTTTTACTGTAGAATGGATAGCTACTGATAGATTCAAATTTCCATACTTGTAGATGGTATTTCAACCACTATAGTACACGAATTGATTGCTCTACATTGTAACTTGACGTTCTTGGTCAATGTAGTAGTCTTTAATAAGACGTTATATTGTAGAATGGGTAGCTACTGGTAGATCACATCTCAACCTCTACAGTTTGTAGATAGCATTTCAACCTCTATAATACATGTATTGATTGCTCTACATTGTAACCTGACGTCCTTTGTCTCTGTAGTAGTCTTTAGTGAGATGTTTTACTGTAGAATGGATAGCTACTGGTAGATCACATCTCTACCTCTACAGTTGGTAGATAGCATTTTACAACCTCTATAATACATGTATTGATTGCTCTACATTGTAACTTGGCGTCCTTTGTCTCTGTAGTAGTCTTTAATAAGACGTTTTACTGTAGAATGGATAGCTACTGGTAAATCACATCTCTACCTTTACTGTTGGTAGATAGCATTTTTCAACCTCTATAATACATGTATTGATTGCTCTACATTGTAACTTTACGTACTTTGTCTCTGTAGTAGTATTTAGTGAGATGTTTTACTGTAGAATGGATAGCTACTGGTAGATCACATCTCTACCTCTACAGTTGGTAGATAGCATTTTACAACCTCTATAATACATGTATTGATTGCTCTACATTGTAACTTGGCGTCCTTTGTCTCTGTAGTAGTCTTTAATAAGACGTTTTACTGTAGAATGGATAGCTACTGGTAAATCACATCTCTACCTTTACTGTTGGTAGATAGCATTTTTCAACCTCTATAATACATGTATTGATTGCTCTAAATTGTAACCTGACGTCCTTTGTCTCTGTAGTAGTCTTTAGTGAGATGTTTTACTGTAGAATGGATAGCTACTGGTAGATCACATCTCTATCTCTACAGTTGGTAGATATCATTTAGAACCTATATAATACATGTATTGATTGCTCTACATTGTAACTTGACGTACTTTGTCTCTGTAGTAATCTTTAATTAGACCTTTTATTGTAATATTCACCTCTTTGCCTCTACATTTGAAGATAGCATTCTAAGCTCTGTAGTACACGTATTGATCGCTATACATTGTAAAAAAAACTTGGCGTCATTTGTCACTGTAGTTGTCTTTAATAAGACCTGTTATTGTAAGAGATCTACCTCTTTGTCTCTACATTTGTAGATAAAATTCCAAGCTCTATAGTACACGTATTGATTGCTATACATTGTAAAAAAAAAAAAAACTTGACGTCATAGTAGTTACTGGAAATCCACCTCTTCACCTCCAAAGTTGTAGATGGAATTCCAAGCTCTATAGTACACACGTGTGTGTATTGATTACATTTTAAAACTTAACACCATATGTATATAGTAAAACAGGTGCCATAGTTGTATCATTGGCCACGTTTGTAAATATTAAAAGTGAATTCTATTTGAATATTTTCATACCTTTTTTCGATGTAGGATTAATTGTCTATATGTCTCTTTTAAATTATTTTTTCAACCCCACTTTTTCTCAATTTGAGGCTATTTTGATAGAGCTTAATTTAAACAAATTTGTGTGTTTTATTATTGTTTATTTTGGCAAAATCGAGCTACTGAGAGTTGCTAATGGATTGCGTCATCTGTCAGAATATATAAACTGAGTGTTGAATTTTTAGATATAGGATAAATTGCGATTTACTATTATAGAATATCAAAAACCTCTCGCAAAAAGTTTCTTTATTATTTGAATTCGTTGAAATTTTAGAATTTTTCCATAATATTGGCTAATTATTATTTATTTTAATCAAGAAAATTAATTTTTATATAATGTATCAGTCTTTTAACAATGAGTAAGAAATATTTGCACATTAGATTTATAATTTGTGGGGTATATTAAAGCTGATTTAGTATGCTATTTATGGCAATCTCGGGGTCAGCGTGTATTCTTCCTTGTACGATGAAGCCTCAACAAGTGAAGAAAGAGGTTGTTATGCAAATATGTAGGAAATATATGTAGGTGGCACGTGTGTGCTGGGAGTGTTTTCCATAACAATAGAGTCCGTCGTATGTGCTTTGGCTCTGTCTTCTCGGATAATTTACATGATAGTACAGCCTGTAAGTGCTCATCTTTACACCATGTTGGTGCGGATAGGTGAGGAAAGAGGCCGATATGTAAAGATAGAGTGGCGTGTTGTGGCTGGTAGTATTGGTCACAAATGTCTTTTGCTTTTATCCTGACTACTCTAGGCGTTTAATGTGATAGTGGAGTCAGCTAGTATTTTTCCTTGTACTAAGATATTCTAGAATGTAAACAAAGCAGTAAATTTAAATATAGACTGACACGTGTGTTCGGTAGTATTGGTCATAGATGTCGTTTGTTTTTATCCTGACTACTCTAGGCGTTTAATGTGATAGTGTAGTCAGCTAGTATTTTTCCTTGTACTAAGATATTCTAGAATGTAAACAAAGCAGTAAATGTAAATATAGACTGACACGTGTGTTCGGTAGTATTGGTCATAGATGTCGTTTGTTTTTATCCTGACTACTCTAGGCGTTTAATGTGATAGTGTAGTCAGCTAGTATTTTTCCTTGTACTAAGATATTCTAGAATGTAAACAAAGCAGTAAATGTAAATATAGACTGACTGTGTTCGGTAGTATTGTTCATAAATGTCGTTTGTTTTATCCTGAATACTCTAGGCGTTTAATGTGATAGTGGAGTCAGCTAGTATTTTTCCTTGTATCAATATATTCTAGAATGTAAACAAAGTAGTATATGTAAATATAGAGTGGCACGTGTGGCTGGTAGTATTGGTCATTAAAATGTCGTTTTCTTTTATATTATTTTCTCGAGGCGTTTAACGTGATAGTGGATCCAGCTAGTATTATTTTTTCTTTGTACAATAATATTATAGAATGTAAGCAAAGGAGTATATGTAAATATAGATTGGCGCGTGTGTTCGTTAGTATTCGTCATAAAAATGTCACTAGTTTTCATCCTAACTACTCGAGGTGTTTACCGTGATAGTAAAGTCAGCTAGGTTTCTTCCTAGTATCAAGATATTCTAGAATTAACACAAAGTAATAACGCGCCATCTATGCATATAAAATAAAAGGATTTAAAAGCGCGAATGTTTCTTTTATACATAAAACGAACTTCTACTGTCCTTACTGCGATGAAGCCCTCCCAATATATTTTTTCATCGCAGTAAGGACAGTAGAAGTTCGTTTTATGTATAAAAGAAACATTCGCGCTTTTAAATCCTTTTATTTTATATTCTAGAATATGTACAAAGGAGTATGTGTAAATATAGAGTGGCACGTGTGTTCGGTAGTATTCGTCATAAAAATGTCTCTTGCTTTTATATTGTCTTCTCGAGGCGTTTAACGTGTTAGTGGAGTCAGCTAGTGTTCTTCTTTGTATCAAGATATTCTAGAATGTAAACAAAGTAGTATATGTAAATATAGAGTGGCACGTGTGTTTGGCAATATTTGACATAGAATATAGGAAGTGCCTTGTGCTTCTATCCTGTCTTGTCGAATCAATAAACGTGTAAGCGGAGTCAGCTAGTATTCTTCCTTGTACTGAGATATTATAGAATGTAAACAAAGCAGTATATGTAAATATAGAGTGACACGTGTGTTCGGCAACATTTGACATAGAATATAGGAAGTGCCTTGTGCTTTTATCCTGTCTTGTCAAAGCAATAAACGTGTAATCGGAGTCAGCTAGTATTCTTCCTTGTACCAAGTAAATATATAATGTAAACAAAGCAGTGTATGTGAATATAGAGTGGCACGTGTGTTCGGTAACATTTGACATAGAATATAGGAAGTGCCTTATATGCTTTTATCCTGTCTTGTCGAAGCGATAAACGGCACAGTGGAGTCAGCTAGTATTCTTCCTTTTACCAAGATATTCTAGAATGTAAACAAAGCGGTATATGTAAATATAGAGTGGCACGTGTGTTCGGTAATATTTGACATAGAATACAGGAAGTGCCTTATGCTTCTATCCTGTCGTTCAAAGCAATAAACAGCATAGTGGAGCCAGTATTCTTCTCCTTGTACCAATATATTCTAGAATATAAACAAAGTAGTGTATGTAAATATAATAAACTATGAATGTCGCACACACATATATCGGTATTGGTTGTCATAGGAATAAGGATTATTCGTATGTTTTAGTTCTGTTTTCTCGAAGTGTTTAATGTATTGTAGGAGCCGGCTCGTATTCTTTCTTGCACCGTGATAATATAAATTAGGGACAAACGAATCTATGTGAATATATAGGAAGGTGGAACATGCAGGTAGAGATTGCCATAACAAGGAAATTTTTGCCATGTTTTAGTATTGTTTTCTAGTGTCATATAACGTAATATAGGAGGGATGGGTAGCTGATAGCTTCCTCTATGTACTATGTAAATTTTAAATAGCGAAGAAAGAGGTTAATATGCAAATTAAGAAGTGTCGCGTGCTACTTACACGCGACGTGCTTCCGGAGGGATGTAACGCGGGACAAACTGCAAGCCTCGAGCGCTACAGTCCACCGTAGAGCCAACGCAGTCGCACTCCGCGGGGCACTCACCCGCTACCATCACAGCTGCAGTCGCCAGCACAATCCACACGGCGGCCGCCATCGCTGCTCGCCACTGACTGCCAACGGGCGGCACACGGGGGCGCTGCTTGGCTCCCGTGGCGCGACTTTCGATGCCCCCTTTCCCCCCCCCCCCCCCCTCCTCACCCACCGTCTTGAACTGATTCCATCACTCCATTTATAACAATCATAACTAAATTATATCCTGAATATAGAGGTTGCCGGCATTCATATTTCTGTGAAAAATAGACACTTCGGCCAGTTGAGAGTTATTTATTTTCTCAACGTTTCAACAAGAATATTTTGTCTTCGTTAGGAGAAATAAACTTTTTCTCTTTGGAAAATGGGTGCCGTTGCTACTTTAGTCACCTTGGAAATGAACCAGAAAGAGCATTACACGCCCAAGATAATGGACATTGCTGCTGCTGTGATGGAGATGTATTAAGACATCTTAGGATCTTCTTTGGACACGACAACAACAACAACAGAATAAATAAAGCATTTGGCAAGGCGTTAAAAATTATTCTGAGGTTGCAAAGGCGTTCTCACATGATTTTTCGAATTTAGTACAACATCTAAAGCACGAGTCAAAAACAAATATTAAACTCGTCAGAGACTATGATCTTGGAAATAAATAAGTATATAATAATAAAATTATAATTAAAAATAAATGAATAAAATAATTATAATTATTATCGCATTATATCATTGCTAAGACCAAAGATAAAAGCAACTAGTTTATTTATTCGCTTTTACCTTTCGTCTCTTCTAAACAAAATTGTTTTAACGAAGTATTTATAAGGATTTTGTTTGAAAGGGAATCTATATATATACAAACAGCTCCCATATATATTATAAAATCATCTATTCTTTTTTATCAAACAAAAATAATTTTGAAAAATAGTGAAAAGAAGAAATTGAATTAGAATCGGGTTGGCAAATTAAGAACAAAACAACTCTTGTTCCTGCAATTAGTTGCTGATGGCTTGCAACATCTGTCGAAATAAATCTAAATTCTAATCATTGATTTTTAATTATTAAATAATATTGGTTCAATACCAATACAACAACAACACCCGCCCAAAATGTGGACGGGTTACACTTACATCGCCCGCTCAAGTCCATCTGGGGACTTTTCCGGGGTCATCCGAAGAAGGTTCAGTGAAAAGGTGGATCTGATAAGGAGAGAAAGTCAAGAGGTGAGTCCCGGATAGTACAGGTTATAGATACTAGAGTGAGCAGATAGTTAAAGAAAGGTTATGAAAGTATAAATTGGAAGGGTACATTAGTGTTATAATACAGTTACAAGTTCATGAGCAGCCAGGGGGATTATCAATACCAATAAACAATTAGTTGATATTTATTGTAAAGATATAGGCTGCCTGGCCGGCATTCATATTTTTCGAATTAAAGATACTTCGACCAGTTAAAAGATTTACTGGACGAAATATCTTTAATTTGAAGAACTAGTCGATATTTATTCCGACAGATTGCGCAAGCTATCAGCCCATTAAGAAACCTCCAGTTTCACGATCAGGAAATGATATTTGGAAAAATACTTTAGTTCACAACGAAGAGTAATTATAGAAATATATTTGAAAATATAACTAAACTTAATTATACAACCTCTTTCCCCACTACCAATGTGTCTTTTGCACAAATTCCAAAACCATTTATAACATTATCAAACAAAAAATCTATTTGTTCCAAACGAAGTGACTATATAGGTGGTTTATTTGAATTCAAAGTAATACATTTGTAGTCTTTTTTATTTTAAAATTGTCTATATTTAAATCAATAATTTAGTTTTTTTGTTGCTTATCCCTAGTACACGTGGTACAGGCCATGATAATCATGGTGGGTAGAAGGCGACTGCTTTTATTGTAAGTGCACCAAATGTCTACACATGTGAAAAGCAGTTCGACTTTGCACTTACAAATGTGTCAGAGCCCCGTTTGGTTGCTTGCACTCGCTGGTGGGGTTGGACTTTTGCAAGAATCGGGGGCCATTGGAGCATTTTTTTTTTTTTTTATAAAAAAAAAGTGTCCAATGCGGGAATTGAACCCGGGTCGTAGCGGTCGTAAACCAACGGTTTAGACCATCCTTCCACACCGACCCACATAATAATAATTTAGTGATTAATTTTAACAATATATTAAACATTTTTGAATACATATATGCTTAAATAAACTTCATTTCTTGTATAATTATTGCTCTAAAATGTAATTTTTAATAATTTTTACTATATCTCTCTCTAAACCTAGAAAGAGAATATATGTTTTTTCAAATCTTTTGTTAATTTCGTATTTAAAACCTTTAGAAATCTTTAAGAAAAAAGCATGTGAATATAGATTGGACAAAAAAAAAAAAGATAATACACTTCAGAATTGCGTTAATATTCTTATCAGAAACTTATGACAATGTTCTTAAACAATATTAAATTAATCAAAATAATAGTTACACATGGGAATTAATATAAACTAAATGAAATTTATAATTTTCAGTTTAGTACAGGTGATCTATATGGTAAACATTTTTCATAACTTTGTCAAGTGTACCTGGACTTATTGTCCGAATTTTAGCAATGGTATTTTTCTTTCGCTTTAGGATGGTTTGTGAGTTGTTTTTATTGGACTTTTTTCTTTTTTATTTCCCCACCAATCCAACTTGAAGGTTTTGTTTTCTCTCCTCGTAATGTTTGGTATAGTCTCTCTGTGACAGATGGATGGAGGATTTATACATATCTTCAAACTAATATTTTATGATTTACTACTTTTAGGATGTAAGTTTTACCATCTTGAATATTCCCAGCTTGATTTATTTGATTCTTTAACAAACAATTATTCTATTTTTATTATAAAAGTGTTCTTCGCATTTTAAAATGCATTATTCTTTCTGGCCCATTCTGTATTTAAAGGGTTGTTTTAATATTATAAAATTATATAGGAGGTAAAACATGTGTTAAATGATTTATTAAGTTAATTTATTTTATTTTATTCTGACTTATGGACACTTGCACTATGAAGGTAAACTAAACATTTACACAAAGCAATAACGCGCCATCTATATACATATAATATCAAAGGATTTAAAAATCACGAATGTTTCTTTTATAGAAGTTTGTATTATGTATAGAAGAAAAATTCGTGCTTTTACATCCTTTCATTTTATCAACTAAACATTGAAAGATATAAAACGAAAATTGAAATTATACCGCGAATGTTTCTTTTATAAAAATCGAAATTTATTTTCAAAGAGAAATAGCGACATTTCTAACTTTGAGGATGAGGTATGGAAAGGTGAAACATGAAGAGTAATGGCGAACGGAAAAATAAAATATATAATTTCAATTTTCGTTTTACAATCATCAGCCGCGTTATATTGTATTTTAAATGTTACTTTAAGTATTAGTTACGAACGGAAAAATACGTCCAGGGTAGCCGAGTGGACAAGGCACCTGCCCGGTAAGCAGAAGGGTGTGGGTTCGATTCCCGCCCCTGGACACTTTTTATTTTTCCGTTCGCCATTACTCTTCATGTTTCACCTTTCCATACCTCATCCTCAAAGTTAGAAATGTCGCTATTTCTCTTTGAAAATAAATTTCGATTTTTATAAAAGAAACATTCGCGGTATAATTTCAATTTTTCGTTTTACAATCATCAGCCGCGTTATATTGTATTTTAAATTGAAAGATATGAAAGAAAGATATTTGAAATATCTAGAAGAAATAGTATGCAAGTTTTAGTTAGATGAAATGAGAAAAAATATCAAAACAAATGAAATATGTATTATAAAGGGTTGGTATGCAAATTTAGTTAAACGAAATCATATTGTAAAGTATTGTGTGTATTTTGAGGAAAACAATTTACAGATTGAAGAAAGTTTTTAAATAATATTTGATAATGAAAATATTTCTTAAGTTGATGAGATACATAAAATTTCACTACCTAATCATCATAAATATCATTACGAAATTAGCAAAACCAACTCCTTGTACGAATCGATTAAGGAATTCACAGGCAGGTTAAACCGAATATCTGCTTTTCTGAAACATATCCTCTATTTGAAAAAAGTACAAGAGTTAAATTTACTGGGATCAGGTTGATGAATTAAGAGAAAGGCATCTTCTAATGATGAAAATAATTGTTTTCGATGGTTTGCGCCATCTGTCGGGATAAAAATAAACTAATCGTTGATTTTTTTTTATTTATTACAGAATTGGCTAAGTTTTTAGTTGCACTATCAGGATATGTCTTTCTATTAATATTCTCTACTGAATCTCTTTAATTGGCCAACAGGGGAGAATGATTGCAATGTGTGAAAAGCTTTCAGCTGCGGGATCAGAAAATGCCTATTTCTTGGTTGAAATATAAGTTTAGTCATTTGGAATTTGTTCGCTTGTAATGCTAAATCACATAAATATACAATGATATTTAACCTCAATCATCCGTAGTTTGGTAGCTGGCAGTATTCCTGTCATCTTAGAACTTCTTTTCCATGTCTTTTGATGAGTGTGTATGTTCTTCTTCCGTAAAAATTATCCTTTCTTTGCCTTCCTCTTTCTGATCTTTCTTTCATTCGTCCATTCAGTAATACCATTATTCCTCCGAGTTGTCCTAAAGGACCTTAAATCTTGCAAAAAATGAAATACCAATATTTTTCCTCATAATATTGCCACCTGGAAAATTAACGAATACCAAATTCGAGATGAGACAGCAATTTATTTCAGGCAAGAACAAACTATGAGTGATAAACAAAGGATAAGCAATGAGGGAAGTGTACAGTATAGAAAAATATAAATATAAAAATGATACTCTGCTAATACAATAATAAATACTTTGTTACAATATTATTCGCCGTTATGTATAATGTCTTTGTTTTATTTATAAAGTAATTGTATTATGTATTATTATGTATATTCGCCGTAATAATATTATTCGACAAGTAATAAGAGAAACACGAACTTTTGGGACAACATTATATATACATAAGCTTATGGCTGTAGAGGTGCATGCATATAAATACAAGGAAATGCATTGAGAAATGCTCTGCCGCAAATATGAAGCATTTCTTGGAAAGCAAGTGATCTAGGTGCTTGAAAAAGTCGTGGAGTCGTAGGGAATATGTCAGGCGAGTATGGTGAGCGATTAAGAGTTCAAAATTGTATAGCTGTGTGCCGTGTCATCATTAACACGTATGGCCGGGTAGAGAAATATTGCCATTTTCAGTTGAACACTACCAGCCATGTTCATCGAAGTTTTAAGAATATTGTAACATAGTATTTATTAATATCATTTATGTTACATAGTGTGTATTTATTAATTTTATTATTTTTTATTAACAGAGTGGTCGTTTTTATTTTTATATCTTGCGACTTTGTAAATTTCCCTCGTGGCTTATCTTTTGTTTACAATTCATAGTTTGTCCTTCCCTGAAAAAAAATTGTTTCCTCCTGAAGTTTTTGCCTTCCCTAATTTTCCACGTGGCATTTTGGTGGAGATGCTGGGTAAGTTAGGGAAGACAAACTGAAGATCGCCGAGATGAATTTGAAGCCATGGGTGCTGTAATCCACATTTTTAGAGACTGGCTCTAGGATTCCACCGCCGTGTCAAAGCCAAGACTTCCTTCCAAGATGAAGATGTCCCTATAGACGACGATACGACGACAAAGCCGCCCTTCACGCCGCAAGAAAATGGACGCAAAGGTACTAGGGACAAAGTTCCAAGACTTCGATGGAATCCTTGGCAGAAGCACGTCAAATCCACATCAGTATCTACAATAATTGCAAGCTGTGGGTCACAGCTCCCATAGGGAAGAAGCTATGTAACATAGTATTTATTAATTTTATTTAGGTTACATAATATTTATTCATTCTATTATTTTTTATTAACAGAGTGGTCGTTTTTATTTTTATATCTTGCGACTCTGTAAATTTCCCTCGTGGCTTATCTTTTGGTTTACAATTCATAGTTTGTCCTTCCCTGAAATAAATTTTGTTTCCTCCTGAAGTTTTGTCTTTCCTAATTTTCCACGTGGCAATATTGAAGACATCCATTAACCATCTTCCGTTATTTTTGCACCAACCCAATGTCGCCATAATCATTTTCCGACCCGAGACTATGCAAATCAGTCAATTTCGTGTTCGAAACAGATTTCTTCTAAATCTAACTTCATATAAAATCACGATTTCATCCGAATACATCGAATAAATATTTAAAAAGGCATATATTGGATAAAAAAACTTGTTCATCAATATTTCAGTTTGCTAAACGTAAACCTTTGTTAATGGTTAACAACGAAATTATTTTGTTTAAACCAGCTTAGCATCACATAACATTAATAGGCTAGAGAGAGTTGAAAAATTAGTTATATTTACGGATTTTTATAATTTCAATAGTCAAATAATATTGCCACGTGGAAAATTATGGAAAACAAACTTCCGTATGACACAGCAATTTATTCAAGGTAAGAACAAACCAAGAATGATAAGCAAAAGATAAGCAACGAGGGAAGTTTACATAGTAGAAAAATAAAACATAATAAATGATACTGTGTTAATCTATATAGATAATACCGTAACAGAGTTTTCCATTGTAAAGTCCTGAGCTATCTCCTCCGAAGATTCTGAACTACACATAACAATCTATATACCAAAATTTTCGTTATTTTTTTCTTCGTATGATAGGCCTGTTTTTATTTTCCTAATGTTAACAGTTATTTTTATTTTTTAATTTAATCTATTTTACAATCGTAGATTTTTTGCATTTATCATCATCAATTCATTTGTTTTGAAATGCGTAAAATGTGTTTTGAAATAATATATATTTCTGATTCATTTGATTATGTAAGTACTTTGTTATAGTTTTTCATTTAAATATATAAATTTTTCGAATTGTAGATTGAATTATTACTTTTATTCTATAATAATTATCTTTTATAAGTGTTTGTTATAGTTTTTCATTTGAATTTAGCACAATTTTTGTATCTGGTTATCTTTTTTGGCATCTTTTCATCTCTCTTTGGCATCTTTTTTTTTCTCATTAATAAGACCTAATCCAAATAATTTAATAGTGTGTGACGTTTCAGCAACATCATCAGACAAAAGAATAAATGAACTAAAGAATAAAATCTCATTTTTTCTTTTGTCTGATGATGGTGACATTTGGATTAGGTCTTATTTTTTTTATTAATTTGTTATAGTTTTTCATTTGAATTTAGCTCCATTTTTGTGTCTTATTTCTTCTTTATATTAAAACTTAGAATTAAGCTTTGCTTTTTTATATACATGTTTATTACACATTTAGCAATACTTGTTCTTTATATTTGCTCTTATTTACTCATTTTTTTACTCTTTCACAATCAGATTTTGAAAATGGCTAAATGGCCCCACTTCTCCCTATTTGCTTTTGTAGCTTTTCTTATAAAAAAATATTAAAACTTAGAATTAAGCTTTGCTTTTTTATATACATGTTTGTTACACATTTAGCAATATATATACCAAAATATTTTTTTGGATACTTAACTCTTTTAGTGAATTTTTGTCAGGGGGGCTGCAAAAGTGCCGTACTTATGCAGTATTTTGATGCTTTTCCTGTGAAAAGGATAATGAAATTTAAAATTAAGCTTTGCTTTTTTATATACATGTTATTTACACATTTAGCAATATATACACAGAAATATTTTGGAATATTTAACTTTTTTGGTGAATTTTTGTCAGGGAAGCTATGGACTGCCGTAATCATGCATTATGTTGATGTTCTTCTCATAAAAAAATATTTGGGTTTAGAATTGGGCTTTGCTTTTTTATATACATATTATTTGCACATTTTTTTTTCATCAATTGTTTCCTCACAGGCTTGGAATTTTCTTTTTATGCCTGTCCTGGCTTTCAGTTTTATAGTTTTCCTCTGCTTGGTTCTTATTTTACCTTTTTTTTTTTCAGCGTCTTCTGTCATGCCTCGAAAAGGCCGTGGAAGACTCACTCCCCTAACAGCTAGGCTTGCTAATATGACTTGCCGCAGACACAAAACCCCAATTGCTATTTCTCTTGTTTACTTTTTTACCAATGCCTATAATTTTTCACCTGAAAGATTTTTTATTTTGTTTGTTATTCAATAAATTATTATCACTTATTTTTGGTCTTCTTTTTACTTACTTATTTTACTGGGGGTTGGTGGAAGGATGGTCTAAGCCGTTGGTTTTCGACCGCTACGACCCGGGTTCGATTCCCGCATTGGGCACTTTTTTCTGAAAAAAAAAAAAAATGCTCCAATGGCTTCCGATTCTTGCAAAAGTCCAACCCCACCAGCAAGCGCAAGTAATCAAACGGGGCTCTGGCACATTTGTAAATGCAACGTCGAACTGCTTTTCACATGTTTAAACATGTGGTGTACTTACAGTAAAAGCAGTCGCCTACTCTACCCACCATGATTATCAAGGCCTGTACCACGTGTACTAGGGATAAGCAAAAAAAAAATATTTTACTCTTTGCTCTATACATACAATTATTTGCATACAATTATATACATACAATTATATACATACAATTTTCTACATTTTTGCACTCTGCAGTCTGATATGTTGTTAATAATAGGGGTTTTAGACAAATATCAACTGTTGAAATTTGCATTTCAAGATAGTTGAATTATTGAAAGTGTCGAATTAGTTTGTCATATGATAGGCCGTAGGTCGAGACATCAAAAATGGTCGAATTATCGTGTGTTGATTTAATTAGATTATATTGTATATGTAAAAATATAGAATTGTTGTTTTTAATGAGGTCTTTTAAATGAATTTATTCCTTTAATATGTTGTCATATCTGCAATATAGTTGTGTTGTTTGCAATTTTCTTTTTTTTTTTTTCCTTTCAAATATTTGTGTCCACTCTGAAATATAGTTTGTGAATTTATATTCCAATTTATTTTCTTATATATATATATATTTTTTTTTTTGTTTCCAAAATATTTATTTAGACTTTCACCAATGCCTTTAGGATCTTTACAATGGAACACGTATGGTGTTTCAGCGCATGTGCTCTCATGTCCTTGAAGCACATATACTGACAGTGCCCAAAGTTGAACACACTGTATAGTGTCTGAAATATCTTTGGCCCCTTCGGATACCAACCTTCGCTTCATTCTAGAGAGGCGTTAGTTTTCACTAAGGTTGGCTTTTGCTATGACTATAAATAAGGCTCAAGGACAAACCTTGGCTACAAGAGCCTGTGTTTACGCACGGACAACTTTAAGTGGCTTTTTCAAGTGTGCGAACATTGGATAGCATACATGTAAAGATGACCCATATCTTTTGGTCCTTCAGATTTCAGACTTCCATTCATTCTGAATATTTGGGTTCTTCCTACAAGAGCCTATGTTTAATTTTAAAGTGGCTGCCTTCGCCTCTGTAATACCTTTTTACCGATAAAGTTGTATTTAAACAACAATCAACCTTGAAAATTTGATTTTTAAAATGGTCGAATTATCGAAAGTGTCGAATTATCGAAAGTGTCGAATTATCGATAGTGTCGAATTATCGATAGTGTCGAATTGCAGTTTGTTTATTTATTTTTTAATAAGGTCCTCTTATCTTATCTGCAATATAGTTGTATTGTTCGAAATTTTATTTTCTAATTTGTTAATTTTTTTCTTTTTTTTTTTCACTCTAATAATATTTATTTAAATCTGATAATTTTTATTTAATGCAATTTATTTAATAATTTATTTAATCCAATGTCTATAGTTTCTTCCCTGAAATTGCTTACCAAACATGAGTCAGTGTTTCCTCAGTGTTAACAGTTGGAGTGTTAGAATGCGGAGAAGCAAAATAACTCCCTACTGAATTTCTCAATAGTCTTACTCCCAGAGGAATGCATCCACACCAGTTAAACTCTAGGTTGGTGCTATTGTTATGCTTCTGAGAAGTTTTAATCCTAAGCAGGGTCTTTGAAAATGGTACACGTGTGGTGATACTGTGCATGTGCTCTCATGTCCTTAAAGTAGTGTAGTTCTGTTGTTTGCACTTTCATTTTCTGATTTGTTAAAATTTTTCTTCTATAGTTTCTCACCTGCGGGTCCTTCGGGTAAACCTGGGTCGTTGCCCGGGTCACTCGGCTATTTATATCTATATATATCTATACTTTTAAAGTCTCTGCAGGCCCTTTGGGTAAACCCTGGGCGTTGCCCGGGTCACTCGGCTAGTATATTAATAAATACTTTACTACAATATAAAAATATCTGCTGAATAGCCATAAAAAAAAACCTGCATTAAATCTATTTATGTATGTAGCTATATATGATAATATTATCTCAATATGTAATCAAATGAGTTTATATATGGTATTTAAATTGACACATATATTCTTACAGTAGTATATTGACGCGTATATCAGCCTGAAAACAGCTACAACCTCCTTCAATAGATGGCGCTTTAGCTTATTTCTGTTCTGGGACTGGTGTGGGAGTTGTCTACTTCTGTGGTCCTGTTTCATGGAGCTAATAGTTGTAAATACCCGTTTATATTGGCTCTGGAATGTGAATAACTGTAAATACCTTTTAATTTATATTTGGGCTCTTATGTAATATGTGTATTAAAAAGACAATAAAAGAGGAGTGTTAGCAGACTTGTTGCTGTTGGGTCTTTCTCGCCAACATCACAGTAGCTACTCTTCTGGTAAGTCTCTCATGTTCCCCACCAGTGATATGGCCGAGAGATACTGCCAGAGAGAGAGAAGATCCACTTGAATGGTGTTTCTTAAAGAATATTTGAGTGGTCTGCAGGGTAGAGCTTCAGAGGAAAGCAACGGAACCCGGGTAGGTGATCCACGTAGAATGAAGCGGCGGCGTCGTCGCGAAGAACCGGAGGGGACAAGCGCACGACAATATAAGCATTTATTAGAAAACATTACACAGAAAGTTTCTTCCTTATTGATACAAAATGAAAAGATTTTAAACAACTCTCTTCAACAGCTCATTGCTACAAAATAAAAAGATATGAAGTTGGATCTTTATATAAACAGAGAAATGTAATATTATTTGCATAACTCTATTGATTCTAATATTCAATAAGATACTATTTACAGTTCTATTTCGAAAATTAATATTTGCATAAATGGTGTTATGGAGAAAAGTAAAGTTTCTATTGATATACACTCATGGACAAAACTTAAGGAAGTTTTATATTTTAAGTATACACCACTCCTTATTTGTTTATATAGCGGCGGATTTCTCATACATGTAAATTCGAACGTTCTCCAAATATATGTCATAATTTGCCTAATACCCAAGAGGTATAATTTCTTTTTGCCAAAATAACTATGTTAAACTGTAAATATGTTAAGCTTGTGTTAAAATGTAAATATAAATTCATCCATCTATAAATACACTGTACAAAATAAACGTGGGAGCCAGCGCGGGCGATTGCTACGGCAAGCCGCGTGCGCGCGCTCACTTAGCTGGTACTATAATCTTTGAAGTTTACATGCATAACGGTTGCACCCTTCCATTCAATCACGACATATATATAATCTGAAAACTCAAATATTTCTATATTTAAAAAAATATATTTTTTATTTTTATACATTGATATTTCTACTTTTTGGTTATCATCGTTTTTAGAATAACTTTCAGTTTTGTTGTAAATATGCGTAGTTAATATATCTATCTTTTTGAATATACTATATAATATAGGATTAACTTTATAAATTCTATATAATGTGTAAATAACTATTGTGTAATCTTTTCTCAAGCATTTGAAAATAAAAGCTGCTTGATGGTAAATAATTATCTTTTTCTTATCACGACTGCACCTTCAGACCCTTTCGATCCTTTGTCTTATCAACCCTTTATCTAACAATAAACAAATTATTCATAACACATATATATACAGGTTGAAAGGTTGTAAACCTCCCTTAAGTTTTATACATGACTGTGTATTTGATATTTTTAATAATACAAAACTGGAAACGTATCCATGTTAGTGTGTTTTTCTGTTTTTGACCGGGAACTATCTCTGATTAACTTTAACATTATGAAGATCTTGGTTTTAGTGTATATTGATAAATATAGATTAAGAAGTGAGACATTTTGAACTATTTCTGATTTATCTATTTTGTTTTCTTTGTAATTTGCCTTTCTCTGTGAGGGTTATCTTAGTGTAAAAATCTCTATTTTATATTTTATCATTTTCAAAAACTTCATTTTTAGTTTTTATGGTTGAGAATATTTTTATTGAGAGTCTTTTTTTTTGCTTATCCCTAGTACACGTGGAACAGACCATAATAATTATGGTGAGTAGAAGTAGGCAACTGCTTTTACTGTAAGTGCACCACATATCTAGACATATGAAGAGCAGTTCGACTTTTCATTTACAAATGTTGCAGAATCCCGTTTGATTACTTGCACTCGCTGCTATGGTTGGACTTTTGCAAGAATCGGGGGCCATTGGAATCGAACCCTGGTCGTAGCGGTCGAAAACCAACGGTTCAAACCATCCTTCCACCGACCCCCCTTTATGAAGAGTGTATGTGTGTGTGTTAAAGCCGTATTACAAATAAGTGTGTGTTGCTCTGATAAATTTACATATTCAGTTAATTATTTGAACATGGCATATTTATGAGGCCTAATTCTAGGGTACATATGCATATAATGATATGTAAATTAAAACTAAAGTAAAATGTGTTTTTTAGCCTAATCATTGGCGCTGAGTAAAACAATTCCTTCACTATTTTATGCACACACACAAACATGTTATTAAAAACTATTTGTTGGTTCTTTTCAAATGGCAAGGCATAATGTATCTACATAGTGTTTATCTTTTTTTTTAATATTGTTTTATAAATTGATGAATTCAATTCTCACATATCGAATATTTAAGGCAATCTCGGTATATACAGCGGCGAAGCATGCGATCTACGAAATACGTGGTGTCGCTGGAGACCGTTGGCGATCTTCCATCAAACTCTGCAGCGGTGGCAGAGGCGCCATGTACATATTTATTGTATTTAGCATATATTTTTTATTTATTTTTTTTTATATTAATAATAATCATCATTGTATATTTTAATCACTACTTAAATCATGCGGACTGTGCACTTTTGCCTGTATTTGTCGGGATATCCATAAAACTATGTTAATTGTCTCGGTATATAGAGAAAATTTTGTTCTCCAAGTCTGCTATGATATTTACTGATTTTGTTTGTAAAAAATTAAATATGTATGTTTAATTCGCTTCTAATTTACAAGGAGTTTCACTAAACACTTCTAGTATTTCTCTCAAATCAATGATTCTATTACACAGAAGTTCAGAATAGGAAAAATTATTCCGAAATTGGTATTCTGGAAGCCAAATTTTTTGTTTCTTATGCATGCATTTATGAAAAAATTTCGAAGCGATAAATATTTTGAAGCTTTAAAAAGGAAAAATAAAATTCAGATAAAAAGTTTCTTTTAATTCTGGTTTTTGCAAGCTTTCGAGCAAATATACTGCTCTTCAACGGGCAAATACTTTATGTACAATCTCTAAATGATATTTATACAAAAATAATTGAATATTTTATTATAAAGATCAATAGGAGGTTGTACATAATGTATTTGCCCTTTGAAGACCAGTATATTTGCTCGAAAGCTTGCAAAAACCAGAATTAAAAGAAACTTATCTTAATTTTATTCTTCCTTTTTCAAATAATTTCTCGGTAAATATTGTTCACGTTTTAATGCTTAAAATGATTCTCTCTTCCATATATGTAATTCATAAAAACTAGAATTATACTTTCTTTGTTATTAAATTATAGAATGTGGAGAGATCGGTGAAGGACTGGTACAAACCGTCGATTTTCAACAGCAACGACCTGGGATCAAATCCCGCATTGGGCACTTTCTTCTGGAAAATAAAATATAGCCTCGATGGCTCTTCATTCTTGAAAACGTCCAACCTACCCAGTGAGGGCGAATAACTTAATGTAGCTTCGGCAAAAGTGTAAGTGCAAATGTCGAACTGATTTCTACATATGTTGACATGTGGTGTACAATACAGTAAAAGCAGTTGCTTACTACCCACCACGATTATCATGAGATAAGTTAAATATCATCAACATCATATATATATAGACCAAGCTCTGCCAATCAGTTTGAAGAACCAGAATTATAATAAGGAAATGAGAAGATTCGTGAATGAAACTGAATGGCCCAATACCAAATCCCTTTAATAATGTCTATAAAGGAAATCTATATGAGAGCTATGATAAAGCACAATTTGGATTATAGATTACAGACACAAGAAAATAAGAACTAATCCAAATAATTTAATAGTTTAGTTAATAATAGTTTAGTTAACCATTATTCTTTTGTCTGATGAGGGTGACAATGCTTTTCCCGAAACGTCACACACTATTAAATTATTAGGTCTTATTTTCTTGTGTCTATATGAGAGCTTTGTATAGAAGAAAATCTCTCAATTACATTAGCGACGTTGTCACGAGATGTCTTCTCTTGATGCAGGAAGTCACAAATCCGATCCAATAAACTTGTCCGTCTCGGGTGGTCCTCATGTTTCCGGGATTTATCTCCTTCCATCGGACTTTTATTTACGAGTCCGACGTGTTGTCCGTGAATGTAATTTGTTTTTAACATGGGTCAACTTTTTATCGATTTATTTACGGGATTGATTTGGTGTTGCTTCGTAATGAAGATAGGAACATTCCTAAATGAAGAAAAGAACATCGCCTAGTCATTACTAATATTAAGAAAAGTAAATTTCTCTGCAGTACATATAAATTAAACAATTATATTATTATGCATTAGCGCGCCATCTGTTATGAAAATTCGAAACTATTTTAGACGCGTAAGATTCTTTTTCAAATTGAACAATTTCTACTGCCCTTACTGCAAAGGAAAAATAAGGGAGGGAGGAAGAATAGGTAAGAATGGTAGCTAAGAATCTATCTAAGCCCTTTCTACCTCTCTCTAACCATCTTAAAAACACCATCACACTCAAAAAACTCAAACTTCTTAAATCAATAGTTATCACTAAGTTAGACAAGGGTGCTAATACGGTTATCTTGAATCAGGATAGTTATATTTCAAAAATGCATAATTTACTTAGCGATGACACCACTTTCTCACCCATCACAGACCAAATCAGCCTCTCTGTTGTCAAGCAATTCAAAACCTCACTTCTCCGACTCAAAAAATTTAAAAACTATCACCTGAAGATTATATCTCATTTACCTCTAACCTCCATAGTTCAGCCTATATATACGGCCTCCCTAAGGTACATAAACCAGAAGTACCTATCCGTCCCATCATAGCCTATCACTTATCGCCCGCTTATCCTCTAGCTAAATATCTTTCCAGCTTCCTCTCCCCTTTATTAACCAATTACAATAATACCCTTTCAATTAACAGCACCCCTCACTTTATTAATGGATTAACAGCTCTTAAACCTGATCCTTCCTTCACTATGTGTTCCTTCGACGTCACCTCCCTCTACCTCTGCCTTCCCCATGAACTGATCACAGATAGCTTGAATCATTTCCTTCAATCACAAAATGTCGATACCCACACTTCTACAATCATAGTCCAACTCACCAAAATATGCTTAAGCATGAACACATTCACATTCCTACATCACCATTATAGACAGTTCAGGGGCTCCCCAATGGGCAGCCCTCTATATACCATTATTGCTGAAATAGTCATGACTAGAATAGATGATTGGATCACCCATACCCTCTCTACAGAAATTCAATTCTGGCGCAGATACATAGATGATATCTTCTGTATATGCAAAAAAAGGTCAAAAGAGCTTCATACTACTAACCCTTAATAATTACAATCAGGATATTTCCTTTACTCTAGAAACAGAAACTAACCTTGTTATATCCCATTCCGTGATATTTTAATTATTCGCACCACATTCTCTTTTCACACTACAGTTTATCATAAAAAACAATACCTCCCCTGCTACACTCACTACAATTCTCACTGTCCTATCTCCCATAAAATCAATATTGTCAGAACCCTTACAAAAAGAATATACACCCATTGTTCCATAGACATCTTTAAAATAACAGAAATAAATCGTATCATAACCCAGCTCTCCGCAGCTTCTTTTCCGCTCTCGTTCATTAATAAATACACTTATACACCTACAACTTCCAATCCTTCCATGACTTACAGATCATTGTGCTATCTCCCTTACTCCCCCTCCTCAGTAGATATAGCCAGAAAACTTAGATCTTATGGCATCCGTACCATATATAAAAATTCCCCCAATCTTCTTTCATCCCTCCGTCATCCTCATACTAAGTCCTCAGCTCCTCCTGACCCCCTTCGTTCTGTGGGCGCAGTCTACTCCGTCTCATGTGGACAGTGTTCTGCCACTTACGTTGATGAGACGGGTAGATCTGTGGCCATCAGGATGACTGAACATTACCGTAATATTTCCAGGCAAGACACCAAATCCCTCATTTTTCAACATATGCAGAGCACAGGCCACACTTTCAACATCAAATTCCCTACCATACATTACAGGCACATACATATCTTACACCAAAGACTTATCTTTGAATCCATAGTATCCCACAAACTGAACAGCATCAATAGAAAAATAGAGCTTCCAGAAGCTTATCATCCTCTTCTGTCCTTCATTTAATTAAGATTAATATATTTATAAAGCAATACTTAAAGTTTCACCGCATAAGTTTCTTTTTTTTTTTTTGTGAAAAATCAATATTTATAAATATTGATTTTTCACAAAAAAAAAGAGAAACTTATGCGGTGAAACTTTAAGTATTGCTTTATAATCATACGCCGCAGTCCTTTATAATGTATTAATATATTTAATTTAGATTAACATATATAAATAGTTTATATAAATATAAATTTAACATATTTAATTAAGAGAGATCAACATATATAAATAGTTTAAAAACTTTCCTTTTTGTATATATATATTCCTTCCTACCATTTGTACCATAGTTCTTATAAGTCGAGCTCGCCTGTTGAAGGGTTTTTACCCGTAAGCTTGCACCTATTCATCAATAAAAGAAACTCGTCTTCCTTCACCATGTTTTTCGTCTAAAACTTAATGAAGTTTCATATTTTGATATCACCGGTCGATTATTATTATTATTATTTTTTTTTTGAAGAAGGCAGAAGCAGTTTTATTCACATTTGGGTATCTCGTGTCTTCAATAAAGGTCACTGTAATATCTTTCAGAGTTATTGTCTGAATACCGATAAATATACTAGAAGGTACAACTTCCTTAAGTTATGTCCATGGGTGTATTTGCAGGAATTAAGCACGGATGCCGCACATCGTACCTTACTATACATATATATATTGGGTAGTAACGTAATAATTTATAATTTTCAAACAAAATAACTTAGAAGTATTATTACGGAGCATATTTACCATCATCTTCAATTACTTCTGAGGTTTTTGAGACACCCAACTGCGGTTGAATCGTCCACATTGAAGTTTTCTTCCAACATTTTAGATATCAAGCTTCCATCCTCTTCGAGATCTGCTAAAAGCTTCTCGTCGTCGAAATTTGATGGTCGACCTCTATCTTATAAATCTGCGAGGTTTGTACCATCTAGTGTAAACTTTGCTACTGCCGATTCTACTTTCATCAAAATTTTCATAGTGATCGCGACATGACTTGGCTGCATTCCAACTTTTCTCGAAGTGTTCGAACATTATATGGCAAATATCGATATGCAATTTAGTAGGTGTTTTCATTATCTCTGAAAATAAAGAAAGACATTAATTTAAAATACGCCATTTTCAAGAGAAAAATCGCGGGAAAAGCCGCAATAAATAAACAACTACTCGATAGATAGATCCATATAGATTATCTTCGACATTGAGGAACCAAAAATGGCTATTTTGAAACTCCAGCTGCTAAGTTCGTCAGATATGTTTATTATTCACATTTGTTTTTGACATATATTGGTATTTTAAACGATTCTATTGAAAATTCAATTCTCAACACGGAACTCTTGTGTACTCGATCTTGTTCCCTTTGTAATGTTCCATGAGCATCCTTGTATGTTATCTCATCCATGAATAGCGTCGAATTACTATATATAAGTCGGATCTCTAAAAATATCGGGAATTCATAGATCAATCTCTTATTTCAAAACCATCGCATACAAATTTGAGACAGTAGGTAGGGCCATGGCCGGGGTAAAAGCTCCGTACACGGCCGGGTTAGTCTAAGACTGGGGTCGATGGTTTGTACGAACAACCCGAGCCTTTGTTCTGTCAGAGGAGTGGAATAGAAGTCCGTAAAGGTCCTAGGGTGGGAAAGCTCCTTACGAGTCGAACCGCCACTATAAACAAAGTGTAGCGCACCAAGGCAATACCTCTGGTGAGGTGTGGAAACTCTTCCCCCGAATAAAATATAAAAATAAATAAATAACTACTCATATATTAGCCATTCCTAATAAAATTGAAACATCAAACATTACAGGCTAAAACAAAATTAAAATATGTGAATACTCGGATTAAAGTTTCTCATATTATAGCGTCCTCCATGGCGTGATGTTTTGTATTCCTGCTTACCACATGGGCGACATGGGTTCGATCCCAGCAAGTTAGTTTTTTTTTTAGAAAGTGGAGGCGCGGACTCTTCCTTGTTGAAATTTTTGGACTATACATTATTATACAGGACCTATTTAGTATATAACCTCATCTTTTACTGTATCTAGTAGATTGCTGTGATTTGCCATTGTGACACGGGTTTTAAAAAATATTGCTTAGAATCGTCTGAAAACTATAACATCGTGTTCAAAGGCAAAATACTATGGCTATATTGAACATAAGCTGTCAGAGATATCAGCCAATTTACAGCAATTTCGGACTTATATTGGTAGTTTAAAGGCTTCTATATACAATTTCATTTTCAAACTTTGTGACCTTGTAGATATCTACGCATAGAGAAATCGAGGTTCGACATTTTCCGTTCCTCTCTGGTATCTAAAAGGTCTTCCATCCACCAACTCATCTACTTGTGGCCAGTTATACCACAGCCAGCATCTTCGTGAAAAAAATTAACTATCCCTTGAATCGAAACCTACAAGAATATAAGAGAATTTAGAAAACTTTCTCAAATACCATTTCGAACGAAGGTTTGGAACAACTTCACTTTTTCGAGTTAATTTTATTCCTTCAATATACAATATAGTGTGCAGAACTTCTTGCTTGATTAAACTGGTGAAACCGCTAGAAGGGTTCGCCACTAATGAGCCAGGGAGAGAGAGAGGCCCTCCCAATATTTTTCTATTGCTGCAAGGATAGAAGGAATTATTGGTAGAAGAAAGGGAAAATAGTGCTATATTTCACAATTTCTTGAATATAAGTGACGCGCTATTGCCATATGTTTACAGTATCTACAGTATTACAGTAAGTAATCTTTCACACGAGACCACCCATATAAATAGATATTCCTGGCTTCTTCTGGAAGTGGTCGTTCATTGGAGGCTATATTAAATCAAGAAAATTCAATTTTAATTTTACAAATGGATGGTGTTGCTTATCAAATGAGTTAGTTAGTAGGCTCCAGGAATCCGGGTTATGTCAAGAAAGAGATGAGTCCCTTACGGGAGGTATAGTTGTGTATGGTGTAGTTTACAGCAAACTCAGAAGTGAGAGGTTTCGAGCCTAACTCAATGGCTCCGTATTTAGCCGCCATCTGGTGCAGTTGGCTGCTGCCTTTTTACTGGGAACTCTTGCCAAGTTTCTTAAATTCTTAGAAAACTTTTCAGTTCCCACAATCCTCTAATGCAAAGCAAGGTTAAGCTATATATTCAACATCATCTACAAAGTCCATCTAAAAATTTAATAACTTAGTGAAAACAATCTCTATCTCAAAGAAATAAGTAATAAAAAACTTACAATTTAATAAATACTTTTAATTTTGACATGTTTTATATTTTAATATTAGAATTTTTTTTGCTCATCAAATGAAATGTATTTTAAAGAAATTTAGTTTTATTACTTCTAAATTGTAGATAGAGGTTATGCTAGCTTTTTTATAAGTTGTTTTTCATATACTAATATATTTGTAATTTTGACCAGATAATCGGGTTACTTTGCATGTATATATTTGGTTTTTAAAATGATGTATATTAGTTAGTTATGAAAGTAAATTAAAAGTATTAATTTCTTCAAAGTGTTGATGATTACTCTGCTCGATGTTAGAATAGGAAGGTTTTAGCTCACAACAGGTTACCTGCCCGGCATTTGTAGTTCTTGATATAAACGACAACACAAGAAACACCCAACACACACAACACTCACAACACAAACACAAAACACACAAATTTGACCAAAAAACCTATAAATACTCGACGTTTCGACAAAATTTGAAGGCCAGTATATAAATGATGTTTTTGCGGTGATTAACAAAGAAAACCTGAACAAAGTTATAATAAAATTAAATAACCTAAAAGAAAGAATAGAATCCACTATTGAGATAGAAAAATATGGATTTATACCATTCTTCGATGTAAAACTAACCCGGTAAGTAGATACATCAATTATAAGCAGCGTTTTCAGAAAACCAACAGACTGTAGGATATATCTATATCTAAATTTTAATTCTAACATTCCTATAATACACTATAGACAGGTGATGAAATCTCTTGTACACATAGCTAAAGAGGTGTGTACAGACCAAGATATTAATAAAAATTAAATAAAGGAAATTGGAGAAGAATTGAAACAACTAAATATCCAGTTAGCTTTGTCTTCTTCTTTCTTATCTCCACACTGAGTGAAGTAGAAAGCTTCTGCCTTTGTCATTAAGATTGGGAGCACTACTCAGTGGCAGGCCGACTCAGCTCAAAAAGAAATGGCCACCTCTGTCATAAGGAACAGACGCCATGTGCAACCGCTCCTAACACGAAGTACAAACACTGCTCATCCTGTATCCCTGGATTAGGAGCCCTTACAGGGTACTATCAGCCGGGCCAGCTGAGCCCAGGTTTTTTAGCAAGCTTGTTACTGCTCCCCCTCCTCCTTTTTCATCCGGGCTTGTGACCGGCAAAGGCGGAGTTAGTTAGCTTTGTAAATAAATTAATTAGAAGATACAAATTCGAAAGATCAAAATTAAATAATAATAATTAAAGAGAAGTTAATAAGAAAATATCTACAGAATCTTGAAAAATCTGTAGAATATTGAAAATTTTAGTATAATATTTGGTATAGTACTATGGATGATTAAAAAGGGTTTTTAATAAATAAATTAGAGAAATGTATTTTAGGACCAATTTGCGTTATAATTTTTATCTTTCTAATCAGAAACGATGGTTTAAAAAAATAATTTCACCGTCTTATTCTAATATCGGCAATATACATAGTCTAGCCACGAATTATGTTACAAATAATTTTATAAATTAAATGATTAAGAACAAAAACTAATGGAATATAAATACATATTTTATTAGCCAATAGGACATATATTTTAAATATATACAATCATTCAAAATGTCCTCCCTTATTTTTGACACAGGATCTCAAACGTTCGGGTCACTGATCTATGGCGGCACGCACCTTTTATAAGGGTATTTCTTTCATTGCTCTCACCAATGCTGATTTCAATTGATCCAAATTATGATATCTTTTATAGCACACCTTCTTCTCTAAATATGCCTACAAACTGTAATCAAGAATATCCCAACCAATTTTCGTAGGTAATTTCAGCACAATGAGAACAAGATAGTTTATTATACTAATTTAACGATTCTGGTTATATTTTGTTCTCTTTAAACTATATTTAAATAAACCTTTAACTGGTTGAAGTGTTTTTTTAAAAAGAAATATGAATGCCGGCCAGGCAGCCTTTATCTTCAAGATAATCAAGACCAATTTTAGTCGTGAAGACTATGATCATGTGTGCAAGGACTAAAAATTCTTTATATTTTAACCATCGTATCAAAGATCTCAATATCATTCCCCCGAGCCTTGAATGTAAAAGCGCTGGTTCGAACTTCCTTTGGAAGACAGATTTCTAGAAGAGCAAGTCTTCAGTAAATCAAGGCATGCATCCAAGAATCTCACAGAATGGTAGATATACAGAAGCAATATTTAGTGAGTCAGCGAAGTGCTATTTCAGAAATATTAGATGGAAATTACATGGAAAACTCTTGAAGAGAGTATATAGAGAAAATAAAACTTTAACTGGTCGAAGTGTCTATTTTTAAAAGAAATATATTTTCCAATTGCACAATTTGTATTCGGTACTTTAATTTGTACAACACAGTATATTGAATAGAACGTTTTGCTCATATTAAAAGTTATGTAGATATTGTAAGAACAAGTTGGTTACAGTATGGTACTGGAAAATCCGGATGTTCTTTTAATGATCACGCCATTTCCGGACCATCTAGGCTGTGCCATCTGCCTCTTATTGCTGCAATGTGTATTTCCTTCCACAGCCAGCGGTCTTTCTTCAGAACAGTATCATTAAAAGCCTTCCAATATTCTAAACCTTTTTATTATTATCCCTAGTACACATGCTATAGGCCCTGATAATCATGGTGGGTTTTCGAAACGGCGATAAACCAGCACGATCTGAAAAATGGTACTGGGGCCAACAAATATAACCTCTACACAGAAATATTTATACCTGGGATATCCGCTAACCCCATCAATTTCATTTACCCAAACAGCTCTTCATTTTAAAGGTAAGGCCATAGCAGTCATAAGCGCGTATGGGAGATTCTTATGAAATCCAAATTAAATTATTTTCAATCAACAATGAAGCTGCTCGATACCATAGTTATAACAACTGCGTTTACTGTAAGTGTACCACATGTCTACATATGTGAAAAGCAGTTTGACTTTGCACTTACAAATATGCCAGAGCTCCTTTTGATTAATTGCACTCGCTGGTGGAGTTGGACTTTTGCAAGAATTGAGGGGCCATTGAAGCATTTTTTTTATTAGAAAAAAAGTGTCCAATGCGGGATTCGAATACGGGTTGTAGCGGTAGAAAACCAACGGTTTAGAACATCCTCTCACCAACCCCCTATAATCTAAAGTAAACCGAAGTAAACTTTTAGCTAATATTTATTCCAATAGATGGAGCTTTTCCACCTAAAAATACTTATTTGAGTGGTAAATTTATGTATTTTCGCTTATTTCTGATGTTTAAACTTCTTATTTTATCTCTTTTCCTTTAGAGATTTGTTTCAGCATTCTCATGGTGATTTGTTCTTCAATTTTTATCCTAATCTTCAATTATATTTCGATATATATACGAATATTGAATTAAAGAGGTATATATTGGATCAAAATATTATTTATTTTACCAATATTTCAGTCAGCTGAACGCTAACCTTTATCAAGGTATTATAGCATATTAATGTGTATCTCAAAATGTGTGTTTCAAAATGATATGCAAATATGTGACGCTTTACATGTACTTTATAAAATCGTGTACAAATATAAGTATAAAGAAGATATAGAACAATTTTTAACGCCTTATGCTAAATGCTTTATTTTTATTTATATCACCCGACGAAGACAAAAGAATTTTGCTGAAAGATTGATAAAATAAAACTTTAACTGGCCGAAGTGTTTATTTAAATATATATATGAAATCCGGTTTGGCAACCTCTATCTTTACAATATAGAAGATAGAATTAAATATTTTTATACATTTTTCGTCTTAGGAACAACGATTATAGAAATTCATTTTTTAGCGTATAAATATTTTCATCATAAAGTGAAATTTTTCTCACCGATTTATTCATTCGAATCTCTAACATGGAAAATATTTCTTTCAGCTTAGGAAGGCCTCTGCCTGAAATACCATTCCACCTTTCTATAAATAATTTCCAATCTTCCGATAATCCCTGACTCTATCGATTTTTTCGAAATATTTGACCAAAATTTCATCACCTTCTGCGACATTTTAAAATGGAATTTAGTCAATATTGGCTTTCCTTCCTTATTCTCACAAAATTACAGTTCTATTCACTTATAATTTACAATTTAAACAATTATATTATACACGCTAGAAGGGTTCTTAACCGATGAAACAGGCCCTCCCCAAGTTTTTTCTTTGCTTAAGGATAGAAATCAACGTTTTATTGTTAGAAGAATTTCTATTCACTTATAATTTACAATTCGAAAAATTATATTATACACGCTAGAAGGGTTCTTAACCGATGAAACAGGCCCTCCTCAAGTTTTTTCTTTGCTTAAGGATGGAAATCAACGTTTTATTGTTAGAAGAATTTCTATTCACTTATAATTTACAATTTAAACAATTATATTGATTCTTCTAATCAATTGGTACAGAGAAAAATAGCAAGATCAAATAAAGGATAATGTATAATAAAATAATAAATAACGTATAGATAAAATGAGGAAAATATATACAGCCGAATATGTGTACAAATCTCTTCAGCAAAGACCCCCCTTTACAACTTTACAGATTGAAGTATTTTGCGATCCTTTATATAAATCAAGTAATATTAGAAAAAAGTACGAAAAGACACGAGAAGTTTCTCTAAAATAAAAAAAATGAAATTTGAAAAAATGCTCTACTTTACTATTTTTTCTTAATATATCTTCTTTCGGCGACTTTTGGAAATGACTGAAACAAGTAATGATACTCTGAGAATTAAATAGATATTTGCATTTTTGGACGTATTTTGAAAGTAAGTATTGTTCTGTGGTCTATAGCCGTAATGACACTATTACAATGATTCTTTCCCATTTGCCATGCAGAATTATCTGGAAACACTATCTGAATCATATTCTCTACGAATTTCTCAGAATGGAGATAATAGACATTGTCTAGAACCATCATACATAATTGCAAATTCGTTTAACCAAGCTTTATCGTTATTACCTATTTATAAACGATCGAATAACACGAAATAGGAAGTAATGAGTGATGGTTGTACGAGGTACTGGATATGAGAACTACCTGAAAATATCTGCCAAGTTTCTTTATACTCAATGCTATCTACCAAGTAGATAGCCATTATAATAAACTCTTGATCATAATTAGCTGGTATTTCATATAAAAGTTCGTATTAAGATCCATAACCAGACAAAGACGTTCCTGGCCATAACATGATAATCTCACTGATGAACCATAGTTGAGTGACCGTGTTTGGAATGAGGAACATTTGAGATTGTAAGCCACGAAGTGAGAAAATAATAAGAATAAAAACCTCTTCTCTGAAAACAGCTAATTTTATATATTTATAAATTTCGTATTTACATGATCTACTTGGCTATACACATTTTGAGGTCATGGCGCAATATATGGGAAGGAGAATTGGGGAATTGAAGAAACTATATAGGATTTAAGAACTGAACAAGGATTAGGAGAATGAAAATTGGGCGGTAAAGTGAATGAAGTAGGTACTGATAGGTAGCTTATAATAAAGGTATGTGTATGAGTGTACGTGCGTGTGTTGTGCGTATAAGTGTACGTGCGAATGTTGTATGTACATGTGCGTTTGAGTACATAGATTATGCCACCTAAACCAGCTAAACTCAAATAAATCGAGTGATTTAAGACTAGAGTATATTCGGATAATAGTAGAATATCTATATACACTTATGAACAAAACTTAAAGAAGTTGTACCTTTTAGCACATATATCGGGATTTAAATAAAAACTATGAAGTATATTACAGTGACCTTTATTGAAGACACACGAGATAACCAAGTTAGAACAAAATTGCCTCTGTGTCCTTAAAAAAAAACACAATTACCGGCGACGTCAAATATTTATTTCATTTGTATAATTGGATTGATTAATTTTACAACCCTATTCATTAATTTTAAGCTCTCTTATAATAAATTTTATTTATATAAACTCTATAGGTGTTGTAAATTTTACCTTATTTCATTTCTCATAAGGTGGATGAAATATATTTATGAGATATTTGATAATATTTGACAGAGAGAGAAGTCGCCATGATAAATATTATCAGTTTTCTGGACAAAAAACTCGCAGACTATAGTTAAATACATGCTGTGTGAGGAAATCATATTCTAATTATAATCAAACATCCTTTGTGTTTTTAAGGAATAAATAAAATCAGTTTTGAAACACACACTCTTAAAACTATTTTTTAGTATTCATCTCTTTTTAAACGACGTTTTACTTTTGAGAAGAAATAATGACTATTTCTATCCTTAGGGATGAAGTATGAAAGGATGAATTGTGAAGAGTAATGATGAACGAAAAAATAAAAGTGTCCAGGAATTGGAATCGAACTCACAGTGTTCCGCTTACAAAGCAGATGCTATGTCCACTAGGCTACCCTGGACATATTTTCCGTTTGTAAAAATTTTTCGTGCAAAAGAAACATTTGCGGTAAAAATTGTCAAACGTATTTCACAATCATAAGCCGAATTATATTGTATTATTCATATCTTTAAATAACAATAAAAATTCGAATGGGAATCATGTGTGAATTGATTCTCTCCAATTTTTCAATATTCACAAATCTTTACCGTAAATAACTGTTTCAATATCCTTAGGATGCATTGAAGAATTCCGATAAACTCTATTTTACAATAAAAAATAAAGGTTTTTATATCTTTTCAAAAAAACATTCATTACCAAACTAGTAAACATCAAAACATTACTAACGGAGAAATGCCAACAACAAAGTAAAAGAAATCAGAAGATTTGAAGAAAAGGTTTAATTAAACTACAAAAGAACTTTGAAATTAAATTGGAGTACATGAATGTGGCTTTTAACTTTAAAATAACTTTTTAAATAATGTTTTTATTTTTCCCTCGACTTATTTCTCTCTACTTTCAAATTTTCAATTCGTTATAACTTGCTATGTTTCAAATTTTCTGAAATTCTATAGTTTTATTCACTGAATTTTGCAAAGTTTGAAGTATTATAGAGAAAGTATATTCCTTCCCTAGGTATATGGAGATCTATGGATACGCTTCAGAAGCCTAGGTTATCTGTAGTATAAGTATATACACATATAAAATTACTAAATATACAGGGTAGTTCATAGGTCGCAAACCCTTTTTTTTATTATTAAAAATTAAAATGCAAATAAAGGATAATAGATTGTAAAACGACATTTGAAAATTATCCCGCATGTGTTTCTTTCAAACGAAAAATTGATATTTATTTTTTAAGGAGAAATAACGATTATTTCTAACCTTAGGGATGACGTATGAAAGGATGAATTGTGAAGAGTAATGATAAACGGTAAAATAAAAGTGTCCAGGCATGGGAATCGAACCCACAGTGTTCCGCTTACCGGGCAGATGCCATGTCCACTAGGTAAGCGGAACACTGTGGGTTCGCTTCACATCCCTGAACACTTTTATTTTCCCGTTTATCATTACTCTTCACAATTCATCCTTTCATACCTCATCCATAAGGTTAGAAATAATCGTTATTTCTCCTTGAAAGTAAATTTCGATTTTTCGTTTAAGAGAAACACATGCGGGATAATTTTAAAATGTCTTTTTACAATCATAAGCCGCATTATATTGTATTATAAAAAGGATAATACAGTTTGATAATTTCAATTCTTTTTTAATATCAAGGGAAAACATTTTCTAAATTAAACTTGGATGGAACCTGAACACAAATATATGTTAATTAGACAAATATTATAAATGTAAGTTAAACCTTTTTTAAAATGGTATCAGGACTTACGGACTGTGTATACATTATACACCCTGTGTATAAATTTATTTTTGAGATGAAGTTATATCAATAACATATATAAATATCCAAATATAATATAAATCGTTAGTAATAAAGTATTTGATAATTTTGATATTGATGATATGTCGAAAAAAAAAACAATAAATGATTGATCAAAATTATGGATTATTGTATGCGACTGATCTTATGATTTATTTTTAATAGAGTTAGTTTAAATGGTCATTTTTCGAATTAAAATATATTTTTAGGCTAAATAAATATATTTATACGAACGAGTATTTAATTTAGATAAAAAACAATAATGTTCGTTTATACATTAGAGAAAGACCTATTTGTATTTAGATCACTATGTATTGATTAGTATTAAAAAAGGCATATTCAGACCACGAGAACATGAGCTTTTAGATGGTAGAGCGCCATATAATGGAACAGAAATCAACTAAACGTTGATTTACCCTTTTCCTTGATATTATATTATATATTATTATATATTTTATTTTTAATTTTTCACCACATTGTTTAGTATCCACAAGGAAGATTCTATTCATGATAAAATTGTGAAAAAAGTTTTAAAATTACAAAATATTTTCTCACAATGAGTTTCTTTTTATTACAAAACGCTAGCTTTCAAGTGATAATCACTCTTCAACGGGCTTAATAAAATATCGATTATATCCTACAAGAAATATTTACAAAAAAAATCTTGTAGGAAATAGTCGATGTTTTATTAAGCCCGTTGAAGAGCGATTATCGCTTGAAAGATAGCGTTTTGTAATAAAAAGAAACTAATTGTGAGAAAATATTTTGTAATTTTAAAACAAGGAAGATTACTGAAAACTTTACTATTGAAAACTATATTGTTGAATTTGTTTATAAAATTGTCAAACGATGAAGGGAGTTTTGAATTATGATAATATTATTATATATTATTCATTGTCTTGATAAATACAATATATGTTCTCATTGACCATCTTAATTAGAACGTCTTACTGCATGAAAATACTCCAGTAAAATTTGTCAAAGGTTTATATGATATTAACTTGGAGAGTGAAGGAGTGAAGCCAAGAAATGACCTCGCTTGATGATGATCATTTCAAGCATTCAATTTGGCTTAAAAAGGATATGGTGTGGGGTGCCAAATATCACCCATTCTGTCCTGCTAGATAAAAAAGAACATAATAGAGAACTATATTTTTGTTGTGAGTATTATACTTTGGCTGGTAACCAGAATATTCTAGAAAAGAATCTATATTATAGTATCTCGTTATCATAAAACCTTTTTTTTTTAACATTTCGAGGATTTTCTGTAAAATGAATATTGAATATTGATTCTGTATTCTTTTAATAATTTAATGCTTCAGGCGATTGACCAAAACTTATAATACTAAATATATATTATGAGCATATAAAAATCATTTTAATTTAAAAATTAATTATCCCGATATTTTTTTATGACAAAATGGATTTAACGGTTTATCGTTTTATTCTGTCATGAAATAATTTAGCTCTGTATGGAGGGCTCGGATTGATTATATTGAAAGATATTAGGTGTTTTGTTCTTTGAAATTTACATTGTATTTGTGAGGGGTTAATGTTCTATATTATTTAGATTGAGGATTATTTTAATAAGGTTTAGAAATGCTGTCACATTCTAGACGCGTTCATAAAAATGCCTAGTTCGTAGCGTATGTTATAAAATACCTCTCCAATCAATTATTTGGTAAATTGAACCCATTTCACAGCTACTCTCGTAGGATTTTATCAAATCGAAGCCGCCCATATACTGATAAGGACTAGAGCCCGAAAACATTGTTATACAAGTTGGATTTTTTCCTTAATTTGGCAAAACTGGTGATGGGGATCATTTTATATTATCATTAATAAAGTGTTTAACAATGGTGATGAACAGTGCATTGTTTTGAGACATAATTAAAGGTCGAGATGCCTACCTTTGGTACATAATTATCATCATCCCTCAACTTTATGTTGTATATATTCGGATTAGTGTTTGGAAAAATGTAAACATGATTACAATTTCTATAATTACAATCACAAAAATATTTTTTTTTACCTATTTGCTATAATTACAATTATAAGTAATTCATAAGGTAAAATTAATATGAGATTATAAAAACACAAAGTAAAAAGAGACAATATACAATAATAAAAATATTATTATGAACATTATTTATTAATTCGGAATTGATTTTATTACATCGTGTTTCTAATTCACAATTTGTGTTCAAATTGTTCATATTAATTACTTGTGATTACAATGATATAAAATGTAATAATGATTACATTCTACCCAGCACTAATATATATAAAAACAAAAATAGTATAATTCGAAAATGAAAAGAAATTGTAGCTCTTCGATTCCATGTAGGCCATTTGGCTCACTTGGCAAATATTTGAAGACAAGCTACATAAGAGACTTTAGATTTGTTTTGAATCTATTTATTTTGTGAATGCTGAATTGTTATCGCTTAAGTCCGATTTCTTCTTCTCTAGGTAGAGACAGCCTTTCGAGATCCTATTTTCTTCGGTTGAAATCCATCTCTCGAATCCTTTCTTTTTTACCGAAGTCTGTCTCTCGAATATCATATCTCATTACGCCGTTCGAATATCTTTCTTTATTCTGCCGGAGAATTGGAACAGACTATGATATTCATTTTTTTTATTATCCCTAGTACACGTGGTACAGGCCATGGTGTCATGGTGGGTAGAAGTAGGCAACTGCTTTTACTGTAAGTGCACCACATGTCTACATATGTGAAAAGTAGTTCGACCTTGCACTTACAAATGTGCCAGAGTCCCGTCACTTGAAAAGGTCCTACCCCACCAGCGAGAGCTCGGTAACTGGCACACTTATAAGTGCAAAAGTCAGACTGCTTCTCACATTTGTTAACATGTGGTGCTCCTACCGTAAAGGCAGTCTCCAACTTCTACCCACCATGATTATCATCCATATCCATCCATTTTTCTTCAATGGCCCCCGATTCTTGCAAAATTCCAATCCCACCAGTGAGTGCAAGTAATCAAACATGACTCTGGCACATTTGTAAGTGCAAAATCAAACTGCTTTTCTCATGTATAGACATGTGGTGTACTTACACAGTAAAACCAGTCGCCTACTTCTAACCACCATAATCACCATTGCCTATACCACGTGTACTAGGTATAAGCATAAAAATGAATATCATAATCTGTACCAAGTTTACTAGAAATAAAAATATTAAAATAATGGTAAAGGTATTAAAAAGATAAAATAAATTTTCATAGAGTATCTTTTTGTAGAAAGCTATTTTCTCTTGAAAACTTACATTTCAAATGAAAAAGTAAATTATTGTTAAAAAATCTAAACTTATTATTTATTGATTATTTTTTATAAAAGAAATAACTTAAGAAGGCAAAGTAGGCATTTACAAAGATTTAAATTGAGTTCTATTTTTTTCTTCAAAATTTTCATTCAGCCAATAGGGAATAAACTAAATCTTGCTAAACTATTGTAAGCTTTGTTTAAAATTAATTGTTAACAAAAAGAGGTAATCCCTAGCGAAATTTTCTTTTCCTACTTAATTATTTTTGGAACAATTAATTCATCAAATTAGCTAGTGTTTTAGTTATAAGGATAAAAAATTTAAAGCTTTCTTAATAAATAACAGGATAACCAACTACTTCGGGATTTTTAAAAGCTTTTTTTGGGGGTAAATTCAAATTTGAAGGCAGAGCGTGGGCAATTTTTATATCTTAAACACGAAGGAATATTAATGATCTTGTTGTCATATGCAATATTCTTAGCATCGATCAAGTTGGATGTTGTCACTGTGCTCATGTGATTAATGTTGTGACATGTGTTACATTTTGATATCTTTTATATTTTTTCTTCTCTCCTCAATATTCACGTCCCTCCTTGTCACTTTAGTTAATGGAATATATCCATATGTGGTTTGTCTTGCAACAGAGTAAATTTGCTAAGTGTCATCTAATTCAACTTGATCATTACTCTTTTTTTTTTTTTGGAATTACGCATGGAGTGAAATATGAAAAAAACTTTATTAGGATGATGTGAAATTATTATTTCAATTTTTCATTATCATTTTATTATTATATATTTATTTCCAAGATCATAGTCTTTGACGAGTTTAATATTTGTTTTAGAATCGTGCTTTAAATGTTGTATTAAATTCGAAAAATCACGTGAGAACGCCCTTGCAACCCCAGAACAATTTTTAACGCCTTGCCAAATGCTCATTTTATTTATTTGTCCTGACGAAGACAAAATATTTTTGTTGAAACGTTGAGAAATAAAACTTTAACTTGCTGAAGTGTCTGTTTTTTACAAAACTATGAATGCCGGCCAGGCAACCTCTATCTTCAAGATATCATTTCAAGGTTGTTTTAAAGTTTGTTGTTGATCCAATAAAATAAATCGAATTTTTTATTGTTTTTATAATTAAATTGTTGATATTAAGATGAAAAAAAAAAACAGAATTCTAGGGATAAATTGTATCGCATTTTCTCCTGTTGAGCGGCTTACATGTCCGAAAGCTAGAGATTTGAATTGAAAATAATAAAAGGAAACTATAATATTGATACAAAGATTTGTATTGAATCTATTTATTTTGTGAATGCTGAATTGTTATCGCTCAAGTCCGATTTCTTCTTCTCTAGGTAGAGACAGCCTCTTTCGAGATCCTTCTTTCTACGGTTGAAATCCATCTCTCGAATCCTTTCTTTTTACCAAAGTCTGTCTCTCGAATATCATATCTCATTACGCCGTTCGAATACTTTCTTTATTCTGCCGGAGAACGCCTCTTGAAAAAGTCCTACCCCAACAGCGAGAGCTTAGTGTTGTGAATTATCAACCTGTTAAAAATTGAGAATAATATTCGGGAAATTTCTTCATATCACAGATAAGACTAGGTACCTTCAGGTTATGACTCTAATCATAATGGCAATAATCACATAAAACCTGTAATGTTGTTTTTGTCGTGTCTAATGAAGAACCTCAGATTTTCTCGTGCATTTCTATCACAGCAGTCGCAATGTCCTCTATCTAAACCTGTAATGATAAGTATAATAGAGGCCAAGTTGAGATCGACATACATTAATGAACAAGACTTAAGGAAGTTATACCTTTTAGCATGTATTTCAGGATTCAGATAATAACTCTGAAAGATATTTGATACATAGCGACCTTTATTAAAGACACACCTGATAACCAATTGTGAAAAGATTTGCCTCTGTCATCTACAAAATTAGTTTTGTCCATGATTGTAATATAATCTTATAAGGATTTTGAAGAAACCTTTGGTTTGAAAGTTTTTTTTAATCGAAATAAAGGAATGAAACGTTACAAGTTTATTTCTCGTTTTTTTTTAAATAGCGATTTGTACTTATTTTTATTTAGATGTGTGTGTGTTTTTGGTTACTTAATCAATACTCTACTCTCACTATAAATACTTTCATTCATCACCTACAATGGAATGCTATCTGAATGACAATATCCCCCTAACCTTAAAGAGAATCATTGCACAAGTAAGAAGCCTTTTTGCAGTACATACAATTAATCATGTTTCACTTTTGAAAACTAAGACCATAAAATGCACCTTATGCAACGGTGAATTTAGTCTCGATTTTCCACACTACATGTTCTACTGTACGGCAATGGAAGAAGAGAGAGAAATTATTCGTCAAGAGACCGGCTATAATAGCAATTCGCCTTATGTTTCAATGGCAAAAGTCGTAAAATCCAGACCCTTTGCATTCGCTTTTTATAAATACTGGAAATCAGTTCAATCAAAATATTTAGCACAGACACCGGATCCAACTCGATAATTGGTCGAGGTCAATACCCAATATTTGTATATAACTATGATACTAATTTGTTATTTATTTATTTTGTCCTACCGGGAGAATCCTGTATGGCACGTGTGCCCAATAAAGGCTTTTGTTGTTGTTGTTGGTTACTTATACTAGAAGTTTAAATTGAAGGAAAATTGATATTCTTTCGGATTACACAGCCATCACAATATCATACACTACAACCCACATTGTCATATCCTTTATGGATCATTAAGATATTGAGAAAACTAAATAAAAACCAAAGTTCAAACATTAAATCAATGTTTCTATTTTTAAGCAAAGTAAATACCCTCTCGCGAGAAAATTTAAAATAATATTTAAAGAAAAATTACAAAATTTCATACATTATTGTAACAGAATATTTTCCGTGTTAAAAAATGTATCAATTTCAAAAAACTTTGGAGTTAAAAGTGATCAATTGAATATAATTATAGAAAAAAGGAGCTTACCTGGATCTGTGAAAGAAAAACAATGTATTATTTCTTTTACAGATCAAGGTAAGCTGTTTTTTTTTATAAAAACCTTTGGTTTATTTTTCCTAACATTAATAAGGACCGATTTGATTTTTGAATGAAATTTATATTTTCTATGATGAAATTACATTATTATTTATTGCCTCATTTAGTTTACAGCTTACATAAAGCTTCATTAAAGACCACACATCATTAAAGACTGCGCCATATTGAAGACCACGTCTCAATGGAGACTACATCCCAGTAAAGACCATATCTGAGTAATGACTACACCTCTCATTAGAGATATTTGATGAGTATCTTTTGGTTATTAATGGGTATTAAGATTCCACCCTTCAGTTTAGCATATAAACGCAGAATGATCCAATACAGTATTAGAGCTCTAAAGAGGCGGTCTGGTAGATTAAATTGGCGAAACCGCTGAGAGGGTTCACCACTGATGAGCCAGGCCCTCCCAATATTTTTTCATCGCAGTAAGGACGGTAGAAGTTTGAATTATTTGTGGAAAAAAAAACATTTGCGTCTTTTAATGTATTCGTTCGTTATATATAGATGGCGCGTTAGTGCTTTGTATTAATTTCTTTATTGAGACGAAAGGGAATTAAGGATGTTGTTGATGGTTTTCAAGATCTGACGGAATCAATATTTATAAGAGAAGCTAACCACCAAAAGGTATTAAACCAATTTTTGAATAATTAAAAATAATATCAACGATCATTTGATATTTATTTCGACAGATGGCATAGGCCATCAGCAACCTTTAGCATTTCTCTTAGTTTATCAACCTGATCCCAGTACAATTTCACTTTTGTATTATTTTTCAATATACTGTAGTTTGGCGTTATTGCGCCCTTACTGACTTAAATACCCAATCTCTTGGTTTTTTCAGGAAGTGTCAAAGACCAGCTTGTTTGTTCGTTGAGTTACAGCTATCACCACACTGATGGGAGCCAACAGATTGAAGCGAGTACGTGGTTAGATTTTATTGATTATTCGAAAAAGAAATAATCAACGAAAATATTAAAAATTCGTTGATATATATTTCGATAGAAATCGAAAGCCATCAACAATCTTTAGTTTACGATTCTGAGATGTCTTTTTTAAAATTATTAGAACAACAACAACGCCTTTATTAGGGACACTCGTCTCATACAGGATTCTCCTAGTTGGGTAAACAGAAGTAAACATAATATGTATCTATAGAAAGTGGAGAATAACACCATCCTTCCTCAAGTTGGGTCGCTCTTCTATGTTACGCCTTTTGACTGTTCTGTTCTCCAGAATTTGTGAAAAGTCAATGTATTGGTCCGCTTTTCACTAATTTTGCCAATAAATGTTTAATTTATTAATCTGATTCCAGTGCAATTTCAATTGTGTATACTTTTTCATAGAGATAAATCGGTTGACCAAGAAGTTCCAAGCTGTCAGCAAGACTGGGAGGATAATCATAGATGCCATCTAGAGCTACACCTGTCCATGCAGAAATGTCATATGTATTCTGTGCCTTAGAAATGCTAAACGGATGGATAGGAGGTAATATACTGCCCCTGAGTTCTTACAAACTTTGAAATCGAGGTTGAACCGCATCAGGTTGTCAAGGTATAAGATCTGGACATGACTGTGTTCAGTAAAACAGGTTTAATGACAACCTCAATACTCAATATTGTCGCAATTAAATATAAGAGCCGCAAAGTGAAACTGTACCGGGATTTTATAGTTAAAGTTCTAAAATTGAAAGAAAGATCGAGAGAGAAAGAGAGATATATATTCTATTCAACAACCTTAAAAACAAAAAAAGTCTCTCCCTACTTTGCATACCGCTTGAACAATTGTTTTTAATTAATTTTCTATATAAAAACATACAATATGCAAATATCGTGACATCATTAATGATATAATATGTGAAACCTACAATAAATAAAATACCAATAACTTTTTTCTTATTGAAAAATAACAGAAAAAAATCATTGTTAAATCTTTTTTAAAACGTTTTTATAAACCTTTAGCAATTTAACTGCCATATTAATGTTTTATAACTTGTAATAAGCAAATTCTGGAATAATTAAAAATTAATTATTAGTTGATATTTATTCCTATAGATGGCGCTTCACAATCAGCAGATGCCTTTCTCTTAATTTATCCACCTTTAAAGAAATTGTAAATAAAATGTATTGTATTCAATTATATCTCTATGAATTCTTCTATCTTTATGAGAAAGAGTGAGAAAATGCGGTATCTAGAAGCGATGTAGCACATTGAGATCCTTCCCCATATTTTGTAAATTGACGGATTGTTCTGAAGTTCGGTTGATCTGGAGAATGGAGAGAGGTAGATCAATGGGAAGTGCTGTGTCATTGTAGTAGATGACACCTCGACCTGGATGTCAGCCTTTCTTTCACTTGTCACATACCGAACTGTCACGTCCCGCAGACACTGTCTTCTAGCAAGATTCTTTCTAAACGTATGATGTTACTTTCTAAATAGATCACACTAGCGAATATAAATATAAACTAATTTATAACACAATACAATGCGTCTTTTTATTGTATAACGACATTTGTAAATTATCCCGCCTTTGGGTAGCCTATGGACATGGCATCTGCCCGGTAAGCGGAATACTGTGGGTTCGTTTCCCATCCCTGGACATTTCATTTTTCCGTTTATCTTTACTCTTCACAATTTATCTTTTCATTCTTCATCCCTAAGGTTAGAAATAATCGTTTTTTCTCCTTAAAATAAATTTCGATTTTTCGTTCAAAAGTAATACATGCGGGATAATTTTCAAATGCCGTTCAACATATATAAATATATTCGAATTTTTTCTACAACATTTACTGATTAGAAGTTTGAAAAAATATACAGCTAGATGAACCAAACTATCTTTATTTTCTTTCAGAAGTTTCAATGACTCTGACACTCTCCTCGGAGGAATAATTATTTCTGAATTCTATCTTCTACCCATATACACACTTTACATGCATTTTAGAGAATCGTATACCTATATAAGTAGAGAAAGGCATGTCCTCTCTGATCGTGCAACTAGAAGTTGATGTGGCCATCGACATCTGTTAATCTATATTAATCAAGAAAGGGTATTAGGAAAATTTCTGTAATAATTTGAAAAATCGACGATTAGTTGATATTTATTCCTACAGATGGCGCAAGCCATCAGAAACTTTTAAGTTTCACAATCAGGAGATTCTCTTCTCTTAATTTATCCACCTGATTCCATTACAATTCCATTCTTTTATGCTATTATTTCACATATATGAGTAGAGAATAGACCAGAGAAATAATAGAGAAAATAACCACTTCCCTGAGCATAGTGATAGAGAGTTACTGAAACGTTGGGAAGGAAATATGGATTTATATAACTGTTTATTGGATTTTTAACGATGGTTATACAGTAAACCTCTTTGAGCATTTCTATGAACTGGTCTAATCCAACCTCTAATGAACTTCCACACCTCCAGGAAAAATCAAAAATATCAATTTTTAAGGAATTAGGAACTCCTTAGAAAAATATTATACTGTATTTGAATAAAATATGAATAATATTCTAGATATTTTATAAACAAATTATTATTAACTAGAGCGATTGAATATCATGAGATATATTATTTCTTAAAAAATACGTTTCATCAACCGTGCAACTTTTAAATGCTTTGATCCGTAAAATTACTACAGCTATTAAATGGAACTTGAATTTCCTATTATTAGAAACCTATTTCTTTCTGTGGAAATGTTCAAAACATACGTTTGTTTGAATGACTGTGTCTTAATATTTTCTTACAAATATCATTCGATTATTTTTATTTGTAATAAAGAAGAGATGTGATATCTCTATTATTTTTTCCCAATTCAAATAAATGGATGAAATCAAAAATATTTTTAGAATTGAAAACTTTGAATTCCTTTAAACAATCATCCCAATTGGATTCGAGTTAGAATTCATGCATCACTAACAAACAATTACAACTATGGAAATAAACAATAACCTATATTTAAAAGAAATACGGTCACCTTTTATGGATTTTAATAACATGAAAATTACATTTTTTCAGAGAAATTGTTAATTCTTTTTTGTCATTTCCTTTTCTTTATTTAAAATAATTCTTGTTCAAAAATCACTTTATTAGGTACCGCTCAAAAAGAGAAACCTAGTTTATGATAATTGCAACAATGAATAATATGTGAAGGTCATTCACATATTAAACAAAATGTTGCGCGGGATTCAATCCAGGTTCTTGACTGTCGGGAATCGAGGGTGTTACCCACTCGTCCACCGACTCTTTTAAAAAATACTTCTAAATAATCCAAAAATAAAAAGGAACAAAAATGTCATATTGACAAAGATGATTAAAGGAAATTTAATAAATAGATCTAAACCTACAGTCAGCCCAAAGCTAAATTTTAAAGTAATGTAAAAATAATGGGCCTCTCATAATTTGAGATCTTTTTTTTTTTTTTTGCTTATCCCTAGTACACGTGGTACAAGCCATGATAATCATAGTGGGTAGAAGTTGGCGAGTTTTTTTTACTGTAAGTGCACCACTTGTCTACACATGTGAAAAGCAGTTCGACTTTGCACTTAAAAATATGCCAGAGCCCCGTTTGGTTACTTGCACTCGCTGGTGGGGATGGACTTTTGCAAGAATCGGGGGCCATTGGACCATTTTTTTTAATCAGAAAAAAGTGCCCAAAGCGGGACTCGAACCCGGGTCGTAGCGGTCAAAAACCAACGGTTTAGACCATCCTTCCACCAACCCCCATTATTTTAGATCTAATTTATATAACTAATCACAGGCATAAACTGATCGTCAAGTTATTATCAATTTCATAGAATATTTTACCTATTATCTATATATATAAAAATGGATGTTTGTTGGTCCGTCCGTCCGTCCGTTTGTCAGTGATAATCTTCTACATCGCTCAACCAATCGTGATGAAACTTTGGGAAGATGTTTAGTATACTACCGGGATGGTTTCTGGCTAATTACTCTTTAGAAATAACCTTTCGTTGCATTTTTATTTACAATAAAACGTAAATTCACTCGCAATCTGCGCCCCTCTCGCGGCAGACGGGGGATGGCGGCGCGCGACGATTGGCTGCCGGCGCAGCACGTGACCTCCCTGCCTCCCCCCGCCGAGTAAATGAGATCTCCCGGCTGACGGCCGAGCAGCGCCCTCTAGAACGCGTTACGATTTTGACGGCGCGGGGCGCTCCCGGTTGGACAGTTGCGCGGGGGCAGAGTGACCTCGCGGGTGCCCTCCGGGAACTACGTCCATCTTCCATCTACTTATATATTTGCCTTATTCTGTCTGTTTGTTTGTCTGTTTGTCTGAAGCTCACGGATAGAATGCGCGCTCATTGGCTGCAAGGGAACACGTGTCCTCCCTGCCCCCCTCTAGACAACCCTGTTATTCAAAAACCATACATCCAATCGCCATGAAATTCTGGGATATTATTAGGTATATCCCCGGAAAGGTTTTCGAAAAATAATTTCTTGAATATCTTGAATATCCTTAGAGTTATTTGCAGAATTGTAGATATAACTCGCAAGCAGCGCCGCCAGACGGTGATAGGCTTAAGCTTGCTGCTCCACCCCTGTTGACCTTGGGTCGTCGTGTGAGTCACAGCATGATGCAACAAAAACACTCTCTCTGGGGATTGCGGCGTCAACAACCTGTAAGTTTGTGCCTCTCTCATAAACCTGTCTATACAGACCACCCTGTCAATAGCGACCACTCTAGACAACCCTGTTATCAGCTGTGTGATACATCCACCTGTCTATACAGACCACCCTGTTAATAGCGACCACCCAAGTCAACGTTTTTAGAATATATTCGCACTCGGGTAAACCCCGGGCGTTGCCCGGGCCATTCGTCTAGTATGTAATATACATTTAATCGTGTAAACCCGGGCGTTGCCCGGGTCATTCGTCTACAAATTCGCAGTAGTTCACTAATTCAAACCAAAATATCCATACATAGGTAAAAGAATACTGGGAAGACTGACATTTATTAATGCAGTGATTATAATCAATGATTACAATGAAGGGCTATATTGTCTATATATATAAAAATCACTTTCAAATATTAACGTAACGTTCCATTCTCAATCCCGTTGGGCTTTAGATCGGCTAAAACATTTTTATCTTTATTAGTGAATATTAACTTTACTGTACTGAATAGTTTAGTATAATGTTAATTCAACATATTACAATTTAGCCACTGCAACGCGTGGCCGGGTTCGCTGTGTAGTATACTATCAGGACGATTTCTGGCGAATTATTTTAGAATAATATTTATAGCAATAAATATAGCGAAATTAAGACGTAGTGATTATATTCTGTGTTTGTGCATATATAAATATTTTACAGAAAATGTGAGAACGTTCTATTAGAATATCTCGAAAACAAAAAACAATACATATAATAACATATACAATATACAATACATATACATTTTATCTTTATAAGTGAATATTGACTTTACTGTACTGAATAGTTTAGTATAATGTTAATTTAACATATTACAATTTAGCCACAGCAAGGCGTGGCCGGGTCCGCTAGTCTATATATATAATTGCCTTATTCTGTCTGAAGCTCACGGATAGAAAGCGCGCCCATCGGCTGCCTGCGAACACGTGTCCTCCCTGCCCCCCTCTAGACAACCCTGTTATCAGCTGTGTGATACATACACCTGTCTATAGCGGCCATTCTAGACAACCCTGTTATCAGCAGTGTGTTACATCCACCTGTCTATACAGACCACCCTGTCTATAGCGACCACTCTAGACAACCCTGTTATCAGCTGTGTGATACATCCACCTGTCTATACAGACCACCCTGTATATAGCGGCCATTCTAGATAACCCTGTTATCAGCTGTGTGATACATACACCTGTCTATAGCGGCCACTCTAGACAACCCTGTTATCAGCTGTGTGATACATCCACCTGTCTATACAGACCACCCTGTCTATAGTGGTTAGGCAACCCTGTTATCATCAGTGTGTTACATTCACCTGTCTATACAGACCACCCTGTCTATAGCGGTCACTTTAGGCAACCCTGTTATCAGCAGTGTGATACATACACCTGTCTATACAGACCACCCTGGATATAGCGGCCACTCTAGACAACCCTGTTATCGGCTGTGTGATACATACACCTGTCTATACAGACCACCCTGTCTATAGCGACCACCCAAGACAACGTTTTTAAAATATATTCGCACTCGGGTAAAACCCGGGCGTTGCCCGAGCCATTCGTCTAGTCAATATATTGTTGTAATGTATAAGAGTTGTCTGAACAAACTCGCTACGACTTACAAGCTGAACTGAATGTTTATTCAATCTAGCCATCTTCTTATATACAAGATAGAGATAAAAAGGAAATAATTTACATAAGTTTAAAACAATTGACAAATGGAATAATTTTGCATAGCCAACAATAGGTAACAATTATAACACTTAACAAAGGTTATTTACATATCACAACATGTTTCCCCTCTGCTACAACAATCAAAGAATGTCACGAATCTAGACAACCATCGACAATCAGATCAGGCAAATCAAAAGGCGGTTGACATGCCTCCCCTCTGTTTAAAAACCAAATCTTTGTGGTTTTCTTAACTCTCTTCCAAACCTTGAAAACCGGGGCCTTCCGGATGGTTCTGGTGCAATCCCAGCGGATGTAGTCGCGCCTTCCCTCTGGTCCATATTGGTCTCTTCACTTGACCGCTGTATCGGGGCTGTGGATGACTCGCCCATCGTTGGACTGTAGCACTGCGGATGTTGAGCTTCTGGGGAGGCGGTAATTGGTTCTGAAGACAACTGGCTTTTCTCGTAGCCTCCATCCCTTGGCCTAATAAATTGTTGATTTCTTATCAACCTATTTCCCGATGGTGTCACAACTTCAAAGCTCTGAGGAGAATCAGCCTGCGCTGAAATCTTCACCGGTGTCCATGTCTCCCTTGGATGTATTTGACACCATGCATCCTCTCCTTCATTGACCTTGGGATAGCTTTTACTATTTCTGTCATACTGCTCTTTCATTGAGCTCTGTCTTTTTCTTTTGGCATTCTCTATACTTCTCCAATTAGTTTGATAGGGTCTATATAGCGGTGTAATTCTGGGGATCTGACATCGAAGGCTCCTCGATAAACATAACTGTGCGGGTGACGGTAGGTCATTTTTTGGTGTATTTCTATATGCCAGAATAGCCAGATATGGGTCGGACCCTTCATCTCTACATTTGATTAGTTGATTTTTTATTGTTTGAATGTTTCTCTCGGCCTGACCATTAGATCTATGAAGGTGTGGACTTGAAAATAGCTGTTTTATACCCCATCTTATACAGAAGTCAGTCATAATCTCTGAGCGAAACCGTGGTCCATTGTCGGACATCATGGTTTCCGGAATCCCGAATCGTGCAAATGTTTCTCTCAATTTATTTTTTACATTAATCGCCGTAGGTGGGTCCAATGTAAATACCTCCGGGTAGCCACTATATCTGTCGACCACTAACAAATGGGGCTTTTTCTGAATATAAAATATGTCCAATGATACTGTCTGCCATAGATAATCTGGAACTGGGAAAGGTTTTAACGGCTGCCGTATTTTTGATTTCTGATGTTTTTGACAAATTTCACAATTTTTTACTTTTTCAGCAATGTCGATGGACATTCTCGGCCAAAATAAAGATTCTCGCGCCAAACCCTGAATTGCAGATATCCCTTGGTGCGATTGGTGCAACAAATTAAGCATAGCATTCCTTTGTGTCTTCGGAATCACTATGGCCGATCCTATACATAATAGATCATTCCATAAGTACAAACGGTGTCTGAAATCGAAAAATACTTTGGCATCTTCATCGACGTCTTTTTTGCATATAGGCCATCCCTCAATCACATAATCGATTACTTTAACCAAAGCAGGATCCTCTCGGGTATCTTTCTGCATCGCTACCAGTTTTTCGTCCGAGATATTAACACGTACCATCTTGACCATTCTTTTGTCTTCAAGAAAAGGCGTTGGTAGTTCGTCCATGGGGTGAGTATCCCTGGATAGGGTATCAGCCACAATCAAGTATTTTCCTGGTTTGTACTGCAATTTGAAGTCAAATGCTATAAGCTTCATTACTAATCTTTGTAGACGCGGTGATATATCACTCAGCGGTTTTTTGACTAGAGGCAACAAAGGCTGGTGATCCGTCTGGACAACGAAAGTGTGTCCTGACAATAGATATTCGAACTTTTTGCATCCATAATAAACACTCAGTAACTCCTTCTCAATCTGAGAGTACTGTTTCTGCGAGTCGCTAAATGACGCGGATGCGAATGCTAGAGGTCGATCTTCCTGTAGCAGAGCAGCTCCCATTGCATCTTTGCTGGCATCACACTGCAAAATCAGCATCTTGCTTTTGTCAAAATGTGCCAACGAAGGAGCATTCCTCACGCATTCCTTAATATGATCGAATTCCCCATCCTGTTTAGGCCCCCAATACCAGACAACATTCTTTCTTAATATTCCTCTTATATTGGATGTGGACGCAGCCAAATTTGGAATGAATTTTCCCAAGTAATTATAAAGACCCATGATTCTTTGCAGCGACTTTTTATCCTCTGGCCTTTTAAAGGTAATTAATTTATCAATCTTATTTGGCTCTGGATCAATTCCATTTTGTGATATCAAATGGCCCAAGAAACGAACCTTCGTTAGACATATTTGAGCCTTTGTTAAATCAAATTTGATATTTTTTTCTTTTGCTTTTTCTAGAATTCCCTTCAATTTTTTATTGTGCTCTTGAATGGTATCCGCATATATCAGCAAATCGTCTACATATTTAATATTTTGAAAGCTATCCCTAAATATATTCGTCATTTTCTCAACAAAAATTTGTGACGATATTTTCAAACCAAATGGCAATCGGTTATATCTGAATTTGCCAAATGGCGTGGTCATCACCAACAGATCTCTGCACTCCTTTGCAACCGGAATATGCCAATAGGCTGATTTCCCGTCTAACACGGTATAATACTTAGCTTTGGGTATCTCGTGCAATAGTTCAGCTGGAGCCGGAGTCTGGAAATGTCTTCCCACAAGAGCCTCATTTAATTTCCGAGGATCCAGGCATATTCTGATTTGACCAGATTTTTTTTTTACAACGACCATAGGATGAGACCGCTCTGTTTCATGATATATTTTTGTTACGATTCCTTGCTTCACCATCTTTTCCAATTCAGACTGAACTTCGGCTCCGAGGCTTGTTGGGATGCGCCTGGGAGGGACTTGCACAGGAGAATATTCAGGCTTTGTGTAAATCTTACATTCCGAGTTGATTAATCCTACTCCTTGAAATACTTCGTGGTATTGTTCGAGGATTTTTTGAGTTTCAGAACACAATTTCATTTCATCCGTGTTTATATGATTGATTCGCCTCAAGATTTCAAGCTTCTCGCAAGTATCGCCCGTGATAAGTGTCTGCGCTTCTACATCGGCTACGATAAATTCAAACATTCCTTTCTTTTCACCATATTGGCATAGCACATTGCATTTGCCGACGATAGGCAATTCTGTATTTCCATATGCGAACGCCTTTAATGACGTGGGTCTAATTTCTGGTCTTGATGGCCATTGGTTTATTACTTTATGAGGAAGCACATTTATCTGTGCGCCAGTGTCCAAATGTACCGTAGTCTTCTTGCCATTAATTATTATTATCGCGGACCACTTGTCCGACCGAACAGTCTTTACAGCAACTTCATTTAGATTTATCTGGTCACAGGATTCTTCAGCTTCACTTTCCGCTAAGAGATTTCTTATACGTTTTGTTCGGCAAACTACTGAGAAATGATTGGTTTTTCCGCATGAATTACATTTCTTCCCATATGCTGGACACTTTCCATACTTGTGTCGTTGTCCACACCACTTACATGGTTCTATTATTTTTTCTCGTTGCTGTACGGGACAAATTCCGCCGGCGGCTTGATTCCTTCCATTCTACTCAATGTTGAATTAATCTGTTTTAATTCGATACTTTTGTCGGCTGCGCCATGTTGTAATGTATAAGAGTTGTCTGAACAAACTCGCTACGACTTACAAGCTGAACTGAATGTTTATTCAATCTAGCCATCTTCTTATATACAAGATAGAGATAAAAAGGAAATAATTTACATAAGTTTAAAACAATTGACAAATGGAATAATTTTGCATAGCCAACAATAGGTAACAATTATAACACTTAACAAAGGTTATTTACATATCACAACATATATATTGACTAACAATATATATAGACATACTTGGCTTTTCTTGATTGATCAAGAAATATGGTTAGCCAAATATCAGGGAATAGGTTAAATCAATGATTAGTTGATTTCTGTTCCACTAGATGGCGCTTTGCCATCTAAAAAGCACATGTGCTCCTGGTCAGAATAAACCTTCTTTATTTTTAATATTGCCATACATAAATGAATTAATCATTGAATCTGTTGTGTATTTGCATATTTGTTCTTAGTTGTAGCCATTTGCATAGTTTTAATTGAACTTATTGGTGCTATAAATGGACATATGGATTAAATTGAGTAGACCAGTCCAGAGTTAGAAGGTAAGTAGTCTTGTTATCTTAGACGCCATGTTTTCTATTGTAATTTATCTTAGCAATAAAAGATACTTGCTCAAGAGTTGGTTCTTGGTTAAAGTGAAGCACATCGCGAAACGATATTTCGTTATATAAATATCATTTTTTCAACTATAGGAGCCTGAATGTTTAGATTTATTCTTAATTTGAGGTCATGAGGGCTCACCACTGATGAACAAAGCCCTCCTAATATATCTTTTCATCGCTGTAATGACTAGAAGTTTGATTTTTATATAAAAAAAAGAAATATTCGTTATTTAAATATCTTTTTTTTCTTATAGAGAAATAGTCAATTAAATTTTTAAAACTCTTTCTATAACGATTCAAATAAGGTAAGAAACCTTTTAAACCAGATCTATTACAACATATATTACCTAAAATGCGCTTTTTAACTCTGATAATTAAACAGAAATAAATCAAGAGTAGCCGAAATTACCTATTAATCGAATTTCCTTAAGTCCCATTGGTTTAATTCTCTAAGTAATTGCATACATTTGAGGGAAGTTTAAAGAATGTTTTACAGAGGTCTGATATTACTTAATATATTAAAGTTGTCGTAATACAACAAGGTATGAATCAGTTTCCTTTCTTTTATGGTCGAAAGACACATTAATTGGTGTCTATTTATTGGAAGACGTACGATTATTTTCTTTCTCTTAATTAATTAATTGATTCATTTACCCATTCCTTTCTTGCGTAAAACAGGTCAAGGCCTCCAAAATACGTCCTCTCCATCTTACGAGTTGACACATTACATGAAAGTTATTGGTGTTATAGTTTCTGAACAACATCTTATAAATAGGAGTTGGTTGTGGAATGGTATAAACACCGTCGAATTTCAACTGCCACGATCATGGATCGAATCCTGCCTTGAATACTTTTTTTTCTAAAAAATAAATGCTTCAATGGTTCCCAATTTCATTTCAAAGGTCCAATCCTATCAGTAAGTACAAGTAATCAAACAGGTTTTAGTACATTTGTTAGTGTAAAATTCGAACCATTTTCTATATTTGAAGGCTTATAGTGCATTTACAGGAAAAGGCAGCCTTTAAATACCTACCATGATTAACATGGCTTATTACAAATGTACTAGGGATAAGTGAAAGTAACATATACACTTGTCCGCAAAATTAAAGGAACAACATATTTTTTTCATTTATCTCAAATTTTATTGAACATTTATCAATGAAATTTTATACCCAAATTTATTATTCCATTATTGATTAGAATACCCGAAATCAAAGAATTCTAACACGTATTTTATGCAAATTAGCCGGTCAAGCAATGATCTTCTTGCAGTCAATGCATAAATATCTTGGATATTGTTGTTAATATGGGGTGTGATCGCCTTTAACTGATAGACAGGCTCTACATCGGTGACCCATACTAAGAATTAGGGAGTTTATCAGCTCCTGTGGAATCAACGCCCACTATTGTGTTAAGGCTGTTTCTAGCTCATGAGTGTTTCTAGGAGGGGGTTGGAGGGATGAGTACGCCGTCCTAGGTTGTCCCATACATGCTCAATGGGATTTAGGTCTGGGGATCGAGCTGGCCAATTCATCCGAGCAATTGCATGGTTATGGAGAAAAGTGTCGACCACACCAGCCCTATGTGGACGGGTATTATCATCCATTAGAAGAAAGTTTTCTCCCATTTCCAATGCTTGAGGCATCACATATGCTGCCAAGATCTCGTCCCGATACCTCTGTCCAGTCAGGGTTCCTTGCCGAAAAATATGGAGTGCTGTGCGACCGCCCAAGAAGATTCCAGCCCAGACCATAAAACCTTGGCTTCTGTAGGGATCCCTTTCAACCATATTCTGGGGATTATTTCTGGTTCCTACCTCTCTCCAGACAAAGACACAACGAGAATCGCTGTTTAGAGAGAATCTGGACTCATAAGTGAACATTACACGCCTCTATTCATCTGGATTCCAGGCGACATGTTGTCTGCACCAAAGTTTCCTCGCTCTCTTTTGAGGTGGTGTCAATGGCACACAAATTATGGGTCGTCGAGCATAGATACCCTTCTTGTGAAGCCTTCTGCGTATTGTATCAGTTGATACTAAGACTCCTGTAGCTGCATTGAGGTCACTTCGTAGTTGCGATGCGGTCATTCTTCTATTGCGACGCACAAGGAGACTCAAATAACGGTCTTGATTTAACGTTGTGACCCCTGGCCGTCCTTGTCCGGGTGTTCTGGCAACATTAGCTGTCGTTTGAAAATTTTTCCAAAGCCTTGAGACAACGTTTCTTGTCACTCCAAGCCATCTTGCTACTTCTGCCTCTGATTGGCCTGCTTCCATCCTTCCAATAGCTTGCCATTTTTTTCTTGTGATAAATGTTGCCTATAAGCCATGAAAAATTTAAAAAACAAAAAGGTTCAATAAGAATCTAGTGGAGCGTAAAATTAGGACGCTTTGAGAAAGACTCAGGCACGTGCTGGAGGCGGAGTCAACGTAGACGGTGGTATTTTGCATATTGGGAACAACTTTGTTTGTTTTTCTGTTTTACATACTCTCTTAATTCATGGAAGCTTCTGAATATACCAAAACTTGATATATATCCCTTAATATAACTTTTCTTTTTCTTAAACATGTGTTGTTCCTTTAATTTTGCGGACCAGTGTATAATTGAGTTGAATTCAATAAACATATTCGGTATTTTACATAAATAAATTTACTGGCAATGCGTTTCTTTTAATTATCATCAAATATTATCTCTACAGACCTTACTGCAATGACATGAGTTATTGAATGAGAGGGCTTGGCTCATCAGTAGTGAACCCTCTCAGCGGTTTCGCCAAATTAATATCTAGACCGCTCTACTATTGTATTGGATTGGTCTAGAGCAGTCTAGAGATATATTTGGCAAAACCGCCGAGAGGGTTCACTACTGATGAGCCAAGCCCTCTCATTCAATAACTCATATCATTGCAGTAAGGTCTGTAGAGATAATATTTGATGATATTTAAAAGAAACGCATTGCCAGTAAATTTATTTGTGTAAAGTTTTAACGATCGATGGCAATTAAATTTAATTTACTAATATATATTGATTATGAAAACATCTTTTGCGGAAGAGCTTTGCTCGATGCAATACCTTGAAATCATATGTATGTACCTCTACAGACCTATAAGCTTATGTCAATAGTTCACTAAACACCCCTAAGCTGTCTTCCATAGAAATGCAGGGTATATAACAAAACCAATCCAATACAATAGTAGAGCGGTCTAGAGATTAATTCGGCGAAACCGCTGAGAGGTTTCACTACTGATGAGCCAAGCCCTCTCATTCAATAACTCACATCATTGCAGTAAGGACTGTAGAGATAATATTTGATGATATTTAAAAGAAACGCATTGCCAGTAAATTTATTTGTGTAAAATTTTAACGATAATGGCAATTAAATTTAATTTACTAATATTCGGTATTAAGTATAGAAATTTTGAATTACGTGAACAAAATTTAGTTTGTTATGAGCAAGCCTACAGGAATGACGTGCAAAAATCACTAACGACTACCGCTATCGTATAGGATATTTCAATCCATTCCTTCTCATTAGGATAAAACATAGCTACTTGGAAATAAAAAGGACTCTAAGGAGCGGTCATTAACTTTGGGAATAGGATTTTATGAAGCAATATTTATTACGAACTTGATTGTTGGAGGCACTTCATAATCATCATTTAAACACCATGAACCAATCTTCCAAAAATCATCTTCCAAAATAAATAAAAAATAAAATTGATGGTTGGTGGCGTCCGAGCTCGTGCAAATACCAAGTGATTAGCAGACGTGCCGCTGCTTTCTTACGTCTAATTACTGGAGCTCTGGTGACCTATCACGTCTGGACTGGTCTAGACGTTCTAGACCTTGACTGCTCTTGTCTAGACCTTTGAGATCTAACAAGTAGGGATTGATATTCTGGTATTGTCTAGACCTTTGAAATCTAACAAGTATGGACTGATATTCTGGTATTGTCTAGACCTTTGAAATCTAACAAGTATGGACTGATATTCTGGTATTGTCTAGACCTTTGAGATCTAACAAGTATGGACTGATATTCTGGTCTTGTTTAGACCTTTGAGATCTAACATGTCAGGACTGACATTCTGGTCTTGTCTAGACCTTTGCGACTCAACAGGTTGGGACCGACATTCTGATATTGCCTGGACATTGGTGATCTTTAACGTCGGGACTGACATTCTGATCTTGTCTAGACATTAGTGACCTATCAAGTCGGGACTGACATTCATACACAACACATAGGGGACATCTGATGATTTACATTGAGACTTTTTAAATATTATTTTATAAAATATAAGATTTTTATATATATATATATATATATATACCAAAGATGGTACCCCTCATGCAAGTGAGAGGGTCGCTTTTGGTATATGAATATCATGTGATATATATAACGCAAGCTGTTGTGATCTCGACTCCCAGCTAGACAGTCAATCGGGACATACCACTCGGTTTTTGTAGTCGATGACCAAGCGGATTCTCCTTTGTTAAAGAAGACACGAACACACGATGGATTTCGGAAACAAGAAGCTTCCAAACAAAAAGGATGAAAATAAGTTGGTTGTTAAACCATCGGTGATTTGAGGTATGAACAAGGCTTGGCGGGAAGTTGGTGAAAAGTCTTGAATTGATGGGGGATTCACCAGCGTGAAGTCGGGACTGGACTGTGGATCCTGCTCATGTCCAAGGCTTATCTGTTAATTGTCTGCTGACCGTGAAAACGCTGCTGTCAAACTCCAACTGTCCCTGTTTGCTGTCAAAACCTGACTGCTGACCGAGCTGCCCCTGTAACATCTGGCCTGGACTTGAGGGTCACCTGATTTGGAGAACCAAATGAAAAACATTCAATTTTAGCCGTGCACTTTGTTTTTTATCTCCCTGTTTATTTAACTGACTTATTTCCAGTCTTTGTCGAAACGCATAATATTATTTTATTATTTTTTATATTCATTTGTTACAGATTGAAAGGGTTAGATGATTTATATACATTGGAGGTAGGGAAAGGGTTTTATAAGGATGATAAACATTTAAATTATTTACAAATAGAAAAAGTGATTGAGATGGGATGTTTTTCAAGTTAGGGCTAAGTGATACCTAAGATAATGTTTATAAATTATGACATATATATGTTATATAAGCATTATTTTATTTTAAAATTATACCTTTTAGAACAAACACTACTCTGTAAAGTTGACCGCTAGGTGTCACGGCTTTCCCTATATAAACCTATTGTTGTTGTTTCCCGTTGGCCGGCTCAAATCTTTCTGTAGATATGCAAATACGTCTTTTGTTTTCTTTATTCTATTCGCCTTAATTCAGGTGGTATTTTATCAAATTATGGCTTTTATATTTCTTTCTCTTAATTATGTCGATCATTACAATCAAAGAAAATTGCTATTCAACGTTTTTTTAGTATATTTTAAATAGAATTCCACGACTGCATACCAATATCATAATATACTCATATATTGCATACCCCAATACCATCAAATATTCATATATCTTCAAACAATAAGCATCAATTAATAATTTCTCTTTCATCTCAATATTTATTATTATAATATTGTAGCGTAGAAATCAGGTCTTTGTATATCTTAATATGTAAGCGTATTTATTGATGACGTCAGCACGACTAGTCGACAATTTTCAACAATCCAACCAAACTATCTACAGCTAGGGAATATCGAACAAGCAGGCTAGGCAACTAAATGATGATTTTCAAATATAAAATAATAAAAAATGTTTCATGTTTTGCTATATATGTAAAACCTATTTGTATAAAGACAAAAATATATAATAATATTACTTTTTTTCATACACAATATATTCTTTCCTATTGAATTTAAGCGAAAATAATTTCAAAAAACTGTAACCTAATGACGTTATGTGGTGCTGAGCTTGCTTGCATAAAGAGACACTTGCGCTGCCATACTCGTACAGGTATACCTTTATATTTTATTCTGATTGAATTCTGATTGATTTTGATTCATCTTGAGAATTATGGTATGGTAATGCAGTCGTGGTTAAAATCCTGAAAGTATGATTAAAAATGGTCTCGATCAGTAATTGCTTTAATTTAGTTGATTAAAAAATATATAAACATAATTTGATAAAAAGTGCTGCCTGGCTAAAGGCGAGTAGAACAAGAAAAACAAAATATTATTTACATAATGTACAAAAGTTTTGAGCCGGCCATCGGGAAAGAACAACAACGAGTTTTTATAGGGTAAGCGTGACCTCTGGCGGTCGATTTAACAGAGTATTTAGATCTATGAAATATAATTTTAAATAGAATAATATTTTAATATAACATACATATTTATTTACAATAATTTTACGTAAAAATTTATAAACTACGTGAATAAATATGTAATTAAAAAAGATTGGCTTTCAGTCAAATAGAATATTAACGAATATATTATTGTGTTTATCCAATATATGCCTTTATATTTGGGTAATAATATGCCTTTAACTATAAATATATTATAAAATTATTAAATATATATAAAGAGAGAGAGAAATGGATGTTTTTAAAGATTTTCCCCCAGTTATGTTGTTTCCTAACTATGTCGAACATTTCCAATGTTGAAGGTTGAAACATCGATTCCCTCTCTGTTCGACTATTCAGTGAGGCGACCAAGAGCTCCGGGCACTCAAAAGGACTTATCCCGACGAAGTTTAAAACGCCGTAAACTTTACGAGTCTCCAGCTGACTTCTAAATTATTTGGGAGAAGTTAACCAAATAAAGTTTTATCATTGGTTTTCCAACTGGCCCCAACTTCCTTTCAATAATTGCCGCACTAAATATTTATGTTGGGGAGTTCGTTTTATCTAGCTTGATATAGTTAACGCTTGGAATTTGGGAGAGAGCTTCAAAATATTTTATAAACTCCTTAACAACTAGTATAATAAAGCCTCAAATAAAAGTGAAAAATAGTAGCGATGTGATATTGTACTGAGATAAGGTACCTATATTTAGAAAAAAGGAATCTCCTTATCTTTTTTGATTAACCAAGAATGGGTATACAGCCAATTCTGAAATAATTTAAAATCAACAAATAGTTGATATATATTCCGATTGATGGCGCAAGCCATCAGCAAATTTCAGTTGCACGATAAGTAGAGGTATTTTTCTTCCTAAATGAAAAGGTTTACATTGAGAATAAATGTACTCTATCTCTATTAAAATAATATAAACTTCCTAAACGAACAGCCTAGCTTCGACCGAACAATGCTACGAGTGATGTAGTATGTAGCGATATTGTTTAAGCATGAGTATTTATCAGGTTTATTAGTAGTAATTCTATTAATTATTAAAGTAATCATCAATATTCCTTTTTCTTTATCATATACCGACTCGAAAATATGCAAAATTGTCCGTTTAGATGATCCGTATTGGTTTTAATTAGCCTATATGTTCTATAAAGAAACTCACCGGCTTAACGGTCGCCGAGATGGTACATCGAGCTCAAGACAGAGATGGCTGGCGTCGCATCGTGTTTGGGATGTAATATGTACAGTGGGCTACAACGTTCGATTGCAAATAAAATGATATTATATTTATGTTCTTTATGTTACACATTATATTTACAGCTATCTATAAGTACTTCCTCGGCATGGAACTGAGGAGTGTTCAAAAATACCTTTCCTGGAGGAGAACTTTCTCAAGGTAGGGAAGCCTCCTTGCTGAAGAAATTTGCACATATACAACTCTATATATTTCCCTACCATTTACCTAACGTCTATTTACTCCTTTATTTTTTTCTTTCTGTAACAATTGATCAGAAGAATCAATCTAATTGCTTGAATTGCCAATTGTCTACAGCTATCTATTAGTGGAAATCAGTTTTCATGGTAAAGTGATAAACATCCTTTTAGCATTTTATTTATATATCGATACTTGACCAGTATATAACCCGGGGCTTTTCCTGAATTCTTCTCAAGGGAATATTTGACCAACTAAGATTAATTTATCAAAAACGTTAATTGATATAATAATATTAGTCATAGTAGCAAAAGTGTTATTTGAAATCAATAAAAATATATAATATCATGTAATCTGTTTATAAATTGAAAATATTTAAATTAAATTTAGATATTTGACTAAAAAAAGGTTTTGAAAAGCCTAGATATTAAACTATACCATAATCTATACCTTCATAAGAAAATCCTTAATGATGATCAGTAACTATTACGGAGGGGAGAATAACAAACATCGAATTAGCCTTGTCCATTATATCAAAATACGAAACTATTATAGACGCGTATAATTATTTTTAAAAATAAAACAATTTCTACTGCCCTTACTGAAATGGAAAATTAATGGGAGGGCCTGACTCATCATTAATTTTTCCATTGCAGTAAAGGCAGTAATATTTGTTTATATTTAAAAAGAATCATACGCGTCTATAATAGTTTTCGTATTTTGATAACAGATGACGTGTTAATACATAATAATATCCATTATATACAACATTATATATGTATATATGTCGTACCCCAAGTACTATCAGTCATGAGGCCAAATGGATTCAGGCGTCTATGGTAACACAAAAGACGAAGCGGGTTGGATGGCACATAATAGAAGCCAGAGGCTGAATACGCCGAAAGGTCCAGGAGGGTATCTGCACGAAATGAGTGGGAAAGATCTGTTGTTTTCCGGTCTGTTTGTCGGCGTCCGGCGGCGGTCGTCAAACTCACTAACGTCTTATGAAAGTTCCCTTCGAGGAAATAAGGTAATTTTGACGATATTGGATCTAGCCCTGCCTTGTGTGAGTGCGACTCTTTCAATAATACATTATTATCTGGCTTGTGATTACATGATGGCTAAACTGGAGTGTTGAATTCTATCTACATTTTGGGCTGTTACACTTTTTAAATTATGATACATATCAATATATTGTGTATATATATATAGATGAGTGTGATATAATAGGTTATGTTTGTTTGTGATATGCATGGGTATCCAGTAAATAGGGGTGTTCCAAGCGATATTCTCCTGGAAGAAAACGGACGACCAGCTTCGTCGAAATATTTACAGATTTTAATAAAAAATCTGATTTTGATCCAGAGGCCATCTCCATGAAATTTCAAAAGTATCTCTGTGTTTAACTGACCCGGAGAGGGGGTTTTATTCTATACCCTCTCTATGAACACACGCAAAATCGGGAAGCGTTCCATATGAACACACGCAGTATGCACATGCACACAAACACACACACGCGCTCACATACATACACGCTCACATACATACACACGCACGCATGCACACAAACACATACAGAACATAAATACAAGCACACACATGCACATATACACAAAACATACAATCCCATACACAATACACACATGCACATATACACACAAACGCATACACGCACGTACACATACACATCAACGCACGAACACACGCAAACACATACACACATAGTTACGCATACACGCACTCAAATGCCTACATAAACGCACGCACACCTAGAAACACACACGCGGGCACATATACACACAAACACTTTTACACGCACACACACACACACACACACAAAATACAAGATATAGATGACTGGTTGTTTCGCCTCGACCATCCACGCCTTAGTTAGCCAACACAGCACGATCAACTAATTAATTGACACTAAACATCAATCTTCCAGCTGTTGCGACACTGCCGCCTAAATCAATAAAAATGACATGAGAACAAGGTTTATGCACATTGCCATTTATGACAACGCCCGACAAAGGTTTACCTTGGAGACGATGACGTCTAAGGTTGCCTCATTGTCATAAAATATTTGTAAACCGGTAGCTTCCATTCACCCAGAAGCCATTGATGGGGAAACTTTACTCTCGTAAAAACTTGAGACTAAATTTGTAAAATCGTAAAAATCGATGATTTATAAGATGATGTGGTGTAATAACAGCTTTGATTCTTGTGTTTGACAGGTATAATTTATGTGTCCTAGATCTATTTTTATCTAAGAACATGCTGTATATTTTAGGATTGAATTTTAAAAGGCTCTCTCTTAAATTATTAGAACGCAATTTTTATGACGATCTATCCGTTTAAAAAGACTGCAAAAGAATACCCAATGTTGAAGTCAGCTGGAAGACAACGCTTATCCCTATTTTTACTGGTGTTAAGGTCACATTTAGGTTTGGCTTAGACCTTATCAAGTCTATATTAGGGAGCAGGTGGAGGAATCACGCAACTCCAAATGTCGAATTTTGGTAGCCTCGACCCGGGTTCGATTCGCACACTAGGCGTTTTTTCTAAGAAACAAAACAAAAGAGACAAGAAATTTTGGTCACACTTGGTTATCTCGTATGTCTTCAATAGAAGACTGAGTATCAAATATCTTTAATAGTTATTGTCTGAATCCTGATATAAATGCTGAAAGGCACAATCCCTTAAGTTTTGTCCATAAGTGTATTTCAATACTTCTAGACTTGCATCTTTCACTTATTTCCACATATACATTTTACAGTATTAATTCGATGCATTGGCCCGCCATCTGTTATAAAAAAAAAAAATTGAAATATTTTTCACCCGTATGATTCTTTTAAAAATAAATAAATTTTATACTGCCCTTACTGCATTGATAATATATTGGGAGGGCATGGCTCATTAAAACCGAAAAATACAATACTACAGCGGTATGGCGAAACCGCTGGGAGAGTTCACCACTGATGAGCCAGGCCCTCCCATTATTTTATCCTTTCAGTAAGGGCAGTAGAAACTTGATATATTAAAAAAAAGAGTCATACGCGTCAAAAATAGTTCAAATATCTTATATTTTACAGTAATACTTATTTATGTGCGACTATCTTTGTGAGCGACCATATCTGATATATCAAAGAGCGACTTCATGCAGAACAACCTCCAATAAGAGACTACCTCGATGAGAGACCAGAACCATTATCCATTTATTAGATGATATCATAAACGTTCTATAAAACAGTATTAACAATTATAGATTAACTATTCACTATTCACACACCACGTTAATTCTTCCACTCTGTATAACAAGATGATTAAAGAGGTTTATCTAGTTATATATATATATATACGGCTAATAATGAAATTAAAGAATTCTCCACAGAAAAATTCTCGTAAATTTAAACTACAATCTCGCTACTATTAAATTTCTCAACGATTGGATTTTACGATTTTTTCCAGGAAGTGATCAGCTAAATTGGTGGACTCAGCGCCATTTCAACTTTTGCTTCGTCCACATTTCCTCGCTAGGAAATATTTATTGACCGCCTTTTTTTATCTGGACGTCAAGTTTTTTGATCTTCTTGATTCCTCATTCAATTACGAAATGTGTCTATTAGATGTATTGAAGAGAGCTAGTAATTATTTTCTTTATTGTTTTCAAAATTAGAACATCAGTCCGTCTCACATACGAAATAGGTAATTCTGATTAAGTATACAAACATAAAAAACTGAACATTATTTTTCGTTAAAGTAAAAAAGCAAGCAAGCAAATGAAACGCTCTCTCTCTCTCTCTCTCTCTCTCTCTCTCTCTCTATATATATATATATATATATATATGTTGTATTAAAATATTATTTTATTTAAAAAAAATTATATTTCATAGATTCAAATACTCTGCTAAATCGACCGCCAGAGGTCACGCTTCCCCTATAAAAACTCATTGTTGTGTGGCCGGCTCAAACCTTTTGTACATTATGTAAATAAGTTTTTCATTTTTTTTTTATTCTTACGCATAAAGCCAGGCATTACCTTCATCAAATTATGTTTTTTATAAATTATTTTAGTTCAATTAAAGCAATCTCTGATCAAAACCATTTTTATTATTATACTTTAAAGATGTTTGCCACGACTGCATTACCATAGCATAATCCTCAAAATAATCAAAAATCAACATAAATCTCATTCTTTTTTATATAATATATATATATATTCATTTATAAAACGACGTTAGACAAATTTTACCGCAAATTTTTCTTTTGAACGAAAAATCGTAATATATTTTAAGGAGAAATAACGATTATTTCTATCCTTAGGGATAAAATATGAAAGGATGAATTGTGAAGAATAATGATTTATTTATTTTTTCGTTCATCATTACTCTTCACAATTCATCCTTTCATACTTCATCCCTAAGGATAGAAATAGTCGTTATTTCTCCTTAAAATAAATTACGATTTTTCGTTCAAAAGAAGCATTTGCGGTAAAACTTGTCAACGTAGTTTTACAATCATAAGCCGCATTATACTGTATTATATACATATGTGTATGTAATAAACAAAATGAAATAGTCAAGTTTTGATATAAAAAAAAACAAAATTGTCAATTCCTGACCGCTCACATGAAGTTTTAGTTTATTTTTGTTCCAATTGATGGCGCTCTGTCATCTAAAATATTCATATTAGCGGTCAAGAAATGCTAAATTTGTGTGTGTGTTTTGTAATATATGTAAATATATATACTCTGTGTTTTATTCGCTTGTGTTCTAATTTATTATTTAACAACCTATATATATATATATTCTATATATATTTATGAAAAATTAAAAACATATAATTTAAATATTGTTCTGAATACTTTTTATTTATCGAGTTATCTCGATATAAATCTACTTATATATAAAAGTCAATGTCTGTTGTCTGTTTCGCGATAAACTCAAAAACCACTGAACTAATTGTACCAAATTTTGCATGTGGCTTTTTATAAACCTAAGGAATATTTTTGGCTACATTTTGATTAGTATTTTTGGCTATTTATTTATTTTTTCATTTGAAGAACTTTTTTTTACGCGGAGAAAATACGAGGCGAAGTAACAACACCAGGCCAATTAAGCGACCAATGAGCTTTCTGCATTTTTTTTTCAAGTTGCTTTAGTACCTTTTTTGAAATATCTTTTTATACGAGTGTTACTTTTTTTTTACAAAAGTATTGATATTGAGTTACGGTAAGTGTGTGTGGATTAGGTAAGATATTACGGTAAGTGCACACAATGCAATTTTAAAAAACGTTACAAAATTAGCCTTAATGTATGTAAATAATAGCTTTCGTATTTTTTATTAATTTTTGTTCTGGCCTTTATTTTTTATATATATAATTTTTTCAAAAATCGTTTAAAAATTCAGTCGCAGTCATTGGCAAACACATATGTTTGCCTAATTTCCATGTGCTCTTTTATTTTTTACAGAAAAATATTTACACGCCAGTATTTTGGATAAATTTTTTTATAAACCTATTTTTTCCTATTCTTACTGAGAAGATGGGCATCGCAGTCAAGATCCATCGCAGTAACTCACTCATATCAGGCAATTTCAAGGGTTAATGCGCTGGGGCGGGTACCTCGGGGGTTGGGTGGGAAAGCTGCCATATATTTAAACTATATTGATTTTGAAACAATTAAATGGATTTTAAAAAATAATTGAATCAAATACCTAAACACTAATATAATACAATTTTTGCCATCACACACACTTTTTGCCTGTGGTTTATGTGTTACTTCTGTATTGCTATTCTATGGTACTTCTACTATTTATTATTGATGTACTTTCAGGATGAAGGAAATTTCACTCGGGGAAATTCTCGGGCGAAGCCGGTTATTCGGTAGCCGGTATTCGTCTAATAAATTATAAATTTCTCTTTTTAATCAATTCAATAATTTTCACACCAGGCTCTATACTTCTTATCACTAGAAAGTAAGATTTTTCATTTATATAGTCCTTTAATAATATATATCTAGAATTAACATTCTATTCTCGAAGACCATGCAATTATGACATTATGACTGCTAACAAAGTGATGACAAAATTTCGCGGACTCAATTTCCTTCTTATCATTCCTCTTCTTATTAAAATATACTTTTATATCTCTATATTTTTGGTTATATTTTTTACGGTTCACTTCAATTTTAAAGTAGTATATTTATATATTTATCAAACAAACAATATATAAAAATAGGAAGACTACCAAAAAATGATGAAATTTATAAAACATCATCTGAAAAAAATATATTTATTATTTAAAATATTTAAAAGGTTTACTTCTCAGATATCTCTTTTATATTATTATTTTTGATTGAGTAATATAAGGTTCGTTACCCCAGTTGTTTTTATGTTTTTTTTTGGACAAGCATATGACGTGTAAAAGCCGATTTATAGGATTAGATTCTTTTAGGAAGAGAATTGCTCGATGTAAATATTAAAAAATATTTTGACAGGCTATAAAGCTTAAGCACAGTACCTTAAAAGGCCATATCCAAGAATATATCTCAAATACGGTACCTTCTTCTTTCTTATCTCCACTCAATCATATTAGGGTGTCAAGCTTGTAAAGTTTTACACTTTTGAAAAAGAGATTTGACAACCATTATGATTGGGTGAAGTAGAATGCATCTGCCTTTGCCATTAAGACTGGGATCACTACTCAGTGGCAGGCCGACTTATCTCCAAAAGAAATGGCCGCCTCTGACATGAGGAACAGACGCCATGTGCAGCAGCTCCTAATATGGAGTACAAACGCTGCTCATCCTGTATCCCTGGATCAGGAGCCCTTACAGGGTACTATCAGCCGGGCCAGCTGAGTCCAGATTTTTAGTGAGCTTGTTACTGCTCCCCCTTTTTCATCCGGATTTGGGACCGGCAAAGGCGGAGTTATAAATACGGAATATATAAGCAGAAAATATAACCCAATGCAATATTATGGTCGATTAAACTGGCCATATTTATGGTAAAGATTCATCATAGATGAGAAATAAGAATAGTAGAAAGTGGTTTCATTTGTAAAAAGTTAAATAGTTTACTTTTATATAGAGATAGTTATAGCTGGAACGCTTCTTCGCTTTATGTTTAATTTATAAGAAATACCATTTCATCAACAACAATGGTGAGGAACTTCAAGCATGGAATAAAGCCGTGAATTTTGAGTAACCCAGCAACGCCTAGATTATTAGATAGGCGAAACTGCAAAGAGGATTCATCACGGATGAGTCAACTCTTCATTCCTCCATGTTTTCTTTAAATGGGTTGCTTAAACAGTTCTTTGTTTAATATAAAGACATCTCCTTATCGTGGAACTGAAAGTTATTGATGGTTTAGGCCATCTATCGGAATAAATATCAACTATTCGTTGATTTTTAATTATTTCAGAATTGGCCAAATCTTGATTAATCAAGAAAGGATATTTGGCCAATTCTGAAATAATTAAAAATCAACGAATAATTGATATTTATTCCGATAGATGGTGCAAATCATCAGAAACTTTAAGTTACAAGATAAGGAGATTCCTTTTTATTAATTTATTTACCTTATCCCAGTACAATTTCACATTTGTTCTATTTTTTTCATAGTTCCTTGTTTGTTTTCTTATTGTGTTTTGAGCTTAAGAATTGTGCTCGTAGTAAATATACGTGATTGTTTCACAATTACTATTTAAAATGCTTTACTATATAGTTCCAATAAATAATAAAACCTACAATAAATATTAAAACTAAAGTAAAATGACTCCATTGGTACAACAGAAATAAAATCAGAACTTTTGAGCTTTAATCTCTCATGCAATGATCACAAGAGAATAACAAAGTTTATACGTATAAGTATAAACTACTTGAAACCGTTGAAATTTGAGAAAACCTTACCACTCGGCATCAAATGCCTCACAAACCCAGCCTTCTTATCACAGCAAATTCTAGGAGGCATCGAATCTAATGAAAAGGAACTCTTCCTAAACCCTAAAGAGGTCTTGCGAAAGCTAGATGAGTACAATTTCCAAAATATAGGTGTGAAAACTAGAACAAGCACATGTACAACTACCACCTACTTGATTCTAAATTTTATTTATTTTAGATTGTGTTTATTTTTTGGTCTGAAGAAGGGATTCGCTTCCCTGAAATCTCGCAAGTTCTAATAAAAAGAATTATTGGGAGATGTTTTATTTGTTGATTTGATGGCGTTTGTATCGACTCTCCTAACTCAATTGTTGGGAAATTAGTTCAAACTCTTGAGACAAGGAGGAAAACAAACCATCTATATAACGAAAAAGATCCCAAATATTTAACGATTGATTCTAAGTGCTTATTTCCTTTTGAAATTCAATTATTTTAGAATTTTTATCTCTCTATGTGTGTAGATTATCAATATTAGTGTGTATTTATAGTAATTTTTTCAGTACAAAGTATTTTAACCAGCGCCATATCGAGTTAATTGTTTCTCTGTCCCTATATAACTTTTACAAAGCAATAAGTAGTGAAAATAACATGGAATATTTGCTCTCCTCTTCACTGTATGATGGTAATTGATCATCGTGAGGATATTGTTGCAAGCCGGTAATGCAAGAGGAGAATCTGTATAAGACTGGTGTCTTAATAAAAGTTTTATGTGTGTATTTATAGTAAGTGGTATACATATTGGTTTCAGATGTCTATGGTAACACATTGAATTCTAAAAAAAAGATGTGGATAAATGTGATGAATATTTTAAGGCTATGATGGTATTGTCGCGTATAAGGCCTGAAAATGCCTAAAACCTCCGCCAATAAATGGCGCTTTCGTCTGTTTCCGTCTGAAACTGGTGTGGGAATCGCCGACTGCTGTGATCCTGCTTACTGGGGAAAATGTTTGTAAATACACTTTTATATTGGCCCTGGGAGGTAACACAATGTAAATACCCGTTGATTACTATTCCACTTATATGTAATGTTTAGTAGTAAATGACAATAAAGGGTAGCGTTTGAAGTCTCCGTGCAGCCTGCTGTTGTTCCTCTCGCCATCGCCACATTGCTGCTGCTACTCTTCTGGTAAGTCTCTCGTGTCCCCTCACCAGTGGTAAGGCCGAGAGATACTGCCAGAGTAAGAGAGTCCCACTTAAGCGGTGGTTCTCGGACGTCTTTGGGTGCTCTGCAGGGTAGGGCTGCAGAGGGAGAGCAACGGGAGCTCGGGTAGGTGATCCACGGCGGAAGAAGCGGCGTCGTCGCGAAGAACCGCGGAGGGTCAAGCCGCAACAGTAGTTTACCTATTTACTGATACCTCCATATAAAAAATAGTTCTATCAGGTTCTCTGATCATTCTTATATCAAGCTTATATTCAATATATATATTTATTGTATTGAATTTTGTCGGCTCACTGTTATATTAAATATTTTGAGAAAAAATAAGTATTTGCTGGAATTCGGGACAAGAAGAATATGCCAATGGTTTGCAGTCGTGGTAAATATAATAAAAACAGATTTAATCACAATTCGCTTTAATTGTACTGATAAAATAAAGAATAAATACCTGATTTAAGGCAAGTATAATAAAGAAAACAAAATACTTATTCACAAAAGATTTGAGCCGACCGAAGAGAAATAACATCAATGAATTTATATAGTCTGAAGCCGCAACATCTCTGGCGATCGTCCTTGCAAAGTAGTTTGTGATCTAGGATATATAATTTAATATTAAAATACATTTTTATATAGCATATATATGTTATGAAAATTCGAAACTATTATAGGCGCGTATAATTCTTTTTCAAAAAATAAACAATTTCTACTGCCATTACTGCAATGGAAAATTTTATCAGCCAGGCCCTCCCATTAAATTTTCCATTGCAATAAAGGCAGTATAAATTGTTTATTTAAAAAAAAATGCATACACGTCTCTATTAGTTTTGAATTTTCATAACAGATAGCGCTAATGCATCATAATATATATATGTTATATAAAATAAAACTCTTCCAGAAAAATATCAATATTTTAAAAAGTAAAATAAGAAGAATAATTTGATTTTCAGAGAGTTGAAGGGATCACAACAAATGTTTTGTAGCGGAAGTAACGGTGTATTGGGGAAGTATAAGATTTCATTCCACACTTGAGCAAAGATCAGTTGGAAGGAAGGAAGTCAAGTAATTGGTACAGTACCTACCAGGTAATTAATTAATTGGAAGTCCGCTGCTCTCTCTTCTCCAATAATTGGGTTAATCCCGGATTAGTTGGTTCTCTTTTTAGTGGTGTGTGTCCACTCATTAGGCCGTCTGCCTTGATCTTTCTCCGCAGAATGCTCGTTTGGAAGTCTTTTATCTATAATATCAACTTCCGCCTTAGAAACAAGAAAATAAGACCTAATCCAAATAATTTAATATGGTGTGACGTTTCGGCAACATCATTGAAAAATGATTTTTCTTTTGTCGGATGATGGTAACAATGGTGTTACCGAAACGTCACACACTATTAAATTATTTGGATTAGGTCTTATTTTCTTGTATCTATAATCTATAATCCAAATTGTGCTTTATCATTTCTGCCTTAGAAATAAAGGATTAGATGCGGAACTAGCATTTGCATGAACAGAAAAAGTAGTTTGAATTTATACGTTTTCTTATATTTTCTTTCTTTACCATCAAAATAAAAATATAATTGATGTTTATTAAAACTTGAAGGAAATTTTCAACAAAGGAATCGAAGGAGAACGGCATCCTGTTGATTATTTTTACAAAAAGGATTTTCTCAGGTTATTCAATGATACATGAGTATTTAATGGTATTGCAGTCGTGGTAAAAATGTAATAAAATCAACTTTGAATCCCAATTTTCTTTATTTGTACTAATGAAACAATTTATGAAGAAATACCTGATTTGAGGCGTAAAGAAGAAAATAAACGGCATCAATGAAACCAAAGGAAACGGGAACAATGGAAGAGAAGAAATACATCAACAATGGTTCATATGCACACTGAAGTCAACAATCAAACCAAAGGGAACGGGAACAATGGAAGAGAATACATACATCAACAATGGTTCATATACACACTGAAGGCAACAATCAAACCAAAGGAAACGGGAACAATGGAAGAGAATAAATACATCAACAATGGTTCATATGCACACTGAAGACAACAATCAAACCAAAGGGAACGAGAACAATGGAAGAGAAGAAATACATCAACAATGGTTCATATGCACACTGAAGGCAACAATCAAACCAAAGGGAACGGGAACAATGGAAGAGATGAAATACATCAACAATGGTTCATATACACACTGAGTGCAACAATCAAACCAAAGGGAACGGGAACAATGGAAGAGAAGAAATACATCAACAATGGTTCATATACACACTGAAGGCAACAATCAAACCAAAGGGAACGGGAACAATGGAAGAGAAGAAATACATCAACAATGGTTCATATACACACTGAAGGCAACAATCAAACCAAAGGGAACGGGAACAATGGAAGAGAAGAAATACATCAACAATGGTTCATATACACACTGAAGGCAACAATCAAACCAAAGGGAACGGGAACAATGAAAGAGAAGAAAAACATCAACAATGGTTCATATACACACTGAAGGCAACAATCAAACCAAAGGAGGACGGTAACAATAAAATGAAGGGAAAGGGCAAAATAAATCCAAAAGTGGACAGAAACAATAGAACCGATGGGAAAAAGGCAATAATAAAATCGAAAAAAAGGGTCAACAATGGTATCAAAGGAAGGATGCAACAATTAAATCGAATGGGAAAGGGCAACAATGGAATAAAATATAATGGCAATAATGGATCTGAGGGAGGATGGCAACAATGAAATCGAATGAATGCGGAAACAATTGAACCAACAGATGTCGACAACAGTGGAACCTAAGACAGACAGAAACAATAAGCGCGAAGGAAAAAGGCAACAATTGAACTGAAGGAGTACAGCAACAACAGACTTGAGGAGAACGGCAACAATAGAACTTAAAGCGGGAGAATACAATGGGAGCAAAATATTATTGTAACAATAGAAATGGAGGACGGCAACAATGGAACTGAAGGAAGACTGCAACAATGAGGCCGAATGAAGACTGCAACCATGATGCCGAATGAGGATATCAACAATTGAAACGAATAGAAATGGCAACAATGATACCAAAGAAAGACAGAAAAATGCAACTGAAGGTAGAAGGCAACAATGCAAGTAAAAGAAAACGGCAACAACGGAACAGAAGGAGGATAACAACAATGGAACCGAAAGTTGCTGGCACCATTGAAACTGAAGAAGGATGGCAAAAATGAAATAAAAAGAAAACGGAACAGTAGATTGACAACAACCGAAGGCAAAAGGCAACATGGAACCGAAAGAGAACGGTAACAATGGAACCGAAGGAATTAATCAACAATGGAACCGAAGGAGAACGGTAACAAAAGAACCAAAGGAATGCATCAACAATGGAACTGACGGAAGTCAACAACATTGGAATCTAAGTCAGAACTCAAGAATGAAACAGATGGGAAAATGTAACAATAGAAACGAAGGAAAAAGGAAAAAAATTGGAACTGAAGGTTGGCGACAACAATGGTACCGAGGGTGGGGGCCAAAAATGGAGACAAAGGTGGACGGCAACAATAATCAGAAGGAAAAGGCAACAATAGAACCAGAAGAAAAAGACAATTATGTAATCAGAATAAGATAGCAAAACTGGAATCGAAGGAAAATCTCAAAAAAGGAACCGAAAAAGAAGGCAACATTGGAATCAAATGAAAACTGCAACAATGATTCCGAAAAATATTGGTAACAATTTAACAGAAGGAAGACGGCATAAATTAAACCGAATGAGAAAGGTAACAATGAAATTAAGGCTGAGCGGCAACAATGTGACCAAAAGGGAATCAAAATAGGATGGCAAAAATGGAATCGAAGGAAAACAGCAACAATGGATGACAGTGAATGCTTGACCAATGAAAATCCTATAATAAATATTATTTATTATTATATTTTATTATGAAAATGAAGCACAAAATGATAATGACAGTAATTTATTAAATCAAATTCCGCCTGGAAAACTTTCCTTAGAACGAAGTTGGGTCATATAGAATCAGTATATAATATAATTGTTATAATTTTATAACTGCGGAATATAAGAGAAATATGATTTATTTATTGTCTAATTTTCTCTACGAATTCTTTATATGTTAATCTATATTAGATAATAAAAAGGCATATATTGGATTGAATAAAATATTTATTTGCCAATATTTCGGATGGCTGAACACCAACCTTTAACGAGGCATTACATTTTTGTATACGCTGTGTATGTTGTGTATACAAAAATGTAATGCCTCGATAAAGGTTGGCGTTCAGCCAACTAAAATATTGGCAAATAATTTTTTTATTTAATTCAATATATGCCTTTTTTATTATCTAATGATTTAAGTATGAATTGCTCTATTTTCAGTTTATCTATATATACAGCCACCAACACGCAGATTTTTCTAATGGTTTATTCAGTTGTTTTATTGGAGAAAGATAACAGACATAAATTTAGGTTAAAATGAATAGGGTCAAATCCGCCCAAAGCCAGGTACATATGTACTAGTGTAATATAAATTATGGGGTATATATATTTTATGAAAATATTAGAGATTTTCTGTTGTATTTTTGATCATCTTGAGAATTATGCTATGGTAATGCAGTCATGGTTAAAATTCTTGAAATAATAATAATAAATATGGTTTTGATCAGATATTGCTTTAATTGAACCCATGGAATATATTATAAAAAAACATAATTTGGTTAAAGCACTGCCTGTCTTAAGGCGAGTAGAATAAGGAAACAAAAGATCATTTACATAATTTACAAAAGTTTTGAGCCGGCCATCGGGATAAAACAACGAGTTTTTATAGGGGAAGTATGACCTCTGGCGGTCGATTTAACAGAGTATTTGAATCTATGAAATACAATTTTTTTTTAATAAAATAATATTAATATAACATATATATACAGCCACCAACACGAAGATTTTTCTAATGTTTTATTCAGTAATTTTAGTGGAGAAAAGTGACATAAATTTAGGTTGACATGAATAGGGTCAAATCCGCCCAAAGCCAGGTACATAGGTACTAGTGTAATATAAATTATGGGGTATATATATGCGGAAGTACTGGCATCCATAATAACGTTAATAACTATGGCAAGACTCCAATTGTGCCAAATATCTGATCTGGAGCTAGAAGGATATAGTGTGTATAATTATACCTACAGATATGATTTCTCTAATTCAAAAATGGGTAGTTATGGGAGATATTCAAATATGTTCCACTAATCTCATTTGTAACTCTACCCTTTAGAAGCCGGTTGAGTGACAAGATAGATAATTCATAATCAGGATTAAGTAATACTAAATTACAAGTTGTGAATTCTCGTTTAACAAAAGGAATATATAACGACAGTAAGTTTTAGGACTTCAAATATTTTTCTTAATTATATTGTAGAGTAGAATATTAGATACATAATATTCTAAGTCTCAGAGAACGAAAGCCTTATGGTATCTCTCTGACAAAAAATATCATATATATATATATATATGTTATATAAAAAATGTATTTTTTTTCGAATTATATTTCATAGAATAAACTATTCTATAAATTCGACAGCCAGATGTCGCGGTTTTCACTCTATAAATTCTGTTGTTGTTGTTGTTGTTTTCCTTGGTCGGCTCAAACCTTTTGTAATTATGTAAATAAGTCTTTTGTTTTACTTATTCTACTCGCCTTAAGTCAGGCAGTACTTTATAAAATTCTGTTTTTTTATGTATTCCTTAAGCTCAATTAAAGATAATTCTGATCTAAACTATTTTTATTATTATTGCCACGACTGCAATACCACATGCTCATGGATTCCAAGATCAATCAAATGACCAATAATTCCTCTACAAGCAAATAAAATCCTATCACAATAATATTCAAAAAACAGCAGAAAATATTTTTTATATATAATGTATATTACGAAAAATATTTTCTACTGATTTTTGAATATTTGAGATAAGGTTGTACATTAGTATTATGCTATTGTTTCGATATTATTTTGATATAAGAGCATTTCATGTTATTTCAGTCGTGGACATCTTAGAAAATACAATAAAATATTTTGTTTCAATATTACTTTAATTCAGCTTATTAAACATTTAAAACATAAATTTAGAAAAGTATTGCCTGACTTAAGGCGAGTAGAATAAAGAAAACAAAAGACTTATTTACATAGGTAAAGAAAGATTTGAGCTGAGCCGGCCAACAGGAAACAACAACAATAGATTTATATAGGGAAAACTGCGACCTCTGGCGGTCGAACTTACAGAGTAATTTGATCTAGGAATTATAATTTTAAAATTAAATATCATTTTATATAACATATATATATACTTATTAATCAATTATATACTTATTATCAATCATTATTAGTTGTTCACTAGAGAATTTTCTCATCTTACTTTAAAATTGATAGAATTTGAGAGTTTTATATTTTTTCTTCTAGAGAAATAAATAGAGCTTATTATCATAAAATTTGGAGCCAGTTAAGTCATACTCAGTATATTTAATATTCCGACTTAAATAATATTGTTACGTGAAAAATTAGGAAAGACAAACTTAATGACACAGAAATTTATGAGGCAAGTACAAATCAACATATATAAAATATCGGATAGGAAATGAGAGAGGTTTAGAAAGTAACAAATATTATATTTAAATATTGATAATTTTTTCTTAAAAAATAATAAATATTATGCTACAATAATAAATGGTGTTGTCATGTTCTTTGATTCAGTTTTCTGTTAATTCGTATTTTCTTTCTCGATTATAATCAATATAATTGAAGTCTTTTCTATCGTTTTATATTAAAATAGAGAACATATAAATATAAAATGTGTTATATCCATGTAATATCAACGAATTATAATGTAAAAATCGTATCTATGATGCCTATAAATCATTACTAACAAGAAGATAGCTATGTCGCCCTCTATTCAGCTCCAGGCAACGAACTTGATGTCCCAACACGCCAGGAATGGTCGAGAGTGTCGTGGTAAGAAGAACATAAATAACTCAAGTTTCTATGAACGAGGGCAAGCACTTGCGTGCTAGAGCTCCGTAGCTCTTGTCCAGGCGTGGTGGTGGGACGTGAGAAATGACAGGAGTCATTCCGACACAAGGTCATAGATTTTTACTTAATTGCCTTGTAAAACATCGTTCTACAATAATTCAATATTTACTGCTTCTATATTCTGATGCATTAGCGCGCCATCTGATATTAAAATTCGAAACTATTATAGACGCTCTTCAAATTAAAGATATAAAAATATGAATGCCACCCAGGCAGCCTCTATCTTTACGATGATATTACAGCCTCTACGAAGCGTATGATTCTTTTAAACAATTTCTACTGTCATTACTGCAATGGAAAAATTAATGGGAGGGCCTGGCTCATCAGTGGTGACCAATAATGAGCCAGGCCCTCCCATTAATTTTTCCATTGCATTAAGGGCAGTAGAAATTGTTTAATTTTTGAAAGAAACATACGCGTCTATAATAGTTTCGAATTTACTAATTTTAATTATGAGGCGATAAAATGTCATCTATAAACGAAATGAAAGCAATAAATCAATATTGCTTCTTTTTATATAAAAACAAACTTTTACTGTCCTTGCTTCGAAGAAAAATATTGGGAAGGTGTAGCTCATAAGTGGTGAACCCTCCCAGCGGTTTCGCCAATCTAATCTACCAGACCACTTCTTAGAGCTCTAATACTGTATTGGATGATTCTACTTATATATGCTGCGAAAGAGGGTGGATCTTAGAAATGGTTTTCAAGCCAACTATGTACATAAGGTTTTGGACATCAGATGAGTCAAGCCCTTCCAATATTATTCATCGCAGCAAGGACAGTAAAAGCATAGGTAAATAGTTTCCCAATAAGTTTAGATATATATCATAACCTATAACAAATTTCTAGAAAGTATTTTTGAAAAGTATTGGAAATAGAAGTATAAGATACAAAATGTTATACCTATATGCAAATACTTTAATAGGCATTTTACCTGCGACTATCAAAACCGGAAATTTCAAAATGATAGTAAGGCCTATGATTCTCTAATAAACAAAAATATCATTTTCATACTTGTTGTAATTATAAAAATATAGAAACTAGCAAATGAAAACATCTAGACGCGAATGTTTATTTTACACATATATCAAACTTCTACTGTCCATACTACAATGAAATAATATTGGGAGGGCTTGGTTCATCAGTGGTGAACCCTCCTAGCGGTTTTATTTAAAGCTCTAATACTGTATTGGATCATTCTGCTCATATATAATACACTGATTTTACATATGAATAAACTATACACATGAATAAAATTTATTTTATGATATATGATATCTCGAAGGTGTATTTTTCAATAAATATATTTGTTTAAGAATATATTAAAACTCTAGTAGAACTTTAAGTAGTTGAAGTTGGGTTTTAAGCTTAATTTATCACAATGGATACTTTTATTTCAGCCAAAATAAGAAAACATCATTAAACTACCTTTCTTTTACAACAACAATCATATTAACATACATCTTACATATATGCATATTCATAAAGGTTTTATTAATAATTAATATATAAAATGTGCTTTCTGTGATGCATACATAATTTCAAATAAATAAGTTTTAATATCAAATATTTGTCGAGACAATATATAAATAGAGTAAAATGAATAATTGCAATAATATTTAATGGAATTTTTGTTTTATCATTTTGTGTTCAGTTTGGAATCCTTAGAGAGTCAAGCCATTAGTAAAATACCATCATCAACCTAAATAGATTCTAAATGGAAGTTTAACAAGATAAAATACCATTAATTGGATAATAGCATTAACGAATACCGTGAAAGGGATAGAATTCTGTATCCAATAGTTTGCCGTAGAGTAAAAAGAAGAAGTTAATGATTGCTAGAAAGGGAAGAAAAAAACTTCCAACCAATTCTGGTAATTAATTAGACAGGTGAAACATTTGAAATATTCAATAAATGTGGAACTAATTGTCTGGATCAGAATCTTGCCATGTCGAAATGGAAGAAACAATTAGTCAAACGATCATTTAGAGGGTGTGAAATTATCTTCTGCTCTCTGATAATTTTTTTACATATTTACATATAGGATTAGATAATATTTGTATTGATTAAATTACAGATTATCTCGTAATCATCTTTAATATCTATATGGATTAGACTGATAATCCATTTTATAAATATTTTGATGTTCCACAAATTCTACACTTTCATTGAATGTTACGAAAATGTTATATCTTTTATATATAATTTGTTATTTTATTTTTATATATAATTTTTTTAAACATAGTACAAATAATTGTAAATATAAAATAGGCGTTATTGTTAATATTCAAAATATTCACACCCTCATTTTACAAAATTTATTTTGTCCATAATATAAATTTATATATCTTTTTTTTTTTCTCCCCATTGAATATAAGTAAAATTTTTTTTTTAAACTTAATTCTATTGACGTTATGTTGCGCTGAGTTTGTTGATGACACACTTTAAAATGTTTTAATAACTTTATAAAGGTTGGCGTTCAGCCAACTGAAATATTGGTAGAATAAATGATATTTTGTTCCAATATATGCCTTTTTTTTTGAAGATTTATTTATTGATTGCTCTATTTTCAAAGAATATATATGTTTATCTATTTTCGGCGCTGATAGGTTATTTCACCTATATAAATAATTCCATAATGGTCTCACAAATATAGGAACAATAGTTAGAACACACAATGAAACCAAAGAATGTGTAGATCTTTAAATTATAAATACTTCGGCCAGTAAAGATTTTTATAAAAAGATTTACTGGCCGAGGTATATTTAATTTTAAGAACTATGAATGCCGGCCAGGCAGCCTCTATCTTTACGATAAAGAATGTGTAAAAGAGAAATGTAAACAAGGACCAGGATCTCTAGGGTCAGTAGGATAATTAGCTTCTATAGATGCACGTGACGCCGTCTCAACAAATAATTAGATAATGAGGCGAGATGGATCATATGGAGTTGGCTACCACCGCCCTTTGTGGCGTGAGCCATTAGCATTCCGCGTGTGGCATCTTGTTAGCGGGGCACACACGGCCGCCTTGTCCTTGGTGTTTCAAACGTACTGAACTATACTACAATATTAACTACATTTAGAACAATTTCTTGTGTGCTCTTCTGGTTCTTGTTAGCGGGTCACACACGGCTGCCTTGTCCTTGGTGCTTCGAACTCACTGAACTATACTACAATACTAACTACATTTAGTACAATTTCTTGTGTGCTCTTCTGGTTCTTGTTAGCGGGGCACACACGGCTGCCTTGCCCTTGGTGCTTCAAACTCACTGAACTATACTACAATACTAACTACATTTAGTACAATTTCTTGTGTGCTCTTCTGGTTCTTGTTAGCGGGGCACACACGGCTGCCTTGTCCTTGGTGCTTCAAACCTAATGAACTATACTACAATACTAACTACATTTAGTACAATTTCTTGTGTGCTCTTCTGGTTCTTGTTAGCGGGGCACACACGGCTGCCTTGTCCTTGGTGCTTCAAACCTAATGAACTATACTACAATACTAACTACATTTAGTACAATTTCTTGTGTGCTCTTCCGGTTCTTGTTAGCGGGGCACACACGGCTGCCTTGTCCTTGGTGCTTCAAACATAATGAACTATACTACAATACTAACTACATTTAGTACAATTTCTTGTGTGCTCTTCTGGTTTTTGTTAGCGGGGCACACACGGCTGCCTTGTCCTTGGTGCTTCAAACTCACTGAACTATACTACAATACTAACTATATTTAGTACAATTTCTTGTGTGCTCTTCTGGTTCTTGTTAGCGGGGCACACACGGCTGCCTTGTCCTTGGTGCTTCAAACTCACTGAACTATACTACAATACTAACTACATTTAGTACAATTTCTTGTGTGCTCTTCTGGTTCTTGTTAGCGGGGCACACACGGCTGCCTTGTCCTTGGTGCTTCAAACCTAATGAACTATACTACAATACTAACTACATTTAGTACAATTTCTTGTGTGCTCTTCCGGTTCTTGTTAGCGGGGCACACACGGCTGCCTTGTCCTTGGTGCTTCAAACTCACTGAACAATATTTTTAGTACAATTCCTTATTTGGCATCCTCGTTCTTGTTAGCTGGGCACACGTTTAGATTGTCCTTGGTTTCAAACTCCTTGAACTATACTACAATCCTCATTATATTTATAGTACACTTACTTATGTGGAATCTTCGTTCTTGTTAGCGCAGTACACAAGGCCGCCTTGTCTTTGGCTTCAAACTCCTTGAACTATACTACAATACTCATTATATTTATAGTACACTTACATATGTGGAATCTTCGTTTTTGTTAGCGCAGTACACAAGGCCGCCTTGTCCTTGGTTTCAAACGGACTAAACTATACTACAATCCTCATTATATTTATAGTACACTTACTTATATGGAATCTTCGTTCTTGTTAGCGCAATACACAAGGCCGCCTTGTCCTTGGTTTCAAACGGACTAAACTATACTACAATACTCATTATATTTATAGTACACTTACCTATGTGGAATCTTCGTTCTTGTTAGCGCAGTACACAAGGCCGCCTTGTCCTTGGTTTCAAACGGACTAAACTATACTACAATACTCATTATATTTATAGTACACTTACCTATGTGGATTCTTCGTTCTTGTTAGCGCAGTACACAAGGCCGCCTTGTCCTTGGTTTCAAACGGACTAAACTATACTACAATTCTCATTATATTTATAGTACACTTACTTATGTGGAAGCTTCGTTCTTGTTAGCGCAATACACAAGGCCGCCTTGTCCTTGGTTTCAAACGGACTAAACTATACTACAATACTCATTATATTTATAGTACACTTACCTATGTGGAATCTTCGTTCTTGTTAGCGCAGTACACAAGGCCGCCTTGTCCTTGGTTTCAAACGGACTAAACTATACTACAATACTCATTATATTTATAGTACACTTACTTATATGGAATCTTCGTTCTTGTTAGCGCAGTACAAAAGGCCGCCTTGTCCTTGGTTTCAAACTCCCTGAACTATACTACAATACTCATTATATTTATAGTACACTTACCTATGTGGAATCTTCGTTCTTGTTAGCGCAGTACACAAAGCCGCCTTGTCCTTGGTTTCAAACGGACTAAACTATACTACAATACTCATTATATTTATAGTACACTTACCTATGTGGAATCTTCGTTCTTGTTAGCGCAGTACACAAGGCCGCCTTGTCCTTGGTTTCAAACGGACTAAACTATACTACAATTCTCATTATATTTATAGTACACTTACTTATGTGGAAGCTTCGTTCTTGTTAGCGCAATACACAAGGCCGCCTTGTCCTTGGTTTCAAACGGACTAAACTATACTACAATACTCATTATATTTATAGTACACTTACCTATGTGGAATCTTCGTTCTTGTTAGCGCAGTACACAAGGCCGCCTTGTCCTTGGTTTCAAACGGACTAAACTATACTACAATACTCATTATATTTATAGTACACTTACTTATATGGAATCTTCGTTCTTGTTAGCGCAGTACAAAAGGCCGCCTTGTCCTTGGTTTCAAACTCCCTGAACTATACTACAATACTCATTATATTTATAGTACACTTACCTATGTGGAATCTTCGTTCTTGTTAGCGCAGTACACAAAGCCGCCTTGTCCTTGGTTTCAAACGGACTAAACTATACTACAATACTCATTATATTTATAGTACACTTACTTATGTGGAATATTCGTTCTTGTTAGCGCAGGACACAAGGCCGCCTTGTCCTTGGTTTCAAACTCCCTGAACTATACTACAATACTCATTATATTTATAGTACACTTACATATGTGGAGTCTTCGTTCTTGTTAGCGCAGTACACAAGGCCGCCTTGTCCTTGGTTTCAAACTCCCTGAACTATACTACAATACTCATTATATTTATAGTACACTTACTTAAGTGGAATCTTCGTTCTTGTTAGCGCAGTACACAAGGCCGCCTTGTCCTTGGTTTCAAACGGACTAAACTATACTACAATACTCATTATATTTATAGTACACTTACTTATGTGGAATCTTCGTTTTTGTTAGCGCAGTACACAAGGCCGCCTTGTCCTTGGTTTCAAACGGACTAAACTATACTACAATCCTCATTATATTTATAGTACACTTACTTATGTGGAAGCTTCGTTCTTGTTAGCGCAATACACAAGGCCGCCTTGTCCTTGGTTTCAAACGGACTAAACTATACTACAATACTCATTATATTTATAGTACACTTACCTATGTGGAATCTTCGTTCTTGTTAGCGCAGTACACAAGGCCGCCTTGTCCTTGGTTTCAAACGGACTAAACTATACTACAATACTCATTATATTTATAGTACACTTACTTATGTGGAATATTCGTTCTTGTTAGCGCAGGACACAAGGCCGCCTTGTCCTTGGTTTCAAACTCCCTGAACTATACTACAATACTCATTATATTTATAGTACACTTACATATGTGGAGTCTTCGTTCTTGTTAGCGCAGTACACAAGGCCGCCTTGTCCTTGGTTTCAAACTCCCTGAACTATACTACAATACTCATTATATTTATAGTACACTTACCTATGTGGAATCTTCGTTCTTGTTAGCGCAGTACACAAAGCCGCCTTGTCCTTGGTTTCAAACGGACTAAACTATACTACAATACTCATTATATTTATAGTACACTTACTTATGTGGAATCTTCGTTTTTGTTAGCGCAGTACACAAGGCCGCCTTGTCCTTGGTTTCAAACGGACTAAACTATACTACAATCCTCATTATATTTATAGTACACTTACTTATATGGAATCTTCGTTCTTGTTAGCGCAATACACAAGGCCGCCTTGTCCTTGGTTTCAAACGGACTAAACTATACTACAATACTCATTATATTTATAGTACACTTACCTATGTGGAATCTTCGTTCTTGTTAGCGCAGTACACAAGGCCGCCTTGTCCTTGGTTTCAAACGGACTAAACTATACTACAATTCTCATTATATTTATAGTACACTTACTTATGTGGAAGCTTCGTTCTTGTTAGCGCAATACACAAGGCCGCCTTGTCCTTGGTTTCAAACGGACTAAACTATACTACAATACTCATTATATTTATAGTACACTTACCTATGTGGAATCTTCGTTCTTGTTAGCGCAGTACACAAGGCCGCCTTGTCCTTGGTTTCAAACGGACTAAACTATACTACAATACTCATTATATTTATAGTACACTTACTTATATGGAATCTTCGTTCTTGTTAGCGCAGTACAAAAGGCCGCCTTGTCCTTGGTTTCAAACTCCCTGAACTATACTACAATACTCATTATATTTATAGTACACTTACCTATGTGGAATCTTCGTTCTTGTTAGCGCAGTACACAAAGCCGCCTTGTCCTTGGTTTCAAACGGACTAAACTATACTACAATACTCATTATATTTATAGTACACTTACTTATGTGGAATATTCGTTCTTGTTAGCGCAGGACACAAGGCCGCCTTGTCCTTGGTTTCAAACTCCCTGAACTATACTACAATACTCATTATATTTATAGTACACTTACATATGTGGAGTCTTCGTTCTTGTTAGCGCAGTACACAAGGCCGCCTTGTCCTTGGTTTCAAACTCCCTGAACTATACTACAATACTCATTATATTTATAGTACACTTACTTAAGTGGAATCTTCGTTCTTGTTAGCGCAGTACACAAGGCCGCCTTGTCCTTGGTTTCAAACGAACTAAACTATACTACAATACTAACTACATTTAGTACAATTCCTTGTGTGGCACTCTCGTTCTATAGTTAGCGGGACACAGAAGGCCGCCTTGTCTTTGGTGCTTCAAACAGACTGAACTATACCCCACTACTAAATATACGCAGTTTAATATATTGTAGGAACCCCTGGTTCTTGTTAGCGTAGTACATAGCCACTTTGGCCTTGATTTCAAATAGACTGAACTATACTTCACTACTAACTATATTTAGTACAATTCCTTGTGTGGCACCTTGGTTATTATCAGCGCCTTACACGTTCGCCTTGTCCTTTGTTTTACAAACAGACTGAACTATACTTCACAACTAACTATATTTAGTACAATTACATGTGTGGAATCCTCATTATTGTTAGCGCAGCACAAGACCGCTTTGTCCATTGTTTCAAACGGACTGAATTATACAGCATTACTATCTATATTTAGTACAGTTCCTTGTAAAGCTACCTTGTCATTGGGTTCAAAAGGAACGAAATATACAACAATACTAACTATGAGTAGCAAGCATAGAGTTCACAAAACCCATTTTAATGATTAAAAGATTTAACTGGTAAAGGACAGCATTTCCTTGAATATACAATAACTTTACATTAAATTATATTTACATCACATTATGAGTTGAAACATAGATTTCACAAACCCATTTTAATGATGAAAAGACCTAACTGGTAAAAGATAGTATTTCCTTGAATCTACAATAACTTTACATTTCATTATATTTACATCATATTATCACTTTATAAGATAGAAACAGAGTTCACGAAACCATTCTAATGATAGATACATAAATAGTAATGGATATCATTTCCTTGATTCTACAATAAATTTACATGGATTGAGCGACAAATCACACATTCTCACATGGTGTTGTAGATCACCTACTAAAGTTTATACCTCACATGTTTATGATATGAACCCAGTACATCAACCACAGAGTAAGGAAACATATAACTTGCCTGGGACAACAAAATGCTAACCCCCACCTGATATTCCCTGAGTTATGTTTCGCACACACCATTCTTCGATAAGAAATCCCATTTGTTATTCTTATCGTGGACGCTTACAGAATGAACGAACGTTTCCTTAAAATATTTTATGGACCCCTCTATAACAGCCTATGTTTAAAATCACGTAATATATTTGTATAAAGGGTTATAAATTACTATGCGCAACTTTTCATATATACATATATATAACACATACATATATATGAATATTTAATTAATAAGGCATATATTGGATCAAAATATCCTTTATTTTACCAATATTTCAGTTGGCTGAATGCCAACTTTTTTCAAGGTATTATAACATATTAATGTGTTATGATAAATTAGCGCGCCATCTGTTATCAAAATACGAAACTCTTAATAGTCTTTAATAGTTTCGTATATTAATGTGTATCAACAACAAGCTCACAATTTGCTTTAATTGAGCTAATGAAACAATATAAGAACAAATACCTGATTTGAGGCGTAAAGATTAAAATAAAAAAATTACGTATCTACATATCGACAAACAGATTTGAGCCGGCCAACGTAAAAGTAAATATCTTTAATTACGGGGCTGCTAACCAAAATAGATGATTTTTGAGCCCATCTGCTAACGTAAAACAATAACAATGGGTTTATATAGGGAAAGCCGCGACACATCTGACGCTTTACTTTACAGAGTAGTTTGCTCTAAGAAATATAATTTGAAATGAAATAAAAGTTTCTATATCCTTATATCTATAAAAATGAAATGCGAAATCGATGTTTGTTATCGCATCACGCAAAATCTACTGACTCAATCATTATGGAATTTCGCATGTAGGTAGCAGAAGATTTCGTTTAACATATAGGCTATTCAAAAAACTACAAAGGTTAATGTACTTTTTTTAAAATTTTTTTAACTGAAATGGATTAGTTCCCGCCTTTTGCCGCTTGGCGCCGCACTGGTCGCGACGAACTTGATTGTGATTGGTTAATACACGTTTTGTTATTACACGCTGCGTATTTCGAAAGGTAAGATTATATATATTTATATATTTCTAATTATGTTTTTTTCTATATAGCTTGCTACGTATATTTTACTATATATGTTTGTTCCATGCAATAGTTTAATACTTATTAGCATTTATATTGTAAGCAGCTTCTATTCACTTTTAATAACTGCTTTTTTTTAGGGGTAGGCTCAATTTATTGGGCAGTTTTTTCATACAAATTAGACAAAGGTATACTGTTTGATTCTCATAAAAGGAATATTCATTTTGTATTATATATTCATATAATCATTTACGATTTAGATTAATGTTTAGAAATAATTTTCTAATTTCTAATTATGTTTTTTTCTGTATAGCTTGCTACATATATTTTACTATATATGTTTGTTCCATGCAATATTTTATATTGTAAGCAGCTTCTATACATTTTTAATAACTGCTTTTTTTAAGGGGTGGGCTCAATTTATTGGGCAGTTTTTTTCAACCAAATTAGACTTTTTTTTAGGCCTTCTTCCATTGTCTTTTTTTTTGCTGTCATTTTTTTAGGTAGTATTTATATTTATCTGCTTCATAATATGTAGCTGCTCATATATATCTATATAAGCTCAATTTATTGGGCAGTTTTTTCAACCAAATTAACTTTTTTTTAGGCCTTCTTCCATTGTCTTTTTTTTGTTTTGTTTTGCTGTCATTTGTTTAGGTAGTATTTATATTTATCTGCTTCCTAATATGTAGCTGCTCATGTATATCTATATATGTTCTACTCATATTTATTGTGCATATTATTTCAGCAATAGGCTCAATTTATTGGGCAGTTTTTTTCAACCAAATTAGACTTTTTTTTTAGGACTTCTTCCATTGTCTTTTTTTTTGCTGTCATTTGTTTAGGTAGTATTTATATTTATCTGATTCATAATATGTAGCTGCTCATATATGTCTATATAGGCTCAATTTATTGGGCAGTTTTTTCAACCAAATTAACTTTTTTTTTTAGGCCTTCTTCCATTGTCTTTTTTTTTTGTTTTGTTTTGCTGTCATTTGTTTAGGTAGTATTTATATTTATCTGCTTCCTAATATGTAGCTGCTCATTTATTTATTGTGCATATTTTTTCAGCAAATTATACTTTTTTTTACGTCTTCTTCCATTTGATTTTTTTTAATCAGTTGTTTTACGTTTTCACTGAGTTTTATGCATTTTTCCCCTCCTTTCAGATTATTTCTATGCATTTTTTTATTTTGGCCTTAGTCATGAGTCGAGCTTATTTTAATACACTATTTTTAATTTTTTTCTTCATTCTCAGCCCTTGATATTTTACATTTTTCAGTTATCCTTATTTTTATTTTTACTAATGCTTTGTGTTTGTAGGTATGCCAAGCCATAGGAGAAGCAATCTTTCTCAGCGTTCCAATAGCTCTAGGGTTCAGCATGCTTACAGACTGCGCGAAACCAGAGGACAGAATATTCGAAGATTGCGTGCACAGTCTGCGCGTCAAGCCGCTGTGCGGTCGTTAGAGACACCTGATCCCATCCATTCTCGCTTACAGGCTCATTCAGAAATATATTCTTCTACACGGAGGAATACTAGAACAAATAATTTTTTCAGCAGCGTTTGGTCTTCTATGGAAAATGCAGGTTTTAATTATTCTGTTGCTGTTGAATACTTTAAGCACCCTTTAATTTCCCTTGGGATGATGGACACTACATGCAGGTTTTGTGGGGCCTTAAGATGGAAAGATGAGTCTTCTGGAATGTGCTGTTCAAACGGGAAAGTCCGTTTGCCATTAATTGACTTACCTCCCGAGCCACTTCGCAGCCTTTTATCTGGAGAGAATTCTGATTCAGTCCATTTTTTGCGTAATATTCGCAAATATAATTCCTGCTTTCAAATGACATCATTTGGAGCTGAAAACCAAACCCACTCTGTTACTTTTCCAACCACATTTTCTATCCAAGGCCAGGTCTACCACAGAATAGGTTCACTTATGCCATCTGAGAACCAGCCAAGTAGATTTCTTCAGATCTATTTTATGGGCAATGATGATGATGATATTCAGACTGATCGAAGATGCCAGCAAATACAGGGAGTACGTCGTAATATTGTACAGGGTTTGCAGCGCATGTTGCACCAACACAATCTACTGGTTCAACAGTTTAAAACTGCACTTGAAAATCTCCCCAGTGATGCATACAGAGTTGTTGTAAATGCTGATCGGACACCTCCTGGTCAACATCCTAGACCAGTGATTCTCAACCAATGTGCCGCGGTAATTTTGTGTGCCGCGAAATTCTAAAAATGTGCCGCCGAATTTTAGTCATATGATTATGTTCACGTTTGTATTGGTTTTTCTTTTTTTCTTTTTCATTTTTTTACTTTTTAAAATAACGAAATTAGCAAATTGAATGTTAGAGATGTATATTACTTATATTTTGCATAGAAATATTGATACATAATTTGAATTTTCTTGCATTCAAGTTAGCAAAAGTGTGCCGCGAAATTCTGAAATTGTGCCGCCAAATTTTCAAATCTTTAAAATAATGCCGCAACAAAAAAAAGGTTGATAATCACTGTCCTAGACGGTATAATGCTCCTACAGCTAATGAGGTTGCGGTTGTCTTAGCTGGTAATCAGTTTGGCTCACGTGACATTGTTTTACATCAGCGCGATAATTTGCTGCAACATGTTAGCGACACACATCGCTTTTATGATGCCCTTCAATATCCTTTAATTTTCTGGAAAGGCCAAGAAGGATATTCTTTTCATATTCCTCAGATCGACCCAAACACTAGCCAGCCTTTGTCAAGTAAAGTGTCTTCTATGGATTTTTATGGCTATTTTATTATGGTTCGCCGAAATAGTCCAAATGTCATTGTTCAATTTGGCCAGCTCTTTCATCAATTCCTGGTCGATATGTATGCGAAGGTAGAAAGTGAACGTTTGCGCTATATTACGCTGCACCAGAGAAACTTGCGTGCAGAGAGTTATATTCATTTGCGCGATGCCCTGTCAACTGATGCAAATATTAACCCTAATAGCTTGGGTCAAAGGATCATTTTACCATCAAGTTTTGTCAATAGTCCCAGGTATTTGGCAGAATATACGCAGGATGCTTTTTGTTATGTTCGGAAATTTGGGCGTCCAGATCTTTTTATTACTTTTACAAGTAACCCCTCTTGGGAAGAGCTATCTGCAGCGTTGCTACCAGGACAAATACAGCTGGATAGACATGATATCACAGCTCATTTTTCGGCAAAAATTAGTTAAATTTATTGGGGCTCTAACAAAAGGCCAATTGTATGGAGCAGCAGTTGCGTGGATGTATTCTGTTGAATGGCAGAAAAGGGGACTTCCTCATGCTCACATATTAGTTTGGCTAGCAAATAAGCTCCGTCCCACTCAGATAGACTCTGTTATATGTGCTGAGTTTCCAGATCCTATTCAAGACCCGCTATTGTATAACATTGTGGTTAAGAATATGATACATGGGCCTTGCGGTGAGTACAACCCTGTGTTCCCCTGTATGAAGAATAGTAGCTGTTCTAAAAAATATCCAAAACAGTTTTTGCTGGAAACCCAGACTAATGAGAATGGTTATCCTTTATATAGGAGACGCGCACCTGAAGCAGGTGGCTTTACTGCAAAGGTTAAAATACGTGGACGCGAAGAGGTCACAATTGACAATCGTTGGGTGGTGCCTTATTCTCCATTGCTATCGAAGATGTTTTGTGCACATATCAATGTTGAGAACTGTAGTTCTGTTAAGGCAATAAAATATATTTGCAAATATGTCAATAAGGGCAGTGATCAAGCTATTATTAATTTACGCAGAGAAGGTAGAGGTCCTGACCCTCAAAATGAGGTGCGAATGTATCAGTGTGCCAGATACATAAGCAGCAATGAAGCTGTTTGGCGTCTTCTCAGCTTCCCTTTACACCAACGCCATCCAGCTGTTATCCATTTAGCTGTGCATCTTGAGAATGGAGAACGGATATATTTCAATCAAAACACTCTTGGCCATCGAATGCGTAATCCACCAAGGACAACCCTGACTGCATTTTTTTCATTATGCCAATCTGATTCCTTTGCTAGGACCCTGCTCTATCCAGATGTTCCCCAATACTACACTTGGAATTCTTCTGCCCACGAATGGAGAAGGCGCGTTCAAGGCAAGCTGGTCGAAGGACAGCCTGGAGTGAAGAGATCAGACACTATTGGACGGGTTTACGCTGTGCATGTCAGTAACTTTGAATGCTTTTGTTTACGTATGTTACTACATAACATCAAGGGACCAACTTCCTTCGCATATTTGAAGATTGTTAATGGCAGTCAATACGAAACATTTAGAGAAACATGCGCAGCTCTTGGATTATTGGAGAATGATAACCATTGGGTTGTCACAATGGATGAGGCCGTTCTTTGTCAGGCTCCTACAAGAGTAAGCAATTGTTTGCCATATTAATTTCTACGTGCACAATTTCGAACCCTCAGCAGTTATGGATTACCTATAGAGATGAGATGGCAAGTGATATTCTTCATCGTTATCAGCTTCTCGATTCCTCCATCAGGTATAATGATCTGATATATAATGAAACATTGTGTAACATTGAGGATCGTGTCGTATCTATATGTGGGAAGAAACTGCAGGAATTAGGCTTAGGAGCACCCAGGAGAAATGTGGTTACCAATTCTGATATTTTGAGAGAACTTGCGTATGATACGGCAGAACTTGAAGACAATGTTGCATCCATGCTGCCCAAACTCTTGCCAGAACAAAGAAGAGTTTTTGATGCTGTCTTAGCAAAAATTAATTTGTCACAACCCATAATTATATTTTTAGATGCGCCGGGGGGAACAGGTAAAACATTTCTTTTGAATCTTCTATTAGCAATGATTAGGAAGGAACAAAATATTGCCATTGCTGTTGCTTCCTCAGGGATAGCTGCAACATTGCTTGCGGGCGGAAGAACTGCACATTCAGTGCTGAAATTACCTCTGACTTTTGCAGAGGGCCAGACTGCTGTTTGCAATATACGAAAAAATAGTGATAAAGCTTCACTCTTACGTAGCTGTAAGTTGCTGGTTTGGGATGAGTGCACCATGGCCCATAAAATTGCCTTGGAAGCCCTTGATCGGACATTACAGGATATCCGTGATGATCCACAACCCATGGGTGGTTTAGTAGTGCTTTTGACCGGTGATTTCCGACAGACTCTTCCAGTAGTCACTAGAGGTACACCTGCTGATGAGCTGAATGCCTGTTTAAAGTCTTCTTATCTTTGGAGCCATATTGTGAAAATGCACCTCACAGTCAACATGAGAGTTCAACTCCATAATGATACCACTGCTGCACAATTTGCATTCGAACTCTTAAAGATAGGAGAAGGTCAACTAGAAACTGATTCCGAGGGTAATATCCAGTTTTCAAATACTTTTTGCCAAGTGGTGGAATCTTCAGAAAGTCTGTATGAAAAGGTTTTCCCTAATATAGGTGTAAACTATTTATCTGAAGAATGGTTATGTGCCCGCACTATTTTAGCCCCCAAAAATAGCACTGTGCTAGAAATAAATAATACAATATTAAATTCAATCCCGGGTGAAAGCAAAATCTATAGATCAATTGATACAATGGTTGATCCTGATGAATCTGTGTCGTATTTCCCTGAATTTTTGAATTCACTAGAATTGTCTGGTACACCTTCACACAAAATTGTACTAAAAGTTGGTGTGCCAGTAATTTTTATACGAAACCTTGATCCACCCCGTCTCTGCAATGGCACTAGATTATGCATCACTCAAATGGGCACTAATGTTCTCCAGGCTCGGATTTTAACTGGCTCTTTTCGAGGGGAAGAGGTCCTTATTCCTAGAATACCTATTATTCCAAATGATCTGCCTTTTAAGTTTAGACGCTTGCAATTCCCAGTTATGGTTGCCTTTGCTATGACAATTAATAAATCTCAGGGTCAAACATTGCAAGTAGTTGGTGTGCATCTTGAGTCTCCCTGTTTCTCGCATGGGCAACTCTATGTAGCATGCTCCCGTGTTTCCAGCCCTAAAAATTTATTTGTCTTTAGTTCTACTTTTAGCAAGACACGCAATATTGTTTATCAGGGGGCTTTGATCTAGATTTTGACAATTTTTAAAGAGATTTCTTCGAATAATGATTTTGGGAAGCTTGACTTTTGTAAATACATAATTTGTTATCATTATTGTGTGCTCTACTGTTGTTTCATCAATAAAGCTTTTTTTACTTTATTTTATTTTAATTTTTTCACATTTAATTCATTTACATAACTCTATTCTTGAAAATTGTTTTTTTTTTTTTTATGGTATCAACATTTCTGGTTCAATTAAAGTTTTTGTTAGCCTGCAACACACCTTATCATAGCTCATTGCATTTATCAGGATAACTTTGCTGTTTTGATTTTTACACCATTAGTATTTTCATGCCTCTATAATATTATATTTGTTTGCAGAATTTTATAGACAATTTGGTTTGGGTTATGTACATTAAGAATTTGTAAAAATATAAAGGTCAAAGTTTTACAACAAAAAAAAATTTTGGAACACCATTTCTCTCCCATTTAATTTAATGATGCTTCATTTATGATTTTTAGAATTGCATTATTTTTATGCATATTATTTTTAAAAATTTGTGTTAGCAAGACATGGAATATTGTTAAGTTAATGTAATATTAACAGAAACTTTATCAACCCGTTAAGCGTTAGCTCCAGTCTTTTACCGCTGGGGGCAGCACTGTTAGAGCTAATAAATGCTTTCGATTGGTGCTTACTTTTACATGCTGTTTGTTTTTAGACTAAATTGATACACATCAAGTTAGCATTTTTTCATGCTTCAAAAGTTAAGATTATATTTTTAACGTTTCATAATACTTTTTCAAATTAAAGCCGGAAATAATATTGCTTTTTCCCATCCTGCAGGTCTACATTACACTGCAACATGCTATCATAACTCTGGATTTTGGCATTGATATTTATATAATGTGAAAGTACTGTTTGCTACCTTAAGCTCTGGAGAGATTATAATGTGTCTACAGATCCATCATGTGGAAATCACACCATAGTGAAAATGCATTTAGCTGGTAGCAATGTATCACATTTGTAGACATGTGGTGCGCTTACAGTAAAAGCAGTCGCTACCTACTCACCATGGTTATCATGGCCTGTACCACGCGTACTAGGGATGATATTAAAAAAAAAAAGGAAGCAAGACCGAATACAAATAATTACATTATGTGTGGTTTCAGTTACATTTTGGCTATCTTCAGACAAAGGTGCTGAATACATTCAGTAATTTTGTCTTTATATGGCAACAATGCTGTTACTGAAACATCACACATATATATATATTTTTTTATTTGGTCTTGCTTTTTTGGTATTTTTACAATTGCCCTTGACTATTAGAAAATTATGCAAATTTCCTTTTTATTTTATATACCATTTTAAAAATTATATTCTTTTGTTAAAATATCCAATTTCCCACACTTTTCTAAAACTGCAACAATAACTAATACAAAATTCTTCCAAGTCCAGGTATTTCAATATTGCAGAAATATATTACATTTATAAAAGTTGCTTAACTATTTAGATATGTAAATGCCGGATTAGGTGCCCTTTAAAATGTTTGCTCTGGCTGTTTCTTCTTGGACAGCCGAGAGTGAAGTGGACAAAGTGAAATTTTCAGGTTGTGCCGACCATTTTCCTTTATTCACACTAATCATTAGATTTTTTTTTATTTTTAAGAATAAAAGCCCAGTTTGGTTACTTGCACTCACTGGAGGGGTTGGACTTTTTCAAGAATCAGGAGCCATTGGGGCAATTTTTTTTTTCAGAACAAAGTGTCTGAATCTGCATTCGATGACCCCGGGTCATGGTTTTTAAAAATTAACAGTTTAGACCACTCCTCCAAACAGCACTCTATTCATTAGATGTGTTTGTGAAATGGATCCTATATTTCAGATTTTTTACACGCATTTTCGATATTGCTCTTTGCAATTTATCTCCATTTTGCTGAAAGAAAATTCATTACATTGAGTTTACAAACAGTTGGGGCCTCTATTCATTCATGAGTAAACCTCGCTCGAACACTACCCAGGCGAAGCCGGGTCCAGTCGGGTAAAACCCGGGCGTTGCCCGGGCCACTCGGCTAGTAACATATATATTATAAAAGGTTATATATTTAAAAATATATCGTTCTTTATTTAGAAAAACTCTGTGAGATCGACCTCAAGATATTGTGGCTTTATACTATCTAAATACATTGCTGTTGTATACTCTTGGTTGGAACAAAACATTCTGTAAATATGTAAATGCGTAATTAATTCTTTTATTTATTATTCATGCTTAAGTCAAGTATTTTTCTTCCAGAATATACTTTCATCATCTCAACAAGACAAATACTTCTTCAAATAAAAGACACTTCGATCAGTAAATATTTTTATTGTATCAATTAAGACAATAACAACAACAAGCTTTATTAAGACATTTTAGTCTTATACGGATTCTCCAAGCACGGAAATCTAGGGTACATGCAAGAATAACAGTAATAACAACAACAAAAGTCCCTGTTATGACCCTTTGGTCTTATAAAACTTCTCCACGTAGAAGAGGGTATATACAGGAACAATAGTTACAACTAGCGGACGTACCCGGCTTCGCTCGAGGTTTTACCCGAGTAAAGGTTTGTCTAACGAACATTTGCCCGTGTTTTACCCGAGTAAAGGTTTGTCTAACGAATCTCTCGATAAAGTGAACATTTTTTTCCCGGTCCCTTGAAAAATACTCGATAAGTTGAATAAATTCAATATTAATCGGTACCCGAGTAAAGGTCTGTCTAACGAACATTTGTTAAAACAATTCTCTATAGACTTATAAAAAGAAATAGATATATTTTGATAATTTGAAACTGATAAAGTGATCATTTTTTCCCGGTCCCTGTGTGCCGTGTCATTCTGAATTTTGTCTTTCCCAATTTTCTACATTACAAAATCATCGTTTTATCTAGTGAACATTTTTTCCCGGTCCCTTGAAAAATACTCGATAAGGTTGAATAAATTCATGGTCGTTTATGGAAGATGGACGAAGTTCCCGGAGGTCATCTTGGGCAAGCTCCCGCGAGGCTTTTTTTCTTGTCTACTTGGCATAGCTGTGTCACCAACTCTGCCCTGATTGGTCGGTGGGTACTTTGACTGTCTGCCCCACTCCAAACTTTTGGCAAAGCACTTTCTAATTAAAGATTATTGTCTTAAATAATCTTTAAGAACAAAAAGTATAATAATTGAACGATAGGAAATTATAGTAAATAATTATACTAAACTAAATGATGTAAAAATAATTATACATGAAATTTGAAATAAGTTTTAGAAAAGTTATCGTTAAGTCCACGGGAAAAGATGTAGCCAAAACAAATAGGTTTTTAACAGTGACACGTGAGCACCCGCCTCGAGACGCGCTCCTCTCTCCTAACATTACTCCCCCTCTTGAAAAAGCCTATCTCCGTCTCAATGGTGGCGCTGCTTGCGAGTTAAAGCTACAAATCTGCAAATAACTCTAAGGATATTAAAGATATTCAAGATATTATTTTTCGTAAACCTTTCCGGAGATACACCTAATAATATCCCAATATTTCACGGCGATTGGATGTATGGTTTTCGAATCCATAGAGGACACACAGACACACACACACACTCGAGCGTGCGGCCACGCTTTTGCGGGCTCCGCCATTTTCGCCTCTGGAGTGTGTGTAAAAGGCGCTTACCATCACGAGTTTGGTACCAGAAGAACCCTCTCGATCCGCTGAACAAGTGCCTGAAAGGCCCAGCACTGGATCTCAACCAGGCGAGGAGTTATCGCCGAAAAAAGGAATCATAGAGAATTCTTCTCTAGAATTTTCTATGGAATATCGAACACATGCAAGCCCGCCGGCGCGCGAGGCGCATGGAACGCTGGCTGCCGCGCGGGGTGACGTCACGGCGCCGCCGACTGCTGCTTCTTCCAGCGAGAATTTAGCCGACCCGGCCTCGCTCAACTGGGCCGACAGCGAGATGGCGGAGGTCGACGCCAACGACGACTACACCGTTGTGAAGAGCAAGAAAAGGCGCCTCTCTTCAACACCTGAGCAGGCCGCAAAGCAGGCAAGCAGGCCTGCTGAGAAACGCGGCCCCCAGCAGCAGAAGCGGACAACAGGGCCGAGGTCAATGCCGCCCCAGGAAATCAAGGCGACGCGCGCCAACATCGCCGACGCCAGGGCGAGGCAGGCCAATACCAACCATGAGAACTACGTCTTCGTGGAGCTGTGCCCAGACATCCCGGACTACTCCTACCTCCGGGCAATCGGCGACCTGGTCGGAGGGCCCAAAAACATCGCCCACTTTGGCAGGATGAACGGCCACTACATCGTGGGCCTCGCGAGCAAGAACCTTGCGAGCCGTTTGGTGGAGGAGGGCCTGAACATCGAGGGAACACTCCTCAAGGTCTTCCCCTTCCGCAAGAGGGCCGAAAGGATCATCGTGGCCAATCTCCCCGGCTTTGTAGAGGACGCCACCATCGTGCAGGCTCTGCGTGAATACGGAGACATCACCTCCATCGCCCCCATCATGATCAAAATGGGGGAGTTCGCCTTCAGCGACGGCCGCCGGGAGGCATTCATCCTGCTCCGCGAGGGCGTAAGGCTGGAGACGCTGCCCACCCGTCTGACCATCCACTCCAAGGGAGACACCCTGTTGGCCTTCCTCTCCTTTGGAATCAAGTGTTCCAAATGCGGTAAACAGGGCCACCGCAGAGCCAACTGTCCAGCGCTCGCCAGGCAAGGGAACGGCAGCCCCAGGCAAGCAGCGTCTCCCACCGACGCAAGGCCCCCCCTCCCTCCTCCTCAGCGACCAAGGAAGCCGGCACCTGCGCCCGCAACACCGGCGTCCCCTGTCCAACCGGCGAAGACTTCGGCCGAGGCTCAGGCGATCCCCTCGGCACACCAGCCTGCCGAACAAATTGATCTCACCCACCCCGCCCCTGCTGCCCACCCTGCTTCCCTGGCTGCCCTGCGGCCCCCCGAGCCTCGCATCCCTCCGCTCGACCAGGAGATGTCGGTGGAGAAGCTGTCCTCACCTCCCGCCACGCCTGCCCGGGGAAAGGCCGCACTCGAACAGCTGCTGGAGCACCTCGGGAAGTCCCCCAACCCCTCCATCGACTGGGACAAGCTGCCCGACCTGAACTGCGAGGAGGCTCAGAAGCTCCTCACCTCTGAGATCACCATGAAGAGGCGAGCGCCCACGCTAACAGAGGAACAGTTCACCGCCCTCGAAAAATTGCACGAAACCATCAAGGCCTTGTGCCCAGACTCCAACTCCACCATCCGCAAAACCCTCCAGAAGACCAGGAAGGTGCTGCGTGAAGGACGGCCCCAATGAGTTACCGCGTCGCCACCATCAACGCGCGAGGGCTCGCCACTCGGAGGAGGAGCCTTGCCCTTTGTCATCTCCTCAGGCAACATCACGTGGACATCGCGTTTGTCCAGGAGACAAACGCATTTCATCCGGGCAGCGGCCAAGACCTCTGCCTCGGCTACAGTGCTGTTGTGTTGGCCCATCCCGTAGCCATCTCGGGATCCGGACTCGCCTGCGTCTTCGGAACAGGCGTAGCCGTGCTACAACAGCGTATCCTGTGGCCGGGCCACATCGCCTTGGCAACAATAGATGTCCACGGCGAGGAAATGACGGCCATCGCCGTTCATCTGGCGCATGAACCCCGGGAGAGAAACCGACAACTGGAGCTCCTGGCGGCGACAGCGGCACAGGAAGAGGAGGGGGCCTGTTGGATCATCGGCGACTTTAACATCAGGGATCGGGGCCCCTCATCATCATCATCATCGGATGCCCTCGCCGCTCTTCTGGACCTGGCCGCGCTGGTCGACGTGGCCACCCAGTTCGACGCCGCCCACCTGCCCACCAGAGTCTCCATGCACGGCGACCAAGTCGAATCCAACCGCCTGGACCGGATCCTCGTCCCTGCTGGAGTCCTGGATCGCGTGTCCATCTACGCGACCAGCCACTACCACCTCTCGGACCACCGCCTCGTGCTGCTCCAGGTGGGGGCCCGCCCACCACCGCCGTCTCCTCCCCCACCCAGCCTCGCTTGGCCGCGATGCTCCGCTCGGGCCTTGCTCTCGAACATCTGGCTGGTTACATCCGGGAGTTGGAGGAAGACACAGCGCACGATGACGACGACGGGACCTTCTGGGATAGGTGGACCTCCATCAAGGCGGGGCTGCTGGCGGAGGCCAGATCCCTGCACGACCCACGCCACGCTGCCAACGACAGCTACGTCTACAGGGCGAGACGTTACATCGCGGCGCAGCTCGAGGCCTCCTCCATCCGGGCCGACTACCCATCGCTGCCGGACCTAGCACGCGCCATCCGCCTCCGACGCCCGGTCAGCGTCATCAGGGACGAGCAGGATAACATCATCGAGGGCCCCGAGCTTCGGCGGAGGGCATTCGCGACCTTCCAGCCCCGCTTCGCCCGTCCCACCAGCGATCCAGCTGCGGGAGCTGCCTTCATCGCTAGCAGCGCGCCCACCACCACCCGCGAGCTGAGAGAGGAGGACCCGCTTCACCGGCCGGACATCAGCCCCAGCGAGATCGCCAACGCTATCGAGCACCTCCCTCGCGGAAAGGCCCCCGGCTGGGATGGCTTGCCGTGCGAGCTCCTCGTCGCCTTCAGCGAGGACTTCTTCGCGGAAGCTCTGGCCCGGGTGTTCGCAGCATCACGGCTCCGAGGTGCCCTGCCTCCGTCGACGCGGCGCAGCTCCATCTGCCTCGTGCCCAAGGCCCGCGGAGGTCGCGGCCTTGATGGCTACAGGCCCGTCGCGCTGCCCTCGGCCGACTACAGGGTCCTGGCCGCCATCCTTCACCGGCGCCTCAAGCCCCACCTGCGGACCCTTGTGCCGGAATGCCAGACCTACGCCGTCCCCGGGAGGTCCCCGTCATGGAACATCGCCATGGTGACGGACGCCATCGAGGAGGCCACCGCCCTGGGCTCGCCGCTGGCCGTCATGGGCGTCGACCTAGAGTCCGCCTTTGACTCATTGGACCGCGGCTTCCTGGAGTCCCTGCTAACATCCCTCCGCCTCCCGCCGGCCTTCATGGCCTGGATTAACATCCTCTACGCCGGGGCGGACGCCACCATCCGGGTCGGAGGCTTTCATACAACAGCCTTCCCCCTTCTCAACGGCCTCAGGCAGGGTTGCGCCGTAAGCGCCGCACTCTTCAGCATCGCCACGGGGCCGCTGCTACGTCGCCTGGAGTTGACCCTCGGCGTGGGCAATGTCATCGCCTACGCCGACGACATCGTCCTCCTATTCCATCGCGACGGAGACTTCGAGCGGGTGGCGACCGTTTTCGAAGATTACAGGCAGGCCTCCGGAATCGGCGTGAACCTCGGGAAGAGCGCTGGCCTCTGGTGCGGCGCCTGGCGCAACCGCGGCGACTCCCCTCTCGGCGCCTCCTGGTCGACCACCTCCATCAGGGTCCTCGGGCTCGACATCGCCCCCAGGAGCACCGTCATCCACCGGGAGCAGCATCTCCTGGCCCTCCTGGAGAATGCATGCCGCAAATGGACGCCCTTCACCCGCGGCCTCTCCCTCGTCGGGCGAGCAAGAGCGGCGAACACGCTGGTGGGGTCTGTCATCCAGCACCACCTGCATGGATACCTTCCATCACCCCCGACCATCGCCAAGCTGCAGGCCCGACTGGCGAGATTCGTCTGGGGACAGGACCACACGGCGTGGCTTCCCGCCGATGTCATGGCGAGGCCAGTTGCCATCGGAGGCCTCGGCCTCCTCGACCTTGCGACCCAGCTCCAGCTCGCCTGCCTCAAGGGGGTGCAGGTCGCGCTCCGCGGGGGCAGAAATGCCTTCAGCTGGCTGGTCGGCGGCAACAGCGGGGAAGCCTGGATCCACCCTCCACCGGACGGTACCCGTCTCCAGCCCCGCCGTCTCCGGTTGCTGAAGCTATGGGAGGAGGCCTCCAACATCCTGGGCCTCAACCACCGGGCGGTCCCCACGGCTCAGCTGCTGGACCTCCCCATCATCGGCGGCTGCCGGTTCCTCCGCCCTCCCGACCTCCTGGCCCCTGCCCGCTGGCGCGGAGCCCGAGTCCGGGATCTCATCGTGGAGGAAAATCTCATCGCCCGCCCAACGCGCTCGGCCCTGGCTGACGCCGCGACCCTGGGCGCCTTCTGCCGGAGGCTGACCTCCGAGAACGCCGTGGGCTTCGGGGCGGAGTCTACGCCCTCATCTAGCTCCTTAGCTGCGGCCGTGGTGCTGCGGGGGACGGCTACGCCGTTCCTCAACGGCCTCACGACCCGCTCAGCCCGACGGGCCCTGGATCGCCCGCGCCTCGCCGCCACGCCCATCTCCAGATTCCTGGCGAAAACGGCCCATCCTGCCTCGGTCGGCCCCTCCTGTCCTGCCTGCGGGTCCATCGACCGCTCCCTCAGCCACCGTTACTGGTGCTGTCCCTCCATCAGGCCTCTAATTAGAGAGGCCTTCAATATCATAGGGCGGCCCCCTGACCTGCAGGCTTGGATCTTCGGCGGGTCCGGCCTTGAGGACGACGCCCTTTCCATCCTGGCCTCGGCAAAGTTGCGAATCTATCGCTGCTTTGTCCAGGTTGGGCTCGGAGAAGCGGTGGAGGACCCGCTCATCGCCTGGTCCAGGACCCTCCAGCGCCGCGGACTCCTACCTTTGTCCCTCTTGTAAATTTGTTTCATTTATGTATATATTTAATAATTTTCTTCTCTTCCTCTCTCTCTCATGTGAGATGTAATATTGTCTAAGATGACAATAAATATTGTTTAATTGTCAAAAATTGTCACACACACACAGACACACACACAGACATTCAATTTTATATATATAGATAATCAGCAATGTTATTTACAATGTGTCAAGGGGGAGAGAATCAAGAAAGGGCTTGCTGAGGAACTAGAGTATTATAATGGGTAGATGTTATTATATCTCTTGAGGAAAGATTACGCAACAATAAAGTTGGGATATTTAGCAGGTTAGGAAAGTCTCCAAGGTGGTTGGTGCGAATAAATTGAGACAATAAAAAGATTTACTGGCCAAAGTATCTTTAATTTGAAGAACTGTAGATACCGGCCAGGCAACCTCTATCTTTACGATAATTAAGACCAATTTTGGTCCCGAGGTATTCAAGATGGCAAGGCAACTAGAGAAGACTATGATCAAGTATATGCGAGGACAAAATATTCTTTATATTTTAATCACAGTATCAAAGATCAGAGACAATACAAAGATTTACTGGCCGAAGTGTCTTTTATTTGAAGAAATATGAATGCCGGCCAGGCAGCCTCTATCTTTAAGACAAATACTGATATAAAATATCAATATATTTTCCACGACTGAATACCATTAGCAAAATTCTCATATACTCAAACCCAGAAGCTAATAATTCCTCCATATCATGAAAATCTATTATAACATATGTACAGTAGAACTTGAATAATTCCAATGTCTTTAATTCGAAAACGTCTTCTATTCGAATATTTATCTCGGTCCCTAGAATTTTCTATAAATATAATTTCCGTTTTTATTTCGAATTTTTGGATATTTCGATTTTTGATCCCTTGGGTTTCAACTTATCCAGGTTCTACTGTATCCACGCTGAAGAGCGCCAACAGCGCGAAACTCATTCGTTGATAGCTTTTCTTGATTTATTAAGAAATTGGGTTGGCCAAATGTCGGGGAACAGGCTAAATCAATGTTTAGTTGATTTCTGTTTCACTAGATGGCGCTCTGCCATCTGAAAAGCACATGTGCTCATGGTCAGGATATGCCTTTTTTATTTTATATATATATATATATATATACACATGTATTTTTTATAAAGATATTATTTTATTTTATATATAAAATTATAATTTCTAGAATACTCTTAAGTTGACGTATTGTTGTTGTTTCCTGTTGGCCGGCTCAAACCTTTTGTAATAATGTTAATAATCTTTTGTTTTCCTTATTCTACTCGTCTTAAGCCAGGTAGTACTTTATCTAATTCTGCTTTTCACACATACACACACAAAGCCTTTATTAAGACATTAGTCTCATACAGATTCTCCGTACAAGGTGCAATATCAGGAAAAGAGCAGCACAGGAAACCAGTAGTTCCGCAACTATATATAATTATTAGTAATAAGGAAAAGCAAGATTTAATATGAAAGGTCGACGCCATCGCCCCAAATCTTCAATTCCATAAGCGCGGAGCAGAAATAGGGACTAAGTTATTTAGTTCGCCATAAATATAGCATCCAGACACAAAAAAGGAGGTGTACTCTAGCACAGCCATCCATATTACCAGCTCCGCAATCTCATCGTCGACCAACACGATGGCCCCTCGATGTTTCTTCATCATTCTGAGGTGTAAGAACAATAGCTTCCAAGTTCTCTTTTCTCCCTCTTTACACCTACTGCCTTGTAAAAATTATATAGGGCCTGAGCAACTAGTCTGCTTGTTTGGGCACTGGTTAACATCATTTGGATTGACCTAAGTTGGCTGGTGTCTACCATTGAAAAGAATGTCCTTCTCTCCTCACTAATATCTTGGCATTCATAGATATAATGAGATAGTTCAGTTTCCATATTTTCTTTGCAGAGATCAAAATCTTTTCACCCTCTTTGAAAATGTTTGTATGATTTTCCTTGAAAAACGAATATAGTATTCTCTGTTGTGCGATATAGCGTTTTACTGGGAATGGAAAGTTGCTAAGTAAATAGTTTTCAATTCGGAATGAACTGTGTAAATACTTATAGTGAGGGTAGAATTTAGAATTATCTATTTTTGCCTGGTCACTTTGTATAGATTGTTCTATTGCAATTTTAGTTATTAAAGGTATTTCTTTCCGGATAATCCTTGCATCGTTGCAGTTAATTAACCAAGAAAATCCTGTTGAGTTGAGTATGTTGGCCAAACTTTCCGCAAGTCCAATATATATATTTCTATTTCTTGATATCTCATATAGTTGAGCTAAGCATATATGGGGGAGTCGGCTGCTGTTCATTTTTAGAATTCTAAGCCAGAACCCGAGTGTAAGTTTCAGCACCGTAACTCCCAGTGACGTTCTTCCGCACTCCATACGTAGAATAAAACCAGGAGTATATCTGGGTAAATTTAGAAGTATCCGTAAGAAATTGTTTTGTACCCTGTCAACCAAGTTTTTTTGGTTGTTTGCCCAAATTGGAGCTGCGTAGAGCAAGGTTGACAGAGCCATTGAGTCTAGAAGCTTGAGTGAGGATCTGATAGAATTGATTCTTGTTTTAGTCGATATTGCCCAGACCGCATTAATAGCATTTAGCGCCTTGTTTTTAAAATGCTTTGCCGCCTGTTGAGTTGAGTTTGACGCTGTCAGCTGGTAACTCAGATATGTGTATTTAGATGTTATAGTGAGAGGCAATTGTCCCCAGAACCAAACATCCGATCGGGCCTTTCGACCTCCATTTCTAAACACCATAACCTTTGATTTGCTCTGGTTCAGCGTTAAAAAAATATCTTCGAAGTATTTTCTGAGTACATTGATCTTTTTTGTAAATTTATCTTGGATTCACCGAGAAGTACGATGTCGTCTGCGAACAGAAGGAGATGTATATTTCCATAATTCGGTAAAAAAAATACTTGGCAAATCAGCGTCATCGTACAGAGAAACCAAGTCGTTTAGAAAAAGGATAAATAGATAAGGTGACAGGGGTTCACCTTGTAGAACACTAGCTTGAATTTTTATAAATTCTGTAAGTGATCTGTTCCATCTTATTGTTGCTGACATTTGATTATAATAGCTTTGTATAAGGCTGATAAATCGGGTATTTAAACCGTAAACTGTCAACTTTTTCCAAAGCAGGGAGTGTGGTACTGTATCAAAGGCCTTTTTGACATCTACGAAGAAGGCATATAACTTCCTCCTTTTGCGGCTCAGCGTCATCTGTATCAGTGAGGTAAGGGTAAAAATATGGTCTTGACAGAAATATCCACTTCTGAAGCCCGCTTGGTTTTCCGCTAAGATTCCCCTTTTTTCAATCCAATTATCCAATCTTGTCTTTAATATGGATGTAAAGAGCTTTGATAAATTGGATAACAATTATATTCCTCTATAGTTTGATGGTATATCTGGGTCGCCATTTTTGAAAATAGGATTAATAATTGTTCTCTCTAGTCCACACTGATGGAACCGAGGATGTCGTCAATATTTTGTTGTATATATTTGTTAATAGAATCAAATATTCGTCAGGTAAGACTTTGATTGCTTCATTTGGTATGTTATCCAGTCCCGTTGCTTTATCCTTCCCCAGATTGGATATTTCCGTGGTGACCTCCATAAGCGAAATTTTAGCATCCAGATCCGGGTCCATATATGTTAGCGCCGGTGATATAAACGCGTCCATTATAGGTGGGGAAGACAGCAGTCTTCGATAAAAATCCTCCCAATCACACATCGGGATATTGCCTTTAATTGTGGTTCTTTGCTTTAAAGATTTTATTATCTTCCAAAATTGAGAAGCGTTTCTAGCATTACAGAGGGCATTCTGTATATCATCAAAGTATAAATTCTGTTTTTATAATTTTTCTTAAGCTCAATTGAAGCTAATTCTGATCTAAACTATTTTTATTATTTCTACCACGACTGTAATATCAAAAAACATATTCATGTATCAAGCAAATGATCGATATAAATAATATTCAAAAACAGCATAAAATATTTTATATAATATATATATATATATATTGTTGCACCAAGTTGAAGCTTTTCAGGGTCGTCGACCTTGGTTTCTTCCTTCTTGGTGTTATACACGTTTCCCGAGCGGGTTTCCATATTAAAAGTAAATAAATAAAATTAAATAAAAATAAATTACTTTTTAAAGTTATTGTGTTTATTTATTATTGTCTTCCTCGTAGGTTGCGATCCGCAGTCTTCGTCTAGGTCCTCTCCCGCTCCAATAAGCAATAAAGATATATGTACAATAAATATTAAAAAAAGGAGTTAAACTATAAAAAGGAATGATGCTAATCTAAATATTCTGTTCTAAATAAATATTGAATATCATAGAATATTTTGAACAAATGTAAGGCGCATTAAAATTGATGTAACACTTCCCCCTCTCCAGAGGTTGTCACGTCCTCGTGAATGACCTCATCCATTCTCTCATAATAAGGCTTGATTCTTTAAACATGAACTATCAGAGGGTCTTGGCCCGGATTATCTTTCGGTTCTATTAGGTAATTGACGCTAGACATCTTTTTTAATATTCTATATGGACCAAAATATTTTCTCAGAAGTTTCTCACCCTTTCCTATTTTCCTAATTGGTGTCCAAACTGCTACTAATTCTCCTGGTTCGTAGCTTCTTTCCATGTGTTTCTTGTCATAGTTCTTTTTAATTCTTTCTTGAGTCTTTATTGTGTTGTTAATAACTAATTTTCTTGTTCTGTCTATTTTGTCTAAGTGATGTTTTATGTATTCATCATAATCATCCTTGTCAATGTCCACCGAGATATTCCTGTCGTCCAAAAGAGACGTGGGTTCTCTTCCAAACATCAGGAAAAAGGGAGAATATCCTGTGGTTTCCTGAATTGTAGTATTGTAAGCGTGAGTGATGAACGGGAGTTTTTCGTCCCAATTCTTCTGATCAGTGTTCACATACATACTGAGCATATTGATCAATGTTCTATTTAACCGTTCTGTCAATCCATTAGTCTGGGGATGATAGCTCGTTGTGAAGCAATGTTTAATCTTGCACATTTTCATCACCTCTTCCATTAAATTACTGGTAAATTGAGAGCCCCTGTCACTAATAAGATATTGTGGGGCTCCGTGCCGGAGAAAAATATCCTCTACTATAAATTTTGAAACTTCTTTCACTGTTGCTTCCGAGACTGCTTTTGTTTCTGCATATCTAGTGTAGTAGTCCGTCAGCACGATTATCCATTTTTTCCTGTTTTTCGTAGATGGCAATGGACCAACAAAGTCAATTCCAATTCTTTCGAAAGGAAAGTTGGCTGGGGGAATGGGCTGTAGTAGTCCAGAAGGTAATTGGTTTGAGCCTTTTCTACTTTGGCAAAGGTGACACGTCTTAACGAATTCTGAGACATCCTTTAGCATGGATGCCCAAAAGTATTTACCCTTTATTCGGTACATGGTTCTGGCGACACCCAGATGGCCATTCGACATATGATTGTGATATTCTTTCATAATTTCTCTTTTTTTCTTCTCTGGAACCACAAGCAACCACGCCCTACCTTCAGGGTTCGGGTTTTTCTTAAAGAGGCATCCATCTTCTACTTTAAAGTTTTGCGCAATTGATCGCCTGCTTCCATTAATGTTTTTCTTAACACTTTCGATAAACCTATCCTCTTCGTCTGTTATTTGATTTAAAAATAGCCTTTCAAAATCCTCATCCCAATCAGTTTCTGGTAAGGGTCCCCTAGATAAGCCATCGGCGTCCAGATGCTTCTTTCCTGATTTATGTATTATATCGAAGTCATATTCTTGAATTTTTAATGCCCATCTTGCCAATCGACCTGTTGGATCCTTCAAATTTTTGAGCCAGCATAAGGTGTGATGGTCTGTTACTATTTTAAAGTGTCTTCCATAAAGGTAGGGTCGTAATTTTGACATTGACCAGACAACGGCCAGACATTCTTTTTCAGTTGTTGAATAATTTTTCTCCGATTTACTTAGGGTACGACTCAAATATGAGATCACCTTCTCTTCACCACCGATGTCTTGGACAAGTGTTGCACCTATGCCGATGTTGGACGCATCAGTATGAACATAAGTAGGCGCATTTTGATTGAAGTGACCTAAAATTGATGGACTTAATAGTGCTGTTTTAGGGTTTGAAACGCTTCCTCTTGTCTTTCTGTCCAGGTAAATGATACACTTTTTTTTATAAGGTTGGTCAGAGGGTCGGCAATTTTTGAGAAATCTTTGATAAATTTTCTATAAAAAAATATGAACACATTCCCAAAAAGGTTTGTACTTCTTTGACCTTTGTGGGCCGAGGAAAATTTCTGACAGCTTTGATGTTATGTTCCGCGGGTTTTATACCATGTTTGCTCGTTATATAGCCGAGAATCTCCAATTCTTCAAAAGCAAATCGGCATTTTTTGTCGTTTAACCTTAAATTAGATTCCCGAAAACATCTAAAAACAGCTTCAAGTCTTTTGAGGTGCGTTGGAAAATCCGGGCTATATATGATAACATCATCCAGATAACACAAACAAATTTGCCATCTCAGATTTCCAAGCATATTCTCCATATTTCTCTCAAAGGTAGCAGGCGCGTTAGAAAGTCCAAAAGGCATCACGTTGAATTCATATAATCCATGCGCTGTAGTGAAAGCTGTTTTCTCTATGTCTCTTTCTTCGACTTCAACTTGCCAATATCCAGATCTGAGGTCTATTGCTGAGAAGTATGTAGATCCTTGGAGAGTATCCATAACTTCGTCTATTCTAGGGATCGGATAGACATCTTTTACTGTCACATTATTCAGTTTTCTGTAGTCCACACAAAATCTGTATTTACCATCTCGCTTCTTGACCAATATTACTGGAAAAGACCAGGGGCTAGAAGATGGCCTAATTATGCCTTCTGTAAGCATCTCGTCAATTTGCTCTTTTATAATATCTCGTTCTTTCGCACTTACCCGGTAAGGCTTGTGTTTAATTGGCTTCGCGTCTTCTGTGTCTATCCAATGTTTTGCCAAATTGGTTCTCCCTAATCTCGATGAAAACAGATCTCCATACCTTTCTAAAACTTGTTTTAACTCCTTCTGTTCCTTTGGTGAAAGATTTTCGTTTATTTGGAATCTAGGTTCTTCGTACTCTTCAACCTCTCTTTCTCGATTCACATTTATTTTCGCTGGACTACTTCCAAAAGCCAATGTTTGGTTTTTCATTATTTTTAACGGTCGAGGATACGGATTAGTAATCCAGATATGTGTTTCCCTATTTATAACATTGATCAAGCTTCTTGCTAGACGAAGTCCATTTGTTTGAAACATTTTGCTGCTCTCCTCGATAATATATTCCCCATCCTCTGTTTCTACCAATGCCTTGATCAATTTAATGGAACATTCCGGTACAATGGAATCCTTGGCACTCTTTATTTTCAACATTTCAAAATTGATTTCGTCATGATTATTCGTCAAATCGTATTTTATAGTTTCTTGCTTACAATCTATTTTCGCGTTCATTTTCTTAAGGAAATCTCTCCCGAGAATTAATGTACATAAATGCGTTTTCAATATCACAAAGTTGTTTGATAATGTTTCGTCATCAATTTTTATATTTAAAAATATACTTCCTACCATGTCCAATTTTTTTCCATCGGGTCCTGCACAAATTTTTGCGAGTTTACTTATACCATGGCCTGTATCGAGGGCCGTTCTGAGGTCGACCACTGAGAGGTCAGCACCTGTATCAACCAAAGCTTCAAAAGTCCCTATCTTGTCCACATTAATTTTTAATTTGTATTTAGGGTCCAACTTCTTGATTCCGTTTATGGTCGACTTGCTTTGATTGACAGATTCAGGCGCGACGCTTAGTTTAAATCTTCCAACACGGAATATCTATTCCGGGTAGGAATATTTGTCTGTGGGCTATGACATACATCAGCATAAAGTCGAGGTCCTGATTTCTCTGATATTTCATTCATTTGGCATTTCTCTTCGACCTTCTCTTGGGTATCTGTTGGATCCTCTTCTAGGATTCTTATAAACTTGACCCTACAATAACGAGCCACGTGCCCTGGCTTGTTACACTTAAAGCAGATTGGTCTTCCATCTTCCGTCCTATTTTTGCTCACTTCTTGGCTTTTATTGTAGGTGTTTCTCTGAAGGTTTGGTTTCGGCACAAAGATAGGATTATAAGGACGTCTAGGGGTAGAGGGCTGGGGAAAGTTGTTTCGATTCTGTCTGGGAGTAGGAGGGGAGTCATCTTGTAATTATTGGAAACAGGGGCTTGGGGCCTGGAAGTGGTCTGGTAGTTTCGCGCGGCAGTCGGCGGCACGTACCTCGATTGTTGTTGGGGTCTAGAATAGCGTGGACCGTTATATAGGTTTCTGGATTTCTCCACACGTTCCCGATACTTCTTTCAAAATAATCCATTTTCTTGCACACGACAAGAAGGTCATCGGTCGTTTTAGGAGGGTTCAGGTAGAGCTCGAATGAGTACTCTTTTTTTCAGTCCTCCAATAACATGTTCAATTTTTGTTTCTTCTTCCATTGCGGGGTCAACCTTGTTGCACAACACTAGAATGTCTTCCGAGAACCTCATTGCTGGTTCATTCCAGTGTTGCATTCTGTTGAGCTTCATTCTAAGTTCTCCTTTATTCGCGTCCAAAGAAAAATCCTGAATGAGGCGGATTTTAATATTTTCCCAGCTCGTGAAACTAGCTTTGTGTAAATTCAACCAAGTTTTAGCGCTTCCCGTCATGTTCATGGCGGCATAACGGAAAATTATGTAGTCTGCCCAATGATAGAGGAAACCAATCTCTTCGAGGGATTCTATCCATGGGCGAGGGTCTTCTGTCCCACCATATTTCGGAATTTCTATATTGGGGTTCAAAGCAACTGGTTCGAAACCAGCATCTCTACCAATTGTTGCACCAAGTTGAAGCCTTTCAGGGTCGTCGACCTTGGTTTCTTCCTTCTTGGTGTTATACACGTTTCCCGAGCGGGTTTCCATATTAAAAGTATATAAATAAAATTAAATAAAAATAAATTACTATTTAAAGTTATTGTGTTTATTTATTCTTGTCTTCCTCGTAGGTTGCGATCCGCAGTCTTCGTCTAGGTCCTCTCCCGCTCCAATAAGCAATGAGGATATATGTACAATAAATATTTAAAAAGGAGTGAAACTATAAAAAGGAATGATGCTAATCTAAATATTCTGTTCTAAATAAATATTAAATATCATAGAATATTTTGAATAAATGTAAGGCGCATTAAAATTGATGTAACAATATATATATATATATATATATATATATATATATAAGCATAGAGCGCCTCTCCCGTCAAAATAAACTTCAAACCTGACGCCATCTATTGACCGTCGCCGCAACCTAGCGGCCTCGGGTCGGTGACAAAGCCACAACACAAGCTTTGTCAAACTGAGAAGCGTCCACCTAGAGACCATGGTTTCGAGCTAATGGCAATCGTCAGCTTAGGGCGGAATTTATTTCATGAGATCCAAAGGGATCTAATGGATTCTTCACAATCTACCAAAGATATCTTTTGTTGGCAATGTGGCTAGGCAAAATCTATGGCCAAAATATAGATGGAAAATTTGCTAGGATAAAATTGATCATAGAAGCATAGGGCGCCTCTCCCGTCAAAATAAACGTCAAACCTAGATGGCGTCAGGTTGACGCTTATTTTGACGGGAGAAGCGCCCTATGCTTCTATGAATCAATTTCCTCCCGGCAAATTTTTCATCTATATATAAAAATGAATTATTGAAAATATAGGTGTAGGGAGGGGGGGGGGACCCAGTGACATTAAATAAACTTTCAAACGTGTCAAAATGACTTGTGAAAAACGAGAGGGAGACAAGTTATATTTAATATCAGTCTGAGAGGACGAAATGCTATAAAATATATTAAATTTTATTTATTTGTATGAATAACTCAGGTTCCTGGAGCTTATAGATTTATTTATTACTTAGTCATATATAGTATAAATATCAACGTGAAATGGAATTATATATGTATATATGTTATATAAAAATATTATATAATTATTAAATATTATATTTCATAGATTCAAATATTCTGTTAAATCGACCGCCAGAGGTCACGCTTTGCATATAAAAACGCATTGTTGTTGTTTCCCCGTTGGCCGGCTCAAAACTTTTGTACATTATGTAAATAATATTTTCATTTTATTTATTCTTACGCCTTAAGCCAGGCAGTACTTATACCAAATTATGTCTTTTATATATTCCTTAGCTCAATTAAAGAAATCTCTGATTTTCAATGTTTTTATTGTAGTTTCAAGATTTTAACTACGACTGCATTAACATTACCATAATCCTCAACATGATCTAAATTCAAGCAGAAAATATCTTTTCTTTATTTATTTATATAATATACATATTTAGAATAAATATATTCCATATATATAAGTAAGCATATGTTTTATAAAACTTCCTCTTTCAACACATCAGATTTAAATATTTAAAAAGGCTGACACTCCCAAAAAATATTTTAAAATTTAAAAAGTTTCTTTCATCGCGCGAATATATAAAAACAAGTTCTCACAAGAGAGAAGACACGCGAGTTTCCAGTTTCATTTTTGTTGTTTTTAATTAAAACCTAACTCAAGCTAGGTTGTCAGTTCATTTACTGCACGCTAGTGTTGTCTCAAAAATTGAAATTTGTGAGATCTCAGTATCATTTATTCTACAACCCGTTGTTTGTATAATGGTGTGTCGGGTTTGGAATCCATTCTTACAGCCAAATGAATATTTTATTAACATGTGCATTAGAAAAACTAGTAGTATTTTATATTCCTTATATATTTCTAGTGTATATTTTACATTTTAGTAATCTATTTAGAGAGTTTTTTCTGTTTTTATACCAAAGAGAAAGAGAGAGAGAGTATGTGTGTCTATATTATAAATATAATAATATATTTTGAAAAAAATATATATAGAGCAATCCATGTTTAATTCATTAGATAATAAAAAGGCATATATTGGATTTAATAAAATATTTATTTTACCAATATTTCGGCTGGCTGAACGCCAACCTTTATCGAGGCATTACATTTTTGTATACAAAAAATGTAATGCCTCGATAAAGGTTGGCGTTCAGCATGCCGAAATATTGGCAAAATAAATCTTTTATTCAATCCAATATATGCCTTTTTATTATCTTATAATAATATATATATTATATAAAAATGTTATTTTATCCATAATTATTTATGGATAATTATTTATTTTGTTTATATCAATCAAGCATGATACAGCAATATTGTCATCATCATTTCTGACTAAAAAATATTGTTTCTCAGTACTTGGTTAATTATATTTTTTCTTGTTTAAAAGTGCGACAAAAAACTCTTCCAGATTTAGCTCTATTTCATGTTCAAATTTCATCGAGATTAGTTACGTATGGAGGGCGTGCATAGCCGACATCCATATAGTTATAATTTCCATATTGAATACTCTGTAATGTTGACCGCCAGATGTCGCGACTTTCTCTATATAAACCTATTGCAGTGTCGGATACATAAGCGAAATCGTCCAATACAATATTAAAGACAGGTATGGTAGATTGAACAGGTGAAACATATTGGAGGGTTCAGCACTGATGAGTCAGGCCTTTCCAATATTTTTCATCGTAATTTGGAGAGTATGGAGTTTCTTTTTTATTTGAAAAAGAAAATTTCGTTCTAATATTTCTGTATACAAAAGATTTTCTAACTGAGTAGTTAGGTATGCTGAGTCTAGACTGGCAAATTGTATATGTTGTACATTGTGTAGTATATACATTATTCGTCGCATTAACTTAACTTTCCTCTTGGTGACCTACATCAGATATGCTGATTAAGCTTCTATAATTTGCATAATGGACTCTGTAGACAGTTGTTTGCTGCGCATACTATGATTTGCATTGATATTTAAATACATATTTATAATGATTATCATACGTAAATCAGGATAAGTCGATTACTTCCTCAGTTTAGATGGTCTTTCTGTAGAGAATGAAAGTTTGGTCTATAATACCTATTGATCGATATTTCAACTTGGAGAACAGCTAAATCCTACCAGATGGGTCTCCTCTAGGTGATATGTAGACGTCAGTATGGTTGATACCTTTTGTAGATATATTTTAAATTATATAGAAACAAATATCTTTCAAATTACAAAATACTTTCTCACAATGAATTTCTTTTTATTTCAAAACGCTAGCTTTCAAGCGATAATCGCCCTTCAACGATAAAAAATTATCGCTTGAAAGCTAGCGTTTTGAAAAACAAAGAAACTCATTGTGAGAAAATATTTTGTAATTTTAAAACGTTTTTCACAAATTTATCATGAATAAATATCTTTTAAGAAACTGATAATATATATTATACTGATTGAACATATTAACAGAAACTTCTTTCTTTTGTACACAGCTCTTTTTTCTCATTTTTCCCCTCTCTTTCTCACTGTTAACATCAAATGACTATTCTATTCACGGCCTAATATTATTGTATATATATGTATAAACGAATGTAGAGGCATACATGTATGACAGCGCAAGTGTCCCTAGGGGGACATAGCGCTTCAAATTTAAATAAAATTAAAAATGGTCGATAAAAATGCGAATAACTAATTCTGTTCGCGCCTATCATGTAAATTTGTTACTTTAGCTATATATTCATATTTTAATTGAATAAAACTTCCAGCTAGAAAAATAAACCAGTGTGTTTGTAGTCAGTCAGAGAATAGGCCTAGTTCTTTGAGTCTGTGCTCCAATTATTTAGCGTTTGGAGATTCACCTAGTCGAAGAGGTTTGACGTTACTCATATAGTCAGAAGGTTTTATAAAGAATCGAACGGCTCTAATTCAAGGGTAATAATCAGCTGAAAAGGTCTGACCTATCTAGTACAGTCCACCAAACCAAAACATAAAGTACTAACCAGACTTATAGACAAAGAAAATAGCAAGGATTCCGAGATATCCCTGCTAGGCCCTCATCCGTTACCGCCCCAATAGTAATAATTTATTCCTTTTATGCAAAACCTTTACCCGCAACATATAAAATCAACAGTAGTGGGTTAACAATTCCAATCATCTACAGAGTGTAGTGTGATTGCTTCTGATTGAGAAAGATCTATAAAAAGCTACAAAACATTACTGATGCAACAGTATAGATTTATAGAGAATACCGTAATATAGAGAATTGTAGATTCTCTTCTTTCTTATCTCCACTCAATCATATTTGGGTATCAAGCTTGTAAAGCTTGTGACTTTTGATGGTATCTGCCATGGAATAATAGAGTTCATCAACGGATGAGTCAATAGTGTGAATTGTAGGTTGATTTTGATTAATTCAGATCAACCTTTTTTTTAAACATGTATTTTCCATTTGACATTTCAGCGACCCGCTGTCGTCTTTTACGAAAACGATGGAAAGCTTATTAATGAGGTATTGTCTATTATAGAAATACAGTATATATTTAGGTAGAATTTTGATTAATTCAATTTGGGGAGACTTCATCAACCTTTACATATAAACATTTATTTTTCTTTTTTAAAACGGCGACATTTTTTAGCCGAAACATCAAAAGAATAATGAATTTCATAAAATGTATAAGATAAAAAATTATATTATAAAAATAAAATCGATAAGTAAGTTTGAATAATTAAAATATGCTTAATATATTTTTTTATAATTACAGATTTTTCTTTATCATATTTAGAAGGATGGCTTCGAATTAAACAAAAAATATTCAACAGGCCTTCAACTCTACCAAATGGTAAAAACGCTGACAATCTATGCTTTCACTATATTTAAAAGGCTGTGCCAGAAGTTCGTAAACACTTGCAAAAAATTGAAATTCCAATCTTTTTCGCCATAATATTATTCGCTGTTATGTATAATGCCTTTGTATTATGTATAAAGCAATTGTATTATGTATTATTATGTTTTTTCGCCGTAATAATATTATTCTTCAAGTAATAGGAAAAAGAACGTTTTGTTATAAAAATACACGAATTTTTGGGACAACCTTATATATTGTAGCGTAATTGATTTGTTTGCATAATTTTTAGATTGTATAAATTTACATAAGTTTTTAATATTTCATTTAGCTATATAAATGCGCCTAGATACAATTTTAAGGTAGACAGTTAGAGAAAATAAGTTCGGTTGGGTTTACATATCCTCGCGTCTATTTTTTTCAACGCGACAATATTATAGGCTAAAGAATATCAAGCAAAAGAAGATGTGTCAAATTAACTGATATAATGGTAAAACGGTTTTGACTATTGACTGGTGAAACCACTAAAAGAGCTTAACTAGTGATAAATCAAGTTTTACCAGCAACTCATTTACCTATTTAGAAAGAGGGAATCATATATCGCCGCAACTCTTTTTATTAACGTGATTAAGGAAGCTTTCGGGCAAGCCCTTCTTCAGCTAATTATATTGTACAAACAAGGCAAGCGAGAGAGAGATTATATATCGTTTTTTAATATAAAATAAAATCAATATATAATCTCTCTCTCGCTTGCCTTGTTTGTACAATATAATTAGCTGAAGAAGGGCTTGCCCGAAAGCTTCCTTAATCACGTTAATAAAAAGAGTTGCGGCGATATATGATTCCCTCTTTCTAAATTGTCGAAATCCGCAAACCGTTTACCATCATTTACTTATATAGCAAGTAAGGTTTGAAGAAGTAATTCACCATCATAAAATGTGTTTGATATACTTTAAATATATAGTGAAAAATGCATCTCTTATCCAAATACTTTATGAACCATTAATAAACTCAAAAAATACTCCAAAGTAAAAAGAACAAGATTTCAATCTCAATTTATTTTTTGAATTACAAAAATTGAAAAATAAGATTATTATAAAAATATAAAATTTTAGAGAATTAATATATATTTTAAATATATTTTCCTAGCCGATTCACCTTTGTGAAAAAAATAGAGAAGTTTTAAAACTTTTATATCTTAACTATATTATATGTATGAACCTTATAATGTTTTTTTTGCGTTATAATTTCGTTATATATTTTTCTTTTTATTCCCCACAATTTATCAAAGTCTATAAAATTTCTTTATGAAAGTTTTATATTATTTATTAAATTGTTTCTTAAATTATATTTACCAACATATATATTGTTATGAAGAAATAGTACAAATGTGATATTGTACTGGGATAAGGTGCATAAATTAAGAAAAAGGCATTTCCTTATCGTGCAACTGAAAGTTGCTGATGGCTTGCGCCATCTATCGGAATGAATATCAACTATTCTCGTTGATTTCTAATTATTCCAGAATTGGCAAAATACCCATTCTTGATTAATCAAGAAAAGCTAACCACGGACGCGTTTCGGGCTGTTGGCCCTCATCAGCGTGGTGCAAGTTGTACCTCAACGACCAAAAATATTGGTCATTAAGGCATCCTGAAAAATCATGAAACGGGTAGTTAAGGCCAGAATTGCGTGAGAACGCTACACAATGTGAAGAAATAGTACAAATGTGATTTTGTACTGGGATAAGGTGCATAAATTAAGAAAAAAGCATTTCCTTATCGTGCAACTGAAAGTTGCCATATATATAGAATAGTTGATATTTATTCCGATAGATGGCGCAAGCCATCAGCAACTTTCAGTTGCACGATAAGGAAATGCCTTTTTCAAAATATATTGTTATAATACAATATAATGCGGCTTATGATTGTAAAACGGCATTTGAAAATTATATCGCATGTGATTCTTTTAAACGAAAAATCGAAATTTACTTTTAGGGAGAAATAACGATTATTACTAACCTTAGGGATGAAGTATGAAAGGATGAATTGTGAAGAGTAATGATAAACGGAAAAATAAAAGTGTCCAGGGATGGGAATTGAACCCACTGTGTTCCGCTTACCGGGCAGATGCCATGTCCACTAGGCTATGGACCTGGACATATTTTTCCGTTAGCTATATTGTTTTAATGAATTGTGTATTTTTTTTTAATTTAGGTTGGAGAGAACATGAGGCTATTTCAAAGCTTCAATATGATGATGTTTAAGTGATATTTGTTGCCTGCAGCGACCGTGAATAGCTGTCACAAGCCGGATATGAAGAAGTTGAAATACCTTCTGAGCTCTTCAGCTTTTCTTTTTTAAGCACCAACTTTTTCTCAATATGTTGTGAATATAGCTATTAAATTTTCGGCTTAATCATATTTACAATTCGCATAACTTGCTTTTGGCTATTTTTATTTAATTCCCCGAATTCATTCTATTTTATCTATATCAACTTATACACTAGAGATTTTTTATTAACGCTTATTTTGAGAATTTGGTTGAAAGTGAACACACATTATGATAATCGCAGTGGTACAGCCTACTCCACGCTGACGAGCGCCAACAGCGCGAAACACGTTCGTGGAAGGCTTTTCTTGATTTATCAATAAATTGGGTTAGCCAAATATCATGGAACAGGCTAAAACAATGTTTAGTTGATTTATCTTCCACCAGATGGCGCTCTGTCATCTGAAAGGCACATGTACTCTTGGTCAGAATATGCCATTTTTATTTTTAATATCAAAACCTGACCTTTTTATTTTTTATTTTTTCTATTGTTTTTAATTGTGATAAGCATATCGTAATTAATTTGATCTTAAAAGAGATGTGTTAATTGATTTACAGTAATTCTGCTTATAAAGATACAAATTTACAAAAATATCTAATAACCTCACGCAATAGGTTTCTATATTACAAAAACCGTATTTTTGTAATAAAGAAATTCATTTTGTAAGTTTTTTTAGATTTTTTTATATAGGTGAATATCGCAATTTTCTTAATTCTGAAAGATACAACTATTTGATCTAGAAAAACATTTCATTTACTTATATATATATTGAACAAACATCTGTGTATACCGTGGGCAAATTTCATTTCGTCTGATTTCCTAATTTCAGAATATTTTATTTTATTAGAGGATTTTAAAATTTTGTGCACCATAAAATCATTTCGATGTCAATTTTATATAATGGATCATTTTAAAGATAAAAGAATGTGCATTGAATTTTGTTTCAAAAAAGATGATTGAAAAAAACCTTGAAATATATCAAATAAGTAATAAGTTTAAATAAATGTTTTTACACATTTATATATATATATATTTAATTAAATAAACATATGTTGGATCAAAAAATCATTTAATTTATCAATATTCCAGTTGGCCGAATGCCAAACTTTATCAAGGTGTTATAACATATTTAATGTGTGTCAACAACAAACTCTGCACCACATAACGTCAACAGAATTAAGTTATAAAAAAATATTTTGTTATATTCAATGGGGAGAAAATAAAAAAGGCATATCCTGACCAGGAGAACATGTCGCTTTACAGATAGCAGAGCGCCATCTGGTGGAACAGAAATCAACTAAACATTGATTTAACCTGTTCCCTGATATTTGGCCAACCCAATTTCTTGATAAATCAAGAAAAGCCATCCACGAACGCGTTTCGCGCTGTTGGCGCTCGTCAGTGTGGAGTAGGCTGTACCACTGCGAGCATATATATATATATATATATATATGTACCAAAATATAGAAACTTCTCTCTTTAATTATACATTAGAATAAGCATTATGTTTATCACACCAATAAAAAATAAAAGTAACGCTGGTTATAAAGAATGAGTCAAAATACCAGTTTTGAAAATTTTAGACAAACAGGTTGTCTTTTTGTATGAATTTTCCAAAACTTGTATCGTATCTCTATCCATAGAACCACCGTAAAGTGTTTTTACTGGGTTAATAAACATAATACATTGTACACATAATTAATACCTACTCTACTAAATATGAATTATTGCAAATAGTTTCACGCGCAATTATCCAGATCAGATATAGCGTGTCTTATTTGCAACTGGTAAATAAATAAAAATGTGGACATAATTAATCAAAGGGAAATATGCCTCTTTTTTGAAATATTAATATCATTCTCCTGCAACTTTTTGTTATATACTATATATAATGTATCATGCCCAAAAAATCATATTTTTTATTTAACTCTATCGTTTAGCTTTTGTATATGTAAATATGCAAATGAGTAATAAGATAATAAATGAACGCTTCTCAGTCATATTAAATTACATTGTCGATCAGAGCCTTTGTTAAATCGATTCATATGAGCAATGTGAGTTATATCATGTATTTTATTTGAGGATTAGACTGAAGCAAAGATAAACTATTTTATTTAAAGAGAAATCGATTCATATATAAATAAATTGGTGAAACCGCTGGGAGGGTTCATTACTGATGAGCCAAATTCATCACAATAAGAGCAGTATAAGTTTGATTTATTTGTTTAAAAAAACATTCGCGTTTTGGTGTTTTCATTTGTTTTTATATATATGGCACGTTATTGCTATGTAGTAATTATCTCTAGGTCAATATTCTAAGCTGATATAAAGGATCCAAACTAGTGATAAGATTTCCAATTAACAAGGATGTAAATCAAATTCCCCAATAAAGGTGAGACAAAAGTCTTCTCCTGTCCATCAATAAATAAACCTTCAGGTTTTACAAAATATTTATAGGTCTTACAACTGCTTCAATCAGAACCCATCTTTAATGACAACCAGTACTTTCAAACATATTTAACTGTCATCTGAGTGACCGGTGAAGATAATTTTTCTAGACCTGGGTCGGCAACCTTTTGAGTCGAAAGAGTCAAAAATTACAGAAGCCACAAAATATTTTATTTCCAACGATAAATAGTATTCGCATAAATAAAAAACTTTAATATAGTTTTAGTTATATTGTATTTTAGAAATATATATTAATTATATAACACCAATTATTGCAACATTTGCTTAATCAAAATTAGAAAATGGATAAAAAGTATAAATCATAATTCCATTCTGCATTTCTTTATTCAAAATTTAATATCTTCAAAAGTTTAAATTTTAAATATCAAGTATTTGAAATGTTATTTCTAAAGATTATTATTGATAATCTCTAATTTATCTACATTTTTCTCACCCAACAAACCTTTGCAAGCGTTGGAGTTGTGGGCATTTTTACTTTTCACGTATCCAAAGAAATATCACATTAGAGTAAGAATTTACTTGCAAAGAATGCGTGTTCAAGGTTGATATCTTCAAAAGTTTTAATTCAAAATGTTTTAATGATATTGAAAGCAAATCTATTTAAAATATGTTTGGGAACCATTGTTGAAGATTTAACTTTGCCACTTTTTTAGAATTTTTTGAAAGTGCTAGAGAACGTTCATTATCGTGTCGAACGATCAACTACCACGGCATTAACTGAAATAGTGAAAATAGCTCTCGAACATAAAATTAAAGAATACGCAGCCATAAATACAGTTGATATAAGCGGAGCTTTTGACAATGCCTGGTGGCCTAAAATGATAAAGAGACTGGATGAAGACAATGTCCACGCTTCGATTATTAAACTAATACAATCATTCTTTAACAACAGAACAGTGAATTTCAAATCACATCTATTCAGAATTAGAAAAATAGATTCGCCCAGATGCTCATACGGAGCGAAAGAAGAACCCCCCGAACACATTCTGAACTCATGCCCACTGGTGTCAAACCTAAGACAGAAAGATGGAAAGAACCTATCTAGGTCAAATAGTTTATAATAGGAAAAGATATACGAAATATAATAGGTTCTGTAGACGTTTTATTATCATAAATAGACAGCTTCATGCAGCTTGAGAAACTACACTACTATGCGACTTGATTTACATTAATGTAAATAATTAATAAGTTACTTTAGAATATAACTCATTGTAAATAGCTCAACTTTATCAACTTACTCTCTCCACGATACTAATTATTACAGACAACTTCATTAAATCAACTTCCATCATTGCTTAACATATTGTAAATAACTACCTTGCGGTTTCGTCTGCCTGCTTATGTTGTTGCTTATTTGTTTATCCAATGCTCTTTTTCTTAATTGTTTATTTTCTTTTTGATAATTCTGTTACCAACTATACTACAATATGAATTATTGTAAATAATTTCACACGCAATTATCCAGATCGGATATAGCGTGTCTTATTTGCAACTAGTAATAAATAAATAAATTTCGTCGAATATATAAATATACTTGGATAATATTTTTATAATTTAAAAAACCCTGAAATTATTCTAGATTTAATTATATCTAGTTTCTCATTCATTAGTTTATCTAGAGTTTTTCTATATAAATAACCATAAAGAATATATTTTATAAAAATGCTTTTTTGATCATCTTAACAAAACCAATTGGGTGTTTAAAAATAAAGAGTAAAATATATTTCAATTAAAATATCCCAAAGCATTAAAGCGAAACATTTCGTGTATTCAAATCGGATCAAGCTTTCAATCCATAATCTCTTCCCTTACTTAAACCTATTTACATAGCATCTGGCTTGAATATAGGTCAGAATCTAAAAAGTGCGTTTCCATTCTGGAATCTTTTTACCAAAAAATGGTAATGTAAATGGTAAAGTAAATGGTACGAGAGTCTTGAGTAAACTAGAGACCCAACTAATTAGTGGCCTACCAACCTGAAAAACCATCTTTGTAAAAAATTTCTAAATTACTCTAATTAACCTAAACTATCTCATATAAGAGCCGGAGTATGTACACATTCCACGCATTCTCTCATATTTTATTATATATGAACTCTGTAGAATTGAAGAATGAGTCTGAAATTTCGCCGTATAGTTCTCTGCCTCTATAAGTTTCTAATGATGATTTATTTATTTATTTATTTCAACACACAAAACGCGATATCCTGGCTAGAGATAATTGCGTCGATTTGCATTTTTTTTATAACAGAAACAGTTATAAACATTATCAAGAAAAAGTATTCAAAAATAAAAAAGAGAAACAATAATATATATTAGGAACCTAAGCCTTTCAGGTTAGAAAGATAATCATAAATATATCTACAAAAATAGTTAAATCTATGATAATTATCTATAGTACACTGTATAACAAAAATATCGACGCACCAAGAAGGAGTTGTCAGATAAGGACAAAAATTGGTGTATGTAAAGAGCATGTATAGGGGGAAAATCGATTAAAATTTCAGAACAATTAATTGTTTTATTTCAGAGTTTGATCGTCACAAATTGAAAATGTCAATATGTCGTTGGACCCCCCCCCTGGCCTGGATGCAGGCTGCCACCCGGCGTGTCATGGACTGATAAAGATTCCGAATGGTGTGCTGCGGGATTTCTTGCCAAATTGTCTCCAACTGTCGGGCTAAATAGTCAACATTCCGGGATGGTTGCAATCGCCTTCCCATCACGTCCCAGATGTGCTCTATGGGCGAGAGATCAGGCGACCTTGCTGGCCACGGAAGAGTTCGGCAAGATTGAAGACAATCCATAGTAACACGTGCCGTGTGTGGCCGGGCATTATCTTGTTGAAAAGTAAGCCCGGGGTGATGTGAGAGGAACGGCAACAAAACAGGCCGTAGAATGTCATCTACGTACCGTTGTGCTGTCAGGGTGCCAGGAATGACTACCAATGGTATCTGCTATCAAATGAAATGGCACCCCAGACCATAACGCCCTGTTGTGGACCTGTGTGGTGTTCGACAGTAAGGCCAGGAACCACACGCTGCCCAGGACGTCTCCAGACACGTTTGCGACGGTCATCAGGGCACAGTAAGAAACGGGACTCGTCACTAAAGACTATACGTCCCCAGTCAGCGCAGTTCCAAGTTGATCGCTCCCGACCCCACTGTAGTCGGACTTGTCGGTGCACGGATGTGAGGGGTAGGCATCGTAACGGTCGGCGAGCTCTTAGATTCCGCTCTCTCGGTCGCCTGTTGATGGTCATTTTGGACACTTGTGTGCCGGTCACACGTTGGATGGTAGATAACTTGGATTCCGGTGCTGCGACAGCCATTCTGGCAATTGCTCTGTCCTCCCGTTCTGTTGTTGCCCTTGGTCGACCGCTGCCGTCCTGACATTGCATACTTCCGTTGTTGACCCACTTTTGCCAACATCGCCTAATAGCCGCATCACTTCGACACAGATGTCGCGCGATTAGTCGATTAGACCAACCAGCCTCTTTCAACCCAATGGCACGACCAGTTTCAAACTCTGACATATGTTCGTAATGAGCACGAATCTTTCGGCGAGGCATTGATACAGTAGAAATAGGCGTACTGCTAAAATATTAAACGGAAATTCTGAAAATCAGTTCGTGCCGCGCCGAATATTGAGTCTAGAATGCTCGTGCTGGATGCGCAGTTCAGATGCGCTGGAGCTCTTTCTTTGCATTAATCGGCCACCAAATTTCAATCATTTTCATGTTTGGTCGAAACCTCTTTGTATACGTATTTTCATATAAATCGGACAACTGCTTCTTGGTGCGTCGATATTTTTGTTATAGAGTACATTTACAAATTGATATAGATCTACAACATTATTTATTGTCTGTTGTCTAGCGGTGAAGAAGATTGGGCATTCCAGCAGTAGGTGTCTCGAGTCCTGGAATAAAGATGATTGATGATTTAGTGAAATGACTTTTCTCTTTTATGCAAATAGGCGTCAGGATCGAATCCCGCAATTATCAATTTTTTCTTCAGTGCCTCACTATTCTTTTAAAAGTTCAATCCCGCCACTGAGTACAAGAAATCAAACGAGGCTCTATAACTTTATATGTGCAAAGACGAATTGATTTATAGACAATTGACTATTAAAATAATTTTATTAACATATTGTCAATACATAAAATATTGCACAGTCTGCACTAGTGTTTTGAAATAATAATTATATATATATGTGAAAAATTAATAGAAAAATAAATAAAAAGGTCAGGTGTTGATATTAAAAACAAAAAGGCATATCCTGACCACGAGCACATGTGTTTTTTTTTTTAGATAGCAGAGCGCCATCTAGTGGAACAGAAACCAATTAAACGTTGATTTCTGTTCATTAGATGGCGCTCTGCCATCTAAAAAGCAAATGAGCTCGTAGTCAGGATATGTCTTCTATGTTTTCAGATATATATATATAAACTATGTACAATTAATATATACATGTCGCCTCTACCACCGATGCAGAGTTTGGTGGAGAATCGCCAGCGGGTCTCTAGCGACACTTCGTTTTGCGACACCCATTGCTTTCTAGATGTGTAGCCATTGGGTTTACATACAGTAATATAATGTGTAGCGGCTCCCAAATATTTACTTTTAATATTTTCATTATAAGTTTTAATTTGTTTAATGACTATTTAATTCAAATATTAAATTAAAATATTCATCTTATAAATAAATAATGCTCATAAAATATACTTTATCAAAATTATATAAATTAACATTATTTGTGTGTGTGTGTTGTAATAATAATATAATAAAAATAATTATATATCATTCTAAATATAAATCACATAAATTATATAACATAAATATTATACTATAATATATTAAACACATATATCTAACATTTTATAATATAGAAATGATATTTGACCACTACACACAAAAAAGAACATCAACATGTAGGATACAACAATTTAACTCCTTCTGATAATTTGTATTAGATAAATGTGATTAGAAGTTGATTTTACGATAAATATTTTTTTGTTTTGAAAATAAAGTAATCCATAAATAAATCTATAATTAAAAAGGCATATATTGGATCAAAATATCATTTATTTTACCAATATTTCAGTTGGCTAAATTGGCTGAGTTGGCTGAAAGGTGTTATAACACCTCGATAAAGGTTGGCGTTCAGCCAACTGAAATATTGGTAAAATAAATGATATTTTGATCCGATATATGCCTTTTTAATTAAATTATTTTTGTCTGACTCCGCTTAGAATTTCATGCTGCCCACAAATGTCTCAAACTACTTACTATGATAATAATAGTCTATACTATGGTGTACTTTAAATAAATAAAAAGAGATATGTCTATATGGGTCAATGTATCGTACAACATGTCTACTATACCAGGTGTATAGTATTACTTTCAGACAATCTCTCAACTGTTCAACTCTCCTCCAATTAACCCACTTCGACGGCGGCCTTCAATGCGGTGCCTTTACCGCTATCTCTGTCCTCGATCTGGATTTGTCACATCCTCTGTTGATCTTTCGTTGCCTAACGATCCCAGGTGTTGAAAAGAAACTGTCGCGAATATAAAAAGAACTTTTAAATTGATGAATGAACGTTGTCAAGGTTGAAGTATCAACATGGAAACCTTTAATTATTGTATTATAAAAATGTATTGTGTTATATATATTTATCGATTTTTCTTTCAAATATAAAGGAATATAGAGAATATTATTGAAGAAGCTGCTTCTATTCACCATCAAGATAAAACATATAATAAATTTATGAAAAAATAGTACAAATGTGATATTGTACTGGGATAAGGTGCATAAATTATGAGGAAGAACAAGGCATCTCTTTATAGTGCATGTCAATTATTGTGTTATTCTGATATATTATTATTAACACTGCCCTCTATCTCTATAATCTTTTAAACACAATTCAGCCTAATCTATTCATAATTTATGCTATCTAAGTCGGGGGTTGGCAAACTGCGGCTCACGAGCCAATTGCGGCTCTTTGAATGTGAAGCTGCGGCTCTTTATAAATTGTAAATTGTATTTTTTGATTCTTCCGACTCAAAATTTTGCCGACCCCTGACCTAAGTCGTTCTATTGAATACAATAATAGCGGTCTGAAGAGATTGACCTTGAACAAAAATGTGTTTATTGTTGTTGTTGTTAGCGTCCATTGAGTCGAGTTCGACTTTTGGTGAACTATATGGCTAAATATTCTCCTATTTTATCTGTCGGTGACTCACTCACAGCACATCCAGTGACCTTCATGTAGCTTTTTTTGTCCTCTTTAGTCAGCTCTTTGCAGGTGTCTTCTCCATGGCGAACCCATCCAGTAAACTCGCCTATTTTCATCTACCTTACCGTTTTAATATTGAATTCGGAAATTTCGCTTATATATATCCGACACTAAAAAGAAATATTAGCGATTTATAAGCGAACTATGGACATAGATTTTAAATACAATAGAGATATAATGTTAGAGAGAGTGGTATTGTAGATTGAATTGGAAAAACCGCTGAGAGGGTTCACCCCTGATGATCCAGCCTCTACTATTATTTTTGTCATTGCAGTAAGGACAGTAAGCTTCATTTTATTTCAAAAAGAATCATTTTCCCTAAAATAATTTATATTTAAAAAAACAGATTCAATAATTAATGCATGTTTTTGAATTTTCATTGATGACACCTAGATCTATGGATTTTAAAAGATAATTTGCTGGTTGAAGGTTTGTTGGGAATAATATATGGATTTTACGATTTTTTTTATTTAGTTGGCAAGCTTTCACTGATTCGCTGTCACTCTTCTAAAGGGAATGTTTATTTTGAATCCTATTTTCTACTCTCAGTTCCCGACGTTTCAACGAATCGTTGTCACTTTCTTACATGACGCTTTACATGTAATTTAGAAAATCGTATACTTATATAAGTAGAGAATAGGATTATAATTAATAATTCTCCTGAGGAGAGTGACGGATTACTTAAACATCAGGAACTGATAAATAAGAAATCACAAAAAGGAATGAAAACGCCACAACTCTTTATCATTAATCGTATAAAGTAGCTTTCGATCAAGCCCTTCCTCATCAAGCTAAAACATGTGAAGAAATTTGCAGATCTATGGAGTTATAAATATGCGGCAGATAATTGATGACAGACGAGCATCAATAAAACATGTTCTTTAATGAATGGAATTCACTAACACACGAATTCTGACCTTCCAGTAATGAGCCGTTCCTGTGATCTCTGGATTACTTCTAATTAAGCCACTAATTAGCAGGACCTTGTGTCCCCAATTTGATGTCGCAAGTAGAACTGAATCATTGGTGAATCTTTGATACCTTCGTATGTTGTTTCAATTCAATATCTCTTCTCTCTGCTGCCCGTTCTGTGGGAAAGAACTCTCGCAGTCCATCGGTGGCGAAGTCTTTCCTGCAGTGGGCGCCACCACCAATGAAGACTGTATATATTTTATATATGCATTTTTATCAATTATTCTATCCAAGAGTCTAGCATCAGTATCGCTATAAAAGGAAGATCGAAAAATGCAATATAACAGCGGTATGGTAGATTAAACTGGCGAAACCGCCGGGAGGGTTCACCACTGATGAGCCAGGCCCTCCCATTTATTTTCCATTGCAGTAAGGGCAGTAGAATTTTATTTTTATTTTCAAAAGAATCATACGCGTCTATAATAGTTAGAAATTTTATAATAGATGCCCCCTAATGCATCATAATAATTATTTCTATTTATTCATATATTTATCATTATATAATAATATTTATCCATATTTATATTTATTCTGTATTCAACCTTATATAATCTTATATGGACATTGAAATAAAGTAGTTTCAATCTCTCTGTCTCTCTCATGGCTCTTACAGGGGACACCAGAAATACCCTGTATAAGAAGCTTTCACGCGCCAGAAACTCTGCTCGGCAGTCCAAATGAACTTTCGAGTTGCAACCCTGAACACGCGCGGCATCGCCGCTCTTCGCCGGAGAATTAAGCTCTGCTGTTTTCTCAAGGAGCATGAGATCGACATCTGCTTTCTGCAGGAAACGAACGTCATGTCCCTGGACGACGTAGGAGACCTCTGCCAAGGCTACAGCGCCGTTGTTGCTCCCGCAACGACCACCGTGGGATCAGGCCTCGCCTGCGTCTTCGCGGCCGGCGTCGTTGTTCATCGGCAGCAGATCCTATGGCCTGGCAAGATGGCTGTCATCGACCTCATCGTCCGGGGAGTCTCCATGACGTGTGTCAACGCCCACGTCTCTCATGCTCCTGAAGAGCGCTGCCGCCAGCTCCAGATCATCGCAGCTTTGGCGAGTGAAGAAGGTGCGTGGATCCTCGGTGGTTTGAATATCTCCGAGGAGTCGGCGAAGGACCTGGCATCAGGTTTGGCCCTCGCGGAGCTCCAGGACCAAGCCGACCTCGTCGACATCGCCGCCTTCTTCGATGCTGCACTGGAGCACACCAGGGTTGCCACTATCGGAAGCCGGGTCGACGCGCGTCGTCTGGACAGAATCCTACTTCCATCAGACTTCTGCGACCGCGTAACCCAATATCAAACCATCGACTACGCCTACTCGGATCACCGTGCCGTCCTTATCCAAGTAGGAGATCCAGACCCTACAAGACTTCCCTGCATCGGAAAGCTGCTACGGTCAGACCTGTTCTTCGATCGAATGGAAACGTTCATCGATGAAGTGTTGGAAGACCTAGCAAATCTCTCACCTCCGATGTTATGGGAACACTGGACCAGGATCAAAGCAAATCTGGTCGCGGAAATTTGGTCACTTGCGCCTGCCGTCGCCGAGTCCGGCGGTGGATACATCGAGAGAGCAAGCCTTTTCCTGAGGCGGAGACTGGAGGACGACACTGCCCGCTCCGACTATCCTTCCTTGTCGGACCTCGGGCGTTCCCTCCGAGCCAGACGTCGCTCTCCCTCCACCTTCACCGACGACGACGGCAACGCCATCTCCGGGGGGCCAGCTTAGGCGTTTCCTTCTGGAGCGCTTAGGCAGTCGCTTCGCTCAGGATCCAAGCTCGGAAGAAGCCATCGCCGACTTCCTAGCTGAAGTGACTCCCCTGGAGTTCGACGAGTGGGACCAGCTCTTTCTCGCTGACATCTCCCGCGACCAGATAGCGGCAGCCATCCATCGCCTGCCAAATGGCCGTGCCTCGGGATGGAACGGACTACCCTGCGAGTTTGTCAAAGCCTTTGAAGATTTCTTCGCCGAAGTTCTTTGGCAAGTCTTCGAGGCTTCGCGACTTCGCGGGGCCTTACCTCGATCCTCAAAGCGCAGCAAGGTCATCCTGCTGCCGAATGTGCACGGTGGTCCGGGTCTACAGGCTTTCCGGCCAATCAGCCTGCCAACGATCGACTACAGGGTCCTCATCGGCGTTCTCATGGCCCGTCTGAGACGTCATCTTTCAGACCTGGTGCCCCAATGTCAGACCTACGCCGTTCCAGGACGGTCATCCTCCTGGAACATCGCGCGAGCGTGTGACGAAACCGCCGGGGCATCCAGACATGACACGCCGCTGGCTGTCATCTCTTTGGACTTAAAGTCGGCCTTCAACACCCTGAGTAGGAGCTACCTGTTCGCCCTGTTGGAGAAGCTGGGCCTACAATCTACCTTCCTAGGGTGGATTGCTGTCCTCTACGGGGAAGCAGACGCCTCCATCCGGGTCGGAGATGTCAACACCAAGGCCTTCCCGCTTCTCAACGGGGTGAGGCAGAGCTTCCGTCTCAGCGCCGCGCCCTTCAGCATCGGAGTTGGACCTCTGCTACGCCGCCTTGAGAGGACCTTGGGCCGCGGCAACGTGGTCGCCTATGCGGACGACATCGTACTCTTCATCAGGGACGACGCTCAGTTTGAGCTCGTGTCCCTGATCTTTGAAGAGTTCCGCATGTCCTCCGGGGTGGCTGTCAACTTCAAAAAGAGCTGCGGGCTCTGGTGCGTTTCCTGGAAGCACCGGACGGATTCTCCTCTGGGAATCTCCTGGACGTCCGAGTCGCTGACCGTCCTGGGCTGCACCATCACCACCAGAAACACCGTCGCCTCCCAGGCCTCACACCTGATGGGGCTGCTGGAGCGAGCCATCGCGAGGTGGTCGCCCTTCACCCGCGGCCTGTCGCTGGTGGGTCGTGCTCGCGCGGCCAACAGCCTGGTCCTGGGTTCCATCCTGCACCACCTCCATGGCTACCTTCCACCTGAAACCACCATCGGCCGGCTACAGGCGCGGTTGACGCGCTTCGTGTGGGGTACGAGCCGAGTCTCGTGGCTCCCCGGGCGCATCCCGGCTCGTCCAGTCTCCGATGGTGGCGTCGGCCTGCTTGACATCGCGGGCCAGCTTCGGCTCGCCTGCCTGAATGGGGTCCAGGCCTCTCTTCGCGGCGCAGCCAACGGCTACTCTTGGCTGGTCCGCAGCCGGGCGTGGCTGACACCGCCGGCTCCTGACGTCTGACTCTCGCCTAGGAGAGGAGACTGTTGAGCCTGTGGGAGGCCGCCTCAAGTGTCCTTGAGCTGGACCATCGGGTTCTGCATCCCGCCATCCTGAGGCCCCTGCGCCTTCGAGGCGACAATAGATTCCTGCGGCCGCCAGACCTGTTTGCTCCCGAGCGCTGGCTACAGGCCACTGTCGGGGACTTCTCCGATGGCGCCCCTGCCCTAACGCGCTCAACGCGGGCCGCGCTCCTGGATGCTCAGCACCTGGAGGCCTTCTGCCAGCTTCTTCTGCAGGAAAACACCAGCTCCAGCTATCATGCGGAGTACGAGGCGGAGACCATCGTCCTGCGAGGATCGGCGACCCCCATCACCCGCCTAACCAGCCAGAGAGCGCGCCGGGCATTGGACTCGGCACGGCTCCAGGCGCATCCTGCTGCAGAGCTGGCTGCCCGGTGGACCCCCACCGTGGATGTGCCCGCTCCATCCCCTGGGCCTACCTGCGTCGGAACTGCTTCTCGGGGCACGACGCAGATGTCGCCCTACGGCTGGCCCTCCACGCCCTACCCCATCCTGCCTCGAGGAGTGCCAACTGTGCCGCCTGTGGGTCCAGCGACGGGTCGCTGACCCACAGATATTGGAGTTGCCGAACCGTGCGACCCCTGCTCCAGGAGGTGTTCGCCTCCTGCGAAATGCCCCTGGATTTGCAGGCCTGGCTCTTCGGTGTGGGCCTCTATCCCGAGGCAGTGAAGCTAACAAGTGTGGCGAAGGCTACCATCTACAAGTACCATCTTGGTCTTGAGTAGGGTAATGCCAGCCAACACATCGACCTGCCCACTCTGTGGGAAAGAACTTTCGCAGTCCATCGGTGGCGGAGTCTTTCCCGCAGTGGGCTCCACCAATGACGACTTGTATATATATTTATATTTATATATGTATATTTTTTATCAATTATTTAAATCTATTTATTCATACATTTTTATCTATATAATCCTATTTATTCACATTTATATTTATTCATTTTATGTATTTAACCTTATATAATCTTATATGGACGTTATAATAAATCAGTTTCAATCTCAATCCCTCTCTCTCAAATATAATATACATTTCTCTTATGGTTAATTTTTATAATGTGAAGCCAATAGTTAAACTATTTTAGAATGTTTTTTAACGGTGTAAACAGGCGATATTTCGAGCATTCTGACTCCCTCCTTGGACCTAATAAAATATTTAAATAATACCCCCATCTAGCATCTTCTTGATTTTTCCAGCAGTCCATGCTCTCTTGTGATCCGATATAGGGTAAGGTTTACACGCCACGATGTTATTATTGGGCTTCAATAGAAGGTCGATCTCGTGCAATGGTAATTGCTTTTTGGAGACATTGCAAAGCTTGGGGAATATAGTGATCAGGTCATCACTGGTAAAAATAACTTCTTTTGACCGCAAAGACAAGCACTTAATTTCATCAGTCCCAAAGTTCCATTGAATTCGGAGATCCCTCATTGTGGGCTTTCCTATTAACAGTTCGAATGGCATCTCCCTCAATATTGTCGCCGTCATCATTCTCTGTTGATCGTCAACCTGAAGTTCCACCTCAATATTCTCAGTAGCTCGGACATGACTTTCGTCAATCGTTGTTATTGTGGTCTCTGATGGATAAACTTTCCATTTATCTTTGGCCAAAAGGTATTTTCTCATTAGATTGATAGAAGAACCTGGATCCAAGAAAGCAACAAGTTTTACACCATTTATAATAACGGGAAACATAGAATCGGGACTTTTGCAAGACAAAAATAGGATCGATTTTTCATCGGGATCGAACAACCTTCTAAATTTTGTTGTTTTGAAGAGAAGGCACAGAATTATTTTGATTATTCATTGTCTGTGATGCCTCCTCAATTTGATCAAGTTGGGCAAAATAGGCTGGCTTCTTGACCAGTTGTCTGGTAGGGCTTGGGTTCAAAAGGTTTTTCTCTAAACTGGGACGGATATTTTTCAGAAGATAAAGAAGAGTCTCTTTGTTTTCGATTTTCACAGTTAACAACTGAGTCTGCATATCTGGGGGTAGCCCGTGAATCACTCCAATTATCAATAGCTTTTCACTTAAGCCGGGCATCCCTAATCGCATTTTCCTTTGTTTTTGGTGGAAGTAATCGATCAGAGAGCCGCCTCAATATCTCCACTTGAACGCCCTATCATATTTATCTATGGGGTTATCCTCGAATGAGGATACAAAATCTTCTTTCCATGTTTCCCAGCTAAAGTTGCATTCATCAGCAAGTCTGTTATCGAACCACAATTGTGCAGTTCCCCCTAGGTAATTTCTCATACCATATAGTTTGGATTGATATTTTACCCAACCATTATTTGCACAGACATTTTCATATAAGGTTATCCAAGTGGCTGGATCTAAGTTATTACCAGAGAATTCAGGTGCTTTCATTTCCACATGTTTTGGTGCATATTCATGCTGGTTTGAACTTAAATTTTGAATTAAAGAATTAACTAGTTTTTGTTGTTCTGCCACAGTAGTTATCAATCTGCTAAAAGTGTCTTCTGTTAATAGAGATTTTGCATCTAATTCCTCCTCATCCATTACGCAAATTTGTAAATTTTCAAATTATCGATTTTTGTATATTTAAATTATTTTTTATGGAACTTTAACGAATCCTTTTCTAAATAGTAAGAAGTTAGATTCTTGGCACATTTAAACACGAGCGCGTGATAAATGGGCAATTGAAATTCTTCAGGGATAGATAGAACATTAGCATCAGGGTTAAAGCTATAGCCAATTACCTTTTTATTCTTAAAATGCAGGATGATCGATCCTGTCGGCTGCGCCATTTTTGTGATGTTCCTCTCTCTCTCTCTCTCTCTCTCTCTCTCTCTCTCTTCGATTAAATAAATAAATATGCTTTATCAAATTAAGAAACAAATTTTAATTATATATCTTTCTAATGTCAAACCTACACTTTTTAATATATTCATACCAACAACAATTACAGTGCTGCCAAATCCAAACAATCAAAAATAAATTAAGCAGAGTATATTATAATATTATTATAAGGTATATTACAACTGAACATCACAATATATATATATATATATATTTTTTTTTTTTTGTCTCAAACAAATTTTCCTCATTGAATATATAGGCAAAACTATATATATTTTAAACTTAATTCTATTGACGTTATGTGGCGCTGAGTTTGTTGCTGGTATTAATATGTTGTTATAGCTTGAAAAGGTTTGGCATTCAGTCAACTGAAATATTAGTAAATAAATTATTATCTGATTCAATATATATTATTTTTTAATTATAAATAATTATATCAATTGTTTATCGAAAATATATTTTATTTGTTCTATTAAAAGAAGAACTTGATCATAGGAAAATTTTTCTTTCATATAGCTCTATCTTTTGATGCTGTTTCTTTGCCTTTCAGAATAAGTTCGTTGATTTGTCCAATTTGAAGAGTCTATCTTCTTCTGGTAAAGCCAGCAACTGGTGACTGACTTTTCTAAGGATCTTTGATTTTATTTTCTTTGAGCATCTTCCTTCTGCTTATGTGTTTGTTAAGAAAGTGGCAAAAAATATTTCTAAGTATCATCCATATTTCTTCGACGCTGATTGATACGATGAAGAAGATTATCATCGTGATGACAATTAGTTCCAATGTCGTCCAATTAATTATAATTGGTAACGTTAATATTAATTTCCCAATATTAAAGAAGACTTTCTTCCAGAATTCCCCTTTACCTTTACTGGATACGTCTTTTTTCTCTTCCATGAGAGGAGGCCGTTCAGTCAAAATGGTAACCTCTGACATCTTCAGGAAGTGATCTTGTTTTTCTCTTCAGGCTAGTTTAGATAATTCAACTTTGAAATTATGAAAACGGTCTATAATCGGATAAACCACGCTCATGGGAGATTAAACCGTGCTATATCAGAAATGGCGAGAATAAAAACAAAACAGTTAAGCTCGAGACCAATAACGTGCAAGGCTATTACAAAATGTATTTTAAAAGTTTAAACATTTATAATTCATGCTCATCCCTGCCTTTCAAGTCATTAAACTCAACAAACAATCTTGAGTTAAGTTTCTTTACTATTTTTATTTATTTAGCTTACAAGCCAACATGCCCTTCAGGAGAACTTCTAGGAGAACTAGAATTATGACTCCCAGATAAATATACATACTAAGGTATTTGAAAATAGAACAACCCATGAATAAATATTTAATTAAAAAGGCATATATTGGTATCATTTGGTAAAATAAATGATATTTTGATCCAATATATGCCTTTTTAATTAAATAATAAGGTATAGTTAGATGAAAGTCATACTTCTAGTTATCCTGTTAAAAGCCATGTTAGCCACAAAGCTATAGAAATAAAATAAGTAAAAAATATTTTGACCTGAATTGCTTGTTGAATTTATTAAATTTAAAAATGCTCTCCTATTTTTTTAATAGTTTTTTTTTCTAAAGGATATTGCTATATTCCTTCGAGGATGGTGATAATAATTCGCCGAAACGTTGGGCAGTAAATAAACCAAGAATAGTTAGTGTTGTTATTTTCTTTATTATTATTCCATTGTTTGTGTGAATAATTAATTATACGAGTACAAGGTCAATGGAGACTGAATTTATGGATTAAAATAATATTCTTGGTAGGGGTGGAATATAAGTCCTTTCTTGAGGTTCCTATACATTCTAAGTCATGGTATGATGGTAGTTCTGTGTTGTATGCAAATAAAATATTTCTCATATAACTTTATTCATATTAATAATCAAAATTAAATGTTTTAACATTCAAATTTCTAGTAAAAATGAAAGTTACCAAGCGTTTTAGGGATTATTCGAAAAGTCTGGATAATCTCAATGGTGCATTTTAAACGAGTATCAAACATGGGATACCTCTTTCTATAGAATCGCTAGCTTCCCTACATGTCCGCGTGCCATGTAAAATTCATGAGAATGACTGATGTGCTTATGTAAATTATGTGTACGCTTATTTGAACTGAAGAGAGTCGATCATTTGATAATGAGCTCATAAACAAAAAGGAATACTTAATCAACTTTTTGATATTCCCTTTCACTTACATTTTTTTGTTTTTTTGCTGCTGAATATTTTGATTGATTTGTTTAGGATGACTTTATCAACTTACTTATTCTATGAGATACAATTTAATGGAGAATTTTGGAAATTGAATTTTAACATTCATCACCTATCTTTCAACGATAATATTTTTGTTTATAATTACTTGATGAATTACACCTAAATATGATGATTGATGATTGACTCAATGATTTATTAATGGTATTTAATAATATTTTAAATGTATATATGTATATAGGAAGTTTCTTTCGATACATAAAAAGGTTTTTCTATATGATAATATGATTCAATTCAATACCTTCAACAAAACAAATAGAATTTGTGAAATTTAGCTGTAATAAAAGGTAGTTAAGAAATTAAAAGGTTGAAAATCTTCAGAAGATGAAAATTTATTCTTTATTTTTCAGTGTTCAATTTTATTAATAAGGATGTGCTCTCTCTATTTCTTTTGAATATACCATATACCTATCCCTTGGGCAAAACGAGGCTTTTATTTGTGGATAAATCGCAAATTCTCGAACACAAAGTGCTTTTCTAATAGACAAATGAAAAATAAAACGCTATTAAGAATGAGTACAAAGGATATTATACAAGAGGCTATCGATTTACACATCTGGGAGATTGCTGAGTATAAAGTCTAATGGGTTCAAAATCTTCAGCTTTATCCACCAATAATGGCACGCTTCGCCCAAAGATTTACATTTTTATTTGAAGATAATCTATAAGGTTGTCCTAAAAGTTCATGTTTTTCTTAAAACGTTTTTCTTTTAATTTGCTAATAAAATAAATAGGGCGAATACATAATAATACAATTACTTTATACATAACTAGCGGATGTACCCGGCTTCGCCCAGGTTTTTCTCGAGGGAATGTTTGTAGTCTAGTAATAAGAAAATATACTACACCTAAAAACTATCAGAGAAAAGAGAAACCACGGAAGGTGAACAGAAAAATGCTTACAATGGATGTTATGTTTACGATATCAAGTTAAATAAAAACAAAGATAAAATTTGCATATGTTAGTCACTATAAATTTGTATATTTATTAGGTGAAATTAGAAACATGATAAAACAATTGGGTATTTAAAAACAAATGTAGAAATAAAAGTTGAAGTATAATAAACAATGTTAAAGATTAGTTTTAATTATTAATCAAGATTGTGTGTGAATATGTGAGAAAGATGTAATATCGTTGTTGTTTTCTTGGCCGACTGTTTTACATATGGTGTTATCTTAAAATTGCTTGTTTTGAATATTTTTTAGATTGAGATTATTAGCTAGTGTGTAAAAAAATTAACTCTGTTGAAATTTAATTTTGTATTTATATATAAATAAAATTAACTCTGTTGATTTTTTTTTGTATTTAATCGATAACAGCGAAGTTACGCATGTTAATGTTAGGAAATATATTTTGATGTTAAGCAAAACCTGCTCCATCTCGTTTTACATAAATGTTGAAAATTTGGTTGAAATTGATGCATTGTAACGAAAGTTTTTAGTGATGTCCACTTATGAAATTTCCATTTTATTAATATATATACAAAGACATTATACATAACGGCGAATAATATTATAGCGAATAATATTGGTATTTAATTTTTTTTTGCAAGTGTTTACACAAACATTTGAGACAACCTTGTAAAATAAAGTCGAGAGTTTCACGTAATATTGGAGAGGTTATAGTCCAATGCTGCTTAGAAGATGTTGCTAGGAGAGAGATTGCATGTTGTAGGTATGTCTTAGCAACAGTTAGGTATGTATGTAGGTAGATAGGTACTGTACGGCCTAGAGTTATGACAAGGGCACAGTCAAAGCAGCCGACGATAAGCAGTCGGTCATAAATAAGTCAAGAGACCTGTTGGTCGTTGATGGTCAACGCTCTGGGCAGAGCATTCTTCGTGTCGAGGAGTGTTTCTATGGCTATGGAGACAGATTCGTATATGTATATACACCAATAGACTTTAATTATACTATATACACATATATAATTTAAATGTAATTCTACTCTCCTAGAAGCTGATGTCAATAGATTTCTAAAATACAATTTCTAAGATTCCCCCATTCAGTGTAGCATATATAAATAGAATTATCCAATACAGTATTAGAGCTCTGAAGAGGCGGTCTGGTAGATTAAATTGGCCAAACCGCTAGGAGGGTTCACCACTGATGAGCCATACCCTCCTAATATATATATTTTTATCGCAGTATAAGGACAATAAAAGTTTGATTTATTTGTAAAATAAACATTCATGTATTAATGCCTTCATTCGTTAATGTACCAATATAAAATACCTTTTTAATACGCCAATACACTGATGCAAAATACCAAAACACCTATACAATGCAGTAGATGAACAATACAATACAAACATATAAAATACATCGATACACCAACAGACACTTCAATGCTACTTTAAAATACAATAATACAAAATACAGCAATACAACAATATAATGCACTATAATACACCATACAATTCACCTATAAAACACGGACCAATACAAAGTGCAGCAATACAATAATAAAATACACTAATATACATAATACACCAATACACCAATACAATACATCCCTAAATATACACTACATACATCATTAAATGTAGCTATAAAAATAACACCCCAATTCAATACTTTAATACAACTATAAACGATACAGAAAAAGCCTCCCGTGGAACATAAATTTGATGAACAACCCACCTGATGAATGCTCACATTTGTAAATTTAAAAATATGTTGATCTGACATAACTAAACCACAATTAATTGATATATTTATGGATAGAAACGTGAAAAGAATTACAATAACTATAAAAAGACTCAGAAAAAAACACTATAAAGGAATGACAATACATTCAGATGGCACATGAACCTACAGGACATGCAAAAACTGTCCTGGTGTGGAACTAACACCTACCCACATATGGCCGCAGCCTTACAGAAAATTGACATAGACCCAGAACAGCTGCTTTACTTACCTAAGATAGTGGACATTGCGACTGCTGTGATAGAGAGGCATGAGAACGTCTGAGGCTCTTCATTGGACACAACAACAACAGAAAATTGACATAAACCCAGAACAGCAGCTTTACACTCCCAAGATAGAGGACATTGCGACTGCTATTATAGAGATGCATGAAGACATCTGAGGCTCTTCATTGGACATGACAACAACAGAAATTTGACATTGACCCAGAGCAGCAGCTTTACACACCCAAGATAGAGGACATTGCGACTGCTGTGATAGAGATGTATGGAGACATCTGAGGCTCTTCATTGGACATGACAACAAAAACATTGATAGAAACACGTGTTTCACATTCACATCCATCAACGAAGTAGTGTATTAGGCTATATAAAAAATCTCTCGTTTTATGAAAACAAGTTTTATATTTTAAAATAATCAATTAAGAGTACGCCACAAAAGGTTTCTTCTCACCAATTTATTTTTATTATTCACAAGCTTTCGAGTTAAAATAGACTCTTCTACAATCGTTTCTTCTAAGTAGACATTCCAAAATAGATATTTGAAAAAGCTCTTACGTGCGACTGGATTCGAGCCCACCAGATCTGCTTTGTTTGTAAAACGTGATGAAGTTTTCAGTTATTGAAATGATGGACATAAAGGAACTTTATCCCCCTTTGCTATTTACAATTCTATATTGATTTATAATATTATGGCATAACCTTTCAAAATTTTCACACATAGACATTGATTAGCTTTCAAAATTGTCTAAAACTCTTTTATTTTCCTCCTGGTTATGGTTTCTGATTGGGAGTTAGGTTAGCTTAGTGAGTGTAATATTTGATTATCCAAAGGTGGTCGCTTAAGAAGGTAATGTTCCATCGGATCGGTCTTTCATAAGAGATTTATCTGCTTAATCCATTTAACTATACAATTATTACAGTCATTATAAGAGTACTGAAACTTTCTTAAGCTGTAAATAGCGCAAAGTATATATTTGGATAGAATAAAATAACTCTAAATATCTCTTATCCTTGAAATAAGATTGGATAATACACAAATCTTATATTCTCTATTCAATGTGAAAAAAATAGTACAAATGTGATATTATACTGGGATAACGTTCATAAATTGAAAAATGAAAAAAAAAAAACGCATCTCCTTATCGGGAGGAAGCTTTTTTTTAAATTCTCCATTCAGTTTTGAGCCCTAAAATTATATATTATAATAATTATATATTAATTAGATAAAGGTTCATTAGAGTGTGTTGGAAAAAAAGTGTTTTTTAAAGCTATCCAAAAGAAAATAAAGAATAAAATAATGTTAACCAACGCACATTTAGAAGTGCCTAAATGTATTCCATATTGAGAGAGAATGAATATTTAAAAGAATAGTAATTATAGAATTACTTATAATTACAGCCTATAGCAGCTCCTAATCAATTAGGATATTGTGAAATGACTATTCAGGTAGAATTATAAAGTAGAATGTTCTTCCATGACACCGGATGATAGATTCTGCTGCGTGGAAGGCTGCAATTATCTCGACTGAAAGAGGACTCCATATTTACATATAGGATGGCATAGAAATTTATCTCTATTAAAGTTTACTCTGAAATCACGAAACATATTGAAACATACAATTTAATAATAAAATTTCTCTGACAGAAGGCAACAGACTTCACATTTACATGTGCCATTAGAAAATTTCGTTATCGAATCACCCAACGATGACAATGTAGGAAAACTACACTTTTTATATTATCCCATTGTATAATTATACAATGATCAAATTCACAATCCTGGCAATCTTGGAATACAGGTCCTGTCTTGAGGCTCCCATACATTCCAAGAGGTGGTCTGGTGAGGCCTCTTTGGTCCTGCAGATGGTGTATTGTGGGAAGGTCTTTACACCATTCTGTGTCTTGTGTGACCATTTTGAGCCTGGAGATATAGGTTTCAAAAACTACACTTTTTTAATATTATTCCATTGTATAATTATACAAGGTCATGGAGACTATGAATTTGATCATTGCCAAGATTATGAATTTGATCAATGAAAAAAAATATATTCTTGGCAGGGTTGGAATACAGGTCCTGTCTTTAAGCTCCCATGCATTTCAAGAGGTGGTCCGGTGAGGCCTATCTGATCCTGCAGATGGTGTATTGTGGGAAGGTCTTTACACCATTCTGGATCTTGTATGACCATTTTAAGCCTGGAGATAGAGGTTTCAAAACCTACATTTTTTTGTAAGATCATTGTTATAATGTACATAAAAGTATTTGTCTCTTGAAGAGCAGAAATATTGATCGAAAGCTTGCAGTACCTAAATTGAAAGAACCTTTTTCCCTATATTCTATTTTTCCTTTGCAAATAACTTCTGGGTAACTATTACTCACATTCATAAGCTTCAGAAATTCTTGGTTGTTTAAATCACCTTTTGAATAATACAGCAGGTTTTATGTTTACATATACTATAGAAATTTATCTGTATTTGATCATTTTGTAAAAGGACAATTATAATTCTGAACGAACTCCCATCCCTGGACATTTTATTTTTCCGTTTATCATTACTCTTCACAATTCATCCTATCATACTTCATCCATAATGTTAGAAATAATCGTTATATCTCCTTTAAAATAAATTTCGATTTTTCGTTCAAAAGTAACATTTGCGGGATAACTGTCAAATTTCGATCTACAATCATAAGTCGTATTATATTGTATTATAAATTATAATCCTATTTATATTTTCTTTGTGAATGTTTCTATCACAAATCATAGAAAGAATTGAAGAATTGTTTTAATTTCAAAATATGAAGATAATTTCATTCTCTCTTTCAAACCATATTTTGAAAATTTTTTAATATTCAACCATGATTATAAACCTTTTTTTTAATTATAAAATAAGAAATTTAAATTCCACATATCTTATTATTACTTTAAACAAAAATAAAAACTTAAGGTTGATTAAAAATTCATTTCCCAAAATACTTAAAAACTCTTCATATTTCTATAGCCGAAAATGAGTTACGAAACTTGGGAATGTTATTAGATAAAGTAGGGAAAAAAAGAGAGGTTTTGGAGAAATAAATTTAATTATGTTTTATGTAAGAAGGAGAAAGATGTTTATCTTTAATTTTCAACGCCTTTCTTCATTTAATTATCAGAAGAAAACTCCTCTCTCTCATTATTAACGCTACATTCATTTTAATATCTTCTAAATAAAATTTCATTTTGAGAAAACGTGCATCTAAAAATTGTCAGATAAAAGATATTAATGCTTTGACATCTTACGTGTATTAAAATGGATATTAAATAATTCTGTGAAGTTAACTGGAAAATTCAATCATTGTAGACTGTAATTTCTATTTATATATTTAGAAGGTTATTGGATTATGGGGAAGATACATTTAAATGTAAGCTCTCTTTTTTGATTAAAAAAAGGATATCAATAATTTTATAGGCTTTATATTTAAAAGGAAATAGATCATAGTCGTTTCTCTGTGATTTAGAATTGTTACACTATAAAAAATTTATAAGGATACCATACCACCTCTTAGAATGTATGGGAACCTCAAGACAGGACCCGTATTCCAACCCTACCAAGATTGTAAATTTGATCAATGAATATAGTTACCATGAACTTTTATAATAATACAAGGGAATAATAAAAAAGTGTATTTTTTTACATTGTCATCGTTGAGTGATTTGATAAAGAAATGTTCCTATGACACATGTAAATGTGGAGATTGCTGTCTTCTATCAGATAAATTTTATAATTGATTTGTGTGTTGTGTTATATAGTATAAAGATTAGGAAGTCAATCCAATATACACACACACAAAAAAGTATTCATAAAGAGTAATAAAATTGAAATTAATTATTAATTATTTCTTGTAAACCTTAAAAGAGGTTTCTTTAAAAATAAAAATAGTTTATATTAATATTAATTTGTAATAATTCTATACTTTTTAATATTGGAGCTATGTCGACCTGCCACTGAGTAGTGCTCCCAGTTAATAACAAAGGCAGACGCATTTTACTTCACCCAGTCATGATGGTTGTCAAACAGACACCATCAAGGGTCACAACTTGATACCCTAATATGATTGAGTGGAGATAAGGAAGAAGAAGATTCATCAAGTTCTGAGCTGTATACAAACTCTTTATTTATGATGTAGAAGATAAACAAAATAGAACACAGTGAAGAGACAACTAAATGCAGCATTCCATCTAATATCAAGAAAAGGTTGTCTATAGAACATCAACCTATAAAATTCAACGAATAAAATAACAAGAGAAATGATAATAGTATGGAATATAAGAATAAATAAATATATATGTTATATTCAATTCATTTTTTTATATATATAAATATTTTTCAAATTTGACCAAAAACAAAAGGTTTTTTTAAAATTATTATTTTGTTCTGTTGTATATATAGATTTGTTTTTTTTTCTTTTGGGTTGGTTAAATGTGTTTTTTCTAATAAAATCATTTGCCAAAAATATTATATTATATAGTTAAATTTGTTTAAAATAAAATAAGCATATTTGCTAATAATTGATATTCAATTCTTCTTTTTTTAGTAAGTAAAATTTGCATTCGACAAACTAAACATTTACTTAATAATTAATATTACTTTTTTTTATTCTCCCTCTCCCCTCAAATATAAGATATATCGATGGAAATTTTGCCGGCAGGGCATTTTATAGATATATATAAACATATATAAGGAAAGTTTAAAAAGTAAAAAGTGAAAGAAAATTCTACGGAGGAATAGACCACTCCTTCCTCTTATTCCATTTTTCCTTAATTAATCATTTTCTGTATAAAATTCAAATTTTTCTTCTTTTATAATTTTAAAATTAGAATTGATGAAAATAATTGTAGGCAAAGATAGCGATTATTTTATAATTTTTTTAATCATTATATTGATGCAGAACAGAAATTTGTAATCATCTTCTCGTGTTTATTGTTGCACTAAGTAGCAGATTTGCAGGGTAATCGACCTTAGTTTACTTTTTTCATGGTGTTAAACACGTTTCCCGAGTTCTCATATTTAAAGTAAATAAAAATAAATTACCTTTTAAAGTTATTGTGTTTATTTATTCGTTGTCTTCCTCATAGTTCGTGATCCTGAGTCTTCGTCTAGGTCCTCTGTTTAAGACTGCAGTATATAGTTGTTTCATTTATAAGAGATAAAAATTGTCTTAAAATAATTCTAAACATAAATTTCATTTAATAGGAAAATATATACCTTTCTCGTTTTTTTTTTTCAGAAAGGAATATCCTTTATTATACAGGATGTTGGCCATGTTTTGCGTAAAACTATTTCCTTATTTCCTTCCAGCATGAAATATCTAAAGATGGGATAAATCGACCTTATCCGGATATTCAAAATTTCGTGGATCTTCATCATTCACAGTCGTTGATTACACTCAGGTTACAATGAATATTTTCCTAATTAGATTTACACTCTTTTTTAAAGACTAACTTGTAAGTGCTCGCGTTATTAAAGTATTGTAAAATGTTAAAATAAAAAGAATAGGTATCCAGGGAAAGTTTCTTTTTCAAAATTATTTTATTTTCAAATCTAATCCTTCTAGCTTTTGGGCAAGAAAGCCTTTCTACAGAATAAAGTATTTTACATTGAATCGACAATAGGAAAAGAATTAAAATCAAATAGAATACTTTGGGTGTTTACAATTATTTGAATGCAGAATCAACGCTGGGGGTCGGTGAAAGGCTGGTTAAACCGTTTGGTTTTCGACTACTACGACCCGGGTTCGATTCCCGCATTGGACACTTTTTTCTTTAAAAAAAATGCTCCAATGGCCCCCGATTCTTGCAAAAGTCCAACCCCACCAGCGAGTGCAAGTAACCAAACGGGGCTCTGGCACATTTGTAAGTGCAAAGTCGAACTGCTTTTCACATGTGTAGACATAAGGTGCGCTTACAGTAAAAGCAGTCGCTAACTACCCACCATGATTATCATGGCCTGTACCACGTGTACTAGGGATAATAATAAAAAAAAAAGAATCAACGCAGAATAACTGTAAACACCCAAATAATTTTATTTGAAATTAATTCTTATTCTTTTGATAAATTAATGTAAATAATTTTCTTCTGTAGAAAGGCTTTCTTGCCCGAAACATAGATAGATATGAAAATGAAAGATTTCTAAGAAAAATACACTTTTCCTTGGAGGTCTAATGTTTCATTTTAATATCGATTCCAGGGATTATTGAATTGTAAAATGTGTTAGAAATATTTGGTGAATCATTTTCCGTAATTTTAACGGATGTAAACCCGTTCTGGGCCAATTTTCCTTGCTCCGTCCTTGACCTTGTTTCCAACCCGCTGTTTAAACATTTGAGGGGATACTCCCAAACCTAACAGAGAATAATAGAGAATTCATCACCATTAAGTTATTAGCACATCAGATTCCTCCTTAAAGAAAGCGTGCCACATGCTAAAGGCGGAACACTGGAATACTTAAATATGATACATATAGGTGGTTTGTTAAATCACCTCGAGTGTGCTGAATGTGAAGAATTAACATCATTTTATTTGAGTGTAATATACTCTCTTCTAAATATTGCTATATTTGTGATTTTAAAGCTATAAAGACTCATTTATTAGGTTTATCCTCCTATAAGAGAGTGCTACCCCCCCCCCCCAAAAAAAATAATAAAGGTCTCTCCAGAAAATGGTTTTTCATCAATATATATATATATATATATAAATAAAAAGGCATCTCCTCATCGTGCAACTGAAAGTTGCTAATGGCTTGCGCTATCTATCGGAATAAATATCAACTATTCTCGTTGATTTTTGATTATTCCAGAATTGGCCAAATACCCATTCTTGATTAATCAAGAAAAGCTAACCAGGGACGCGTTTCGAGCTGTTGGCCCTCATCAGCGTGGTGCAAGCTGTACCTCAACGACCAAAAAAAAAAAGGTCATTAAGGCATCCTGAAAAATCATGAAACGGGTAGTTAAGGCCAGAATTGCGTGAGAACGCTACACAATGTGAAAAATAGTACAAATGTAATATTGTACTGGGATAAGGTGTATAAATTAAGAAAAAGGCATCTCCTTATCGTGCAACTGAAAGTTGCTAATGGCTTGCGCCATCTATCGGAATAAATATCAACTATTCTCGTTGATTTTTAATTATACCAGAATTGGCCAAATACCCATTCTTGATTAATCAAGAAAAGCTAACCACGGACGCGTTTCGAGCTGTTGGCCCTCATCAGCGTGGTGCAAGCTGTACCTCAACGACCAAAAAAAATTGGTCATTATGGCATCCTGAAAAATCATGAAACGGGTAGTTAAAGCCAAAATTGCGTGAGAAAGCTACACAATGTGAAAAATAGTACAAATGTAATATTGTACTGGTGGTTAGATTTTCTTAATTAATCAAGAATGGGTATTTGACCAATTCTGGAATAATTAAAAATCAACGAGAATAGTTGATATATATTCCGATAGATGGCGCAAGCCATTAGCAACTTTCAGTTGCACGATAAGGAGATGCCTTTTTCTTAATTTATGCACCTTATCCCAGTACAATATTACATTTGTACTATTTTTCACACATATATATATATATATATTGTCAAATAGCTCCATCCAGATGGGACAACTGTCAATCATCCCTGGACCCCGGGAGGGGGGACCACAGGTGTGGGGGCTTCTGGGAAGCTGATATGTAAATAAGGAAAACGGGACGGTGGCTAACGCCGTTCATTAGGATTAACTTTTTAACTTGGGGTAAGTTGTACAAAACTCTCTCTCCCTACAAATACCCCTTATAATAAATTATTTATTCCCAAATTTGCCCTTGCTTTATTTATCTCCGCGACAATAAATATTCATCCTTTCATACCTCATCCAAAAGGTTAGAAATTGTCGATATTTCACCCTAAAATAAAATTTTAATTTGTCCTTGAAAAGAAACTCATGCGGTTAAACTTGCAAGTGTCGTTTCACAATTACATGCCGCAGTGTATTATATTGTATTATAAGTTACTTTATGTATCATTTACGAACGGAAAAATACGTCCAGGGTAGCCTAGTGGACATGGCATCTGCCCGGTAAGCGGAAGGTCGTGGGTTCGATTCCCATCCCTGGACACTTTTATTTTTCCGTTCGTCATTACTCTTCATAATTCATCCTTTCATACCTCATCCAAAAGGTTAGAAATTGTCGATATTTCACCTTAAAATAAAATTTTAATTTGTCGTTGAAAAGAAACTCATGCGGTTAAACTTGCAAGTGTCGTTTTACAATTACATGCCGCAGTGTATTATATATATATATGTTATAGATTAGAAATTTTTTGTGTGTTTGATCGTTGAAAAGAGGTGCAGTCGTGGAAAAATAAAAATAATTATTTACCTTTCAAGCAGATTTTTATTTTTGAATCTCTTGAAGTAAAAATATACATAAAATTATTTATATCACAGGAATATAGAATTTATATAATGAATTCTATAATCGTGGATAAAAGATAGGTAGGGTTAAATATACATATTTACAACAATAATAATTAAAAGTGATATTTTTTTGAATATATGGTCAAAAATGCAGAACAGTCAATGAATGAAAAAATAAAATATATGTTTTTAAAAAAAATAAAATATTTGTATTTTAGATTATATAATATATATATATATATATATATTTTTTATTATTTATTATTATTAAGGTGGTCGCTCATCTGGAGGATTTTCATATAACGTCTTAATTGTATTAAAATATTTATTTGAAAGAGAAAAAATCTAATTTCTAAACTTATAAACAACGTAACTGATATTTATAAAACATCTGAAAGGTAGAAACAACAATGGTTTTTATTAAGACATTACCTTTTATATAGATTCGGCCCGAAATTCAAGAAGAAAAGGCAAACAATAGAGAAAGAGTATATCAATAAATAAGCAATCAGCTATACACGTAGTCTTGGTGAGACATAACAACCAACAAATATCCACTTTTTCATTTATTAAAATCGGTATTCTTTACCTTTCTGCAGAACTGTTCAACAAATGGTACAAATAGACAAATTTATCAATGACTTTTATAATGAATAATAAAATATTTTGCAAAATTTTGACTTGCTACGTAGATAATCATATGAAACTGTCAATATTTGCCTTTCCATCTGTAGCTGGGGACAATGAAGAATATTATGGAGCATCCTGCTGAGTTTTGATTCAGTATGTATGAATTTTAATGATTTTGTTAATATTCTATGCTAGACACATACATATATGCATTAATAGTAAAGGAGGTGCGAAACACATTTTTACAATTGAGATTAAATTAAATTTGGTTGAGTGAATGTGTTAATTATATATATGAGACTTAATTAGAGTAGAATCTCATTAACTCTGTCAACCCTTAATTCAGTTTCCCCTTAATAAGGTCAATTTTTGTTGTTCCATAAAATGTAATGATATGAATTCAGCTATTGATTATGTAAAATTCATAGTTTAAAAATTAATTGCATTATTAGCATTGAATAATATAATTATATACATATTGTTGCACCAGACTGCGGTTTGGCAGATTCTTCAGTCTTGATTCTTTCCTCAGACGCGTCTTGCATCTTCCCAAAACGTGTCTCAACCATCCTACAAGGTTAAGCTAGGCAATAATAAGACAACTATATTTTTAGGTAGCACCTCGAATATCTCTTTATTTATCACATCAAAGTTTAAAGCAGGTGAGTATTTAGTGTATCAAAATATAAATTGATTTATAATACCTATTATTTCATAATAATATTCTGTGTTATAAAAAAATAAATAAATATAAAATTTAAATTTGAAATATATGGAAAATGATGCAACAATATTACATATTAGGAGTAAAATGCAGTATGTACTATTTTAAAGTACATGGAGCTAATTATTAAAAGAATTTGAAATTAATATAAATTAGATCATATTTGATGGTCATTAAAGAAACGAATTAATGAAGAATTATCAATATCTCAAAAATATCTAGATGTTTATTATTTGAAAATTTTCAGCGTAGCGCTTTTGACTTATTACAAGTTTCATTCTAATTGCCTCAGAAATATAAATATGTTATATAAATATTCAATTTAAATTTAAATTTATATACCCATATAAATTCATTGTTGTTGTTTTCTTTTTTTTTTCCCTGACGGAGATCATGTCCCTAGCCTCCCCAGTCTGGGCATAGTTGTGTGTATATATTACGCTTTACGCGGCCATTGGGACTCAAAAATCATTTTATATTGGTTATCAGTCCCGTAAACAAAGATATTTCCTTTTTTTGTATGATTCGTATTTTGGAGGGATTATATATGGTCAAACCAAGAATGAAAATGATTCCTATTCAGTCAATGACAACCTGCAAGAGAGAAAGAGTAGAACCTTATACAACGTGCAATTTAAAATTTGCGTCAATTTAGATAGCAACTTTCTCAATCTTATATACACTATGGACAAAACTTAAGGAAATTGTACATTTCAGCATGTATATCAGGATTGAGACAATAACTCTGGAAGATATTACAGTGACCTTTATTGAAGACACACGAGATAACATACACTCATGGACAAAACTTAAGGAATTTGCACCTTTTAGAATGTATATCGGGATTCAAACAATAACTCTGAAAGATACACTTATGGACAAAACTTAAAGAAGTTGTACCTTTTAGCATGTATATCGGAATTCAGATAATAACTCTGAAAGATACACTCATGGACAAAACTTAAGGAAATTGTACCTTTTAGCATGTATATCGGGATTCAGACAAATCTCTGAAAGATATTTGATACACAGTGACTTTTATTGAAGACACATGGGATAACCAAGTATGAACAAAATGGCCTCTCTCTCTTTAAAAAAAAAAAGACTAACCACTTCTTCAAGTATTGTCCATGAGTGAATATACCACTTTCGCAAAAGTTTGAATTTTATAATATATTAAAATATATTTGTTCATAAAGGGCACATCTTGGATTCAATAAATAATCTTTTATTTCCGATATTTCAATGGGCTAAACGGCCATCTTTTTCAAGGATCTCATTCCTTGAAAAAGATGGCCGTTTAGCCCATTGAAATATCGGAAATAAAAGATTATTTATTGAATCCAAGATGTGCCCTTTATGAACAAATATAACAATATGGATTGCTCTATTTTCAGAATTAAAATATATATATTCTATAAACAAAATAAATAGATAGTGTATGTATATCAATTTACGTCTAGGGGTATATATTTTCAATAATTATTTTAATTTATAAATATTTTAAAGATACTTTTATCATACCCCCCAAGGTAATTTTTCTAAAAGGAGAATAAATTATTTTTGCTCTAGAAAAAAAAAATATTTTCTTTCAAAGTTTGAAGAGAAAGAAAGAATAATATTTATTTTAGAAAATTATTGAGATTTTTGACTCGGTGTGTAACATTTTTAAAGCTGAAATTGTGAAGAAATAAACAAAATACTTGGAAAACTTTACTGTTGTCATGCCAGAATTAAATTTGGTTTTGACGCAGGAGAGAAAATATGAAGAATATTTTAATATTTTAGTAGAAACACTCTCACAACATATTTTTCAACATGTATAATTATATTGAGTATAAAAAATTACTTCAGGTTATATGAATATTTCATTTTTAGATCAATATTTGATGCTATGGTGTATAATGAAGATATACGAGGTGTGTTCAAAAAGTATCGCGACTTTTGAATTTTCGCGGGTTATGTATATTGGAATTTCGATATTTTTGTGGCTTTATGTTGGTACTCATGTCTCTCACTTATGCCGACAAGCTCGGCCATTTTGAATGTTCACTTAATTGTTGACAGCTGCTTTGCTTGCAGGTGTTTTGGATCGTCTTCGATTTTTACCTATTGTAGAGTAGAATAAATTAAATAGAATTCGATGTTGAGATTAAATATAGTTTATTTAAAGTAAGGTTACAAAGAAGAGAATAACGGGAGCTAGCGCAGTATGTTTACAAAAAGCAGCTAAGAACAACCTAATCCGCGCGTACTCCTCGCGGGGGGAGGCCCGCGCATCCTTTCCAAATGGCGATGCATTCATATTTCACAGCCCTCCCTCCAGGATGTCGACAGCGTCCTCGCTGTCCCAGCTAGTGTAGTCTCCGGTCACCAGCTGTTGGCCAGGATCTCTGTAGGGCTTCATCCGGAGCACATGGACGACGTCCTTCTGGCTGCGTCTCCTCCGTCTTGAACTTTGTTCCAGAGCTTCCACTTCATAATTCACTTCCGACACCTTCCTCGTTATCTTATACGGCCCGAAGTATTTCTTTAGTAATTTCTCGGACAACCCTGTCTTTCGAACAGGGGTGAACACCCAGACGAGGTCCCCAACACGGTACTCAACAGATCGATGCACCTGGTCGTAATAGTACTTGTTATTCTCCTGGGCTCTCAAAATGTGTATCCGAGCGAGCTGCCGTGCTTCTTCTGCCTTGGTTACCATCTGACCTCCAAAGTCATGATCCGATGTTTCGTCTTCGTAAGGCAGCAGGACATCAAGGAGGGTCTCGGCCTCGCGACCATGAACCAAAAAGAAAGGAGAAAATCGGGTACTTCCTTGTTGGGCTGTGTTGTATGCAAAGATGACATACGGCAGAACGCTGTCCCAATCCCTCTGCTCGGCGTCCACATACATGGAGAGGATGTCACCCAGGGTCTTATTCAGCCTCTCTGTCAATCCGTTTGTTTGAGGGTGATAAGCCGTGGTGAAAAGGTGGCTTATCTTGCAACGGGAAGTGACTTCTTTGACCATCTGAGACATGAAGGCCCGACCTCTGTCAGTTATTATTTCGCGTGGAGCGCCATGCTTCAAAATTACTTCTTCCAGTATGAAAGTCGCGATTTCTGCAGCCGTACCAGATGGCAGGGCTTTGGCGATTGCATATTTGGTCAAATAATCTGTACATACAATCATCCATCGATTTCCTTTGTCCGAAAGGGGAAACCTCCCAAGCAGGTCCATGCCTATTTTCTGGAACGGATATAACGGGGGTTGAATGGGAATTAGTTTTCCAGCAGGCAGTTTGTTTTCTCCCTTTCTTCGCTGGCACTCCTTGCAATGGGCGACATAACGTCGAACGCTGTTGTAAAGTCCCGGCCAGAAGTATCTCTTTCTTATTCTGTCGTAGGTCCTTGCAAAACCTAGGTGGCCCGCGGTCGGAACATCGTGGAACTCCTTCAGGATATCTGGTCTCATACACTTCGGTATAACCAACAGCAAACGTCTACCCAATGGATCAAAATTACGCTTATAGAGTAGACCGTTCTTCATTTCGAATCTCTCGGCCCCTTCACCCTGGTTTAAGGCATTCGAAATTTTTGTTATATCAGGATCTAGATTCTGTTGTTCTCTTACTAATGTAAGCGACATCAGAGCAGGCGACTCTGGCAGCGGGTATCTCGATAGGCAATCCGCGTCTTTGTGCTTGACCCCGCTTTTATAGGTGATGGTTGCGTCGAAATCTTGCAGTTTGAGGGCCCATCTTGCTAGTCTTCCAGAAGGGTCCTTCAGACCAGCCAACCAGCACAAAGAATGATGGTCCGAAACAACCTCAAAGGGCCTTCCATATAAATATGGACGAAATTTTCCAATTGCCCAAATGACTGCTAGGCATTCTCGTTCAGTGGTGGAGTAGTTCTTTTCCGCCTTGGAAAGTGTTCTGGAGGCATAAGCAATAGGATTTTCTTGATTCTCCTGGATCTGTACCAGAACAGCACCCAAGCCGTAGCTACTGGCGTCGGTATGAAGTTTGGTGATGGCACTTTCTTTAAAATGTCCTAGTACCGGCTTCTGCATCAGAGCTTTCTTCAGGGACTCGAATGAATCTTTTTGCTCTTGTGTCCAAATAAACTTTTGATCTTTTTTCAGAAGAATTTGTATAGGAGCAGCGATTTTGGAGAAATTCTTGATAAACCTTCTGTAGTAGGAGCACAATCCTAAATAGCTTTGAATATCACAGACGGACTTGGGTACAGGGAACTTCTTTATGGCTTCGACCTTTTCGGAGTCGGGTTGTATGCCATCCTTATCTACCACATGACCCAAGATTTTTATTCTTGTTGATCCAAACAGACATTTATCCCGATTGATTGTAAGCCCCGCTTGTTGAAGACAGCTCAGAACCTTAGATAGACGTTCTAAATGTTCCTCAAAGGTATCAGAGTAGACCACGATGTCGTCCAAATAGCACAAACAAATGTTCCACTTGAGGCCCATGAGCACATTATCCATCATCCTTTCGAATGTGGCAGGCGCGTTGCACAATCCAAACGGCATTACCATTAACTCGTACAACCCATCCGGAGTAACAAAGGCAGTCTTCTCGCGGTCTCGCTCGTCCACCTCCACCTGCCAGTACCCGGTCTTCAGGTCCATGGTCGAGTAATACCTGGCGGATGACAGATGATCCAGAACGTCATCAATGCGGGGCAATGGATAAACGTCTTTCTTGGTGATGTGATTTAGCCGCCGGAAGTCCACGCAGAATCTCCATGTGCCGTCTTTCTTCTTGACCAGCACCACAGGGGCTGACCAGGGACTCTCAGATGGCTGAATTACTTTTCTTTCAAGCATGGTATCTACTTCCTACTGCATTATTTCTCGCTCTCTTTTAGATACCCGATATGGGCGCTGCTTTATAGGGGGATGGTCGCCGGTGTGAATTCTGTGCTTCACTCTGTTCTGTACCTTATTTGCGTTTTTCATCGTGGGAAGGAAAACTCTTTTAAAAGACAACAGCAGCCCCATTAAATCTTCTTTTTTTTTCTTGGGCAGATCGGGGTTGATTAGAGATAACAGGTAGTCGCTGTGGTCATCTTCTCTTCTCTCCCTTGAAAAACTTTCCGGCTCCACACTCAAGAGGCACACGTGTTCCGTCTCAATATCACACATTCTACCCAAGTTCATTCCTTTCGGAATCATTTGAGGTTGAAGTCCGCCGTTAGTTATCCAAATTTTTCTAATTCCTTCTTCAAATTCAATCAATGAAGAAGGAAATATCACGTCTTTTCGAATGAATAGTTCTTTAGAACAGGTAACCTCCATGTTAACAATTCCTACGAGAGATCTATTGACGACGCTTATCCTCTGCGACTATCTCCCGGGGATAACGAAGTCTTGGATAGCGTACACTCCGTCATCTCTACCCTCGGGGTCTAGGTCTGGTAGGTCGTCCAGTTGTAGTTCGCCCAGACCGCAGTCGATAACCGCGTTGGTCGCCTTGAAGAAATCCCAGCCTAGAATCACATCGTGACTGCAATTTTCCAAAACGACGAATTCAAAGTTTTCCGGATGTCCATTTAATTCCAACTTCAAAGTGCAGCGTCCTTTGGATTTGACCACCTTATCGTCAGCAACTTTCAATACAACGTCGGTTTCGGCAAACATCGTCTTTTTCAGTTCTACTCTGAACCGCTCGGATATAACAGAATAGGAGGCTCCGGAATCCACCAGAGCCCGTATTGTGTCGCCTTCAATTTTAATGTCAATGTAGTTGTTCGTCATTTTCACGACTGTCGACAGGGGAGGAATTATAGGTTGTGCAGCGGCCTCACCTCCATTTGAGGGCGCGGCTCTTAGTTTTCCGATTGTAAACGCCGAGGAGACTGGCTGGCTCGTCTTGTAGTACTGCGACCAGGGGAACTTCCGCGTCTAGGAGAAGGGGAGGGGCTGCGATAACGTCTGGTGTTGACTCTTTGATCAGCTTCGTTTGAGTTATTGTTGCGTCCGGAGTTCGTCATAGTCCTGGCCCGATATTGGTACATTTCGTCTCTTCTCTCATCAAGTAACCTCCTCCTGTCGCGACAATAGCGGACAACGTGGCCGGGCCGTCCACAGTGGAAGCATACGGGCGTGCCGTCTGGGGTCCTCCACTCATTAGTGTCCCGTACTTCGACTCTTGAGCCACTTGCTTCGACCTTAGGTGCATACCAGGTGTTCTTTCTATAGTTCCGTGGTGCTGACCTCGCCGCCGATTCCATTGGGAAGGTATTTATCCCCGACATGGGAGCGAGGGCTTTGTCGACTTCCTCCTTCACTATTTCCTCAAGGGAGGAGATTCTCGGTTCTTCCCGTGGCGGTGCTAGGGCCCGCTGCACTTCTTCTTTAACGATCTGTCTTATCAGAGACTGTAGATCCGTCACGTCCCCCAGGTCACCGAGCGAGGTAACATTGGGCAAGCGCTCGAATTTTGAGGCTGTCACTCGTCGTCCTTGGAGCGCCACAACGCGACGACACTCTGCGATAAACTGATCCGTCGTCGCTATGTCTCTCGGCAGAAGATACCGGTAGACTTCCTCTGCTACTCCCTTCATCAGATGAGATAGTCTCTCTTCTTCTGGCATCTGTGCATCTACTTCCCTGCAGAGTCGCAAAACATCTTGGATATAAAATTCAGTGGTTTCGCCCCTCGTTTGAGCTCGCACCTTTAGCTTTTGCTCGGCTTGACGACGCAGGTTATCTTTCTTCCCAAATACGGATCCTAGTTGGTCTTTAAATATCTCCCACGATGGGATATTTTCCTCATTATTTTCGTACCACCGTTGAGCGGTACCGTGTAGATAAAAGTACACGTTAGCCAGACTGAGCGAATCGTCCCAATGGTTATGTTTTGCCACTCTCTCTTTGCCACCTGAGTGGTCGCCTCGCTTCTGTTGTTCATCGTCGCTGTGTTGTCGGGGGTAAGTCCTTGTAATCTTCTGCTTCTTCTAATAGAGCGTTCTTCTTCTTTAGGTACCCAGCTGATCTCCGCCACTTTGTAGAGTAGAATAAATTAAATAAGATTCGATGTTGAGATTAAATATAGTTTATTTAAAGTAAGGTTACAAAGAAGAGAATAACGGGAGCTAGCGCAGTATGTTTACAAAAAGCAGCTAAGAACAACCTAATCCGCGCGTACTCCTCGCGGGGGGAGGCCCGCGCATCCTTTCCAAATGGCGATGCATTCATATTTCACACTATTAATAAAAAATGGATCAAAGAACCGGTATCAAATTTTGTGTGAAAAACGAAATTAAGTGGGCGGATGCATTCCGAATGTTGACTGTGGCATACGGAGAAGCTACCTTGGACCGAAGCAACGTTTATCGGTGGTACAAAATGTTCTCAGAAGGCCGAGAAGATGTGAACGACGAAGAGCGTGCCGAACGCCCGAGCACTTCAACAACAGACGAAAAAATTAATGAAGTGGAGAAAATGATATTGGCCAATCGTCGAATCACCGTTAGAGAAGTTGCTGAGGACCTAAACATATCGATTGGCTCGTGCCATTCGATTTTTATCAATGACTAGCGGATGCACCCGGCTTCGCCCGGGTTTTACCCGAGTAAAGGTTTGTCTAACGAACATTTACTAAAACAATGCTCTATAAACTTATAAAAAAAAGATATATTTTGATAATTTGAAACTCGTAAATTTGAATCTCTCGATAAAGTGAACATTTTTTCCCGGTCCCTTGAAAAATACTCGATAAGTTGAATAAAATCAATATTAATTGGTTCCTTCGGTTATTGGAAGTTAAAGGAATAGTATCTTTGCCTTAGAATTGTATCATTATTCTTGTCTCAAATAAATTGCCGTGTCATCCTGAATTTTATCTTTCCTAATTTTCTACATTACAAAATCATCATTTTATCTATTCTCCCAATATATATGTTGTAGATAAATGAAAAAACTAACTTTGACTTGTGCGAAATTAATAGGTAGAAAATCTTACTTTTGATAAATAATCTTTAAGATAATAAACTTAGTGATAATAAAACTTATAGATAAAAAAACTTGTTATCATCGTCGCAATGGGGGCGCTGATTTCGAGTTAAATCTACAAATCTGCAAATAACTCTAAGGATATTCAAGATATTCAAGAAATTATTTTTCAAAAACCTTCCCGGGAATATATCTAATAATATCACAAAATTTCACGGCGATTGGATGTATGGTTTTTGAATCTATAGAGTACAGACAGACAGACATTCAATTTTATATATATATAGATTTGGGCATGAGACGGGTCGCCGCGAAATTCGTACCAAAATTGCTCAATTGCGACCAAAAATAGCATCGCATGAACATTGCTAATGAGATGTTACACTCTGTCCGCGACGACCCAAATTTGCTCCAGAGGGTCATAACTGGTGACGAAGCGTGGGTTTATGGTTATGACGTGGAAACCAAAGCTCAATCATCTCAATGGAAGCTGCCGCACGAACCAAGACCGAAAAAAGCGCGCCAAGTTCGGTCGAATGTGAAAGTCTTGCTGACAGTTTTCTTCGATTGCAGGGGCGTGGTGCATCATGAGTTCTTGCCACAGGGTAGAACGGTCAATAAGGAATATTACCTGCAAGTTATGCGCAATTTGCGCGAAGCAATCCGCCAGAAACGCCCGGAATTTTGGAAGAACAAAAATTGGCTTTTGCACCACGATAACGCCCCTGCTCACACATCGTTGCTTGTGCGCGACTTTTTGGCCAAAAACAACACACTAATGATGCCGCAGCCACCGTATTCCCCAGATCTGGCCCCCTGTGACTTTTTCTTGTTCCCTAAACTGAAGAGGCCCATGAAAAGACGACGTTACTCTACGCTTGACGAGATAAAGACGGCATCGAAGGAGGAGCTGAAAAAGATTTTTAAAAAATGATTTTTTGAAGTGCTTCGAAGATTGGAAAAACCGTTGGCCCAAGTGTATAATATCTCATGGGGATTACTTTGAAGAGGACAAAATAGGTATTCATGAATAAATAAATAATTTTTGAAAAAACACAAAAGTCGCGATACCTTTTGAACACACCTCGTACACTAAGAAGATTAGTTTATGCCGTATATACACATATAATATAAGTATATAATCGAAATATAACAAAACTTTCGGGAGCGTCTTTTATTATCATCAAGTAGATGTATTATTTTATCCGCAATCGAACGTTGTAGCCCACTGTACGTATTACATCCCAAACATGATGCGACGCCAGCCATCTCTGTCTTGAGCTCGATGTACCATCTCGGCGACCGTCAAGTCAGTGAGTTTCTTTAATTGGTTCACGAAGTGTGTCGGTGGGGGTCCAGGTATGCATCGGCCAGACGTCTTTTAAGTCAATATGGTGTACTCCATTCCCCTGCGTCGCGCGATGTGACCAAAGAATCTCAAACAATTCCGTTGTTCATTCCGCAGAAATCGGTCATCTTCTGAAATCGATAGTTGTGATAGTATCGATGCATTCGTCCTACACGCTGTCCAAGGTATATGAATCATTCTTCGCCAACAATACATCTCGAACGTATCTTCTCTAGCGATGATGTTATAGTACAAGACTCTGAAGCACACATAAGAAGCCACTAAGAAAATTAGTGCTCGGATTAGTCTCTCCTTGGTTCTGCTTGAAGCTTGAAGTACATTGTAATAAATTTGATGGTTTAATATGGTATGCCTTCACAAAGAAAATGGCACATATGGATAACAAATCGAGTTATAGGAGAAGATTTAAAAATCTCTATTATAATACATATCAACACCCTCAAGCACATTAAATATGACTATAGGTGTATGTTCTTCAAATAAAGATACTGAATGAAAAGAATCCTTTTAAAATTTGAAACATTTCCCCATAATCCAATTGGAATATATTTGAGCCAAATGGCAAGCCATTGAATACATTTATATAAAAAGGGTATACTGTGATCTGTAAAAAGCATTTTTCTCAATATTTAAGATATATAATGAGAGATAGATAATAAATTTGGGAAAAATATATTTTTTTTCTTTAACAGATCCAGGTACGCCTTTTTTTTATGAGAATATATTTGTTAGGAATAAATTAAGAATCAGCAGACACATGATAATCTTCGAAATTATAATTATACTCAATTTAAAATAAGTATCAATGAACGAGGGGTGGGTTATTACAATAGAATAAAGAGTTTCATTTTTATTACAACATATCGAACTTTTTCGTACTTCTACAGGTATTCGACGTTGCGCTCCAACAATCTTCCGCAGAAGAATGATCAAATTCGAAAGACCTTGTACGAATATTTAGTACGAAAAATTGATTTATGTAGCCATACATTTTTCCAAATAAACTTCGAGGACTTCAAGCGGGCCTCCGGAATCGGAGTCAACCTCGTGCAGAGCGCGGGCCTCTAGTGCGGCGCCTGGCGTAACCGCGGCGACTCCCATCTCGGCGCCTCCTGGTCGACCACCTCCATCAGGGTCCTTGGGCTCGACATCGCCCCCAGGAGCTCCGTCGCCCATCAGGAGCAGCATCTCCTGGCCCTCCTGGAGTCCGCCTGCCGCAAGTGGACGCCCTTCACCCGCGGCCTCTCCCTCGTCGGGCGAACTAGGGCAGCGAACTCGCTGGTTAGCTCCACCATCCAACACCACCTGCACGGGTACCTGCCCGCAGCGCCGACCATCGCCAAGCTGCAAGCCCGATTAGCGAGGTTCGTCTGGGGGCCTGAGCACACGGCGTGGCTTCCCGCCGCCGTCATGGCGAGGCCCGTAGCCATCGGAGGCCTCGACCTGGCAACCCAACTCCAGCTCGCCTGCCTTAAGGGTGTGCAGGTCGCGCTCCGCGGAGGCAGGAACGGCTTCGACTGGCTGGTCGCCAGCAGCAGCGAGGCCTGGATCCGTCCATACACCAGACGGCACGCGTCTCCAGCCCCGCCGTCTCCGGTTGCTGAAGCTGTGGGAGGAGGCCTCCAA
>CP092879.1:41189610-41274712 GCA_030710605.1 Cordylochernes scorpioides | reverse complement strand
CTATTTGACGACATCGTGGTCTACTCTGATACCTTTGAGGAACATTTAGAACGTCTGTCTAAGGTTCTGAGCTGTCTTCAACAAGCGGGGGCTTACAATCAATCCGGATAAATGTCTGTTTGGATCAACAAGATAAAAATCCTGGGTCATGTGGTAGATAAGGATGGCATACAACCCGACTCCGAAAAGGTCGAAGCCATAAAGAAGTTCCCTGTACCCAAGTCCGTCTGTGATATTCAAAGCTATTTAGGATTGTGCTCCTACTACAGAAGGTTTATCAAGAATTTCTCCAAAATCGCTGCTCCTATACAAATTCTTCTGAAAAAAAGATCAAAAGTTTATTTGGACACAAGAGCAAAAAGATTCATTCGAGTCCCTGAAGAAAGCTCTGATGCAGAAGCCGGTACTAGGACATTTTAAAGAAAGTGCCATCACCAAACTTCATACCGACGCCAGTAGCTACGGCTTGGGTGCTGTTCTGGTACAGATCCAGGAGAATCAAGAAAATCCTATTGCTTATGCCTCCAGAACACTTTTCAAGGCGGAAAAGAACTACTCCACCACTGAACGAGAATGCCTAGCAGTCATTTGGGCAATTGGAAAATTTCGTCCATATTTATATGGAAGGCCCTTTGAGGTTGTTTCGGACCATCATTTTTTGTGCTGGTTGGCTGGTCTGAAGGACCCTTCTGGAAGACTAGCAAGATGGGCCCTCAAACTGCAAGATTTCGACGCAACCATCACCTATAAAAGCGGGGTCAAGCACAAAGACGCGGATTGCCTATCGAGATACCCGCTGCCAGAGTCGCCTGCTCTGACGTCGCTTACATTAGTAAGAGAACAACAGAATCTAGATCCTGATATAACAAAAATTTCGAATGCCTTAAACCAGGGTGAAGGGGCCGAGAGATTCGAAATGGGTAGACATTGGGTAGACGTTTGCTGTTGGTTATACCGAAGTGTATGAGACCAGATATCCTGAAGGAGTTCCACGATGTTCCGACCGCGGGCCACCTAGGTTTTGCAAGGACCTACGACAGAATAAGAAAGAGATACTTCTGGCCGGGACTTTACAACAGCGTTCGACGTTATGTCGCCCATTGCAAGGAGTGCCAGCGAAGAAAGGGAGAAAACAAACTGCCTGCTGGAAAACTAATTCCCATTCAACCCCCGTCATATCCGTTCCAGAAAATAGGCATGGACCTGCTTGGGAGGTTTCCACTTTCGAACAAAGGAAATCGATGGATAATTGTATGTACAGATTATTTGACCAAATATGCAATCGCCAAAGCCCTGCCATCTGGTACGGCTGCAGAAATCGCGACTTTCATACTGGAAGAAGTAATTTTGAAGCATGGCGCTCCACGCGAAATAATAACTGACAGAGGTCGGGCCTTCATGTCTAAGATGGTCAAAGAAGTCACTTCCCGTTGCAAGATAAGCCACCTTTTCACCACGGCTTATCACCCTCAAACAAACGGATTGACAGAGAGGCTGAATAAGACCCTGGGTGACATGCTCTCCATGTATGTGAACGCCGAGCAGAGGGATTGGGACAGCGTTCTGCCGTATGTCATCTTTGCATACAACACAGCCCAACAAGGAAGTACCCGATTTTCTCCTTTCTTTTTGGTTCATGGTCGCGAGGCCGAGACCCTCCTTGATGTCCTGCTGCCTTACGAAGACGAAACATCGGATCATGACTTTGGAGGTCAGATAGTAACCAAGGCAGAAGAAGCACGGCAGCTCGCTCGGATACACATTTTGAGAGCCCAGGAGAATAACAAGTACCATTACGACCAGGTGCATCGATCTGTTGAGTACCGTGTTGGGGACCTCGTCTGGGTGTTCACCCCTGTTCGTAAGACAGGGTTGTCCGAGAAATTACTAAAGAAATACTTCGGGCCGTATAAGATAACGAGGAAGGTGTCGGAAGTGAATTATGAAGTGGAAGCTCTGGAACAAAGTTCAAGACGGAGGAGACGCAGCCAGAAGGACGTCGTCCATGTGCTCCGGATGAAGCCCTACAGAGATCCTGGCCAACAGCTGGTGACCGGAGACTACAATAGCTGGGACAGCGAGGACGCTGTCGACATCCTGGAGGGAGGGCTGTGAAATATGAATGCATCGCCATTTGGAAAGGATGCGCGGGCCTCCCCCCGCGAGGAGTACGCGCGGATTAGGTTGTTCTTAGCTGCTTTTTGTAAACATACTGCGCTAGCTCCCGTTATTCTCTTCTTTGTAACCTTACTTTAAATAAACTATATTTAATCTCAACATCGAATTCTATTTAATTTATTCTACTCTACAATAGGTAAAAATCGAAGACGATCCAAAACACCTGCAAGCAAAGCAGCTGTCAACAATTAAGTGAACATTCAAAATGGCCGAGCTTGTCGGCATAAGTGAGAGACATGAGTACCAACATAAAGCCACAAAAAAGATCGAAATTCCAATATACATAACCCGCGAAAATTCAAAAGTCGCGATACCTTTTGAACACACCTCGTATATCTTCATTATACACCATAGCATCAAATATTGATCTAAAAATGAAATATTCATATAACCTGAAGTAATTTTTTATACTCAATATAATTATACATGTTGAAAAATATGTTGTGAGAGTGTTTCTACTAAAATATTAAAATATTCTTCATATTTTCTCTCCTGCGTCAAAACCAAATTTAATTCTGGCATGACAACAGTAAAGTTTTCCAAGTATTTTGTTTATTTCTTCACAATTTCAGCTTTAAAAATGTTACACACCGAGTCAAAAATCTCAATAATTTTCTAAAATAAATATTATTCTTTCTTTCTCTTCAAACTTTGAAAGAAAATATTTTTTTTTCTAGAGCAAAAATAATTTATTCTCCTTTTAGAAAAATTACCTTGGGGGGGTATGATAAAAGTATCTTTAAAATATTTATAAATTAAAATAATTATTGAAAATATATACACCTAGACGTAAATTGATATACATACACTATCTATTTATTTTGTTTATAGAATATATATATTTTAATTCTGAAAATAGAACAATCCATATTTTTATATTTGTTCATAAAGGGCACATCTTGGATTCAATAAATAATCTTTTATTTCCGATATTTCAATGGGCTAAACGGCCATCTTTTTCAAGGAATGAGATCCTTGAAAAAGATGGCCGTTTAGCCCATTGAAATATCGGAAATAAAAGATTATTTATTGAATCCAAGATGTGCCCTTTATGAACAAATATATTTTATATATTATAAAATTCAAACTTTTGCGAAAGTGGTATATTCACTCATGGACAATACTTGAAGAAGTGGTTAGTCTTTTTTTTTTTAAAGAGAGAGAGGCCATTTTGTTCATACTTGGTTATCCCATGTGTCTTCAATAAAAGTCACTGTGTATCAAATATCTTTCAGAGATTTGTCTGAATCCCGATATACATGCTAAAAGGTACAATTTCCTTAAGTTTTGTTTATGAGTGTATCTTTCAGAGTTATTATCTGAATTCCGATATACATGCTAAAAGGTACAACTTCTTTAAGTTTTGTCCATAAGTGTATCTTTCAGAGTTATTGTTTGAATCCCGATATACATTCTAAAAGGTGCAAATTCCTTAAGTTTTGTCCATGAGTGTATGTTATCTCGTGTGTCTTCAATAAAGGTCACTGTAATATCTTCCAGAGTTATTGTCTCAATCCTGATATACATGCTGAAATGTACAATTTCCTTAAGTTTTGTCCATAGTGTATATAAGATTGAGAAAGTTGCTATCTAAATTGACGCAAATTTTAAATTGCACGTTGTATAAGGTTCTACTCTTTCTCTCTTGCAGGTTGTCATTGACTGAATAGGAATCATTTTCATTCTTGGTTTGACCATATATAAATCCTCCAAAATACGAATCATACAAAAAAAGGAAATATCTTTGTTTACGGGACTGATAACACAGGTCTACAAAAAAAACTTTTTTTTTTGCACAAGAGAACCTGATGGTGTTTCTAGTGTAACTTTTCATGCTGAACTCAAAAATCTAATCAGAAATTTCCCATCACCCATGGTTTTTGCCTGACGATCTTTTTTTAGTATTGGGATAAATACATGCATCCAACATGAAAGAGACTTACGAAAACATGAAACTGCTTTTGAAAAAGATAGAATATGAAAGATACGGTTGGAAAATATGCAGCGATTTGAAAGTCGTTGCTCTCTTGCGTGGATTACAGCTTGGATATACAAAATTTTGTTGTTTTCTGTGTGAGTCGGATAGCAGAGTTAGGGAAAGGCATTACATTAAAAAAATCTGGCCAAACCGTAAAATCTTTACTCCAGGATATATAAATATTGCAAATCTACCCCTGATCGATTCAGAAAATATTTACTTACCACCATTACATATTAAACTGGGATTAATGAAGAAATTTGTCAAGGCAATGGATCGAAATGCCAGTGGATTTGCCTACCTAAAACAAAAATTTTCTAGTATAAGTGAAGCGAAGATTAAAGAAGGCATTTTCGTTGGACCTCAGATTCGAGAATTGCAGCAGGATGGAAATTTTCAAAATAGTTTGAATAAAGTTGAAGCAGCAGCATGGAATTCCTTTAGAAACGTTTGCAAAAACTTCTTAGGAAGTGTCAAGGTTGAAAATTACCGAGACATAGTTAATGATCTGTTGCTTTCCTACAAGGCACTGGGATGTAACATGTCCCTTAAGATCCATTTCCTGCATTCACATCTAGATTTCTTTCCAGACAATCTTGGCGCAGTTAGCGATGAGCATGGTGAGAGGTTTCATCAAGCTATATCAAGCATGGAGAAGCGGTACCAAGGTAAATGGAGTCCCGCTATGCTTGCCGACGACTGCTGGGCACTCAAGAGGGATCTACCACAAGCAAAGTATTAAAGAAAATCCACTGTCACTGCTTTTCAATAAATAAATATGTTTCGTTCAAATATGCCTATATATTAACAATATTTCCAAATTTCAAGTAGGTGTATCTCAGAAATATTGCGTAATAGAAAAAAACTAATGGTATATTTGGATTCAGGACATGTAGATAAGATGCTATTTCTTTGTGGACAAAGAAAAATATTTTTTGATAAACCAGTAACCTGACATTGTTTACAATTTTTAGTGTATTTATCCCAATACTAAAAAAAAGACCGTCACGCAAAAACCATAGGTGATGGGAAATTTCTGATTAGATTTTTGAGTTCAGCATGAAAAGTTACACTAGAAAGATAATCAGGTTCTCTTGTGCAAAAATCTTGTTGACCAGTGTAACCAATATAAAATGATTTTTGAGTCCCAATGGCCGCGTAAAGCGTAATATATACACACAACTATGCCCAGACTGGGGAGGCTAGGGACATGATCTCCGTCAGGGAAAAAAAAAAGAAAACAACAACAATGAATTTATATGGGTATATAAATTTAAATTTAAATTGAATATTTATATAACATATTTATATTTCTGAGGCAATTAGAATGAAACTTGTAATAAGTCAAAAGCGCTACGCTGAAAATTTTCAAATAATAAACATCTAGATATTTTTGAGATATTGATAATTCCTCATTAATTCGTTTCTTTAATGACCATCAAATATGATCTAATTTATATTAATTTCAAATTCTTTTAATAATTAGCTCCATGTACTTTAAAATAGTACATACTGCATTTTACTCCTAATATGTAATATTGTTGCATCATTTTCCATATATTTCAAATTCAAATTTTATATTTATTTATTTTTTATAACACAGAATATTATTATGAAATAATAGGTATTATAAATTAATTTATATTTTGATACACTAAATACTCACCTGCTTTAAACTTTGATGTGATAAATAAAGAGATATTCGAGGTGCTACCTAAAAATATAGTTGTCTTATTATTGCCTAGCTTAACCTTGTAGGATGGTTGAGACACGTTTTGGGAAGATGCAAGACGCGTCTGAGGAAAGAATCAAGACTGAAGAATCTGCCAAACCGCAGTCTGGTGCAACAATATGTATATAATTATATTATTCAATGCTAATAATGCAATTAATTTTTAAACTATGAATTTTACATAATCAATAGCTGAATTCATATCATTACATTTTATGGAACAACAAAAATTGACCTTATTAAGGGGAAACTGAATTAAGGGTTGACAGAGTTAATGAGATTCTACTCTAATTAAGTCTCATATATATAATTAACACATTCACTCAACCAAATTTAATTTAATCTCAATTGTAAAAATGTGTTTCGCACCTCCTTTACTATTAATGCATATATGTATGTGTCTAGCATAGAATATTAACAAAATCATTAAAATTCATACATACTGAATCAAAACTCAGCAGGATGCTCCATAATATTCTTCATTGTCCCCAGCTACAGATGGAAAGGCAAATATTGACAGTTTCATATGATTATCTACGTAGCAAGTCAAAATTTTGCAAAATATTTTATTATTCATTATAAAAGTCATTGATAAATTGACTATTTGTACCATTTGTTGAACAGTTCTGCAGAAAGGTAAAGAATACCGTTTTTAATAAATGAAAAGTGGATATTTGTTGGTTGTTATGTCTCACCAAGACTACGTGTATAGATGATTGCTTATTTATTGATATACTCTTTCTCTATTGTTTGCCTTTTCTTCTTGAATTTCGGGCCGAATCTATATAAAAGGTAATGTCTTAATAAAAGTCATTGTTGTTTCTACCTTTCAGATGTTTTATAAATATCAGTTACGTTGGTTATAAGTTTAGAAATTAGATTTTTTCTCTTTCAAATAAATATTTTAATACAATTAAGACGTTATATGAAAATCTCCAGATGAGCGACCACCTTAATAATAATAATTAAAAATATATATATATATATATATAATACACTGCGGCATGTAATTGTTAAACGACACTTGCAAGTTTAACCGCATGAGTTTCTTTTCAACGACAAATTAAAATTTTATTTTAAGGTGAAATATCGACAATTTCTAACCTTTAGGATGAGGTATGAAAGGATGAATTATGAAGAGTAATGACGAACGGAAAAATAAAAGTGTCCAGGGATGGGAATCGAACCCACGACCTTCCGCTTACCGGGCAGATGCCATGTCCACTAGGCTACCCTGGACGTATTTTTCCGTTCGTAAATGATACATAAAGTAACTTATAATACAATATAATACACTGCGGCATGTAATTGTAAAACGACACTTGCAAGTTTAACCGCATGAGTTTCTTTTCAACGACAAATAAAAATTTTATTTTAAGGTGAAATATCGACAATTTCTAACCTTTTGGATGAGGTATGAAAGGATGAATATATATATATATATATATATATATTTGAAAAATAGTACAAATGTAATATTGTACTGGGATAAGGTGCATAAATTAAGAAAAATGCATCTCCTTATCGTGCAACTGAAAGTTGCTAATGGCTTGCGCCATCTATCGGAATAAATATCAACTATTCTCGTTGATTTTTAATTATTCCAGAATTGGTCAAATACCCATTCTTGATTAATTAAGAAAATCTAACCACCAGTACAATATTACATTTGTACTATTTTTCACATTGTGTAGCTTTCTCACGCAAATTTGGCCTTAACTACCCCGTTTCATGATTTTTCAGGATGCCATAATGACCAATTTCTTTTTGGTCGTTGAGGTACAGCTTGCACCACGCTGATGAGGGCCAACAGCCCGAAACGCGTCCGTGGTTAGCTTTTCTTGATTTATCAAGAATGGGTATTTGGCCAATTCTGGAATAATTAAAAATCAACGAGAATAGTTGATATTTATTCCGATAGATTGCGCAAGCCATTAGCAACTTTCAGTTGCACGATAAGGAGATGCCTTTTTATTAATATATATATATATATATTGATGAAAAACCATTTTCTGGAGAGACCTTTATTATTTTTTTTTTGGGGGGGGTAGCAGTCTCTTATAGGAGGATAAACCTAATAAATGAGTCTTTATAGCTTTAAAATCACAAATATAGCAATATTTAGAAGAGAGTATATTACACTCAAATGAATTGATGTTAATTCTTCACATTCAGCACACTCGAGGTGATTTAACAAACCACCTATTTGTATTATATTTAAGTATTCCAGTGTTCCGCCTTTAGCATGGGGCACGCTTTCTTTAAGGAGGAATCTGATGTGCTAATAACTTAATGGTGATGAATTCTCTATTATTCTCTGTTAGGTTTGGGAGTATCCCCTCAAATGTTTAAACAGCGGGTTTGAAACAAGGTCAAGGACGGAGCAAGGAAAATTGGCCCAGAACGGGTTTACATCCTTTAAAATTACGGAAAATGATTCACCAAATATTTCTAACACATTTTACAATTCAATAATTCTTGGAATCGATATTAAAATGAAACATTAGACCTCCAAGGAAAAGTGTATTTTTCTTACAAATCTTTCATTTTCATATCTATCTATGTTTCGGGCAAGAAAGCCTTTCTACAGAAGAAAATTATTTACATTAATTTATCAAAAGAATAAGAATTAATTTCAAATAAAATTATTTGGGTGTTTACAGTTATTCTGCGTTGATTCTTTTTTTTTATTATTATCCCTAGTACACGTGGTACAGGCCATGATAATCATGGTGGATAGTTAGCGACTGCCTTTACTGTAAGCGCACCTTATGTCTACACATGTGAAAAGCAGTTCGACTTTGCACTTACAAATGTGCCAGAGCCCCGTTTGGTTACTTGCACTCGCTGGTGGGGTTGGACTTTTGCAAGAATCGGGGGCCATTGGAGCATTTTTTTTTTAAGAAAAAAGTGTCCAATGCGGGAATCGAACCCGGGTCGTAGTAGTCGAAAACCAAACGGTTTAACCAGCCTTTCACCTACCCCCAGCGTTGATTCTGCATTCAAATAATTGTAAACACCCAAAGTATTCTATTTGATTTTAATTCTTTTCCTATTGTCGATTCAATGTAAAATACTTTATTCTGTAGAAAGGCTTTCTTGCCCAAAAGCTAGAAGGATTAGATTTGAAAATAAAATAATTTTGAAAAAGAAACTTTCCCTGGATACCTATTCTTTTTATTTTAACATTTTACAATACTTTAATAACGCGAGCACTTACAAGTTAGTCTTTAAAAAAAGAGTGTAAATCTAATTATGAAAATATTCATTGTAACCTGAGTGTAATCAACGACTGTGAATGATAAAGATCCACGAAATTTTGAATATCCGGATAAGGTCGGTTTATCCCATCTTTAGATATTTCATGCTGGAAGGAAATCAGGAAATAGTTAAACGCAAAACATGGCCAACATCCTGTATAATAAAGGATATTACTTTGTGAAAAAAAAAACGAGAAAGGTATATCTTTTCCTATTAAATGAAATTTATGTTTAGAATTATTTTGAGACAATTTTAATCTCTTATAAATGAAACAACTATATACTGCAGTCTAAAACAGAGGACCTAAACGAAGACTCAGGATCACGAACTATGAGGAAGACAACGAATAAATAAACACAATAATTTTAAAAGGTAATTTATTTTTATTTACTTTAAATATGAGAACTCGGGAAACGTGTTTAACACCATGAAAAAAGGAACGCTATCTTTGCCTACAATTACTTTTCATCATTTCTAATTTTAAAATTATAAAAGAAGAGGAATTTGAATTTTATACAGAAAATGATTAATTAAGAAAAAAATGGAATAAGAGGAAGGAGTGGTCTATTCCTCCGTAGAATTTTCTTTCACTTTTTACTTTTTAAACTTTCCTTATATATGTTTATATATATCTATAAAATGCCCTACCGGCAAAATTTCCATCGATATATCTTATATTTGAGGGGAGAGGGAGAATAAAAAAAAGTAATATTAATTATTAAGTAAATGTTTAGTTTGTCGAATGCAAATTTTTACTTACTAAAAAAAGAAGAATTAAATATCAATTATTAGCAAATATGCTTATTTTATTTTAAACAAATTTAACTATATAATATAATATTTTTGGCAAATGATTTCATTAGAAAAAACACATTTAACCAACCCAAAAGAAAAAAAAAACAAATCTATATATACAACAGAACAAAATAATAATTAAAAAAAGGTTTGTTTTGGTCAAATTTGAAAAAATATTTATATATAAAAAAAATGAATTGAATATAACATATATATTTATTTATTCTTATATTCCATACTATTATCATTTTTCTTGTTATTTTATTCGTTGAATTTTATAGGTAGATATTCTATAGACAACCTTTTCTTGATATTAGATGGAATGCTGCATTTAGTTGTCTCTTCCCTGTGCTCTATTTTGTTTATCTTTTACATCATAAATAAAGAGTTTATATACAACTCAGAACTTGATGAAGTTTCTTCTTCTTTCTTATCTCCACTCAATCATATTAGGGTATCAAGTTGTGACCCTTGATGGTGTCTGTTCACAACCATCATGACTGGGTGAAGTAAAATGCGTCTGCCTTTGTCATTAAGACTGGGAGCTCTACTCAGTGGCAGGTCGACTTAGCTCCAATATTAAAAAGTATAGAATTATTACAAATTAATATTAATATAAACTATTTTTATTTTTAAAGAAACCTCTTTTAAGGTTTACAAGAAATAATTAATAATTAATATCAATTTTATTACTCTTTATGAATACTTTTTTGTGTGTGTATATATTGGATTGACTTCCTAATCTTTATACTATATAACACAACACACAAATCAATTATAAAATATATCTGATAGAAGACAGCAATCTCCACATTTACATGTGTCATAGAAACATTTCTTTATCAAATCACTCAACGATAACAATGTAAAACATACACTTTTTTATTATTCCATTGTATAATTATAAAGGTTCATGGTAACTATATTCATTGATCAAATTTACAATCTTGGTAGGGTTGGAATACAGGTCCGGTATTGAGGCTCCCATACATTCCAAGAGGTGGTCTGGTATCCTTATAAATTGTTTATAGTGTAACAATTCTAGATTCCAGAGATACATCTATGATCTATTTTCTTTTAAATATAAAGCCTATAAAATTATTGACATCCTTTTTTTAATCAAAAAAGAGAGATTACATTTAAATGTATCTTCACCATAATCCAATAACCTTCTAAATATATAAATAGAAATTACAGTCTACAATGATTGAATTTTCCAGTTAACTTCACAGAATTATTTAATATCCATTTTAATACACGTAAGATGTCAAAGCATTAATATCTTTTATCTGACAATTTTTAGATGCACGTTTTCTCAAAATGAAATTTTATTTAGAAGATATTAAAATGAATGTAGCGTTAATAATGAGAGAGAGGAGTTTTCTTCTGATAATTAAATGAAGAAAGGCGTTGAAAATTAAAGATAAACATCTTTCTCCTTCTTACATAAAACATAATTAAATTTATTTCTCCAAAACCTCTCTTTTTTTTCTTACTTTATCTAATAACATTCCCAAGTTTCGTAACTCATTTTCGGCTATAGAAATATGAAGAGTTTTTAAGTATTTTGGGAAATGAATTTTAATCAACCTTAGGTTTTTATTTTTGTTTAAAGTAATAATAAGATATTTGGAATTTAAATTTCTTATTTATAATTAAAAAAAAAGGTTTATAATCATGGTTGAATATTAACAAATTTTCAAAATATGGTTTGAAAGAGAGAATGAAATTATCTTCATATTTTGAAATTAAAACAATTCTTCAATTCTTTCTATGATTTGTGATAGAAACATTTATAAAGTAAATATAAATAGGATTATAATTTATAATACAATATAATACGGCTTATGATTGTAGATCTAAATTTGACAATTATACCGCAAATGTTACTTTTGAACGAAAAATCGAAATTTATTTTAAGGAGATATAACGATTATTTCTAACCTTAGGGATGAAGTATGTAGGATGAATTGTGAAGAGTAATGATAATCGGAAAAATAAAGTGTCCAGAAATGGGAGTTCGTTCAGAATTATAATTGTCCTTTTACAAAATGATCAAATACAGATAAATTTCTATAATATATGTAAACATAAAACCTGCTGTATTATTCAAAAGGTGATTTAAATATCCAAGAATTTCTGAAGCTTATAAATGTGAGTAATAGTTACCCAGAAGTTATTTGCAAAGGAAAAATAGAATATAGGGAAAAAGGTTCTTTCAATTTAGGTTTTGCAAGCTTTCGATCAAGCTTTCTGCTATTCAAGAGGCAAATACTTCTATGTACATCATCACAATGATCTTAAAAAAGTGTAGTTTTGAAATCTATATCTCCAGGCTCAAAACTGGCCATACAAGACCCAGAATGGTGTAAAGACCTTCCCACATTACACCATCTGCAGGACTAGAGAGGCCTCACCAGACCACCTCTTTAAATGCATAGGAGCCTCATGACAGGACCTGTATTCCAATCCTACCAGGATTGTGAATTTGATCAATGAATATAATCTCCATGACCTTGTATAATTATACAATAGAATAATATAAAAATGTTTAGTTTTTCTACATTGTCATCGTTGAGTGATTTGATATGTTTCTATCTTCTTCTTCTTTCTTATCTCCACTCAATCATATTAGGGTATCAAGCTGTGACCCTTGATAGTGTCTGTTTGACAACCATTATGACTGGATGAAGTAGAATGCGTTTTGCCTTTGTCATTAAGATTGGGAGCACTACTCAGTGGCAGGCCGAATTAGCTACAAAAGAAATGGCCGCCTCTGACATGCGGAACAGACACCATGTGCAGCCGCTCCTAACATGGAGTACAAACACTGCTTATCCTGTATCCCTGGATCAGTAGCCCTTACAGGGTACTTTCAGCCGGGCCAGCTGAGCCCAGGTTTTTTAGCGAGCTTGTTACTGCTAGCCCTTCTCCTTTTTTATCCGGGCTTGGGACCGGCAAAGGCAGAGTTATAATAAATGTAGTAATGTTTCTATGACGCATGTAAATGTGAAGTCCGCCATCTTCTGTCAGAGAAATTTTATTATTGAATTGTATGTTTCAATATGTTGCATGATTTCAGAGTAAACTTTAATAGAGATAAATTTCTATGCCATCCTATATGTAAATATGGAGTCCTCTTTCAGTCGAGATAATTGCAGCCTTCCACGCGGCAGAATCTATCATCCGGTGTCATGGAAGAACATGGTACATTATAATTCTACCTGAATAGTCATTTCACAATATCCTAATTGATTAGGAGCTGCTATAGGCTGTAATTATAAGTAATTCTATAATTACTATTCTTTTAAATATTCATTCTCTCTCAACATGGAATACATTTAGGCACTTCTAAATGTGCGTTGGTTAACATTATTTTATTATTTATTTTCTTTTGGATAGCTTTAAAAAACAATTTTTTCCAACACTCTAATAAACCTTTATCTAATTAATATATAAATATTTTAGGGCTCAAACCTGAATGGAGAATTAAAAAAAGAAAGCTGCTGCCCGATAAGGAGATGCGTTTTTTTTTTTTTCATTTTTCAATTTATGAACGTTATCCCAGTATAATATCACATTTGTACTATTTTTTTCACATTGAATAGAGAATATAAGATTTGTGTATTATCCAATCTTATTTCAAGGATAAGAGATATTTAGAGTTATTTTATTCTATCCAAATATATACTTTGCGCTATTTACAGCTTAAGAAAGGATCAGTACTCTTATAATGACTGTAATAATTGTATAGTTAAATGGATTAAGCAGATAAATCTCTTATGAAAGACCGATCCGAAGGAACATTACCTTCTTAAGCAACCACTTTTGGATAATCAAATATTGCACTCACTAAGCTAACCTAACTCCCAATCAGAAACCATATCCAGGAGGAAAATAAAAGAGTTTTAGACATTTTTGAAGGCTAATCAATGTCTATGTTTGAAAAATTTGAAAGGTTTTGCCATAATCTTATAAATCAATATGGAATTGTAAATAGCAAGGGGAGATAAAGTTCCTTTATGTCCATCATTTCAATAACTGAAAACTTCATCACGTTTTACAAACAAAGCAGATCTGGTGGGCTCGAATCCAGTCGCACGTAAGAGCTTTTTCAAATATCTATTTTGGAATGTCTACTTAGAAGAAACGCTTGTAGAAGAGTCTATTTTAACTCGAAAGCTTGTGAATAATAAAAAATTGGTAAGAAGAAACCTTTTGTGGCGTACTCTTAATTGATTATTTTAAAATATAAAACTTGTTTTCATAAAACGAGAGATTTTTATATAGCCTAATACACTGCTTCGTTGATGGATGAGAATGTGAAACACGTGTTTCTATCAATGTTGTTGTTGTCATGTCCAATGAAGAGCCTCAGATGTCTCCATACATCTCTATCACAGCAGTCGCAAGGTCCTCTATCTTGGATGTGTAAAGCTGCTGCTCTGGGTCCATGTCAAATTTCTATTGTTGTCATGTCCAATGAAGAGCCTCAGATGTCTCCATGTATCTCTATCACAGCAGTCGCAATGTCCTCTATCTTGGGTGTGTAAAGCTGCTGCTCTGGGTCAATGTCAAATTTCTATTGTTGTCATGTCCAATGAAGAGCCTCAGATGTCTCCATACATCTCTATAACAGCAGTCGCAATGTCCTCTATCTTGGGTGTGTAAAGCTGCTGTTCTGGGTCTATGTCAATTTTCTATTGTTGTTGTGTCCAATGAAGAGCCTCAGACGTTCTCATGCCTCTCTATCACAGCAGTCGCAATGTCCACTATCTTAGGTATGTAAAGCTGCTGTTCTGGGTCTATGTCAATTTTCTGTAAGGCTGCGGCCATATGTGGGTAGGTGTTAGTTCCACACCAGGACAGTTTTTGCATGTCTTGTAGGTTCTTGTGCCATCTGAATGTATTGTCATTCCTTTATAGTGTTTTTTTCTGAGTCTTTTTATAGTTATTGTAATTCTTTTCATGTTTCTATCCATAAATATATCAATTAATTGTGGTTTAGTTATGTCAGATCAAGTTATTTTCAAATTTACAAATGTGAGCATTCATCAGGTGGGTTGTTCATCAAATTTATGTTCCAGGGGAGGCTTTTGCTGTATCGTTTATAGTTGTATTAAAGTATTGAATTGGGGTGTGTTTTTTATAGCTACATTTAATGATGTATGTAGTGTATATTTAGGGATGTATTGTATTGGTGTATTGGTGTATTATGTATATTAGTGTACTTTATTATTGTATTGCTGCACTTTGTATTGGTCCGTGTTTTATGGGTGAATTGTATGGTGTATTATAGTGCATTAAATTGTTGTATTGCTGTATTTTGTATTATTATATTTTAAAGTAGCATTGAAGTGTCTGTTGGTGTATCGATGTATTTTATATGTATGTATTGTATTGTTTATCTACTGCATTGTATAGGTGTTTTGGTATTTTGCATCAGTGTATTGGCGTATTAAAAAGGTATTTTATATTGGTACATTAACGAATGAAGGCATTAATACACGAATGTTTATTTTACAAATAAATCAAACTTTTATTGTCCTTACTGCGATAAAATTATATATATTGGGAGGGTATGGCTCATCAGTGGTGAACCCTCCCAGCGGTTTGGCCAATTTAATCTACCAGACCGCCTCTTCAGAGCTCTAATACTGTATTGGATAATTCTATTTATATATGCTACACTGAATGGGGGAATCTTAGAAATTGTATTTTAGAAAACTATTGACATCAGCTTTTAGGACAGTAGAATTACATTTAAATTATATATGTGTATATAGTATAATTGAAGTCTATTGGTGTACATATACGAATACATATACGAATCTGTCTCCATAGCCATAGAAACACTCCTCGGCACGAATAATGCTCTGCCCAGAGCGTTGACCATCAACGACCAACAGGTCTCTTGACTTATTTATGACCGACTGCTTATCGTCGGCTGCTTTGACTGTGCCCTTGTCATAACTCTAGGCCGTACAGTACCTATCTACCTACATACATACCTAACTGTTGCTAAGACATACCTACAACATGCAATCTCTCTCCTAGCAACATCTTCTAAGCAACATTGAGCTATAACCTCTCCAATATTACGTGAAACTGTAAAACGAAAATTAAAATTATACCGCGAATGTTTCTTTTAAAAATCGAAATTTATTTTCAAAGAGAAATAGCGACATTTCTAACTTTGAGGATGAGGTATGGAAAGGTGAAACATGAAAAGTAATGGAGAACTCCAACTTTTCATGTTTCACCTTTCCATACCTCATCCTCAAAGTTAGAAATGTCGCTATTTCTCTTTGAAAATAAATTTCGATATTTAAAAGAAACATTCGCGGTATAATTTTAATTTTCGTTTTACAATCATCAGCCGCGTTATATTGTATTTTAAATATTACGTGAAACTCTCGACTTTATTTTACAAGGTTGTCTCAAATGTTTGTGTAAACACTTGCAAAAAAATTGAAATACCAATATTATTCGCTATAATATTATTCGCCGTTATGTATAATGTCTTTGTATTATGTATAAAGTAATTGTATTATTATGTATTCGCCCTAATTATTTTATTCGCAAATTAAAAGAAAAAGTTTTAAGAAAAACATGAACTTTTAGGACAACCTTATAGATTATCTTCAAATAAAAATAGTAAGTCTTTGGGCGAAGCGTGCCATTATTGGTGGATAAAGCTGAAGATTTTGAGCACATTAGACTTTATACTCAGCAATCTCCCAGATGTGTAAATCGATAGCCTCTTGTATAATATCCTTTGTACTCATTCTTAATAGCGTTTTATTTTTCATTTATCTATTAGAAAAGCACTTTGTGTTCGAGAATTTGCGATTAATCCACAAATAAAAGCCTCGTTTTGCCCAAGGAATAGGTATATGGTATATTCAAAAGAAATAGAGAAAGCACATCCTTATTAATAAAATTGAACACTGAAAAATAAAGAATAAATGTTCATCTTCTAAATATTTTCAACCTTTTAATTTCTTAACTACCTTTTATTACAGCTAAATTTCACAAATTCTATTTGTTTTGTTGAAGGTATTGAATTGAATCATATTATCATATTGTTGAAAAACCTTTTTATCTATCGAAAAAAACTTCCTATATACATATATACATTTAAAATATTATTAAATACCATTAATAAATCATTGAGTCAATCATCAATCATCATATTTAGATGTAATTCATCAAGTAATTATAAACAAAAATATTATCGTTGAAAGATAGGTGATGAATGTTAAAATTCAATTTCCAAAATTCTCCATTAAATTGTATCTCATAGAATAAGTAAGTTGATAAAGTCATCCTAAACAAATCAATCAAAAAATTCAGCAGTAAAAAAACAAAAAAATGTAAGTGAAAGGGAATATCAAAAAGTTGATTAAGTATTCCTTTTTGTTTATGAGCTCATTATCAAATGATCGACTCTCTTCAGTTCAAATAAGCGTACACATAATTTACATAAGCACATCAGTCATTCTCATGAATTTTACATGGCACGCGGACGTGTAGGGAAGCTAGCGATTCTATAGAAAGAGGTATCCCATGTTTGATACTCGTTTAAAATGCACCATTGAGATTATCCAGACTTTTCGAATAATCCCTAAAACGCTTGGTAACTTTCATTTTCACTAGAAATTTGAAAGTTAAAACATTTCATTTTGATTATGAATATGAATAAAGTTATATGAGAAATATTTTATTTGCATACAACACAGAACTACCACCATACCACGACTTGGAATGTATAGGAACCTCAAGAAAGGACTTATATTCCAACCCTACCAAGAATATTATTTTAATCCATAAAATCAGTCTCCATGACCTTGTACTCGTATAATTAATTATTCACACAAACAATGGAATAATAATAAAGACAATATAACAATTATAACTATTCTTGGTTTATTTCGGCGAATTATTATCACCATCCTCGAAGGAATATAGCAATATCCTTTAGAAAAAAAAACTATTAAAAAAATAGGAGAGCATTTTTAAATTTAATAAATTTAACAAGCAATCCTGGTCAAAATATTTTTTACTTATTTTATTTCTATAACTTTGTGGCTAACATGGCCTTTAACAGGATAACTAGAAGTATGACTTCCAGCTAACTATACCTTATTATTTAATTAAAAAGGCATATATTGGATCAAAATATCATTTATTTTACCAAATGATAACAATATATGCCTTTTTAATTGAATATTTATTCATGGGTTGTTCTATTTTCAAAAACCTTAGTATGTATATTTATCTGGGAGTCATAATTCTAGTTTTCCTAGAAGTACTCCTGAAGGGCATGTTGGCTTGTAAGCTAAAAATAAATAAAAATAGTAAAGAAACTTAACTCAAGATTGTTTGTTGAGTTTACTAACTTGTAAAGGCAGGGATGAGCATGAATTATAAATGTTTAAACTTTTAAAATACATTTTGTAATAGCCCTTGCACGTTATTGGTCTCGAGCTTAACTGTTTTATTTTTATTCTCGCCATTTCTGATATAGCACGGTTTAATCTCCCATGAGCGTGGTTTATCCGATTATAGACCGTTTTTATAATTTCAAAGTTGAATTATTTAAACTAGCCTAAGAGAAAAACAAGATCACTTACTGAAGATGTCAGAGGTTACCATTTTGACTGAACGGCCTCCTCTCATGGAAGAGAAAAAAGACGTATCCAGTAAAGGTAATGGGGAATTCTGGAAGGAAGTCTTCTTTAATATTGGGAAATTAATATTAACGTTACCAATTATAATTAATTGGACGACATTGGAACTAATTGTCATCACGATGATAATCTTCTTCATCGTATCAATCAGCGTCGAAGAAATATGGATGATGCTTAGAAATCTTTTTTGCCACTTTCTTAACAAACACATAAGCAGAAGGAAGATGCTCAAAGAAAACAAAATCAAAGATCCTTAGAGAAGTCAGTCACCAGTTGCTGGCTTTTCCAGAAGAAGATAGACTCTTCAAATTGGACAAATCAACGAACTTATTCTGAAAGGCAAAGAAACAGCATCAAAAGATAGAGCTATATGAAAGAAAAATTTTCCTATGATCATGTTCTTCTTTTAATAGAACAAATAAAAATATATTTTCGATAAACAATTGATATAATTATTTATAAAACAACACTTAAAGTTTCACCGCATAAGTTTCTTTTCTGTGAAAAATCAATACTTATTTCAAAGAGAAATATCTACTATTTCTAACTTTTTTGGATGGCGTATGAAAGGGTGAAAATATGAAGAGTAATGGTCTATATATAATTGGATTTTCACCCTTTCATACGTCATCCAATTATATATAGATCATTACTCTTCATATTTTCACCCTTTCATACGCCATCCAAAAAAGTTAGAAATAGTAGATATTTCTCTTTGAAATAAGTATTGTTTTTTCACAGAAAAGAAACTTATGCGGTGAAACTTTAAGTGTTGTTTTATAATATACGCCGCAGTCCTTTATAATGTATAATTATTTATAATTGAAAAATAATATATATTGAATCAGTAAATAATTTATTTACTAATATTTCAGTTGACTGAATGCCAAACCTTTTCAAGCTATAACAACATAATAATACCAGCAACAAACTCAGCGCCACATAACGTCAATAGAATTAAGTTTAAAATATATATAGTTTTGCCTATATATTCAAAGAGGAAAATTGGTTTGAGACAAAAAATATATATATATACTAGCCGAGTGGCCCGGGCAACGCCCGGGTTTTACCCGACTGGACCCGGCTTCGCCTGTGTAGTGTTCGAGCGAGGTTTACTCATGAATGAATAGAGGCCCCAACTGTTTGTAAACTCAATGTAATGAATTTTCTTTCAGCAAAATGGAGATAAATTGCAAACAGCAATATCGAAAATGCTTGTGAAAAAATCTGAAATATAGGATCCATTTCACAAACACATCTAATGAATAGAGTGCTGTTTGGAGGAGTGGTCTAAACTGTTAATTTTTAAAAACCATGACCCGAGATCATTGAATGCAGATTTAGACACTTTGTTCTGAAAAAAAAAATTGCCCCAATGGCTCCTGATCCTTGAAAATGTCCAACCCCTCCAGTGAGTGCAAGTAACCAAACTGGGCTTTTATTCTTAAAAATTAAAAAAAAAATCTAATGATTAGTTTGAATAAAGGAAAATGGTCGGCACAACCTGAAAATTTCACTTTGTCCACTTCACTCTCGGCTGTCCAAGAAGAAACAGCCAGAGCAAACATTTTAAAGGGCACCTAATCCGGCATTTACATATCTAAATAGTTAATTTGCATAATTTTCTAATAGTCAAGGGCAATTTTAAAAATACCAAAAAAGCAAGACCAAATAAAAAATATATATATATGTGTGATGTTTCAGTAACAGCATTGTTGCCATATAAAGACAAAATTACTGAATGTATTCAGTACCTTTGTCTGAAGATAGCCAAAATGTAACTGAAACCACACATAATGTAATTATTTGTATTCGGTCTTGCTTCCTTTTTTTTTTAATTATCCCTAGTACGCGTGGTACAGGCCATGATAACCATGGTGGGTAGGTAGCGACTGCTTTTACTGTAAGCGCACCACATGTCTACAAATGTGATACATTGCTACCAGCTAAATGCATTTTCACTATGGTGTGATTTCCACATGATGGATCTGTAGACACATTATAATCTCTCCAGAGCTTAAGGTAGCAAACAGTACTTTCACATTATATAAATATCAATGCCAAAAGCCAGAGTTATGATAGCTGTTGCAGTGTAATGTAGACCTGCAGGATGGGAAAAAGCAATATTATTTCCGGCTTTAATTTTAAAAGTATTATGAAACGTTCAAAATATAATCTTAACTTTTGAAGAATGAAAAAATGCTAACTTGATGTGTATTAATTTAGTCTAAAAACAAACAGCATGTAAAAGTAAGCACCAATCGAAAGCATTTATTAGCTCTAACAGTGCTGCCCCCAGCGGTAAAAGACTGGAGCTAACGCTTCACGGGTTGGTAAAGTTTATGTTAATAATACATTAACTTAACAATATTCCATGTCTTGCTAACACAAATTTTAAAAATAATATGCATAAAAATAATGCAATTCTTAAAATCATAAATGAAGCATCATTAAATTAAATGGGAGAGAAATGGTGTTCCAAAATTTTTTTTTGTTGTAAAACTTTGACCTTTATATTTTTACAAATTCTTAATGTATATAACCCAAACCAAATTGTCTATAAAATTCTGCAAACAAATATAATATTATAGAGGCATGAAAATACCAATGGTGTAAAAATCAAAACAGCAAAGTTATCCTGATAAATGCAATGAGCTATGATAAGGTGTGTTGCAGGCTAACAAAAACCTTAATTGAACCAGAAATGTTGATACCATAAAAAAATAAAAAACAATTTTCAAGAATAGAGTTATGTAAATGAATTAAATGTGAAAAAATTAAAATAAAATAAAGTAAAAAAAGCTTTATTGATGAAACTACAGTAGAGCAATAATGATAACAAATTATTCACAAATTATGTAGTTACAAAAGTCAAGCTTCCCAAAATCATTATTCGAAGAAATCTCTTTCAAAATTGTCAAAATCTATATCAAAGCCCCCTGATAAACAATATTGCGTGTCTTGCTAAAAGTAGAAGTAAAGACAAATAAATTTTTAGGGCTGGAAACACGGGAGCATGCTACATAGAGTTGCCCATGCGAGAAACAGGGAGACTCAAGATGCACACCAACTACTTGCAATGTTTGACCCTGAAGCATGTTGAACCCTAGAGCTATTGGAACGCTGAGAAAGATTGCTTCTCCTATGGCTTGGAATACCTACAAACACAAAGCATTAGTAAAAATAAAAATAAGGATAACTGAAAAATGTAAAAACATAAAGGACTGAGATTGAAGAAAAAAATTCAAAAATAGTGTATTAAAATAAGCGCGACTCATGACTAAGGCCAAAATAAAAAAAAGCATAGAAATAATCTGAAAGGAGGGGAAAAATGCATAAAACTCAGTGAAAACGTAAAACAACTGATTAAAAAAAATCAAATGGAAGAAGACATAAAAAAAAAGTATAATTAGCTGAAAAAATATGCACAATAAATATGAGTAGAACATACAAAGATATATATGAGCAGCTACATATTATGAAGCAGATAAATCTAAATACTACCTAAACAAATGACAGCAAAACAAAAAAACAAAAAAAAACAAAAAGACAATGGAAGAAGGCCTAAAAAAAAGTCTAATTTGGTTGAAAAAAACTGCCCAATAAATTGAGCCTATATAGATATATGGACCCGGCTTCGCCCGGGTATTGTTCGAGTGGGGTTTACTCTTGAATGAATAGAGCCCCCAACTGTTTTAAAACTTAAAGTAAAGAATTTTCTTTCAGCACAATGGAGATAAACTGCAAATATCAAAATTAAAAATTCTTGTAAAAATAATCTGAAATATAAGATCAATTTCACAAACACATCTAATGAATAGAGTGCATTTTTGGAGGAGTGGTCTAAACTGTTGATTTTTAAAAACCACGACCCGGGATCATCGAATCCAGTTTTGGGGAATTTGTTCTGAAAAAAATTGCCCCAATGGCCCCTGATTCTTGAAAAAGTCAAACCCCTCCAGTGAGTGCAAGTAACCAAACTGGGCTTTGGTATCTAAAAAATGAAAAAAAAAAAATCAAATGATTAGTGTGAATTAAGGGGAAATGGTCCTCGCAACCTGAAAATTTCACTTTCTCCACTTCACTCTCGGCAGTTCAAGAAGAAACAGCCAGATTAAACATTTTTAAGGGCACCTAATCCGGCATGTACATCTATAGTTAAACAACTTTTAAAAATGTAATATATCTGCAATACTGAAATACCCAGACTTGGATTATTTTTTTATTAGGTTATTGTTGGCAGTTTTAGAAAAATGTGGGAAATTAGATATTTTTACAAAAGAATGTGCTTTTTAAATTGGCATAAAATAATTAGGAAATTTGCATCATTTTCTAATAGTCAAGGGCAATGTTAAAAATACCAAAAAAGCAAGACCAAATAAAAAATAAACGAATTATGTGTGATGTTTTAATAACAGCATTGTTACCTTATAAAGACAAAATTACTGAATGTATTCAGTACTTTTGTCTGAAGATGGTAACAATGCTGTTTCTGAAACCACACATAATTTATTTATTTGGATCTGGTCTTGCTTCCTTGTGATTTTTATCTATATTTCAAAATATACCTCAATTCTTTTTTACCTAAAAAGCTTTACATATATATTGCCAAGACCATAAATAAAGGTAAAATGTCAAATGAGTTATTAATTAACCCTATATGGGTCAGGACAAGTGAAAATAAGGCCAACAATAGAAATATCTTTCAAAAAAATTAAATTTGAACGCTAGCTTCACACAGGGCACAAAATTTGCTACCAGCTACATGCGTTCTTTTTTACTATGGTGTGATTTCCACAGGATGGATCTACATTATAATTTCTCCAGAGCTTAAGGTAGCAAACAGTACTTTCACAATAAATAAATATCAATGCCAAAAGCCAGAGTTATGATAGCATGTTGCAGTGTACTGTTGACCTGCAGGATAGGAAAAAAGCAATATTGTTTCCAAAGACTTTAAGTTGAAAAGTCACAAAATTTGCTACCAGCTACATGCGTTTTTTTTTACTATGGTGTGATTTCCACAGGATGGATCTACATTATAATTTCTCCAGAGCTTAAGGTAGTAAACAGTACTTTCACAATAAATAAATATCAATGCCAAAAGCCAGAGTTATGATAGCATGTTGCAGTGTACTGTTGACCTGCAGGATAGGAAAAAAGCAATATTGTTTCCAAAGACTTTAAGTTGAAAAGTATTATGAAACGTTAAATATATTATACTTACTTTTAAAAGCATAAAAAAAGCTATCTTGTAGTTTATGGTAATACAAAATACTACAAAAAATGTTTAGCCAACCCTCAAATAAAGCAGTTACTGAAAATTCATTGCTGCTGCTTACAATATAAATGCTATTAGAGCATAAACATATTACATGGAACAAACATATAGTAAAATATATGTAGCAAGTTATATTGTAAAACATACTCTTTTCAATAAATATACTTTTTACAACTTTAATAAAATTTATACGCACTCTAAATATAAGAAAGAAAAAATAGAATACTGTTCTAAAAATAATATACCTTATGAGATAAAATAGTACACTTATCTTTAAAAATGTAGATCGTTATATTTACACTAATTAAAATTAAACGAAGCAAAATATATGAATAAGCTGCGAAATAAATAATAATTCCAATTAATTTAAATTGAAAAAATATTACTAAATGATTAAATAAAATCTACCTTCTAAAAAGGAAAAGAAAGTTTTTCGAAATGCAATTTTTGTGCTTTTAGCCTAAATGTTAAACCAAAACCTCAACTCCCTACGTGCGAAATTTCACAATACAGTTTTAATTAACCCAGGTTCCGGGGGCGTATTTATTTGATAATGATCGATTAAAATTATTTTCAAAGAGTTTAAATATATAAAAATAATCTTACCTTTTAAAGACACACATTAATCGGGTAAAATTACAAAACAACAACGTGTAAAAGTATTAACCAATCAAATTCATTTATCGTCGCGACCAGTGCGCCGCCAAGCGGTAAAAGGCTTGAACTAAGGAATTTTGGTTTAACATTTTTTAAAAATAGCACATTAAACCTTTTCGTTTTTTGAATAGCCTATATGTTAAACGAAATCTTCAGCTACCTACATGCGAAATTCCATAATGATTGAGTCAGTAGATTTTGCGTGATGCGATAACAAACATCGATTTCGCATTTCATTTTTATAGATATAAAGGATTGTGATGTTCAGTTGTAATATACCTTATAATAATATTATAATATACTCTGTTTAATTAATTTATTTTTGATTGTTTGGATTTGGCAGCACTGTAATTGTTGTTGTTGGTATGAATATATTAAAAAGTGTAGGTTTGACATTAGAAAGATATATAATTAAAATTTGTTTCTTAATTTGGTAAAGCATATTTATTTATTTAATCGAAGAGAGAGAGAGAGGAACATCACAAAAATGGCGCAGCCGACAGGATCGATCATCCTGCATTTTAAGAATAAAAAGGTAATTGGCTATAGCTTTAACCCTGATGCTAATGTTCTATCTATCCCTGAAGAATTTCAATTGCCCATTTATCACGAGCTCGTGTTTAAATGTGCAAAGAATCTAACTTCTTACTATTTAGAAAAGGATTCGTTAAAGTTCCATAAAAAAAATAATTGAAATATACAAAAATCGATAAATTGAAAATTTACAAATTTGCGTAATGGATGAGGAGGAATTAGATGCAAAATCTCTATTAACAGAAGACACTTTTAGCAAATTGATAACTACTGTGGCAGAACAACAAAAACTAGTTTTAATTCTTTAATTCAAAATTTAAGTTCAAACCAGCATGAATATGCACCAAAACATGTCGAAATGAAAGCACCTGAATTCTCCGGTAATAACTTAGATCAAGCCACTTGGATAACCTTATATGAAAATGTCTGTGCAAATAATGGTTGGGTAAAATATCAATCCAAAATATATGGTATGAGAAACTACCTAGGGGAAACTGCACAATTGTGGTTCGATAACAGACTTGCTGATGAATGCAACTTTAGCTGGGAAACATGGAAAGAAGATTTTGTATCCTCATTTGAGGATAACCCCATAGATAAATATGATAGGGCGTTCAAGTGGAGATATTGAGGCGGCTCTCTGATCGATTACTTCCACCAAAAACAAAGGAAAATGCGATTAGGGATGCCCGGCTTAAGTGAAAAGCTATTGATAATTGGAGTGATTCACGGGCTACCCCCAGATATGCAGACTCAGTTGTTAACTGTGAAAATCGGAAACAAAGAGACTCTTCTTTATCTTCTGGAAAATATCCGTCCCAGTTTAGAGAAAAACCTTTTGAACCCAAGCCCTACCAGACAACTGGTAACACAGTGGTCAAGAAGCCAGCCTATTTTGCCCAACTTGATCAAATTGAGGAGGCATCGCAGACAATGAATAATCAAAATAATTCTGTGCCTTCTCTTCAAAACAACAAAATTTAGAGGGTTTGTTCGATCCCGATGACAAAATCGATCCTATTTTTGTCTTGCAAAAGTCCCGATTCTATGTTTCCCGTTATTATAAATGGTGTAAAACTTGTTGCTTTCTTGGATCCAGGTTCTTCTATCAATCTAATGAGAAAAGACCTTTTGGCCAAAGATAAATGGAAAGTTTATCCATCAGAGACCACAATAACAACGATTGACGAAAGTCATGTCCGAGCTACTGAGAATATTGAGGTGGAACTTCAGGTTGACGATCAACAGAGAATGATGACGGCGACAATATTGAGGGAGATGCCATTCGAACTGTTAATAGGAAAGCCCACAATGAGGGATCTCCGAATTCAATGGAACTTTGGGACTGATGAATTTAAGTGCTTGTCTTTGCGGTCAAAATAAGTTATTTTTACCAGTGATGACCTGATCACTATATTCCCCAAGCTTTGCAATGTCTCCAAAAAGGAATTACCATTGCACGAGATCGACTTTCTATTGAAGCCCAATAATAACATCGTGGCGTGTAAACCTTACCCTATATCGGATCACAAGAGAGCATGGATTGCTGGAAAAATCAAGGAGATGCTAGATGGGAGTATTATTTAAATATTTTATTAGGTCTAAGGACGGAGTCAGAATGCTCGAAATATCGCCTGTTTACACCGTTAAAAAAACATCTTAAAATAGTTTAACTATTGGCTTCACATTATAAAAATGAACCATAAGAGAAATGTATATTATATTTGAGAGAGAGAGGGATTGAGATTGAAACTGATTTATTATAACGTCCATATAAGATTATATAAGGTTAAATACATAAAATGAATAAATATAAATGCGAATAAATAGGATTATATAAATATAAATGTATGGAAAAAATAGATTTAAATGATTGATAAAAATATACATATATAAATATAAATATATATACAAGTCGTCATTGGTGGCGCCCACTGCGGGAAAGACTCCGCCACCGAAGGACTGCGAGAGTTCTTTCCCATAGAGTGGGCAGGTCGATGTGTTGGCTGGCATTACCCAACTCAAGACCAAGATGGTACTTGTAGATGGTAGCCTTCGCCACACTTGTTAGCTTTACTGCCTCGGGATGGAGGCCGACGCCGAAGAGCCAGGCCTGCAAATCCAGGGGCATTTCGCAGGAGGCGAATCGCACGGCTCGGGAACTCCAATATCTGTGGGTCAGCGACCCGTCGCTGGACCCACAGGCGGCACAGTTGGCACGCCTCGAGGCAGGATGGTCAGGATGGGGTAGGGCGTGGAGGGCCAGCCGTAGGGCGACATCTGCGTCGTGCCCCGAGAAGCAGTTCCGACGCAGGTCGGCCCAGGGGATGGAGCGGGGCACATCCACGGTAGGGGTCCACCGGGTAGCCAGCTCTGCAGCAGGATGCGCCTGGAGCCGTGCCGAGTCCAATGCCCGGCGCGCTCTCTGGCTTGTTAGGCGGGTGATGGGGGTCGCCGATCCTCGCAGGACGATGGTCTCCGCCTCGTACTCCGCATGATAGCTGGAGCTGGCGTTTTCCTGCAGAAGACGCTGGCAGAAGGCCCCCAGGTGCTGAGCATCCAGGAGCGCGGCCCGCGTTGAGCGCGTTAGGGCAGGGACGCCATCGGAGAAGTCCCCGACAGTCGCCTGTAGCCAGCGCTCGGGAGCCGGCAGGTCTGGCGGCCGCAGGAATCTATTGTCGCCTCGAAGGCGCAGAGACCTCAGGATGGCGGGATGCAGAACCCGATGGTCCAGCTCAAGAACACTTGAGGCGGCCTCCCACAGGCTCAACAGTCTCCTCCTCCTAGGCGAGAGCCAGACGTCAGGAGCCGGCGGTGTCAGCCACGCCCGGCTGCGGACCAGCCAAGAGTAGCCGTTGGCTGCGCCGCGAAGAGAGGCCTGGACCCCCTTCAAGCAGGCGAACCGGAGCTGGCCCGCGATGTCAAGCAGGCCGACGCCACCATCGGAGACTGGGCGAGCCAGGATGCGCCCGGAGATCCACGAGACTCGGCTCGTACTCCACACGAAGCGCGCCAACCGCGCCTGCAGCCGGCCGATGGTGGTTTCAGGTGGAGGGTAGGCATGGAGGTGGTGCAGGATGGGACCCAGGACCAGGCTGTTGGCCGCGCGAGCACGACCCCACCAGCGACAGGCCGCGGGTGAAGGGCGACCACCTCGCGATGGCTCGCTCCAGCAGCCCCATCAAGTGTGAGGCCTGAGAGGCGACGGTGTTTCTGGTGGTGATGGTGCAGCCCAGGACGCTAAGCGACTCGGACGTCCAGGAGATTCCCAGAGGATAATCCGTCCGGTGCTTCCAGGAACCGCACCAGAGCCCGCAGCTCTTTTTGAAGTTGACAGCCACCCCGGAGGACATGTGGAACTCTTCAAAGATCAGGGGCACGAGCTCAAACTGATCGTCGTCCCTGATGAAGAGTACGATGTCGTCCGCATAGGCGACCACGTTTCCGCGGGTCAAGGTCCTCTCGAGGCGGCGTAGCAGAGGTCCAACTCCGATGCTGAAGAGCGCGGCGCTGAGACGGCAGCCCTGCCTGACCCCGTTGAGAAGCGGGAAGGCCTTGGTGTAGACATCTCCGACCCGGATGGAGGCGTCTGCTTCCCCGTAGAGGACAGCAATCCACCCTAGGAAGGTAGATGGTAGGCCCAGCTTCTCCAGCAGGGCGAACAGGTAGCTCCTGCTCAGGTGTCGAAGGCCGACTTTAAGTCCAAAGAGATGACAGCCAGCGGCGTGTCATGTCTGGATGCCCCGGCGGTTTCGTCACACGCTCGCGCGATGTTCCAGGAGGATGACAGTCCTGGGACGGCGTAGGTCTGACATTGGGGAAGCAGGTCTGGAAGATGACGTCTCAGACGGCCCATAAGCACGCCGCTAAGGACCCTGTAGTCGGTCGTTGGCAGGCTGATTGGCCGGAAAGCCTGTAGACCCGGACCACCGTGCACCTTCGGCAGCAGGATGACATTGCTGCGCCTTGAGGATGGAGGTAAGGCCCCGCGAAGTCGCGAAGCCTCGAAGACTTGCCAAAGAACTTCGGCGAAGAAATCTTCAAAGGCTTTGACAAACTCGCAGGGTAGTCCGTCCCATCCCGAGGCACGGCCATTTGGCAGGCGATGGATGGCTGCCGCTATCTGGTCGCGGGAGATGTCAGCGAGAAAGAGCTGGTCCCACTCGTCGAACTCCAGGGGAGTCACTTCAGCTAGAAAGTCGGCGATGGCTTCTTCTGAGCTTGTATCCTGAGCGAAGCGACTGCTTAAGCGCTCCAGAAGGAAACGCCTAAGCTGGCCCCCGGAGATGGCGTTGCCGTCGTCGTCGGTGAAGGTGGAGGGAGAGCGACGTCTGGCTCGGAGGGAACGCTCGAGTTCCTACAAGGAAGGAAAGTCGAAGCGGGAAGTGTCGTCCTCCAGTCTCCGCCTCAGGAAAAGGCTTGCTCTCTCGATGTATCCACCGCCGGACTCGGCGACGGCAGGCGCGAGTGACCGAATTTCCGCGACCAGATTTGCTTTAATCCCGGTCCAGTGTTCCCATAACATCGGAGGTGAGAGATTTGCTAGGTCTTCCAACACTTCATCGATGAACGTTTCCATTCGATCGAAGAACAGGTCAGAACAGGTTTGATATTGGGTGACGCGGTCGCAGAAGCCTGATGGAAGTAGGATTCTGTCCAGACGACGTGCGTCGACCCGGCTTCCGATAGTGGCAACCCTGGTGTGCTCCAGTGCAGCATCGAAGAAGGTGACGATGTCGACGAGGTCGGCTTGGTCCTGGAGCTCTGAGAGGGCTTCTGCCAAACCTGATGCCAGGTCCTTCGCCGACTCCTCGGAGATGTTCAAATCACCGAGAATCCACGCATCTTCTTCACGCGCCAAAGCTGCGATGATCTGGAGCTGGCGGCAGCGCTCTTCACGAGCATGAGAGACGTGGGCGTTGACGCACGTCATGGAGACTCCCCGGACGATGAGGTCGATGACAGCCATCTTGCCAGGCCATAGGATCTGCTGCCGATGAACAACGACGCCGGCCGCGAAGACGCAGGCGAGGCCCTGATCCCACGATGGTCGTTGCGGGAGCAACAACGGCGCTGTAGCCTTGGCAGAGGTCTCCTACGTCGTCCAGGGACATGACGTTCGTCTCCTGCAGAAAGCAGATGTCGATCTCATGCTCCTTGAGAAAACAGCAGAGCTTAATTCTCCGGCGAAGAGCGGCGATACGCGCGTGTTCAGGGTTGCAACTCGAAAGTTCATTTGGACTGCCGAGCAGAGTTTCTGGCGCGTGAAAGCTTCTTATACAGGGTATTTCTGGTGTACCCTGTAAGAGCTATGAGAGATTGAAACTACTTTATTTCAATGTTCATATAAGATTATATAAGGTTGAATACAGAATAAATACGAGGGCCATCCAATAAATAAGTTTCCCTATTTTTTTCTGCGAACGAAACGTTGTAAAAATTAGTTAGTGGTGTAAGAAATGGTCACTAGGATGCGTTGGAAGCGAGTGACCTTCAAAATCACGCTACTCGTACGCGCAAGCCGTAGAGCTTCAGTTTCCATGGAGCTACCACTGGTGAACGTGTCCACTTGCGAACTCCGTTCTGTAATTCGTTTTTTCACGGCGAAAAATGAAACTGCGGTCAATATTCATTGCAGTTTACTGTCAGTGTATGGTGAAGGATGTATGAGCATCCAAATGGTTCACCGATGACGTTCATTGTTCTTGGAAGGACGGCAAAACGTGCATGATGACGAGCGAAGCGGCAGGCCCGTTACGCTATGGACAATGCAGCCGTTGCTGCTGTTCGGAATGTGGTGGAAGCAGATCGCCGCGTCACCATTGACGAAATAATGATTCGACTGCCTCCTGGAATCAACAAAACGACAAAGCATGGTGTGGATAAGCCTGAGGAAAGTACACCAAAAAAGGAGAAGGTCACCTTCTCTGCAGGCGAAGTTATGGCTATCGTCTTTTGGGACTGTGAGGGTGTTTTATTGGTTGACTACCTGCCCCCAAACACTACGGTTAACGCTGCGCGGTACTGAGAGTCCTCACTAAACTCAGAGCTGCAATAAAACTGAAACGTCCTGGAGTTTTGTCTCGGAAAGTGTTACTCGTCCATGACAATGCTCGCCCACACGCAGCTCGAACGACCCAAACGTTGCTGGAAAACTTCAAATGGAAAATTTTCACACATCCACCTTATTCTCCGGATCTTGCCCCAAGCGACTTTCATCTTTTTCCAGCACTCAAGTTGCACCTTGGAGGCAAGCACTTTGCGAATGATGAAGTTCAGGCGGAGGCGAACCACTGGCTACGAAGACAGGACACGGCTTGGTACAACAGTAGTATCAATAAATTGCTACAACGGTACCAAAAATGTTTGGACAGAAATGGTGATTATGTAGAGAAGTAGTCTATGAGTTGTATAATGAAAATAAAATAACTGCATAATTGTAAATAATGTTGTTTATTTGTTAAAAAATAGGGAAACTTATTTATTGGATGGCCCTCGTATAAAGATGCAAAAATACTATTATATAATGATAAATATATGAATAAATAGAAATAATTATTATGATGCATTAGGGGGCATCTGTTATGAAATTTCGAAACTATTATAGACGTGTATGATTCTTTTGAAAATTAAAACAATTTATACTGCCTTTGTTGCAATGGAAAAATAAATGGGAGGGCCTGGCTCATCAGTTGTGAACCCTCCCAGCGGTTTCGCCAGTTCAATCTACCATACCGCTGTTATATTGCATTTTTCGATCTTCCTTTTATAGTGATACTGATGCTAAATTCTTGGATAAAATAATTGATAAATATACATATATATAAAAATATATACAGTCTTCAGTGGTGGCGCCCACTGCAGGAAAGACTTCGCCACCGAAGGACTGCGAGAGTTCTTTCCCACAGAACGGGCAGCAGAGAGAAGAGATATTGAATTGAAACAACGTACGAAGGTATCAAAGATGCACCAATGATTCAGTTCTACTTGCGACATCAAATTGGGGACACAAGGTCCTGCTAATTAGTGGCTTAATTAGAAGTAATCCAGAGATCACAGGAACGGCTCATTACTGGAAGGTCAGAATTCGTGTGTTAGTGAATTCCATTCATTAAAGAACATGTTTTATTGATGCTCTTCTGTCGTCAATCATCTGTCCCATCTTTATAACTCCATAGAAATACGAATATTTTCACATGTTTGCATTTTCTGAGGAAGGGCTTTCCCTACAGCTACTTTATACAATTAATGAAAAAGAGTTGCGACATCTTATACCTTTTTGTATTTTCTTACTAATAAGTACCTGACGTTTCAGTGACTCCCTGTCACTCTCCTCAGGAGATTTAGATTGAAACTGATTTATTACAATGTTCATATAAGCTTATATATGGTTAATTACAAAATTGAATAAATACGAAAAAATAAGATTATATAATGATAAATATAGGAATAAATAGATATAAATAGATAAAAATAATTGATAAATATACATATATATTATATATATAATATAATACACTGCGGCATGTAATTGTAAAACGACACTTGCAAGTTTAACCGCATGAGTTTCTTTTCAACGACAAATTAAAATTTTATCTCAAGGTGAAATATCGACAATTTCTAACCTTTTGGATGAGGCATGAAAGGATGAACTATGAAGAGTAATGACGAACGGAAAAAAAAAAGTGTCCAGAAATAAAAGAAACTCATGCGGTTAAACTTGCAAGTGTCGTCATACATATATATAAAAATATATACAAGATCTCCTCAGGAGAATGATTATTTATAATAATATTTTCTACTTATATAAGTACACGATCTTCTAAAATACATATAAAGCGTCATGTAGGAAAGTGTCAGTATGTCACTGAAACGTTGAGAACTGAAAGTAGAAAATAAGATTCGAAATAAACATTCCCTTTAGAAGAGTGACAGCGAATCAGTGAAAGCTTGCCAACTTAATAAAAATTCTTAAAATCCATATATTATTCCAAACAAACCTTCAACCAGCAAATTATCTTTAAAAAATCCATAGATCTAGGTGTCATCAATAAAAATTCAAAAATATGCATTAATTATTGAATCTGTTTTTGGAAATATACATTATTTTAGGGAAAATTATTCTTTTTGAAATAAAATGAAGCTCTCTTAATGTCTTTACTGCAATAACAAAAATAATAGTAGAGGCTGGATCATCAGGGGTGAACCCTCTCAGCGGTTTTTCCAATTCATTCTACAATACCACTCTCTCTAACATTATATCTCTATTGTATTTAAAATCTATGTCCATAGTTCGCTTATAAATACAGTTACTAAGAATATTTTTCTTTTTAGTGTCGGATATATATAAGCGAAATTTCCGAATTCAATATTAAAACGGTAAGGTATATGAAAATAGGCGAGTTTACTGGATGGGTTCGCCATGGAGAAGACACCTGCAAAGAGCTGACTAAAAGAGGACAAAAAAAGCTACATGAAGGTCACTGGATGTGCTGTGAGTGAGTCACCGACAGATAAAATAGGAGAATATTTAGCCATATAGTTCACCAAAAGTCGAACTCGACTTAATGGACGCTAACAACAACAACAATAAACACATTTCTGTTCAAGGTCAATCTCTTCAGACCGCTATTATTGTATTCAATAGAACGACTTAGGTTAGGGGTCGGCAAAATTTTGAGTCGGAAGAGTCAAAAATTACAATTTCAAAATTTCTAATTTTTTAAAGAGCCACACATTTTTTCTTGCCAACAATTTATTTTACGCGCATAAATAATATTTGCGTATGGAACTATATAAAAAGTCGCAGCTTCACATCCAAAGAGCCGCATGTAGCTCGCGAGACGCAGTTTGCCGACCCCTGACTTAACATAAATTTTGAATAGATCAGGCAAAATTGTTTAAAGAAATTATAGAGATAGAGTGCAGTAATACTAATCAAAACATTAAGACGTGAATGGTTCTTTTCACAAATAAATCAAACCTCTACTGTCCTTACTGCGATTAAAAATATTGGGAGGTGAACCTTCCCAGCGGTTTCGCCAATTTAACCTATCAGACCGCTTCCTTAGAGCTCTAATACTGTATTGGATCATTCTGCTTTTATATGTAAAACTAAAGGGTGGAATCTTAGAAATGGTATCTAATCAAACTATGAACATAATTTTTTAGGAAGGTAGAATTACATATATATGGTAATTTAAAACAACAACCTCATATTGTGTAGATAACTTATAACAAGATTGCCATGTTGTATATAGAAACACATCTATAAATAATTATGCGCATGATTAATCTGTGTCTTTACATCACCCTATGTAATGTAATTTGTACAAAGTGGATAAATAAATAAAATCTGTAATAGATTTAAGAGTTGAGCTAAAGCAGAGATCGAGCATAGTATTACCAAAACAACAGTCTAAAGATGGAACTCATAAATCAGGTAGATTCACAATTCCCACGACAGGCCACCCACACTGTCACATGTGGTGGAATGCAGAGACCCCTCTCACACCTGGACAGGTAAAGGCGCCCTTTCTCAAACGCCCCTGTCACATAAGGTCACCCCGTCTTTAACCTATAAATCATCACCTTACAGGGACTTGACAGTTCAGACAGTTCAGTCAGTTTAGTTGAGTTCACCCTTAGCGTCAGCTCACGTCGGTCGTACCTTATGTCGATCTCAACTATCATGTAGACGAGTAAGAAACTTCTATGTCTCCATCTTTCGCTCCTGGCTCAACTTTTATCTGTTACGGAACTTTCTTAGTGCAACTGTGTCTTCGTTTTTTGTGTGGATATCCCCAAGTTTTTCCACTCTGCCTCGACCACGACTGCCTGTATTTTGTGAGAACTTTTAAAGGTCTTCCAAGGTGCAGAGAGGTACTGGAAAACTCTACATCCTGACTGTTCCTCTTGGTCAACACAGTACAACAAGAGCTACCAGGACTTCAACTTTTATTTCAGTAGTCGACATCAAACTCAACAAATCATTACAGAGAGTCGACAGGATCATCTCTTATTTCAGAAGTCGACAGGATCTCATCACAGATAAGTCGACAGCAACTCATCATCACATTTAAGCCGACAGGATGACCAAAACGAAGGATGACACAACGAAGAGGTAAGAAGACTGTTCAGATAGGAAGCGAGAAAGAGCGAAGATGGAGGAACAAGCCCGACCATTCCAACGAAACGTCCAAGCAATCTCTCCCCAAGATATTTACGGAAGAAACGCCGCCCCAACGGACTTCCGCATACCCGCTACCGATCGCCAACGTCGGGAGCAAGCTGACCGCGCCAACGACAGCCGAACTTCCCGCAAGACATGGAAACCGAGCAGCGATGTACCCAAACCCTGTGACAAGCTCCACCTTCGACCTGACATCGTCGAGACAATGCTCAAGGCAACAAGCGACAAACAACTTTCCAGAAGTTACAAGCTTCTACAAGATCTACATGGAGCGACTTCCCCGACAGCAGGACGACCACCAAAGACTAAGTCTCCTGACTGAACTTTCATCCAAATTGTAAGTTTTTAAAAACCTACCTTAACTTTATTCTCAAGTTCACAACTTGATTCACCATTAATTTTGTATTTATATTTTGACTTTAAGCATTTTAAATTCAATTTTTACCTTTTTTATATCATTTTTTATTCAATTTTTAAAACTTTCACACTCAACTTATCAAATTTACTTTAATTTTTATTCAGATTATAAATTTCAAGTTATTACTCTCAATTTTACTTTAAAAAAAAAATTCGCTGATCACGCATTTTTATCAATTTACTAATCTTATGTCTTTCTTAAATTTACCTATATAATATAACGGCATTATCCAAATCTACAACTTAAAAAAAAAAAATCATTATTATTATTTTTTAAAAAATCTCATTCATCATAATTCTCAACTTATTTTGTTTTACTTATTAGTTATCTTTATATCAAAAGACCAATATCTTTATCAATTCTTAAAATTTGGTAATGTTCACCATTTTAAGTAAGCGCCCAATTCAAATTATTTGTAACTCTCACGACATTGCGCCCTTTTATAAGAATCATTTTAACTACCATAATCAACAATTTAAGAAGTATATTCAAATTTTAAATATAAATTAATCACAGCCTTCCAAAACGATTACAATCGTTAATATTCGAGGATAAATACACTCCCTCATCTTTCCTTTTACATGCATATTTAATCATCAACAAACGTTACAACACCCTCACACATCACTTTCTCCAATTGGCAACAATTTTTTGTGCGCGACTTAACACGCAAATCCAAATCTTGAGCCACACAAGCTCCACTTAGCTCTATATCGTCGCCACAATAAAATAATTTCACATTAAGCGTGCCACATCCACTAACAGTCAAATATTCTCTCGATGTGTTTCATACAACAACCACCCATGACTTTATTAAATTTGTTATTCATGGTTAAACAGGTTAGATTTGTACCAAACTAAGACTTCACGTGACACCTTTTCATTCACATTTCTCACTTCGTGTCACAGTGCCACACCACAAAACTTTTTCACTTTTTCAGGCCAAAGACGCCTTCACGCCTGTGACACCACATCTCAACTCAAAACGTGTCCACGTTGAAAGTCGAACTTTCACCACACATCTAAACCTGACAACACTGAATAATATTTTTTCTAAACTAACTTCGAAACACAACAACTACAAACACCGAGAAAATCATATCTTTCAATTATAGCAGAAAATTGCCAACTCAACAAAAGGAGAAAGTCAGTTTCAAGTAAATCCCAAACCTAGAAAACCATCCCACATGTGTGACCACCCCAAAAATAGAATTTCCGTGAAAAAAAAAAGGAAGTGGACGCTTTTTATGACGTCACTCCCCTGGTCACTGTTATCTTTTGAGAATATCTTCTCTCCCCACTCAAGCAGTCATCTTGACCGCTAGCTTCATGATCGCCATTTTAAACAAATGTTTCAAACCAACCATTTAGATTTCCTCGAGAATCTCACAAATCTCACCAACGAGATATCACAACACAACATACATTAAATATTTTACATGTTAAATTGATAACACCAATTAAAACAATTTGGTTAAGTCTTATATAGACTTTTTAACGCGAAAGAGAAATCATTCTCTACATACCAGCATTGAGGACAAACGAAAAGATCATTTCACATATTCCCAGTTTCAGAGTCATAGAAACACCGATGTTACCAAAGGGATATAATCTAGTCACACACCACAACTGTAACTTTTCGTCAAAAGAGACAATTTTTGTTCAATTTTACACTACTTAAAATTTATCCAATCATTAATAACCTTCAATTATATTATAAATTTTGTATAAAATCTTGAATAATTATTCTTATTCTTACCTTTCAATTATATAAACAAATTTTTTAATCCAACATTAAAAAAAAAAAAAAACCTTTAATCAAATTTACTTTTAGTTTTCATGATGTTATTTTAGTATTGTAAAACATCTAATTTTTTCAAAAAATTATTTTTATTTTATTATTTATTATATATTTTATATATTACAGGTTTAATTTTGTCCACTTACACTTTTTGTACCCGCAATCATATTTCTATTCACTATATTTTATTTATTTAAATACCTTTATTATCTGACAATGTTTATCATCCACTATCGGGCATCTACAACAATCGTTTTCAACAATCATATTCTTTAACCAACCCCCTATATTTTTCATCACTATCTTTTCAGTCATTGCGTCACATCTATGTAGAAAAACGACAGCACTGCTTGACAATTTATTTTTTGATTTCGTAATTCAACAAACGCCTTGAACACCGTTCCCCAGACTTACCAATCCAAACTTCTGGTCTGAACATGCTTCAAGAGTTTATTTCATTTCATCCGCAGAGCAAATCACCAACGCATTCACAAAGCGTTCACGTTTTTCAACTTTCAACTTTTTTTTTCAGCTCTAGCGGACCACATTCAACCTTTGATTTCGAGTCAAGTCAGATCACCTACTGTCGCTACAATTCTACTTATCGCATGGCTCTATTTCACTCCTTTCTCAATCATATTAATAAGCAACTTTTCTTCAGCAACTTTTAACCCAATAATCCTAAAATTGTGACAAAACACTGTAACCCTTATATAGGATCGCAAGTGAAACATTGCCAAGGAAGACAGCTCAAGTCTATATCCTCGCTTTGCACCTGGATCTGAGTATTTGGTTTACATGAGCACTTCTAACAATTACATATTCTTCAACAACTTTTCAACCCAATAACACTACAATTGTGACAAAGCACTGTTACCCTATACAGGATCACAGGTGAAACATTGCCTAGGAAGACGCTCAAATCCATATCCTCGCTTTGCACCTGGACCTAAGTATTTGATTGCATGTGAATATCTCACAATTGCTTATTCTTTAACTACTAACCCTGTCCAACGCCCACCAATATTCTCTTAGAATGTGAATTTTTATGTCATCATTTTATTTTAATCATCTTTTTTGTTAATCAAACACAATGTCATTTTTATTTCACTTTTATATATCCAACAAATATCATCTTGTTATAGCCCTTTTTAACCCTCACAGTTTAAATTAATTAAAATAAATTTTAATTACTTACCTGTGTTAGAGAGGCTTTACCCGCCTAAACCCGGATAAACCCTTTCACTCCCGGGGCCCATCTAAGGTAATTTAAAACAACAACCTCATATTGTGTAGATAACTTATAACAAGATTGCCATGTTGTATATAGAAACACATCTATAAATAATTATGCGCATGATTAATCTGTGTCTTTACATCACCCTATGTAATGTAATTTGTACAAAGTGGATAAATAAATAAAATCTGTAATAGATTTAAGAGTTGAGCTAAAGCAGAGATCGAGCATAGTATTACCAAAACAACAGTCTAAAGATGGAACTCATAAATCAGGTAGATTCACAATTCCCACGACAGGCCACCCACACTGTCACATGTGGTGGAATGCAGAGACCCCTCTCACACCTGGACAGGTAAAGGCGCCCTTTCTCAAACGCCCCTGTCACATAAGGTCACCCCGTCTTTAACCTATAAATCATCACCTTACAGGGACTTGACAGTTCAGACAGTTCAGTCAGTTTAGTTGAGTTCACCCTTAGCGTCAGCTCACGTCGGTCGTACCTTATGTCGATCTCAACTATCATGTAGACGAGTAAGAAACTTCTATGTCTCCATCTTTCGCTCCTGGCTCAACTTTTATCTGTTACGGAACTTTCTTAGTGCAACTGTGTCTTCGTTTTTTGTGTGGATATCCCCAAGTTTTTCCACTCTGCCTCGACCACGACTGCCTGTATTTTGTGAGAACTTTTAAAGGTCTTCCAAGGTGCAGAGAGGTACTGGAAAACTCTACATCCTGACTGTTCCTCTTGGTCAACACAGTACAACAAGAGCTACCAGGACTTCAACTTTTATTTCAGTAGTCGACATCAAACTCAACAAATCATTACAGAGAGTCGACAGGATCATCTCTTATTTCATATAAATATTTAAAATAAAAGGATTTAAAAGCGCGAATGTTTCTTTTATACATAAAACGAACTTCTACTGTCCTTACTGCGATGAAAAAATATATTGGGAGGGCTTGGCTCATCAGTGGTGAACCCTCCCAGCGGTTTCGCCAATTTAATCCACCAGACCGCTTCTCAGAGCCCTAATACTGTATTGGATCATTCTACTTTTATATGCTATTTTAAAACCATTTCTAAGATTCCATCCTTCAGTGTAGCATATAAAAGCAGAATGATCCAATACAGTATTAGAGAAGCGGTCTGGTGGATTAAATTGGCGAAACCGCTGGGAGGGTTCACCACTGATGAGCCAAGCCCTCCCAATATATTTTTTCATCGCAGTAAGGACAGTAGAAGTTCGTTTTATGTATAAAAGAAACATTCGCGCTTTTGAATCCTTTTATTTTGTATATATAGATGGTGCGTTATTGCTTTGTGTTAATTTATGCCTAACTGGCCTTGTCTTTATAGTTTGCTGAAGAGCATTGCTCGAAGCAAATATTTGAATGTAATTCTACTGTCCTATAAGCTTATGTACATAGTTTACTTGAAAACCATTTCCAAGATTCCATCCTTCAGTGTAGCATATAAAAGCAGAATGATCCAATACAGTATTAGAGCTCTGAGAAGCGGTCTGGTGGATTAAATTGGCGAAACCGCTGGGAGGGTTTACCACTGATGAGCCAAGCCCTCCCAATATATTTTTTCATCGCAGTAAGGACAGTAGAAGTTAGTTTTATGTATAAAAGAAACATTCGCGCTTTTAAATCATTTTATTTTATATATATAGATGGCGCGTTATTGCTTTGTGTTAATATAAATATTTGCATCGAGCAATGCTCTTCCGCAAACAATAAGGACAAGGCCAGATAAGCAGAAATTAATACAAAGCAATAAGGCGCCATGTATATAATACAAATGAAAACACCAAAACGGGAATGTTTTTTTTTTCACAAATAAATCAAACCTCTACTGTCCTTACTGCGAGTGTGCAGTTTAGTAATAATATTTCAGGATAACACAATAATTGACTTTCATATTCAAATGAAATAGTATTGCAATCGTAAATGATATTTCGAAACACAAATTAACTTAAAACAATACTGATTTATGATTATTCGATTATTCATTTAATTTCTTAAACTTTCCTTATCGTAATTGAGGTAGCTTGTAATTTTGTCAAATTCTCAACAGAATTTCTGAAATATGCATCAAAATTCTCGCTAATCACTTCAAAATCATATAATGAACCTTTCTTTGAATATATCTACAGATAAATATGTAAGAGAATTTTTATTTAGCAAATTAACCCCAACCTGAATAAGCTATACAAATAATTAGGTTTAAAATCGATTTATATACAATAGGAGATGCCTTTTTCTTCTTCATAATTTATGCACCTTATCCCAGTACAATATCAAATTTTTACTATTTTTTTCACAAATAATTATATGTTTTATCTTGATGGTAAATAGAAGCAGTTTCTTTAATAAATTTCTCTAAAATCGTTCATAATTGAAAGATACATCGTTATATATATATAACACAATTAATTTTATAATACAATAATCAAAGGTTTCCATGTTGATACTTCAACCCTGACAACGTTCAATCATCAATTTAAAAGTTCTTTTTATGTTCGCGACAGTTTCTTTTCAACACCTGGGATCGTTAGGCAACAAAAGATCAACAGAGGATGTGACAAATCCAGATCGAGGACAGAGATAGCGGTAAAGGCTCCGCATTGAAGGCCGTCGAAGTGGGTTAATTGGAGGAGAGTTGAACAGTTGAGAGATTGTCTGCAAGTAATACTATACACCTGGTATAGTAGACATGTTGTACGATACATTGACCCATATATACATATCTCTTTTTATTTATTTAAAGTACACCATAGACTATTATTATCATAGTAAGTAGTTTGAGACATTTGTGGGCAGCATGAAATTCTAAGCGGAGTCAGACAAAAAATCATTTAATTAAAAAGGCATATATCGGATCAAAATATCATTTATTTTACCAATATTTCAGTTGGCTGAACGCCAACCTTTATCAAGGTGTTATAACACCTTTCAGCCAACTCAGCCAATTCAGCCAACACAGCCAATTCAGCCAACTGAAATATTGGTAAAATAAATGATATTTTGATCCAATATATGCCTTTTTAATTATAGATTTATTTATGGATTATTTTATTTTCAAAACAAAAAATTATTTATCGTAAAATCAACTTTTAATTACATTTATCTAATACAAATTATCAGAAGGAGTTAAATTGTTGTATACTACATGTTGATGTTCTTTTTTGTGTGTAGTGGTCAAATATCATTTCTATATTATAAAATGTTGGATATATGTGCTTAAAATATTATATAGTATAAATATTTATATGTTATATAATTTATGATTTATATTTAGAATGATATATAATTATTTTTATTATATATATATATATTATTATATTACAACACACACACAAATAATGTTAATTTATATAATTTTGATAAAGTGTATTTTATGAGCATTATATATTTATAAGATGAATATTTTAATTTAATATTTGAATTAAATAGTTATTAAACAAATTAAAACTCATAATTAAAATATGAAAGGTAAATATTTGGGAGCCGCTACACATTATATTACTGTAGGTAAACCCAATGGCTACACATCTAGAAAGCAATGGGTGTCGCAAAGCGAAATGTCACTAGAGACCCGCTGGCGATTCTCCACCAAACTCTGCATTGGTGGTAGAGGCGACATGTACATATTAATTGTACATAGTTTATATATATATTCCTGAAAACATAGAAGGCATATCCTGACTACGAGCTTATGTGCTTTTTAGATGGCAGAGCGCCATCTAATGAACAGAAATCAACGTTTAATTGGTTTCTGTTTAACTAGATGGCGCTCTGCTATCTAAAAAAAACACATGTGCTTGTGGTCAGGATATGCCTTTTTGTTTTTAATATCAACACCTGACCTTTTTATTTTTTTCTATTGATTTTTCACATATATATATATATATGTGATATGATCCTGTCGACTTTTAATGTGGCAATATAGTGGTAAATGTGGTGAGCGAGAAATAAGGAAACAACAAGTTTGGAAGATGGAACCCAGCAAACCGAGGGAGAGAGGGAGCGCTAGCGGCTGCCACCGCGGAAAAAATGCACGTCTTGTGTGGCCACCACCCCCCGACTGAGTAAACATAGAACTGAGGTTCCAAGAAAAGGCCCTGCGGTCGCCCCCTTGGAATGTGACTGCTATATCAAGTGACCGGCCTTAGCTGCGTTCTCTCTCTCTCTGGTCGACTGTAGATTTGTTTTATTAATCCTGGAAAAGCATATATTATGACATATGGCCCCCGTTGAAGAAGGCTGAACATGGTTTAAGTATATTTAAAGCTGGAGAAGCCAGGAATAGAGAAAATAATTTTACAGTTAAAATTAGTTAAGGTAATGGTGACATAGTTTTATGTAAATAAAATATTGTATAGTACACAAGTAAATATTATTCACAAGCAGTTTTACAACACCGGGGAGTTTGACATTTAAGGAAATCTTTGAAAATATCAAGGTTATAAAAGGCTATATACAACAAAATCTAATGTACTATAAGGGAAGTGATATGGAGGAGTGTGAACAACGAGAAGAAGAGTCACATACATATGGTGAAATTCTGAAGATCATTAAGACTGGGGAACTCTACACTTTAAGATATTTTTCAGGCGGACATGGCAAGGGGAAACTTGTCATGGGCTTTCTATGCTATAAGTGTAGAGTACGAGAAATGAGATTGAGGTTGACAATTGTGTGAGCTCAGGACTGAGGTAAATATAAAACTACATACAATGTTAGAACCTCGGCGAACAGAGCGAGGGGAGACTTGCCCTGGGCCAATCTAACTTATCTATGCAGTTACTTGCGTAGCGAGTCCGAGGGGAAAAGTCCCGTGTGTAGGTGAGGAAGTCGAACGGACTTATATTTAATTTGCGGAAAGTATGCGCGCACAGTGCCAAAAATTGGGACGAGGACTGCGTTGTCCGTTACAAGTGACAAGCTGCTCGGACACGAGGTGTTTGAACCGTCGTGGGAGCTTGTGCAAGGCGATGATTTCGCGGTGGGTTGAAAGTAAGACCCATGTCTGCGCGAAATGATGACGGACCGGACAAAATCAGCGACGATGTTTAACGTACCTCCGTGGGAAATATCGGAGGTAGGCTATATCGTGCTGGTTTGGACAATGGACAAACATAGATTTGAAGACAGGGTCCGTGTGGCGAAGGTGTGGCGCGAGAAGAAGAAGCGAACTGTGTCGCTCGATGCAGATTGTTCAAGTGCGAACAAAAAGGGGTTGATAAATATCTAGCAGTTAGTCAATCTGCACCCTATGACGAACACACCATTGGCTAGATGGTGTGGGTCGGTGGATAGGCTAGAGATGAACTACGATATAAATTATCATAAATGAAGGGCGAAGGTTAGGATTTTGAAATGACAATATAGAAGTTCGATAATTGATTAATCAATAATTCTCTATAAAGGTCCTGAGCTGGTATAAAGTTAACAAAGTTGTAAGAATGAGAGGGCATTAAGGGGAAGATAGATAAGAGTCACCAAGGGTTGGTTGTAAGCAAGGCTCACGTGGTGGTTGGAATTCTTCGACGCCTGAATTACAGGGTGAATTTTGAATCGATTAGGGAAAGAAATTATTTTTCGTGAGCCGTGCTTACAAGTAGGAGAGATCTATACAAAAGTTTAGGTGCTGGAGGCATATTTTACAAAATAATTTGATTATGAAAAATCTATTGTTAATAGTAAAAATCGTAAAGCATTAATATGTAGAATTCCAATTTTTTTTTTTAAGTTTTTTTTTTTTAAGAGTTACGTTAAAAATGGAAATTATTTAATTAAAATAACGATTGTTAAATTCTACTGGTAAAGTAACAAATTAAATGAGTTACAAATATCTCGATAAATAGTATGGAGAATAAAATCATTGTTAATAGGCATGGAGAGAATAAATGGAGTTAATTATGTAAATATTGGGACAATTTACAAGGAATGACTTATTTAAAGAATGAATGGAAGGGTTAAAACAATTTCACTTACAGGTTATGCTGGTTTAGAGAGCAGGTAAGTTCATTGAGATTCGGGAGAGTTCTGTCTGTGACACTGAGCGTACCAGTGTTGTACATCACAGTAGCGGCAGGGATATGGCGGAGTCTTGTCCATGATGATGGAAGGTGTCCTGCTCTGGCACGGTGGTCGTTCTTGGGTAGATCTAGTGCTGGAAGAAGTGTGTGGCAGCTCCATCTCCGTCGTAGGTGAATACTTCTTCGGAATCACGGTTCAAAGGTTGGCGAAGTAGGGGTTGAGGGCTCGAAGAGGAGTGGTTACAGTTGAGTTGGGTTTGGCCGATCATCGTGGCTTGGCTTCTTGTTTCTTCATACTCCGGTATATATTTGCTTCCCGGCCAGGTCTTATCCTGTCGACTTTCAATGTGATATGATCCTGTCGACTTTTAATGTGGCAATATAGTGGTAAATGTGGTGAACGAGAAATAAGGAAACAACAAGTTTGGAAGATGGAACCCAGCAAACCGAGGGAGAGAGGGAGCGCTAGCGGCTGCCACCGCGGAAAAAATGCACGTCTTGTGTGGCCACCACCCCCCCGACTGAATAAACATAGAACTGAGGTTCCAAGAAAAGGCCCTGCGGTCGCCCCCTTGGAATGTGACTGCTATATCAAGTGACCGGCCTTAGCTGCGTTCTCTCTCTCTCTGGTCGACTGTAGATTTGTTTTATTAATCCTGGAAGAGCATATATTATGACATATATATATAATTATTATTTCAAAACACTAGTGCAGACTGTGCAATATTTTATGTATTGACAATATGTTAATAAAATTATTTTAATAGTCAATTGTCTATAAATCAATTCGTCTTTGCACATATAAGGTTATAGAGCCTCGTTTGATTTCTTGTACTCAGTGGCGGGATTGAACTTTTAAAAGAATAGTGAGGCACTGAAGAAAAAATTGATAATTGCGGGATTCGATCCTGACGCCTATTTGCATAAAAGAGAAAAGTCATATCACTAAATCATCAATCATCTTTATTCCAGGACTCGAGACACCTACTGCTGGAATGCCCAGTCTTCTTCACCGCTAGACAACAGACAATAAATAATGTTGTAGATCTATATCAGTTTGTAAATGTACTCTATAACAAAAATATTGACGCACCAAGAAGCAGTTGTCCGATTTATATGAAAATACGTATACAAAGAGGTTTCGACCAAACATGCAAATGATTGAAATTTGGTGGCCGATTAATGCAAAGAAAGAGCTCCGGCGCATCTGAACTGCGCATCCAGCACGAGCATTCTAGACTCAATATTCGGCGCGGCACGAGCTGATTTTCATAATTTCCGTTTAATATTTTAGCAGTACGCCTATTTCTACTGTATCAATGCCTCGCCGAAAGATTCGTGCTCATTACGAACATATGTCAGAGTTTGAAACTGGTCGTGCCATTGGGTTGAAAGAGGCTGGTTGGTCTAATCGACTAATCGCGCGACATCTGTGTCGAAGTGATGCGGCTATTAGGCGATGTTGACAAAAGTGGGTCAACAACGGAAGTATGCAATGTCAGGACGGCAGCGGTCGACCAAGGGCAACAACAGAACGGGAGGACAGAGCAATTGCCAGAATGGCTGTCGCAGCACCGGAATCCACGTTATCTACCATCCAACGTGTGACCGGCACACAAGTGTCCAAAATGACCATCAACAGGCGACCGAGAGAGCGGAATCTAAGAGCTCGCCGACCGTTACGATGCCTACCCCTCACATCCGTGCACCGACAAGTCCGACTACAGTGGTGTCGGGAGCGATCAACTTGGAACTGCGCTGACTGGGGACGTATAGTCTTTAGTGACGAGTCCCGTTTCTTACTGTGTCCTGATGACCGTCGCAAACGTGTGTAGAGACGTCCTGGGCAGCGTGTGGATCCTGGCCTTACTGTCGAGCACCACACAGGTCCACAACAGGGCGTTATGGTCTGGGGTGCCATTTCATGGGGAGCACAAAGAGCCATATCCTTTTCTGAGGTCACTTCTAAGGGGTAAATCTTTCGTATTGGCCAGTCTATTCTCTCTGCGACCTTTGCATCATCATTCAACTCTTTCCTTTTCCTCCGGATCCTTGAGGTATGGGGCACTCAACTAAAATCGTCTACAACGATTTTCCGCCCAAAAACCATCAGTTGTCCATCTTCTTTTTCCAAATAAATCTGAGGTAGTCCCAATCATTGCTCTTAATGGCCATCAACCGGAAGTATCTTCTCAGGTCAGCCAAAACTCCGTACTTATTTTTCCGAAGCTCTATCCTCACATCAGGGATTCTTCTCAGCAGACCGGGTCTCCTCTTCAAGTACCGCCTCAAGGCGAGTCCGCCGTTTCCTCGACAGGAAGCGTCGCCAAATACTGTCCGTATAGGCGTAGCCTCGGACTCACACCCAAATACAGGGCGATCAGTACCCTGTTCTGCATCTAGCTTTTCTTCTTCCTTTGGATCAGTACCCTGTTCTGCATCTAGCTCTTCCTCCTCCACCTTTGAATCAGTACCCCGCTCTACATCTAGCTTTTCTTCCACCCTTGACTCTGTACAATGTAATTCATCTATATTTTTCGCTTCATTTGCATCATGATCTTTTCCCTTGTTGTATTTATCGTCCTTATTCTCTGCATAATCAGATCTATTTATGATTTTCCAATCTTTGGATTCTGTTTCCTTATAATTATCCTTTATTTTAGATTCCGTATCTCTCGTTGATCCTGCTTCCACCAATTTCCTCGATGCTGGAACTTTGACAACTCCTTCCTCATTTTCCTCATTATCATCAATCGATTCAGCCTCATCTGAAATCTTTACTTGGTCAGCGCCTTCGGCTACCGCTCTAGAATTGTTCACCGTTTCATAGCCTTTAATTGCCGTCTCAGAGTCCTTCACTCCATCGCTCTTAGGCTTCGCTTCAGAATCCTTTACTCCGTCGCCCTTAGGCTCATCTTCAGAATCCTTTACTCCGTCGCCTTCATCTCCTGCTTTTTGACCTTCAAATTCTTTTACTTCATCTCCTTTATCTCCGTCGTCCTTAGGCTGATCTTCAGATTCTTTTAAGCGTAAGTTCTCAATCCTTGCATTCACCGCCTCCACTTTCTGCCCTAATCTTTTTAGATGTAGGTGTAGAGCCAATATTTCTAATCTATTCGTAGGATCATCCTCCATTATCCTTTCAATCTCGGCTACCCTCCTCACCATCAATCTTTGAAGAGGAGCTCTCATCTTTTTCAATGCCTCCATTTTCTCCAGGATCACGTCCGGCTCACCAATATGTTTAGTCTTTGTGTATTAGAACTGAGAATGACTAACAGTCATTGAGATCCCGGAGAATAACTAGGCTTGACCTTTTCAATAATATTAAACTTTATTGCTTAATATGTTAATCCGAGAATATCATAAGGCTTATTTACATATGTACAACTTTATCTTCCTTATTTCCAATTCTTTAGAATTCACTTTATCAGGTTTGCTTCCGCTTCCTTTGCTTTGTCTTTTAACTTGATCTTCTCTAATTTCTTGTACTTGCCGCTACTTCTTCCTTCTACCTTACTTGCCGCTTCTTCCTTCTACCTTACTTGCCGTCTACTTCCTTCCACCTTACTTGCCGTCTACTTCCTTCCACCTTACTTGCCGTCTACTTCCTTCTACCTTACTTGCCGCTACTTCCTTGGACTTCTGCGTCACTCTTCCTTGGACTTCTGCGTCACTCTTCCCTGGACTTCTGCCTCACTCTTCCCTGGACTTCTGCCTCACTCTTCCCTGGACTTCTGCCTCACTCTTCCTTGGACTTCTGCGTCACTCTTCCTTGGACTTCTGCGTCACTCTTCCTTGGACTTCTGCGTCACTCTTCCTTGGACTTCTGCGTCACTCTTCCTTTGACTTCTGCGTCGCTCTTCCTTGGACTTCTGCGTCACTCTTCTACCTTCCACACAGCCGTCTCTCGTCTTCCTTCCACCTTACCACTACTTCTCTCCTCTCCCTACTTGCTCCACACACTCTTTTATATGTTCAAAAACAGTCACGTGGGCGCACTCTGTAGTGACTTTGCGGCGCATCCCGTGACTCGCGCCATCTAGTGCCGTTTTTCCTAATCACTTCTCAACACTATGGATTGTTTTCAATCTTGCCGAACTCTTCCGTGGCCAGCAAGGTCGCCTGATCTCTCGCCCATAGAGCACATCTGGGACGTGATGGGAAGGCGATTGCAACCATCCCGGAATGTTGACTATTTAGCCCGACAGTTGGAGACAATTTGGCAAGAAATCCCGCAGCACACCATCCGGAATCTTTATCAGTCCATGACACGCCGGGTGGCAGCCTGCATCCAGGCCAGTAGGGGTCCAACGACATATTGACATTCTCAATTGGTGACGGTCAAACTCTGAAATAAAACAATTAATTGTTCTGAAATTTTAATCGATTTTCCCTCTATACATGCTCTTTACATACACCAATTTTTGTCCTTATCTGACAACTCCTTCTTGGTGCGTCGATATTTTTGTTATACAGTGTACTATAGATAATTATCATAGATTTAACTATTTTTGTAGATATATTTATGATTATCTTTCTAACCTGAAAGGCTCAGGTTCATAATATATATTATTATTTCTCTTTTTTATTTTTGAATACTTTTTCTTGATAATGTTTATAACTGTTTCTGTTATAAAAAAAATGCAAATCGACGCAATTATCTCTAGCCAGGATATCGCGTTTTGTGTGTTGAAATAAATAAATCATCATTAGAAACTTATAGAGGCAGAGAACTATACGGCGAAATTTCAGACTCATTCTTTAATTCTACAGAGTTCATATATAATAAAATATGAGAGAATGCGTGGAATGTGTACATACTCCGGCTCTTATCTGAGATAGTTTAGGTTAATTAGAGTAATTTAGAAATTTTTTACAAAGATGGTTTTTCACGTTGGTAGGCCACTAATTAGTTGGGTCTCTAGTTTACTCAAGACTCTCGTACCATTTACCTTACCATTTACATTACCATTTTTTGGTAAAAAGATTCCAGAATGGAAACGCACTTTTTAGATTCTGACCTATATTCAAGCCAGATGCTATGTAAATAGGTTTAGGTAAGGGAAGAGATTATGGATTGAAAGCTTGATCCGATTTGAATACACGAAATGTTTCGCTTTAATGCTTTGGGATCTTTTGATTGAAATATATTTTACTCTTTATTTTTAAACACCCAATTGGTTTTGTTAAGATGATCAAAAAAGCATTTTTATAAAATATATTCTTTATGATTATTTATATAGAAAAACTCTAGATAAACTAATGAATGAGAGACTAGATATAATTAAATATAGAATAATTTCAGGTTTTATAAATTATAAAAATATTATCCAAGTATATTTATATATTCGACGAAATTTATTTATTTATTACCAGTTACAAATAAGACACGCTATATCCGATCTGGATAATTACGTGTGAAACTATTTACAATATTTCATATTGTAGTATAGTTGGTAACAGAATTATCAAAAGGAAAATAAACAATTAAGAAAAAGAGCATTGGATAAACATATACATTAAACAAATAAGCAACAACATAAGCAGATAGACGAAACCGCAAGGTAGTTATTTACAATATGTTAAGCAATGATGGAAGTTGATTTAATGAAGTTATCTGTAATAATTAGTATCGTGGAAAGAGAAAGTTGATAAAGTTGAGCTATTTACAATGAGTTATATTCTAAAGTAACTTATTAATTATTTACATTAATGTAAATCAAGTCGCATAGTAGTGTAGTTTCTCAAGCTGCATGAAGCTGTCTATTTATGATAATAAAAAGTCTACAGAACCTATTATATTTCGTATATCTTTTCCTATTATAAACTATTTGACCTAGATAGGTTCTTTCCATCTTTCTGTCTTAGGTTTGACACCAGTGGGCATGAGTTCAGAATGTGTTCGGGGGTTTCTTCTTTCGCTCCGTATGAGCATCTGGGCGTATCTATTTTTCTAATTCTGAATAGATGTGATTTGAAATTCACTGTTCTGTTGTTAAAGAATGATTGTATTAGTTTGATAATCGAAGCGTGGACATTGTCTTCATCCAGTCTCTTTATCATTTTAGGCCACCAGGCATTGTCAAAAGCTCCGCTTATATCAACTGTAATTATGGCTGTGTATTCTTTAATTTTATGTTCGAGAGCTATTTTCACTATTTCAGTTAATGCCGTGGTAGTTGATCGTTCGACACGATAATAAACGTTCCCTAACACTTTCAAAAATTCTAAAAAGTGGCAAAGTTAAATCTTCAACAATGGTTCCCAAACATATTTTAAATAGATTTGCTTTCAATATCATTAAAACATTTTGAATTAAAACTTTTGAAGATATCAACCTTGAACACGCATTCTTTGCAAGTAAATTCTTACTCTAATGTGATATTTCTTTGAATACGTGAAAAGTAAAAATGCCCACAACTCCAACGATTGCAAAGGTTTGTTGGGTGAGAAAAACGTAGATAAATTAGAGATTATCAAAATTATCTTTCGAAATAACATTTCAAATACTTGATATTTCAACTTTAAACTTTTGAAGATATTCAATTTTTGGTCAGTCGGGGGGTGGCGACAGAAAACGGTCGTTCAGCGGTGGCATCCCCTCGCGCTCCTCTCTCTCGCTGATTGCCTGGAATTCCTCTTCCAAACTTGTTGTTTCCTTATTTCTCTCTCCCCACATTATTATCATATTGCCACATTGAAAGTCGACAGGATCATATCACAGAAGAGTCGACAGGATTCTACAAGAGTCAACAGTAACTCAACTTATTACAGCTAGTCGACAGGATTCTACAAGTGCTACCAGAACTTCATCTTATTACAGAAAGTCGACAGGATCATATCACATAAAGAGTCTACAGGATCATATCTCATAAAGAGTCGACAGGATAAGACCTGACCGGGAAGCAAACCCCTCATATACCGGAGTATGAAGAAACAAGAAGCCAAGTCACGATGATCGGCCAAACCCAACTCAACTGTAACCACTCCTCTTTGAGCCCTCAACCCCTTCTTCGCCAACCTTTGAACCGTGATCCCGAAGAAGTATTCACCTACGACGGAGATGGAGCTGCCACGCACTTCTTCCAGCACTAGATCTGCCCAAGAACGACCACCGTGCCATGGCAGGACACCTTCCTCCATCATGGACAAGACTCCGCCATATCCATACCGCTACTGTGATGTACAACACTGGTACGCACAGTGTCACAGACAGATCTCTCCCGAAGCTCAATGAACTTACCTGCGCCCTAAACCAACATAACTCGTGAGTGTAATTGTTTCAACTCCTACCATTCATTCTTTAAATAAGTCATTCCTTGTAAATTGTCCCAATATTTACATAATTAGCTCCATTTATTCTCTCCACGCCTATTAACAATGATTTTATTCTCCATACTATTTATCTAGATATTTGTAACTCATTTAATTAGTTACCTTACCAGTAGAATTTAACAATCGTCATTTTAATTAAATAATTTCCATTTTAACGTAACTTTAAAAAAAAAAATTGGAATACTACCTATTAATGCTTTAGGATTTTTACTATTAACAATAGATTTTTCATAATCAATTTATCTATAAAAATATGCCTCCATCACCTAAAATTTTGTATACCTATTTGTATATGACCTCTCCTACGCTCACGAAAAATAATTTCTTTCCCTAAACGACTAAACGACTCAAAATTCACCCTGTAATTCAGGCGTCGAAGAATTCCAACCACCACGTGAGCCTTGCTTACAACCAACCCTTGGTGACTCTTATCTATCTTCCCCTTAATGCCCCTCTCATTCTCACAACTTTGTTGACCTTATACCAGCTCAGGACCTTTTATAGAATTATTGATTAATCAATTATCGAACTTCTATATTGTCATTTCAAAATCCTAATCTTCGCCCTTCATTTTGATAATATATTTCGTAGTTCATCTCTAGCCTATCCACCGACCCACACCATCTAGCCAATGGTGTGTTCGTCACAGGGTGAAGATTGACTAACTGCTAGATATTTATCAACCCCTTTTTGTTCGCACTTGAACAATCTGCATCGAGCGACACAGTTCGCTTTTTCTTCTCGCGCCACACGTTCGCCACACGGACCCTGTCTTCAAATCTATATTTGTCCCTTGTCCAAACCAGCACAATATAGCCTACCTTCGATATTTCCCACGGAGGTACGTTAAACATCGTCGCTGATTCTGTCCGGTCCGTCATCATTTCGCGCAGACATGGGTTTTACGTTCAACCCACCGCGAAATCATCGCCTTGCACAAGCTCCCACGACGGTTCAAACACCTCGTGTCCGAGCAGCTTGTCACTTGTAACGGACAACGCAGTCCTCGTCCCAATTTTTGGCACTGTGCGCGCATACTTTCACGAATTAAATATAAGTCCATTCGACTTCCTCACCTCTACACACGGGACTTTTCCCCTCGGACTCGCTACACAAGTAACTGCATAGATAAGGTAGAATGGCCCAGGGCAAGTTTCCCCTCCCTCTGTTCGCCAAGGTTCTAACATTGTATGTAGTTCTGTATTTACCTCAGTCCTGAGCTCACACAATTTCCAACCTCAACCTCATTTCTCGTACTCTACACCTATAGCATAGAAAGCCCATGCCAAGTTTCCCCTTGCCATGTCCGCCTGAAAAATAGCTTAAAGTGTAGAGTTCCCCAGTCTTAATGACCTTCAGAATTTCATCATGTGTATGTGACTCCCCTTCTTGTTGTTCACACTCCTCCATAGCATTTCCCTTATAGTACATTAGATTTTGTTGTATATAGCCTTTTATAACCTTGATATTTTCAAAGATTTCCTTAAATGTCAAACTCTCCGGTGTTGTAAAACTGCTTGTAAATAATATTTACTTGTGTACTATACAATATTTTATTTACACAAAACTATGTCACCATTACCTTAATTAATTTCAACTGTAAAATTATTTTCTCTATTCCTGGCTTCTCCAGCTTTAAGTATACTCAAACCATGTTCAGCCTTCTTCAACGGGGGCCATATGTCATAATATTACCCTTCCAGGAATAATAAAGTAAATCTACAAGTCGACCAGAGATAGACGTAGGGAGGAGGATGTAAAGGCCGGTCACTTGATATATCTCTCACATTCCAAGGGGGCCATTTTTCGTAGAACCTCAGAACTATTTTTGGTCAGTCGGGGGGTGGTGGCGACAGAAAACGGTCGTTCAGCGGTGGCATCCCCTCGCGCTCCTCTCTCTCGCTGATTGCCTGGAATTACTCTTCCAAACTTGTTGTTTCCTTATTTCTCTCTCCCCACATTATTATCATATTGCCACATTGAAAGTCGACAGGATCATATCACAGAAGAGTCGACAGGATTCTACAAGAGTCAACAGTAACTCAACTTATTACAGCTAGTCGACAGGATTCTACAAGAGCTACCAGAACTTCATCTTATTACAGAAAGTCGACAGGATCATATATATATTTATATAAATGTGTAAAAATATTTATTTAAATTTATTACTTATTTGATATATTTCAAGGTTTTTTAAATCATCTTTTTTGAAACAAAATTCAATGCACATTTTTTCATCTTTAAAATGATCCATTATATAAAATTGACATCGAAATGATTTTATGGTGCACAAAATTTTAAAATCATCTAATAAAATAAAATCTTCTGAAATTAGGAAATCAGACGAAATGAAATTTGACCACGGTATACACAGATGTTTGTTCAATATATATATAAGTAAATGAAATGTTTTTCTAGATCAAATAGTTGTATTTTTCAGAATTAAGAAAAGTGCGATATGCACCTATATAAAAAAATCTAAAAAAAACTTACGCAATGAATTTCTTTATTACAAAAATACGGTTTTTGTAATATAGAAACCTATTGCGTGAGGTTATTAGATATTTTTGTAAATTTGTATCTTTATAAGCAGAATTACTGTAAATTAATTAACACATCTCTTTTAAGATCAAATTATATGGCGCAAGCCATCAGCAACTTTCAGTTGCACGATAAGGAAATGCCTTTTTCTTAATTTATGCACCTTATCCCAGTACAATATCACATTTGTACTATTTCTTCATAACAATATATTTGTTGGTAAATATAATTTAAGAAACAATTTAAAAAATTATATAAAACTTTCATAAAGAAATTTTATAGACTTTGATAAATTGTGGGGAATAAAAAGAAAAATATATAACGAAATTATAACGCAAAAAAACATTATAAGGTTCATACATATAATATAGTTAAGATATAAAAGTTTTTAAAATTCTCTATTTTTTCACAAAGGTGAATCGGCTAGGAAAATATATTTAAAATATATATTAATTCTCTAAAATTTTATATTTTTATAATAATCTTATTTTTCAATTTTTGTAATTCAAAAAATAAATTGAGATTGAAATCTTGTTCTTTTTACTTTGGAGTATTTTTTGAGTTTATTAATGGTTCATAAAGTATTTGGATAAGAGAGATGCATTTTTCACTATATATTGAAATTATATCAAACACATTTTATAATGGTAAATTACTTCTTCACACCTTACTTGCTATATAGGTAAATGAGTTGCTGGTAAAACTTGATTTATCAGTAGTTAAGCTCTTTTAGTGGTTTCACCAGTCAATAGTCAAAACCGTTTTACCATTATATCAGATAATTTGACACATCTTCTTTTGCTTGATATTCTTTAGCCTATAATATTGTCGCGTTGAAAAAATAGACGCGAGGATATGTAAACCCAACCGAACTTATTTTCTCTAACTGTCTACCTTAAAATTGTATCTAGGCGCATTTATATAGCTAAATGGCATATTAAAAACTTATGTAAATTCATACAATCTAAAATTTATGCAAACAAATCAATCACGCTACAATATATAAGGTTGTCCCAAAAATTCGTGTATTTTTATAACAAAACGTTCTTTTTCCTATTACTTGAAGAATAATATTATTACACGGCGAAAAAACCTAATAATACATAATACAATTGCTTTATACATAATACAAAGACATTATACATAACAGCGAATAATATTATGGCGAAAAAGATTGGTATTTCAATTTTTTGCAAGTGTTTACGGACTTCTGGCACAGCCTTTTAAATATAGTAAAAGTATAGATTGTCAGTGTTTTTACCATTTGGTAGAGTTGAAGGCCTGTTGAATATTTTTTGTTTAATTCGAAGCCATCCTTCTAAATATGATAAAGAAAAATCTGTAATTAAAAAAAAATATTTTAAGCATATTTTAATTATTCAAACTTACTTAACGATTTTATTTTTATGATATAATGTTTTATCTTATACATTTTATGAAATTCATTATTCTTTTGATGTTTCGGCTAAAAAATGTCGCCGTTTTAAAAAAGAAAAATATTTTTTTATATGTAAAGGTTGATGAAGTCTCCCCAAATTGAATTAATCAAAATTCTACCTAAATATATACTGTATTTTCTATAATAGACAATACCTCATTAATAAGCTTTCCATCCTTTTCGTAAAAGACGACAGCGGGTCGCTGAAATGTCAAATGGAAAATACATGTTTAAAAAAAAGGTTGATCTGAATTAATCAAAATCAACCTACAATTCACACTATTGACTCATCCATTGATAAACTCTTTTATTCCCCTATCTCAATCAGAAGCAAGCACACTACACTCTGTAGATGATTGGAATTGTTAACCCACTACTGTTGATTTTAGAGATGTTGCGGGTAACGTTTTTGCATAAAAGGAATAAATTATTACTATTTGGGCGGTAACGGATGAGGGCCTAGCAGGGATATATAGGAATCCTTGCCATTTTCTTTGTCTATAAGTCTGGTTAGTACTTTATGTTTTGGTTTGGTGGACTGTATCTAGATAGGTCAGACCTTTTCAGCTGATTATTACCCTTGAATTAGAGCCGTTCGATTCTTTATAAAACCTTCTGATTATATGAGTAACGTCAAACCTCTTCGACTAGGTGAATCTCCAAACGCTAAATAATTGGAGCACAGACTCAAAGAACTAGGCCTATTCTCTGACTGACTACAAACACACTGGTTTATTTTTCCAGCTGGAAGTTTTATTCAATTAAAATATGAATATATAGCTAAAGTAACAAATTTACATGATAGGCACGAACAGAATTAGTTATTCGCATTTTTATCGACCATCTTTAATTTTATTTGAATTTGCAGCGCTATGTCCCCCTAGGGACACTTGCGCTGTCATACATGTATGCCTCTACATTCGTTTATACATATATATACAATAATATTAGGCCGTGAATAGAATAGTCATATGATGTTAACAATGAGAAAGAGAGGGGAAAAACGAGAAAAAACAACTGTGTACAAAAGAAAAAAGTTTCTGTTAATATGTACAATCAGTATAATATATATTATCAGTTTCTTAAAAGATATTTATTCATGATAAATTTGTGAAAAACGTTTTAAAATTACAAAATATTTTCTCACAATGAGTTTCTTTGTTTTTCAAAACGCTAGCTTTCAAGCGATAATTTGTTATCGTTGAAGGGCGATTCTCGCTTGAAAGCTAGAGTTTTGAAATAAAAAGAAACTCATTGTGAGAAAGTGTTTTGTAATTTAAAAGATATTTGTTTCTATATAATTTAAAATATATCTACAAAAGGTATCAACCATAATGACGTCTACACATCACCTAGAGGAGACCCATCTGGTAGGATTTAGCTGTTCTCCAAGTTGAAATATCGATCAATAGGTATTATAGACCAAACTTTCATTCTCTACAGAAAGACCATCTAAACTGAGGAAGTAATCGACTTATCCTGATTTACGTATGATAATCATTATAAACATGTATTTAAATATCTATGCAAATCATAGTATGCGCAGCAAACAACTGTCTACAGAGTCCATTATGCAAATTATAGAAGCTTAATCAGCATATCTGATGTAGGTCACCAAGAGGAAAGTTAAGTTAATGCGACGAATAATGTATATACTACACAATGTACAACATATACAATTTGCCAGTCTAGACTCAGCATACCTAACTACTCAGTTAGAAAATATTTTGTATACAGAAATATTAGAACGAATTTTTCTTTTTCAAATAAAAAAAACTCCATACTCTCCTAATTACGATGAAAAATATTGGAAAGGCTTGACTCATCAGTGCTGAACCCTCCAATATGTTTCACCTGTTCAATCTACCATACCTGGCTTTAATATTGTATTGGACGATTTCGCTTATGTATCCGACACTGCAATAGGTTTATATAGAGAAAGTCGCGACATCTGGCGGTCAACATTACAGAGTATTCAATATGGAAATTATAACTATATGGATGTCGGCTATGCACGCCCTCCATACGTAACTAATCTCGCTGAAATTTGAACATGAAATAGAGCTAAATCTGGAAGAGTTTTTTGTCACACTTTTAAACAAAAATATATATAATTAATCAAGTACTGAGAAACAATATTTTTTAGTCAGAAATGATGATGACAATATTGCTGTATCATGCTTGATTGATATAAACAAAATAAATAATTATCCATAAATAATTATGGATCAAATAACATTTTTATATAATATATATATTATAATAAGATAATAAAAAGGCATATATTGGATTGAATAAAAGATTTATTTTGCCAATATTTCGGCATGCTGAACGCCAACCTTTATCGAGGCATTACATTTTTTGTATACAAAAATGTAATGCCTCGATAAAGGTTGGCGTTCAGCCAGCCGAAATATTGGTAAAATAAATATTTTATTAAATCCAATATATGCCTTTTTATTATCTAATGAATTAAATATGGATTCCTCTATATATTTTTTTTCAAAATATATTATTATATTTATAATATAGACACACATACTCTCTCTCTTTCTCTTTGGTATAAAAACAGAAAAAACTCTCTAAATAGATTACTAAAATGTAAAATATACACTAGAAATATATAAGGAATATAAAATCCTACTAGTTTTTCTAATGCACATGTTAATAAAATATTCATTTGGCTGTAAGAATGGATTCCAAACCCGACACACCATTATACAAACAACGGGTTGTAGAATAAATGATACTGAGATCTCACAAATTTCAATTTTTGAGACAACACTAGCGTGCAGTAAATGAACTGACAACCTAGCTTGAGTTAGGTTTTAATTAAAAACAACAAAAATGAAACTGGAAACTCGCGTGTCTTCTCTCTTGTGAGAACTTGTTTTTATATATTCGCGCGATGAAAGAAACTTTTTAAATTTTAAAATATTTTTTGGGAGTGTCAGCCTTTTTAAATATTTAAATCTGATGTGTTGAAAGAGGAAGTTTTATAAAACATATGCTTACTTATATAGATGGAATATATTTATTCTAAATATGTATATTATATAAATAAATAAAGAAAATATATTTTCTGCTTGAATTTAGATCATGTTGAGGATTATGGTAATGTTAATGCAGTCGTAGTTAAAATCTTGAAACTACAATAAAAACATTGAAAATCAGAGATTTCTTTAATTGAGCTAAGGAATATATAAACAAACATAATTTGGTAAAAGTACTGCCTGGCTTAAGGCGTAAGAATAAAAAAATGAAAATATTATTTACATAATGTACAAAAGTTTTGAGCCGGCCAACGGGGAAACAACAACAATGTGTTTTTATATGCAAAGCGTGACCTCTGGCGGTCGATTTAACAGAATATTTGAATCTATAAAATATAATTTTCAATAAATAATATTTTTATATAACATATATACATATATAATTCCATTTCACGTTGATATATATACTATATATGACTAAGTAATAAATAAATCTATAAGCTCCAGGAACCTGAGTTATTCATACAAATAAATAAAATTTAATATATTTTATAGCATTTCGTCCTCTCAGACTGATATTAAATATAACTTGTCTCCCACTCGTTTTGATATTTCTTGTTTTTCACAAGTCATTTTGACACGTTTGAAAGTTTATTTAATGTCACTGGGTCCCCCCCCCCCTTACACCTATATTTTCAATAATTCATTTTTATATATAGATGAAAAATTTGCCGGGAGGAAATTGATCCATAGAAGCATAGGGCGCCTCTCCCGTCAAAATAAACGTCAACCTGACGCCATTTAGGTTTGACGTTTATTTTGACGGGAGAGGCGCCCTATGCTTCTATGATCAATTTTATCCTAGCAAATTTTCCATCTATATTTTGGCCATAGATTTTGCCTAGCCACATTGCCAACAAAAGATATCTTTGGTAGATTGTGAAGAATCCATTAGATCCCTTTGGATCTCATGAAATAAATTCCGCCCTAAGCTGACGATTGCCATTAGCTCGAAACCATGGTCTCTAGGTGGACGCTTCTCAGTTTGACAAAGCTTGTGTTGTGGCTTTGTCACCGACCCGAGGCCGCTAGGTTGCGGCGACGGTCAATAGATGGCGTCAGGTTTGAAGTTTATTTTGACGGGAGAGGCGCTCTATGCTTATATATATATATATATAGTTACATCAATTTTAATGCGCCTTACATTTATTCAAAATATTCTATGATATTTAATATTTATTTAGAACAGAATATTTAGATTAGCATCATTCCTTTTTATAGTTTCACTCCTTTTTAAATATTTATTGTACATATATCCTCATTGCTTATTGGAGCGGGAGAGGACCTAGACGAAGACTGCGGATCGCAACCTACGAGGAAGACAAGAATAAATAAACACAATAACTTTAAATAGTAATTTATTTTTATTTAATTTTATTTATATACTTTTAATATGGAAACCCGCTCGGGAAACGTGTATAACACCAAGAAGGAAGAAACCAAGGTCGACGACCCTGAAAGGCTTCAACTTGGTGCAACAATTGGTAGAGATGCTGGTTTCGAACCAGTTGCTTTGAACCCCAATATAGAAATTCCGAAATATGGTGGGACAGAAGACCCTCGCCCATGGATAGAATCCCTCGAAGAGATTGGTTTCCTCTATCATTGGGCAGACTACATAATTGCCCGTTATGCCGCCATGAACATGACGGGAAGCGCTAAAACTTGGTTGAATTTACACAAAGCTAGTTTCACGAGCTGGAAAAATATTAAAATCCGCCTCATTCAGGATTTTTCTTTGGACGCGAATAAAGGAGAACTTAGAATGAAGCTCAACAGAATGCAACACTGGAATGAACCAGCAATGAGGTTCTCGGAAGACATTCTAGTGTTGTGCAACAAGGTTGACCCCGCAATGGAAGAAGAAACAAAAATTGAACATGTTATTGGAGGACTGAAAAAAAGAGTACTCATTCGAGCTCTACCTGAACCCTCCTAAAACGACCGATGACCTTCTTGTCGTGTGCAAGAAAATGGATTATTTTGAAAGAAGTATCGGGAACGTGTGGAGAAATCCAGAAACCTATATAACGGTCCACGCTATTCTAGACCCCAACAACAATCGAGGTACGTGCCGCCGACTGCCGCACGAAACTACCAGACCACTTCCAGGCCCCAAGCCCCTGTTTCCAATAATTACAAGATGACTCCCCTCCTACTCCCAGACAGAATCGAAACAACTTTCCCCAGCCCTCTACCCCTAGACGTCCTTATAATCCTATCTTTGTGCCGAAACCAAACCTTCAGAGAAACACCTACAATAAAAGCCAAGAAGTGAGCAAAAATAGGACGGAAGATGGAAGACCAATCTGCTTTAAGTGTAACAAGCCAGGGCACGTGGCTCGTTATTGTAGGGTCAAGTTTATAAGAATCCTAGAAGAGGATCCAACAGATACCCAAGAGAAGGTCGAAGAGAAATGCCAAATGAATGAAATATCAGAGAAATCAGGACCTCGACTTTATGCTGATGTATGTCATAGCCCACAGACAAATATTCCTACCCGGAATAGATATTCCGTGTTGGAAGATTTAAACTAAGCGTCGCGCCTGAATCTGTCAATCAAAGCAAGTCGACCATAAACGGAATCAAGAAGTTGGACCCTAAATACAAATTAAAAATTAATGTGGACAAGATAGGGACTTTTGAAGCTTTGGTTGATACAGGTGCTGACCTCTCAGTGGTCGACCTCAGAACGGCCCTCGATACAGGCCATGGTATAAGTAAACTCGCAAAAATTTGTGCAGGACCCGATGGAAAAAAATTGGACATGGTAGGAAGTATATTTTTAAATATAAAAATTGATGACGAAACATTATCAAACAACTTTGTGATATTGAAAACGCATTTATGTACATTAATTCTCGGGAGAGATTTCCTTAAGAAAATGAACGCGAAAATAGATTGTAAGCAAGAAACTATAAAATACGATTTGACGAATAATCATGACGAAATCAATTTTGAAATGTTGAAAATAAAGAGTGCCAAGGATTCCATTGTACCGGAATGTTCCATTAAATTGATCAAGGCATTGGTAGAAGCAGAGGATGGGGAATATATTATCGAGGAGAGCAGCAAAATGTTTCAAACAAATGGACTTCGTCTAGCAAGAAGCTTGATCAATGTTATAAATAGGGAAACACATATCTGGATTACTAATCCGTATCCTCGACCGTTAAAAATAATGAAAAACCAAACATTGGCTTTTGGAAGTAGTCCAGCGAAAATAAATGTGAATCGAGAAAGAGAGGTTGAAGAGTACGAAGAACCTAGATTCCAAATAAACGAAAATCTTTCACCAAAGGAACAGAAGGAGTTAAAACAAGTTTTAGAAAGGTATGGAGATCTGTTTTCATCGAGATTAGGGAGAACCAATTTGGCAAAACATTGGATAGACACAGAAGACGCGAAGCCAATTAAACACAAGCCTTACCGGGTAAGTGCGAAAGAACGAGATATTATAAAAGAGCAAATTGACGAGATGCTTACAGAAGGCATAATTAGGCCATCTTCTAGCCCCTGGTCTTTTCCAGTAATATTGGTCAAGAAGCGAGATGGTAAATACAGATTTTGTGTGGACTACAGAAAACTGAATAATGTGACAGTAAAAGATGTCTATCCGATCCCTAGAATAGACGAAGTTATGGATACTCTCCAAGGATCTACACACTTCTCAGCAATAGACCTCAGATCTGGATATTGGCAAGTTGAAGTCGAAGAAAGAGACAAAGAGAAAACAGCTTTCACTACAGCGCATGGATTATATGAATTCAACGTGATGCCTTTTGGACTTTCTAACGCGCCTGCTACCTTTGAGAGAAATATGGAGAATATGCTTGGAAATCTGAGATGGCAAATTTGTTTGTGTTATCTGGATGATGTTATCATATATAGCCCGGATTTTCCAACGCACCTCAAAAGACTTGAAGCTGTTTTTAGATGTTTTCGGGAATCTAATTTAAGGTTAAACGACAAAAAATGCCGATTTGCTTTTGAAGAATTGGAGATTCTCGGCTATATAACGAGCAAACATGATATAAAACCCGCGGAACATAACATCAAAGCTGTCAGAAATTTTCCTCGGCCCACAAAGGTCAAAGAAGTACAAACCTTTTTGGGAATGTGTTCATATTTTTTTATAGAAAATTTATCAAAGATTTCTCAAAAATTGCCGACCCTCTGACCAACCTTATAAAAAAAGGTGTATCATTTACCTGGACAGAAAGACAAGAGGAAGCGTTTCAAACCCTAAAACAGCACTATTAAGTCCATCAATTTTAGGTCACTTCAATCAAAATGCGCCTACTTATGTTCATACTGATGCGTCCAACATCGGCATAGGTGCAACACTTGTCCAAGACATCGGTGGTGAAGAGAAGGTGATCTCATATTTGAGTCGTACCCTAAGTAAATCGGAGAAAAATTATTCAACAACTGAAAAAGAATGTCTGGCCGTTGTCTGGTCAATGTCAAAATTACGACCCTACCTTTATGGAAGACACTTTAAAATAGTAACAGACCATCACACCTTATGCTGGCTCAAAAATTTGAAGGATCCAACAGGTCGATTGGCAAGATGGGCATTAAAAATTCAAGAATATGACTTCGATATAATACATAAATCAGGAAAGAAGCATCTGGACGCCGATGGCTTATCTAGGGGACCCTTACCAGAAACTGATTGGGATGAGGATTTTGAAAGGCTATTTTTAAATCAAATAACAGACGAAGAGGATAGGTTTATCGAAAGTGTTAAGAAAAACATTAATGGAAGCAGGCGATCAATTGCGCAAAACTTTAAAGTAGAAGATGGATGCCTCTTTAAGAAAAACCCGAACCCTGAAGGTAGGGCGTGGTTGCTTGTGGTTCCAGAGAAGAAAAAAAGAGAAATTATGAAAGAATATCACAATCATATGTCGAATGGCCATCTGGGTGTCGCCAGAACCATGTACCGAATAAAGGGTAAATACTTTTGGCCATCCATGCTAAAGGATGTCTCAGAATTCGTTAAGACGTGTCACCTTTGCCAAAGTAGAAAAGGCTCAAACCAATTACCTTCTGGACTACTACAGCCCATTCCCCCAGCCAACTTTCCTTTCGAAAGAATTGGAATTGACTTTGTTGGTCCATTGCCATCTACGAAAAACAGGAAAAAATGGATAATCGTGCTGACGGACTACTACACTAGATATGCAGAAACAAAAGCAGTCTCGGAAGCAACAGTGAAAGAAGTTTCAAAATTTATAGTAGAGGATATTTTTCTCCGGCACGGAGCCCCACAATATCTTATTAGTGACAGGGGCTCTCAATTTACCAGTAATTTAATGGAAGAGGTGATGAAAATGTGCAAGATTAAACATTGCTTCACAACGAGCTATCATCCCCAGACTAATGGATTGACAGAACGGTTAAATAGAACATTGATCAATATGCTCAGTATGTATGTGAACACTGATCAGAAGAATTGGGACGAAAAACTCCCGTTCATCACTCACGCTTACAATACTACAATTCAGGAAACCACAGGATATTCTCCCTTTTTCCTGATGTTTGGAAGAGAACCCACGTCTCTTTTGGACGACAGGAATATCTCGGTGGACATTGACAAGGATGATTATGATGAATACATAAAACATCACTTAGACAAAATAGACAGAACAAGAAAATTAGTTATTAACAACACAATAAAGACTCAAGAAAGAATTAAAAAGAACTATGACAAGAAACACATGGAAAGAAGCTACGAACCAGGAGAATTAGTAGCAGTTTGGACACCAATTAGGAAAATAGGAAAGGGTGAGAAACTTCTGAGAAAATATTTTGGTCCATATAGAATATTAAAAAAGATGTCTAGCGTCAATTACCTAATAGAACCGAAAGATAATCCGGGCCAAGACCCTCTGATAGTTCATGTTTAAAGAATCAAGCCTTATTATGAGAGAATGGATGAGGTCATTCACGAGGACGTGACAACCTCTGGAGAGGGGGAAGTGTTACATCAATTTTAATGCGCCTTACATTTGTTCAAAATATTCTATGATATTCAATATTTATTTAGAACAGAATATTTAGATTAGCATCATTCCTTTTTATAGTTTAACTCCTTTTTTTAATATTTATTGTACATATATCTTTATTGCTTATTGGAGCGGGAGAGGACCTAGACGAAGACTGCGGATCGCAACCTACGAGGAAGACAATAATAAATAAACACAATAACTTTAAAAGGTAATTTATTTTTATTTAATTTTATTTATTTACTTTTAATATGGAAACCCGCTCGGGAAACGTGTATAACACCAAGAAGGAAGAAACCAAGGTCGACGACCCTGAAAAGCTTCAACTTGGTGCAACAATATATATATATATATTATATAAAATATTTTATGCTGTTTTTGAATATTATTTATATCGATCATTTGCTTGATACATGAATATGTTTTTTGATATTACAGTCGTGGTAGAAATAATAAAAATAGTTTAGATCAGAATTAGCTTCAATTGAGCTTAAGAAAAATTATAAAAACAGAATTTATACTTTGATGATATACAGAATGCCCTCTGTAATGCTAGAAACGCTTCTCAATTTTGGAAGATAATAAAATCTTTAAAGCAAAGAACCACAATTAAAGGCAATATCACGATGTGTGATTGGGAGGATTTTTATCGAAGACTGCTGTCTTCCCCACCTATAATGGACGCGTTTATATCACCGGCGCTAACATATATGGACCCGGATCTGGATGCTAAAATTTAGCTTATGGAGGTCACCACGGAAATATCCAATCTGGGGAAGGATAAAGCAACGGGACTGGATAACATACCAAATGAAGCAATCAAAGTCTTACCTGACGAATATTTGATTCTATTAACAAATATATACAACAAAATATTGACGACATCCTCGGTTCCATCAGTGTGGACTAGAGAGAACAATTATTCATCCTATTTTCAAAAATGGCGACCCAGATATACCATCAAACTATAGAGGAATATAATTGTTATCCAATTTATCAAAGCTCTTTACATCCATATTAAAGACAAGATTGGATAATTGGATTGAAAAAAGGGGAATCTTAGCGGAAAACCAAGCGGGCTTCAGAAGTGGATATTTCTGTCAAGACCATATTTTTACCCTTACCTCACTGATACAGATGACGCTGAGCCGCAAAAGGAGGAAGTTATATGCCTTCTTCGTAGATGTCAAATAGGCCTTTGATACAGTACCACACTCCCTGCTTTGGAAAAGTTGACAGTTTACGGTTTAAATACCCGATTTATCAGCCTTATACAAAGCTATTATAATCAAATGTCAGCAACAATAAGATAGAACGGATCACTTACAGAATTTATAAAAATTCAAGCTAGTGTTCTACAAGGTGAACCCCTGTCACCTTATCTATTTATCCTTTTTCTAAACGACTTGGTTTCTCTGTACGATGACGCTGATTTGCCAAGTATTTTTTTTACCGAATTATGGAAATATACATCTCCTTCTGTTCGCAGACGACATCGTACTTCTCGGAGAATCCAAGATAAATTTACAAAAAAGATCAATGTACTCAGAAAATACTTCGAAGATATTTTTTTAACGCTGAACCAGAGCAAATCAAAGGTTATGGTGTTTAGAAATGGAGGTCGAAAGGCCCGATCGGATGTTTGGTTCTGGGGACAATTGCCTCTCACTATAACATCTAAATACACATATCTGGGTTACCAGCTGACAGCGTCAAACTCAACTCAACAGGCGGCAAAGCATTTTAAAAACAAGGCGCTAAATGCTATTAATGCGGTCTGGGCAATATCGACTAAAACAAGAATCAATTCTATCAGATCCTCACTCAAGCTTCTAGACTCAATGGCTCTGTCAACCTTGCTCTACGCAGCTCCAATTTGGGCAAACAACCAAAAAAACTTGGTTGACAGGGTACAAGACAATTTCTTACGGAGACTTCTAAATTTACCCAGATATACTCCTGGTTTTATTCTACGTATGGAGTGCGGAAGAACGTCACTGGGAGTTACGGTGCTGAAACTTACACTCGGGTTCTGGCTTAGAATTCTAAAAATGAACAGCAGCCGACTCCCCCATATATGCTTAGCTCAACTATATGAGATATCAAGAAATAGAAATATATATATTGGACTTGCGGAAAGTTTGGCCAACATACTCAACTCAACAGGATTTTCTTGGTTAATTAACTGCAACGATGCAAGGATTATCCGGAAAGAAATACCTTTAATAACTAAAATTGCAATAGAACAAGCTATTCAAAGTGACCAGGCAAAAATAGATAATTCTAAATTCTACCCTCACTATAAGTATTTACACAGTTCATTCCGAATTGAAAATATTTACTTAGCAACTTTCCATTCCCAGTAAAACGCTATATCGCACAACAGAGAATACTATATTCGTTTTTCAAGGAAAATCATACAAACATTTTCAAAGAGGGTGATAAGATTTTGATCTCTGCAAAGAAAATATGGAAACTGAACTATCTCATTATATCTATGAATGCCAAGATATATTAGTGAGGAGAGAAGGACATTCTTTTCAATGGTAGACACCAGCCAACTTAGGTCAATCCAAATGATGTTAACCAGTGCCCAAACAAGCAGACTAGTTGCTCAGGCCCTATATAATTTTTACAAGGCAGTAGGTGTAAAGAGGGAGAAAAGAGAACTTGGAAGCTATTGTTCTTACACCTCAGAATGATGAAGAAACATCGAGGGGCCATCGTGTTGGTCGACGATGAGATTGCGGAGCTGGTAATATGGATGGCTGTGCTGGAGTACACCTCCTTTTTTGTGTCTGGATGCTATATTTATGGCGAACTAAATTACTTAGTCCCTATTTCTGCTCCGCGCTTATGGAATTGAAGACTTGGGGCGATGGCGTCGACCTTTCATATTAAATCTTACTTTTCCTTATTACTAATAATTGTATATAGTTGCGGAACTACTGGTTTCCTGTGCTGCTCTTTTCCTGATATTGCACCTTGTACGGAGAATCTGTATAAGACTAATGTCTTAATAAAGGCTTTGTGTGTGTGTGTGTGTGTGTGTGTGTGAAAAGCAGAATTAGATAAAGTACTACCTGGCTTAAGACGAGTAGAATAAGGAAAACAAAAGATTATTAACATTATTACAAAAGGTTTGAGCCGGCCAACAGGAAACAACAACAATACGTCAACTTAAGAGTATTCTAGAAATTATAATTTTATATAAAATAAAATAATATCTTTATAAAAAATACATGTGTATATATATATATATAAAATAAAAAAGGAATATCCTGACCATGAGCACATGTGCTTTTCAGATGGCAGAGCGCCATCTAGTGAAACAGAAATCAACTAAACATTGATTTAGCCTGTTCCCCGACATTTGGCCAACCCAATTTCTTAATAAATCAAGAAAAGCCATCAACGAATGAGTTTCGCGCTGTTGGCGCTCTTCAGCGTGGATACAGTAGAACCTGGATAAGTTGAAACCCAAGGGATCAAAAATCGAAATATCCAAAAATTCGAAATAAAAACGGAAATTATATTTATAGAAAATTCTAGGGACCGAGATAAATATTCGAATAGAAGTCGTTTTCGAATTAAAGACATTGGAATTATTCAAGTTCTACTGTACATATGTTATAATAGATTTTCATGATATGGAGGAATTATTAGCTTCTAGGTTTGAGTATATGAGAATTTTGCTAATGGTATTCAGTCGTATAAAATATATTGATATTTTAGATCAGTATTTGTCTTAAAGATAGAGGCTGCCTGGCCGGCATTCATATTTCTTCAAATAAAAGACACTTCGGCCAGTAAATCTTTGTATTGTCTCTGATCTTTGATACTGTGATTAAAATATAAAGAATATTCTGTCCTCGCATACTTGATCATAGTCTTCTCTAGTTGCCTTGCCATCTTGAATACCTCGGGACCAAAATTGGTCTTGATTATCGTAAAGATAGAGGTTGCCTGGCCGGTATCTACAGTTCTTCAAATTAAAGATACTTTGGCCAGTAAATCTTTTTATTGTCTCAATTTATTCGCACCAACCACCTTGGAGACTTTCCTAACCTGCTAAATATCCCAACTTTATTGTTGCGTAATCTTTCCTCAAGAGATATAATAACATCTACCCATTATAATACTCTAGTTCCTCAGCAAGCCCTTTCTTGATTCTCTCCCCCTTGACACATTGTAAATAACATTGCTGATTATTGTAACTATTGTTCCTGTATATATCCTCTTCTACGTGGAGAAGTTTTATAAGACCAAAGGGTCATAACAGGGACTTTTGTTGTTGTTATTACTGTTATTCTTGCATGTACCCTAGATTTCCGTGCTTGGAGAATCCGTATAAGACTGAAATGTCTTAATAAAGCTTGTTGTTGTTATTGTCTTAATTGATACAATAAAAATATTTACTGATCGAAGTGTCTTTTATTTGAAGAAGTATTTGTCTTGTTGACGATGATGAAAGTATATTCTGGAAGAGAAATACTTGACTTAAGCATGAATAATAAATAAAAGAATTAATTACGTATTTACATATTTACAGAATGTTTTGTTCCAACCAAGAGTATACAACAGCAATGTATTTAGATAGTATAAAGCCACAATATCTTGAGGTCGATCTCACAGAGTTTTTCTAAATAAAGAACGATATATTTTTAAATATATAACATTTTATAATATATATGTTATATAGAAACATTTATTTCATATATATCAAATTATATTTCTTAGAGCAAACTACTCTGTAAAGTAGAACGTCAGATGTCGCGGCTTTCCCTATATAAACCCATTGTTATTGTTTTACGTTAGCAGATGGGCTCAAAAATCATCCATTTTGGTTAGCAGCCCCGTAATTAAAGATATTTACTTTTACGTTGGCCGGCTCAAATCTGTTTGTCGATATGTAGATACGTAATTTTTCATTTTAATCTCTACGCCTCAAATCAGGTATTTGTTCTTAAATTGTTTCATTAGCTCAATTAAAGCAAATTGTGATCTAAATATTGTATTTTCTTTCAAGATAACACGACTTCAAATAATTCTATAATATTCTCATGTAAACTCAAAACCTCAAGTTAATAATAATTTCTTTCGAAAAAAATATCTATCATAACGGAAGCCGACAAAAATTATATTTAAATATATATGTGAAAAGTATATATATGAATATATATTAAAATATTTATTTCCCATTGAATATAAGCAAAAATATTTTTTACACTTAATTCTATTGACGTTATGTTGCGCTGAGCTTGTTGTTTACACACATTAATATACGAAACTATTAAAGACTATTAATAGTTTCGTATTTTGATAACAGATGGCGCGCTAATTTATCATAACACATTAATATGTTATAATACCTTGAAAAAAGTTGGCATTCAGCCAACTGAAATATTGGTAAAATAAAGGATATTTTGATCCAATATATGCCTTTTTAATTAAATATTCATATATATGTATGTGTTATATATATGTATATATGAAAAGTTGCGCATAGTAATTTTTAAGCCTTTATACAAATATATTACGTGATTTTAAACATAGGCTGTTATAGAGGGGTCCATAAAATATTTTAAGGAAACGTTCGTTCATTCTGTAAGCGTCCACGATAAGAATAACAAATGGGATTTCTTATCGAAGAATGGTGTGTGCGAAACATAACTCAGGGAATATCAGGTGGGGGTTAGCATTTTGTTGTCCCAGGCAAGTTATATGTTTCCTTACTCTGTGGTTGATGTACTGGGTTCATATCATAAACATGTGAGGTATAAACGTTAGTAGGTGATCTACAACACCATGTGAGAATGTGTGATTTGTCGCTCAATCCATGTAAATTTATTGTAGAATCAAGGAAATGCTATCCATTACTATTTATGTATCTATCATTAGAATGGTTTCGTGAACTCTGTTTCTATCTTATAAAGTGATAATATGATGTAAAGCTAATGAAATGTAAAGTTATTGTAGATTCAAAGAAATACTATCCTTTACCAGTTAGGTCTTTTCATCATTAAAATGGGTTTGTGAAATCTATGTTTCAACTCATAATGTAATGTAAATATAATTTAATGTAAAGTTATTGTATATTCAAGGAAATGCTGTCCTTTACCAGTTAAATATTTTAATCATTAAAATGGGTTTCGTGAACTCTATGCTTGCTACTCATAATCTGATGATGTAATGTAAAGATAATTTAAGGTAAAGTTATTGTGGAATCAAGGAAATGCTTTCCTCTTTACCAGTTAGGTCTTTTTTAATCAATAACATGGGTTTTGAACTCTATTTTTCCAATTCACAATGTGATGTAAAAATAATAAAATGTAAAGTTATTGTAGATTCAAGGAAATGCTGTCCTTTACCAGTTAGGTTTTTTTATATCATTAAAATAGGTTTTGTGAACTCTATTTTTCCAACTCATAATGTGATGATGTAATGTAAAGATAATTAGATGTAAAACTATTGTAGAATTAAGGAAATGCTGTCCTCTTTACCAGTTAAGTCTTGGTCTTTTTATCATTAACATGGGCTTCGTGAACTCTGTTTCCAACTCATAATGTGATGATGCAATGTAAAGATAATTTAAGGTAAAGTTATTGTAGAATCAAGGAATTGCTGTCCTCTTTACCAGTTAGGTCTTTTTATCATTAAATTGGGTTTTGTGAACTCTATTTTTCTAACTCATATTGTTTTGTTGTTGTCGTGCCCAATAAAGAGCCTTAGATGTCGCCATGCATCTCTATCACAGCAGTTGCATTGTTCTCTATCTTGGAACTCATAAGGAGATAATGTGAGGTAGAATTCATTTAAGGTAAATTTAATATAAAATCATGGAAATGGTTAGAGATATACCTTTTGAATAACTATACGAAATAGTACTGTTATTAAATTGATAAAGTGAATCATATGTCGGTACACGTGAAGACAAGGACAGTGGAGCCTTTTTGGGTGCATTAACAAGAGCGTATATGCTCTGCGTGGAACCTTTTAATGCGAAATATAAACTTAAAATACATTCAGTGTGAAATCTCTAGAACCAGGCGATTGGTTCCTTGGATAACTATAGTGTGGGCGCTACAGACAGAATGTTACTGATTATGGACATGTTACGTATGCATGTCACATTACAGTCCATGTGGAACCAAGTACAAGGCGGCCTTGGCGCTGTGCTTACTAGAAAGAGGATGCTAAAAAAACAAGTAATTGCATAGTTAGTATTGTTGTATAGTTCGTTCCTTTTGAACCCAATGACAAGGTAGCTTTACAAGGAACTGTACTAAATATAGATAGTAATGCTGTATAATTCAGTCCGTTTGAAACCATGGACAAAGCGGTCTTGTGCTGCGCTAACAATAATGAGGATTCCACACATGTAATTGTACTAAATATAGTTAGTTGTGAAGTATAGTTCAGTCTGTTTGTAAAACAAAGGACAAGGCGAACGTGTAAGGCGCTGATAATAACCAAGGTGCCACACAAGGAATTGTACTAAATATAGTTAGTAGTGAAGTATAGTTCATCAGTGTCTATTTGAAATCAAGGCCAAAGTGGCTATGTACTACGCTAACAAGAACCAGGGGTCCCTACAATATATTAAACTGCGTATATTTAGTAGTGGGGTATAGTTCAGTCTGTTTGAAGCACCAAAGACAAGGCGGCCTTCTGTGTCCCGCTAACTATAGAACGAGAGTGCCACACAAGGAATTGTACTAAATGTAGTTAGTATTGTAGTATAGTTTAGTGCGTTTGAAACCAAGGACAAGGCGGCCTTGTGTACTGCGCTAACAAGAACGAAGATTTCACTTAAGTAAGTGCACTATAAATATAATGAGTATTGTAGTATAGTTCAGGGAGTTTGAAACCAAGGACAAGGCGGCCTTGTGTCCTGCGCTAACAAGAACGAATATTCCACATAAGTAAGTGTACTATAAATATAATGAGTATTGTAGTATAGTTTAGTCCGTTTGAAACCAAGGACAAGGCGGCCTTGTGTACTGCGCTAACAAGAACGAAGATTCCACATAGGTAAGTGTACTATAAATATAATGAGTATTGTAGTATAGTTTAGTCCGTTTGAAACCAAGGACAAGGCGGCCTTGTGTACTCCGCTAACAAGAACGAAGATTCCATATAAGTAAGTGTATTATAAATATAATGAGTATTGTAGTATAGTTTAGTCCGTTTGAAACCAAGGACAAGGCGGCCTTGTGTACTGCGCTAACAAGAACGAAGATTCCCCATAAGTAAGTGTACTATAAATATAATGAGGATTGTAGTATAGTTCAAGGAGTTTGAAACCAAGGACAATCTAAACGTGTGCCCAGCTAACAAGAACGAGGATGCCAAATAAGGAATTGTACTAAAAATATTGTTCAGTGAGTTTGAAGCACCAAGGACAAGGCAGCCGTGTGTGCCCCGCTAACAAGAACCAGAAGAGCACACAAGAAATTGTACTAAATGTAGTTAGTATTGTAGTATAGTTCAGTGAGTTTGAAGCACCAAGGACAAGGCAGCCGTGTGTGCCCCGCTAACAAGAACCAGAAGAGCACACAAGAAATTGTACTAAATATAGTTAGTATTGTAGTATAGTTCAGTGAGTTTGAAGCACCAAGGACAAGGCAGCCGTGTGTGCCCCGCTAACAAAAACCAGAAGAGCACACAAGAAATTGTACTAAATGTAGTTAGTATTGTAGTATAGTTCATTACGTTTGAAGCACCAAGGACAAGGCAGCCGTGTGTGCCCCGCTAACAAGAACCAGAAGAGCACACAAGAAATTGTAATAAATGTAGTTAGTATTGTAGTATAGTTCATTAGGTTTGAAGCACCAAGGACAAGGCAGCCATGTGTGCCCCGCTAACAAGAACCAGAAGAGCACACAAGAAATTGTACTAAATGTAGTTAGTATTGTAGTATAGTTCAGTGAGTTTGAAGCACCAAGGAGAAGGCAGCCGTGTGTGCCCCGCTAACAAGAACCAGAAGAGCACACAAGAAATTGTACTAAATGTAGTTAGTATTGTAGTATAGTTCGGTGAGTTTGAAGCACCAAGGACAAGGCAGCCGTGTGTGCCCCGCTAACAAGAACCAGAAGAGCACACAAGAAATTGTACTAAATGTAGTTAATATTGTAGTATAGTTCAGTACGTTTGAAACACCAAGGACAAGGCGGCCGTGTGTGCCCCGCTAACAAGATGCCACACGCGGAATGCTAATGGCTCACGCCACAAAGGGCGGTGGTAGCCAACTCCATATGATCCATCTCGCCTCATTATCTAATTATTTGTTGAGACAGCGTCACGTGCATCTTTAGAAGCTAATTATCCTACTGACCCTAGAGATCCTGGTCCTTGTTTACATTTCTCTTTTACACATTCTTTATCGTAAAGATAGAGGCTGCCTGGCCGGCATTCATAGTTCTTAAAATTAAATATACCTCGGCCAGTAAATCTTTTTATAAAAATCTTTACTGGCCGAAGTATTTATAATTTAAAGATCTACACATTCTTTGGTTTCATTGTGTGTTCTAACTATTGTTCCTATATTTGTGAGACCATATTGGAATTATTTATATAGGTGAAATAACCTATCAGCGCCGAAAATAGATAAACATATATATTCTTTGAAAATAGAGCAATCAATAAATAAATCTTCAAAAAAAAAGGCATATATTGGAACAAAATATCATTTATTCTACCAATATTTCAGTTGGCTGAACGCCAACCTTTATCAAGTTATTAAAACATTTTAAAGTGTGTCAACAACAAACTCAGCGCAACATAACGTCAATAGAATTAAGTTAAATTTTTTTTTTACTTATTTTCAATGGAGAGAAAAAAAAAGATATATAAATTTATATTATGGACAAAATAAATTTTGTAAAATAAGGGTGTGAATATTTTGAATATTAACAATAACGCCTATTTTATATTTACAATTATTTGTACTATGTTTAAAAATATATATATATATAAATAAAATAACAAATTATATATAAAAGATATAACATTTTCGTAACATTCAATGAAAGTGTAGAGTTTGTGGAACATCAAAATATTTATAAAATGGATTATCAGTCTAATCCATATAGATATTAAAGATGATTACGAGATAATCTGTAATTTAATCACTACAAATATTATCTAATCCTATATGTAAATATGTAAAAAAATTATCAGAGAGCAGAAGATAATTTCACACCCTCTAAATGATCGTTTGACTAATTGTTTCTTCCATTTCGACATGGCAAGATTCTGATCCAGACAATTAGTTCCACATTTATTGAATATTTCAAATGTTTCACCTGTCTAATTAATTACCAGAATTGGTTGGAAGTTTTTTTCTTCCCTTTCTAGCAATCATTAACTTCTTCTTTTTACTCTACGCCAAACTATTGGATACAGAATTCTATCCCTTTCACGGTATTCGTTAATGCTATTATCCAATTAATGGTATTTTATCTTGTTAAACTTCCATTTAGAATCTATTTAGGTTGATGATGGTATTTTACTAATGGCTTGACTCTCTAAGGATTCCAAACTGAACACAAAATGATAAAACAAAAATTCCATTAAATATTATTGCAATTATTCATTTTACTCTATTTATATATTGTCTCGACAAATATTTGATATTAAAACTTATTTATTTGAAATTATGTATGCATCACAGAAAGCACATTTTATATATTAATTATTAATAAAACCTTTATGAATATGCATATATGTAAGATGTATGTTAATATGATTGTGGTTGTAAAAGAAAGGTAGTTTAATGATGTTTTCTTATTTTGGCTGAAATAAAAGTATCCATTGTGATAAATTAAGCTTAAAACCCAACTTCAACTACTTAAAGTTCTACTAGAGTTTTAATATATATTCTTAAACAAATATATTTATTGAAAAAATACACCTTCGAGATATCATATATCATAAAATAAATTTTATTCATGTGTATAGTTTATTCATATGTAAAATCAGTGTATTATATATGAGCAGAATGATCCAATACAGTATTAGAGCTTTAAATAAAACCGCTAGGAGGGTTCACCACTGATGAACCAAGCCCTCCCAATATTATTTCATTGTAGTATGGACAGTAGAAGTTTGATATATGTGTAAAAGAAACATTCGCGTCTAGATGTTTTTATTTGCTAGTTTCTATATTTTTATAATTACAACAAGTATGAAAATTATATTTTGTCTATTAGAGAATCATAGGCCTTACTATCATTTTGAAATTTCCGGTTTTGATAGTCGCAGGTAAAATGCCTATTAAAGAATTTGCATATAGGTATAACATTTTGTATCTTATACTTCTATTTCCAATACTTTTCAAAAATACTTTCTAGAAATTTCTTATAGGTTATGATATATATCTAAACTTATTGGGAAACTATTTACAAATGCTTTTACTGTCCTTGCTGCGATGAATAATATTGGAAGGGCTTGGCTCATCTGATGTCCAAAACCTTATGTACATAGTTGGCTTGAAAACCGTTTCTAAGATCCACCCTCTATTGCAGCATATATAAGTAGAATCATCCTATACAGTATTAGAGCTCTAAGAAGTGGTCTGGTAGATTAGATTGGCGAAATCGCTGGGAGGGTTCACCACTTCTGAGCTACACCTTCCCAATATTTTTCATCGAAGCAAGGACAGTAAAAGTTTGTTTTTTATATAAAAAGAAGCAATATTGATTTAATGCTTTCATTTCGTAAATAGATGGCATTTTATCGCCTCATAATTAAAAGTAGTAAATTCGAAACTATTATAGACGCATATGTTTCTTTCAAAAATTAAACAATTTCTACTGCCCTTAATGCAATGGAAAAATTAATGGGAGGGCCTGGCTCATTATTGGTCACCACAGATGAGCCAGGCCCTCCCATTAATTATTCTATTGCAGTAATGACAGTAGAAATTGTTTAAAAGAATCATACGCTTCATAGAGGCTGTAATATCATCATAAAGATAGAGGCTGCCTTGCTGGCATTCATATTTCTATATCTTTAATTTGAAGAGCGTCTATAAAATAGTTTCGAATTTTAATATCAGATGGCGCGCTTATGCATCATAATATAGAAGCAGTAAATATTTAATTATTGTAGAGAGAGCGATGTTTTACAAGGCAATTAGGTAAAAATCTATGACCTTGTGTCGGAATGACTCCTGTCATTTCTCACGTCCCACCACCACGCCTGGACAAGAGCTACGGAGCTCTAACACGCAAGTGCTTGCCCTCTTTCATAGAAACTTGAGTTATTTATGTTCTTCTTACCACGACACTCTCGCCCATTCCTGGCGTGTTGGGACATCAAGTTCGTTGCCTGGAGCTGAATAGAGGTCGACATAGCTATCTTCTTGTTAGTAATGATTTATAGGCATCATAGATACGATTTTTACATTATAATTCGTTGATATTACATGAATATAACACATTTTATATTTATATGTTCTCTATTTTAATATAAAACGATAGAAAAAGACTTCAATTATATTGATTATGATCGAGAAAAAAAAAAACGAATTAACAGAAAACTGAATCAAAGAACATGACAAACACCATTTATTATTGTAGCATAATATTTATTATTTTAAAAACAAATTATCAATATTTAAATATAATATTTGTTACTTTCTAAACCTCTCTCATTTCCTATCCGATATTTTATATATGTTGATTTGTACTTGCCTCATATAAATTTCTGTGTCATTAAGTTTGTCTTTCCTAATTTTTCACGTAACAATATTATTTAAGTCGGAATATTAAATATACTGAGTATGACTTAACTTGCTCCAAATTTTATGATAATAAGCTCTATTTATTTCTCTAGAAGATAAAATATAAAACTCTCAAATTCTATCAATTTTAATGTAAGGTGAGAAAATTCTCTAGTGAACAACTAATAATGATTGATAATAAGTATATAATTAATTAATAAGTATATATATATGTTATATAAAATGATATTTAATTTTAAAATTATAATTCCTAGATCAAATTACTGTGTAAGTTCGACCGCCAGAGGTCGCAGTTTTCCCTATATAAATCTATTGTTGTTGTTTCCTGTTGGCCGGCTCAGCTCAAATCTTTCTTTACATATGTAAATAAGTCTTTTGTTTTCTTTATTCTACTCGCCTTAAGTCAGGCAATACTTTTCTAAATTTATGTTTTAAATGTTTAATAAGCTGAATTAAAGTAATATTGAAACAAAATATTTTATTGTATTTTCTAAGATGTCCACGACTGAAATAACATGAAATGCTCTTATATCAAAATAATATCGAAACAATAGCATAATACTAATGTACAACCTTATCTCAACTATTCAAAAATCAGTAGAAAATATTTTTCGTAATATACATTATATATAAAAAATATTTTCTGCTGTTTTTTTTAATATTATTGTGATAGGATTTTATTTGCTTGTAGAGGAATTATTGGTCATTTGATTGATCTTGGAATCCATGAGCATGTGATATTGCAGTCTTGGCAATAATAATAAAATAGTTTAGATCAGAATTATCTTTCATTGAGCTTAAGGAATACAAAAAAAAACAGAATTTTATAAAGTACTGCCTGACTTAAGGCGAGTAGAATAAGTAAAACAAAAGACTTATTTACATAATTACAAAAGGTTTGAGCCGACCAAAGGAAAACAACAACAACAGAATTTATAGAGTGAAAACCGCGACATCTGGCTGTCGAATTTACAGAATAGTTTATTCTATGAAATATAATTCGAAAAAAATACAATTTTTATATAACATATATATATGATATTTTTGCCAGAGAGATACCATAAGGCTTTCGTTCTCTGAGACTTAGAATATTATGTATCTAATTCTACTCTACAATATAATTAAGAAAAATATTTAAAGTCCTAAAACTTACTGTCGTTATATATTCCTTTCGTTTAAACGAGAATTCAACTGGTAATTTAGTATTACTTAATCCTGATTATGAATTATCTATCTTGTCACTCAACCGGCTTCTAGAGGGTAGAGTTACAAATGAGATTAGTGGAACATATTTGAATATCTCCCATGAAACTACCCATTCTTGAATTAGAGAAATCATATCTGTAGTTATAATTATACACACTATATCCTTCTAGCTCCAGATCAGATATTTGGCACAATTGGAGTCTTGCCATGGTTATTAACGTTATTATCGATGCCAGTACTTCCGCATATATATACCCCATAATTTATATTACACTAGTACCTATGTACCTGGCTTTGGGCGGATTTGACCCTATTCATGTCAACCTAAATTTATGTCACTTTTCTCCACTAAAATTACTGAATAAAACATTAGAAAATTCTTCGTTTTGGTGGCTGTATATATATGTTATATTAATATTATTTTATTTAAAAAAAATTGTATTTCATAGATTCAAATACTCTGTTAATTCGACCGCCAGAGGTCATACTTCCCCTATAAAAGCTCGTTGTTTTATCCCGATGGCCGGCTCAAATCTTTTGTAAATTATGTAAATGATCTTTTGTTTCCTTATTCTACTCGCCTTAAGACAGGCAGTGCTTTAACCAAATTATGTTTTTTCATAATATATTCCATGGGTTCAATTAAAGCATTATCTGATCAAAACCATATTTATTATTATTATTTCAAGAATTTTAACCATGACTGCATTACCATAGCATAATTCTCAAGATGATCAAAAATACAACAGAAAATCTCTAATATTTTCATAAAATATATATACCCCCATAATTTATATTACACTAGTACCTATGTACCTGGCTTTGGGCGGATTTGACCCTATTCATGTTAACCTAAATTTATGTCTGTTATCTTTCTCCAATAAAACTACTGAATAAACCATTAGAAAAATCTGCGTGTTGGTGGCTGTATATATAGATAAACTGAAAATAGAGCAATACATACTTAAATCATTAGATAATTAAAAAGGCATATATTGAATTGAATAAATTTTTTTTTGCCAATATTTTAGTTGGCTGAACGCCAACCTTTATCGAGGCATTACATTTTTGTATACACAACATACACAGCGTATACAAAAATGTAATGCCTCGTTAAAGGTTGGTGTTTAGCCATCCGAAATATTGGCAAATAAATATTTTATTCAATCCAATATATGCCTTTTTATTATCTAATATAGATTAACATATAAAGTATTCGTAGAGAAAATTAGACAATAAATAAATCATATTTCTCTTATATTCCGCAGTTATTCTATATACAGTTACGAGCGTCATGCGTTCTTAATTTTTCATCTCTGTCACCGTTTGCTTCTCTTTTTTTTTGGAATGGCGCTCTCCTATTGGTTGGCTGCGATTTGTAACTATTGTGTTGGAGCGGGTCGCTCCTTAAATTATTGCATATATTAGTTAATAACTAAATGGAATCCTCTCTTTCTTTTTCCCAGTAAGAAACGCCTACGGAAGCCAACAGTACATAGACAGATAAATCACATAGGCTATAGTTATTAACAAATATATGCATTTATTTAAGGCGCCAATTTATAATTGTAACAAATAGTATTTGAATAAAAACATTCAATCGGGTAAAACACGGGCGTTGCCCGGGTCATTCGGCTAGTAAAATTATAACAAGTATATTATATACTGATTTTATATGACCCAACTTCGTTCTAAGGAAAGTTTTCCAAGCGGAATTTGATTTAATAAATTACTGTCAGTATCATTTTGTGCTTCATTTTCATAATAAAATATAATAATAAATAATATTTATTCCGTGGTTAGATTTTCTTGATTAATCAAGAATGGGTATTTGGCCAATTCTGGAATAATTAAAGATCAACGAGAATAGTTGATATTTATTCCGATAGATGGCGCAAGCCATCAGCAACTTTCAGTTGCACGATAAGGAGATGCCTTTTTCTTAAAATAATATTTATTATAGGATTTTTATTAGTCAAGCATTCACTGTCATCCATTGCTGCTGTTTTCCTTCGATTCCATTTTTGCCATCCAATTTGATTCCCTTTTGGTCACATTGTTGCCGCTCAGCCTTAATTTCATTGTTACCTTTCTCATTCGGTTTAATTTATGCCGTCTTCCTTCTGTTAAATTGTTACCAATTATTTTCGGAATCATTGTTGCAGTTTTCATTTGATTCCAATGTTGCCTTCTTTTTCGGTTCCTTTTTTGAGATTTTCCTTCGGTTCCAGTTTTGTGCTATCTTATTCTGATTACATAATTGTCTTTTTCTTTTGGTTCTATTTTGTTGCCTTTTCCTTCTGATTATTGTTGCCGTCCACCTTTGTCTCCATTTTTGGCCCCCACCCTTGGTACCATTGTTGTCGCCCACCTTCAGTTCCATTTTTTTCCTTTTTCCTTCGTTTCTATTGTTGCTTTTTCCTTCGTTTCTATTGTTACCTTTTCCCATCTGTTTCATTCTTGAGTTCTGACTTAGATTCCAATGTTGTTGACTTCCGTTGGTTCCATTGTTGATGCATTCCTTTGGTTCTTTTGTTACCGTTCTCCTTCGGTTCCATTGTTCCCGTTCTCTTTGGTTTGATTGTTGCCTTCAGTGTGCATATGAACCATTGTTGATGTATTTCTCCTCTTCCATTGTTCCCGTTCCCTTTGGTTTGATTGTTGTCTTCAGTGTGCATATGAACCATTGTTGATGTATTTCTTCTCTACCATTGTTCCCGTTTCCTTTGGTTTGATTGTTGTCTTCAGTGTGCATATGAACCATTTTTGATGTATTTCTTCTCTTCCATTGTTCCCGTTTCCTTTGGTTTGATTGTTGCCTTTAGTGTGTATATGAACCATTGTTGATGTATTTCTTCTCTTCCATTGTTACCGTTCCCTTTGGTTTGATTGTTGACTTCAGTGTGCATATGAACCATTGTTGATGTATTTCTTCTCTTCCATTGTTCCCGTTTCTTTTGGTTTCATTGATGCCGTTTATTTTCTTCTTTACGCCTCAAATCAGGTATTTCTTCAAAAATTGTTTCATTAGTACAAATAAAGAAAATTGGGATTCAAAGTTGATTTTATTTCATTTTTACCACGACTGCAATACCATTAAATACTCATGTATCATTGAATAACCTAAGAAAATCCTTTTTATAAAAATAATCAACAGGATGCCGTTCTCCTTCGATTCCATTGTTGAAAATTTCCTTCAAGTTTAAATAAACATCAATTATATTTTTATTTTGATAGTAAAGAAAGAAAATATAAGAAAACGTATAAATTCAAACTACTATTTCTGTTCATGCAAATGCTAGTTCCGCATCTAATCCTTTATTTCTAAGGCAGAAATGATAAAGCACAATTTGGATTATAGATTATAGATACAAGAAAATAAGACCTAATCCAAATAATTTAAAAGTGTGTGACGTTTCGGTAACACCATTGTTACCATCATCCGACAAAAGAAAAATCATTTTTCAATGATGTTGCCGAAACGTCACACCTTATTAAATTATTTGGATTAGGTCTTATTTTCTAGTTTCTAAGGCAGAAGTTGATATTATAGATAAAAGACTTCCAAACGAGCATTCTGCGGAGAAAGATCGAGGCAGACGGCCTAATGAGTGGACACACACCACTAAAAAGAGAACCAACTAATCCGGGATTAACCCAATTATTGGAGAAGAGAGAGCAGCGGACTTCCAATTAATTAATTACCTGGTAGGTACTGTACCAATTACTTGACTTCCTTCCTTCCAACTGATCTTTGCTCAAGTGTGGATTGAAATCTTATACTTCCACAATACACCGTTACTTCCGCTACAAAACATTTGTTGTGATCCCTTCAACTCTCTGAAAATCAAATTATTGTTCTTATTTTACTTTTTAAAATATTGATATTTTTCTGGAAGAGTTTTATTTTATATAACATATATATATATATATATAAAATGTAAATAATAAAGTTTATCAAATAAAATTTTAAATCTTAAATATAATTTAAATTAAGTTGATATTATAGAGTGAGTTAAGATGGATTTATATATTGATATAACTATATTTAAAACTTTTAATAATAGTAATATTTATATATAAAAAGGAAAAATTCTATTAGATTAGCAAGCTAAATCTAAATTAATTATATAAGATAAAAGTTGATAATTATTTTTGTGTTTAAGTTAGATGAGATTAAAAAGTTGTTTATATGTATTATATTTATATCTTATTTAGGAGAGAAAAATGTAATAAAAGTAATTATATGTTAGAATAATATGTTTTTATTTTAGATAGAAAAAAAAATTTTGAAAAATAAAAAGAAAATTTAACAAGAAGATTTAACAACGTAACGTCTTTTAGCATCGGCTTTTACCCGTCATACACACCACAACCATCTGAAATATCAATCTATGAAATTAGTAATAAATACAAAAAACATAACTCTAATAATAACTCAGTCAAAACCAGAGGTAAAACTACCAACAAATTAGGCTTCATAAACTTTAATAGCTTATTAGACACAAACAAAATGTACGCAAAAAATTTCATTGAAAATTTTATTGAAACATTATTCAAATTAAATAATAGCAAACTTATAAAACTTGTAGAACACATTAAAATTCACAATCTTTCTAATAGATTAACAGATATCACAAACGACATCTTCAAATACAGAAAAATTAAACAAAAGTATAACCAAATTAACATTATTATTAAATTCAATAACAAATTATTTGATCATTTCAAATTTAATGATATATTTAATGACCAATCTATTAACAGTTTATTTCCTATAAAAGGTTTAAATTTTAAAACTACCTGGAAATATAACAAGAATATAGGCAGTATATTATGCAATTATAACCCGTTTATTAATAATCTAACAAATTTTAAAAAATCTAAATGTAATTGCCACAATGTTCTAGATAAATATAAATTCACAGGACATATTTTAACTAGCGATTATTCTTTTTTGGAACCAAAACTCCAAAACATTTTAAATAGAGGATATAAATATATACCTCAGATCAAACACAATTTCAATAATACAATTAAATCTATATTAAAAGACATCGATATTTTCATTAATAAAACTAGTATAAAACACAGAATTCCTGAATTTACTTTCCTAGAATGGAATATAAATTAAGTAAAGAAATAAAAAACTATTATAACAACACACTAAAATACACAAACCCTAATGAATCGGAAATTAATTCCTTAAAAGACAATTTTATCATATGGGATTTTATCATATGTCCAATAGATAAATGTTCAAATAATTTATCTATTATATGTAAAAACTTATATCATGGCCTTCTAAAAAATGAAATTAATAACAACAGTAAATACACTTTCATAAAAACAACTGAAACTAAAATCAAAAAAGATATTAAATGTAGAAAACACACTAAAAATCATTAATTACAACAAAAACACAAACATACCGAAATTTTATATTATTCCTAAATTACATAAAACACCAATCTCATTTAGAACAATCACATCAGGAATAAACTCAGTCATAAAAAACATAGATTTAAGACTAGCTTCAACACTTCAATTCATAATAAATAAAATAACTAACAAACATAATTATAAATTCATAGATTCTAATAAAAAAATCATTAACTTCCTAACAAATAACCTACAAAAGATCAATACAATTCATACATTTGATTTTGAAGATCTTTACTCTAACATACGTTTAGAAGACCTTAATAATAAAATACACAGCTTAATAAATGAATTCATTAATGATAAAACATTCCATATTCAAATTATTCACAACAAATACAAAACATTTAAATTAGATAACAAAACAGCAAAAACATTACTTGAAACCTTCTTAAACTTTAATTATATTAATTTTAAAAACAAAATATACATTCAATCTAAAGGTGTTCCAATGGGAACTTCATCCAGTCCTCTACTAGCCAACTTATTACTTTTTTGGTATGAAAGAGAGTTA
>CP092879.1:41163007-41189510 GCA_030710605.1 Cordylochernes scorpioides | reverse complement strand
GATCCTGGGCCTCAATCACTGGGCGGTCCCTACATCTCAGCTGCTGGACCTCCCCATCATTGGCGGCTGCCGGTTCCTTCGCCCTCCCGACCTCCTGGCCCCCGCGCGCTGGCTCGTAGCCTGAGTCCGGGATCTTCTGGCCAAGGACCATCACATCGCCCGCCCTACGCGCTCGCCCTTGCCGACGCCGCGGCCCTTGGCGCCTTCTGCCGGAGGCTGACCGCCGAGAACGACGAGGGCTTCCGGGAGAGAACTTCCTTGGCTGCGGCTGTGGTGTTGCGCGGAACGGCCACGCCGTTGCTCAACGGCCTTACGACCCGCTCGGCCCGACGGGCCCTGGATCGTCCGCGCCTCGCGGCCCCGCCGATCTCCCGTTTCCTGGCAAGATGGGCACCCACCATCAGCCCACCATCCAGGATCGACTGGGCCTCGCTCCGCCGCTGCGCCTTCTCGGGCCATGAGGTCGATGCCGCCTTCAAGTTGGCCCTCCACGCTCTACCCCATCCGGCCCATCCTGCCTCGGCCGGCCCCTCGTGTCCTGCCTGCGGGACCGTCGACCGCTCCCTGGGCCACCGCTACTGGAGCTTCCGTTCCATCAGGCCCCTCATCAGAGAGGCCTTCAACATCATCGGGCGGCCCCCTGACCTGCAGGCTTGGATCTTCAGCGGGTCCGGCCTTGAAGACGACGCCCTGACCATCCTGGCGTCGGCAAAGATGCGCGTCTATCGCCACTTTGTCCAGGTTGGGCTCGGTGGAGTCGAGGACCCGCTCATCGCCTGGACGAGAACTCTCGTGCGCAGGGGATGCCTTCCTTCGTCCTCCACTGCTTAATCTCTGTAAATATTCTAACTTCTGTATATATTTTTTATTATTTTTCCTTCTTAAAATCTCTTTGATTTTGTAAAATTGTCGAGATGACAATAAATATGTTTTAATTGTCATTCTCACAACATCCCCGTTGTCACACCCGGGTAGAATCCAGGAAGTCAACCCCACAAAATCCCCGTTGTTACACCCGGGTAGACTCCAGGAAGTCAACCCCACAACATCCCCGTTGTCACACCCAGGTAGACTCCAGGAAGTTAACCCCACAACATCTCCGTTGTCACACCCAGGTAGACTCCAGGAAGTCACCCTCACAACATCCCCGTTGTCACACCCAGGTAGACTCCGGGAAGTCAACCCCACAACATCCCCGTTGTTACACCCGGGTAGACTCCAGGAAGTCAACCCCACAACATCCCCATTGTTACACCCAGGTAGACTCCAGAAAGTCAACCCCACAACATCCCCGTTGTTTCACCCAGCTAGACTCCAGGAAGTCAACCCCACAACATCCCCGTTGTCATATCCAGATAGACTCCAGGAAGTCAACCCTACAACATCCCCGTTGTCACATCCAGGTAGGTTCCAGGTAGACAACCTCACAACATATTCTTTGTCATACCCAGATAGACTCCAGGAAGTCAACCCCACAACATCCCCGTTGTTACACCCAGGTAGACGCCAGGAAGTCAACCCCACAACATCCCCGTTGTTACACCCAGGTAGACTCCAGGAAGTCAACCCCACAACATCCCCGTTGTTACACCCAGGTAGACGCCAGGAAGTCAACCCCACAACATCCCCGTTGTTACACCCAGGTAGACTCCAGGAAGTCAACCCCACAACATCCCCGTTGTTACACCCAGGTAGATTCCAGGAAGTCAACCCCAAACATCCCCGTTGTCACACCCAGGTAGACTCCAGGAAGTCAACCTCACAACATCCCCGTTGTTACACCCAGGTAGACGCCAGGAAGTCAACCCCACAACATCCCCGTTGTTACACCCAGGTAGATTCCAGGAAGTCAACCCCAAACATCCCCGTTGTCACACCCAGGTAGACTCCAGGAAGTCAACCCCACAACATCCCCGTTGTTACACCCAGGTAGATTCCAGGAAGTCAACCCCAAACATCCCCGTTGTCACACCCAGGTAGACTCCAGGAAGTCAACCTCACAACATCCTCGTAGTCACACCCAGGTAGACTCCAGGTAACCAACCCCACAACATATCCGTTGTCACACCCAGGTAGACAACCTCACAACACCAACCGTAGTCACACCCAGGTAGACGCCGGGAAGGACAATTTGCCACGGGTCTCAATTAAAAGCTATAAACTGCCTGTGACGTCAGCGAAATGCGAGGCCCGCAGCTCCCCGTGCCAACTTCACGCCCCGAGCTGCCGCCGCTACTTCGCGGTATTCCGCCTCATTACAGCCACTCGCTATTTCTGTGGGGAGAGCAACTGGGTCGTTCCTGGGTGGGGTGGACTTTATTCCATTTTATAATACATAGTAACCGTCTTTATAAAATAGACACATTCTATTCAAACTTTTAGTGTACTTCAGTAACCTATTGTAGCCATTCGTTGCAAAAATTTAAGATTTTACCATTTTGAATAAATATTTTCGGGCCTATAAACACTTCTTCAATACTACAGATACAAAATTTCAAATTAAATGATATTTGAAGAAATAAAAAGAGACGAGGATTCTTTATAATATTTTTTAAGTTTATTTTTTATAGAATAAGGTCAATTTCACGAATGGATCTAGAAAGCAACTGCTATTTCTAAATCTCATAAAATTTTACTTTAATAATATTTTTTCATCATTATAAGATCTGTATAATTATCAACACCATCATTACTACAATCTTTATCTTCATCATTTTTATAATCATTATTAATATAAAATTACTTTGTATTTTCTCCCGTTATATATTTTCTCCTTTTATAATATTAAATGATAAAGTTACGCTTGACCATTTTGCCTGATTGAAAGTTTTATCAATCAATAAAGTTTTAACTAATTATCATTATTATGAGAAATAACACCATTAAGCATGAATGTTTCTTTTCATATCAAAAACAAACTTAAAATGTCCTTACTTAAAAAAAATAATGAGAGGGCTTTGTTCATTGGTGAATAAACCTCTCAGCTGTTTCGTCAATTCAACCTACCCGACCAACACTAAAGCTCTAATATTGTAATGGACGATTCTGCTTATGTATAAGACACTGAAAGGTGTAATATCTATGTAATTTAACTTATCTAAAAGCTTATGTCCATAGTTTCCTAAAATACGATAACTAATAATCCATCCTTTAGTGTCTTACACATAAGCAAAAAGTCCAATACAGTATTAAAGATTTAAAAGTGGTCTAGTAGATTAAATTGATAAAACCTCTGAGAGAGTTCCTCACTGATAAGCCAAGCCCTCACATATATTTATATTGCAGTAAGGAGGCTAGAAAGTTTGTTTCTAAGCTAACAAAGTACGCGTTTCGGGCTGTTTGTCTTCGTCAGCGTGATACAAACTGTACCTCAACGACCAACAATTTTTGCTTTCACAATAAGGAGATGCCTTTTTCGTAAAGAATAGAATGTTAAAAATAGTATAAAGATAAAATTGTACTGGGATCAGGTGGATAAATTAATAAAAATACATCTTCTTATCATGCAACTAAAATTTGCTGATGGCGCAACCCAGATCAAGGGATGCCTTTTCCTAAAGAAGAAAATGCTCCAATTTACATGAGATAATGTTTGATTTACAAATTTAACAAAGATAGGGAGAGGAATGTTGTGTTTATAAATATTCATTGTGGTTACAGCCCCTCATCGTACAAATATTAAGTATACAAATAATGAAAGTTCAACAAACAAAGATTGTTGTGAAGTTTCTTGAGAAATAACAACAAGGAAATAGAATTTCTCAAGGCGTTATTAAATGAGGTGTCCCCAGGCCCTATACACACATACTCCGATTCTCTATTTTCTCTTTCTAAAATAAAATAAATATGAATTTATAAATATCAAATTTATATTAGCTTTGTATATAAATCAATAGCGTTTTCTCTCTTCCATATTTCTATTGATCTATTAGAAGAATTGTGAAAGAATGAAATATATTTTAAAAGTCTTTGTACTGCGTTTCAGCATTTCGATACAAGTCGAATATCAATCACACAAGCCTTTATTAGACATCAAGCTCATACAGGATTCTCCCAGTATAGTAATGTTTTTAATTGAACATAAATCAAGTACTATATACAATTTAGTATTAACATGAGCCTCTTCCAAGAAGGGAAAACTATTTACACATGTTTCTCATCCTTCTCACCTTCTCACAAAATGTGTATAAATCTATTGTGTCTACTTTTCACCGTTTATGACAGCAGGACATATAGTGATAAATGTTCAGCGCTCGTATTAATAAAAAGTAATTTCCTTTCTTCATACAGATGATTGCAGGTAAAAATATAGTGAGTTAGTTCTAACACATAAGATTTTCAGATTTCATAGTTTTTATATGGCTTTCAATAAAAAATATAAACAAGATTCTTAATCAACGGTTTACATCACCTTTCTACCGTCCCCTTCTTCACATTGTAATTTAAAACAATTTGAATTGAATCTTATTTCTTCTCTCTTGTTGCTTGTTGAAACTACCACTCCCTGTAAAGGTATTTGCCTATAAAAGAGAAAAATAAGTTTAAAAAAAGAAAAAAAAAAGAACAATCTCAAGACATACAATACTGTTCTATCCCATAAATATTACAAGAAATGGGGACGATATTCAAAGAAAGGTGGTCAAACATAGCGGCTGTTTGCCATGACAAATTGTTTGTTTGCTCCACACATGCGCCTTTCGTGAAACTCCTGATTTATTTCGTGTAGGTTCACACGTTATATTTTACTCCTTATTGACCTATGGCCTCTTGACATAACCCAGATTCCACGGAAAGTTTAAACCTACCATTAAACATGCACGAATATTCAGTAGAACCTCAATGAGAGAACACTCGCGCTAGAGGACACCTCTCTACAAAAGACAGTTTTCATTTGCAAAATTATCATTTTTTACTATTTAGTAGCTCTACGGTAAAAGGACACCTTTCTCTAAAGGACACGTCGGCTCAACAATTAGGTGTCCTTTACAGAGAGGTTCTACTGTATTTAGCAACTCTCCGGTAAGAAGACACCTCTCTCTAAAGGACACATTGGCCCGCAATTAGGTGTCCTTTACATGGAGGTTCTACTGTATTACAAAACTAGTTTCACTTTATTATTTCAACATTTATACATAGGCGAACTATTCTTTTTTTACCCTCTGGTCAAATCAGATTTCAGGCCTAGATGCTAGATTTGATAGAATGAAAATTATCTGAATCAAGAGTATAGCTCTATACAGGCAAATATTAGTCTTTTGTAAACTCTTTTTATCCTATTTAAATCTTCAGACATCACATTTAAAAGGTACCGAGATAGTTAAACGTATTTTTGTTTCAACTACTTAAACAAAGGAATCTGAGAATTGTCAGAAACACATGAATATTTCCAGGTATTCTACCTTACTTTATCAAATTTTTAGCTCCAAACAAATTGGTCCTACATTAATATTCACTCATGGACAAAACAAAAGGAAGTATAAAGTCTTTAATGTCACCAGTTGTCTGCTTTTTTTAAGGAGAGGAGGGCAATTTGGCTCACATTTGGATATCTCGATTATCTTCAACAAAGGTCACTGTGTTTCAAATATCTTTCTTTGTCTGAATCCCGATACTACCTGATACATACTTAAATGCTCACTACTTCCTTATGTTTTGTCCATGAGTCAGATAAAATTCACAACAGGTTTGTCATATTTTAAACAGAAGAACTCAAAATATTAACATTAAAACGTATTTCAATGATGTTTTCATTTGATCAAAATGATAGCTGAATAACATTAGTATTGACACATATAGAGTTGCCATCATGTTATACTAAATTAACAATATCTTCTTCATTTTTCATCGGGCTAATTGCAATGATTTCTTAAAGAATATTTACTTCTACCTCTCTGATCATAAAAGTAAGTTCAACAATTGGTATTATAAATAAATAAAAATCCATTGTTATCCTTTTACCATTCAATCTGATAATTGAGGCAATTTTTATATCTTTTTCCATTGAGTAAATAGCAATGTTTAAGTAGAATTAGTATAATCAGGCGCTAATTTATAGGTTGAGATTACGTTTTGCTAAATGGCAGCTAATGTTGCACCGTTCTTGTAAATTCCACCCACCCTGACCCTCCTTTGCTCAATATCCCGTCGGCTCTATTGTACCCCACGGGCAGTAAAATGTGATTTATCAATCTTTTCTGTGAATGGATCATCTTTTATCTTCCTCGTAAATCCTCTAGGTAAAAATAACCTCTTGTAGAGACGTGCCGCTTCTACATAAATCTTGTGCAACTTGAATGCCACATACACAACTGTTAGCTGATTTATAGATTGACCAGGTATCATATAGCATTGTTTTATTATAGCTTTGGTTTTATTAGAACGTAATAAAATAGTTGCTCTATGTCGATTGGCTTATTGACAAGCTTTATGTAGCGGAAATTTTCATAGCAGGGAATACAGGCTTCATTATTATTGACTAAATCGTCTAAGAATGATAATTTGTTTTGCTTTTTATTTTTCAAAAAAAAAAAATAATTCTAATAAAGTGTCTTCACTCAAAAGTATAAATATTGATGTAGGTCATCTTTGAAAGTATAAGCTAACCTTTATATAAATAGGAAAAAAACATTTTATAGTATATGTATTGATTAAGTAACAATAACAGGCCCCCAGGGGATAGTAATTGTTTAAAAGATACTTTTCCCTGGAGGCCTAATATTTTCTTACTCAATATTGATACAAGGCATTGGTTTTTGAGTATTTATTTATATTTAAAAAGTACAATAGAGATAAAATAACAAAAGTAAAGTTGTACTAGAATCAGATTTAGGGTGAGGAGATACTTGTAAATTAAAAGGAAGGCATCTCCTAATCATTCAAATAATTGTTACTGATGGCTTGCGCTGTCTGTTTGAAGAAATGTCAACTAAAATCGTTGATTTTTAATTATTACAAATTTTCTGAATACTCCTGGATTAATAAAGATTCTGCACTAATTATTAGTATATTTTGGCGTTTAAACGCTCTTACGACATTAAATACCCATTCTTTAATTTTTCAGGAAACTTCACAACCAGCATTTTTTGGTCGTTGAAGTATAGCTTGCATCACGCTGATGAGGGCGAACAGCCTGGAACGTGTACGTGTTTAGCTTTTGTTGATTAATCAAGAAAATGTATTTATACTTGAAATATTGATGCAAATAATATTATATTTGAGAGTTAAATAAATTTGAAATATTTGCAGAGTTTCTTTATTAAGATATCGGGCGGCAAGCTTTCGCGCGGTCTTGCGGAGCCAGTGGCCTGATGAAGCGCGACCGCGCGAAAGCTTGTCTTCCGATATCTTAATAAATAAACTCTGCAAATATTTTAAATTTATTCAACTCAAAGGGTATTTAGCCAATTCTGGAATAACTCAAAACAACTATTAGTTGTTATTTATTTCAACAGATGGCATATGCCATCATCAACTTTTAGTTGTACGATCAGAAATTTCAATAAAGATTTAACAAGGAGATCATTTTTATTGGTAAAACAAGCAGGATTTCGAGTAAGGTCATTCTTCTATAAGCTTATCTGAAATAGGAAAAGAACGATAACTCTTTATACAAAGTAATAACACGCCATATATACATATAAAATAAAAGGATTTAAAAGCGCGAATGTTTCTCTTCTACTGTCCTACTGCGATGAAAAAATATACAGTGGTACCTCGACATACGAGTTTAATTCGTTCCGCAACCTTGCTCGTATCTTGAATTACTCGTATCTCGAAGCAAATTTCCCCATACAAAATTCCCATTTAAAATCACAGATTAATATCTTCAACACTACCGAACCGAACTCGTATCTCGAATTTCGCTCGTAACTCAAAGCAAAAAATCACTTGCTCGTCGGCTCGTATCTCGAAAAACTCGTATGTTGGGGCGCTCGTATGTCGAGGTATCACTGTATTGGGAGGGCTTGGCTCATCAGTGGTGAACCCTCCCAGCGGTTTCGCCAATTTAATCCACCAGACCGCCTCTCAGAGCTCTAATACTGTATTGGATCATTCTGCTTTTATATGCTACACTGAAGGATGGAATCTTAGAAATGGTTTTCAAGTAAACTATGGACATAAGCTTATAGGACAGTAGAATTACATTCAAATATTTGTGTTAATTTATTCCTAACTGGCCTTGTCTTTATAGTTTGCTGAAGAGCATTGCTCGAAGCAAATATTTGAATGTAATTCTACTGTCCTATAAGCTTATGTCCATAGTTTACTTGAAAACCATTTCTAAGATTCCATCCTTCAGTGTAGCACATAAAAGCAGAATGATCCAATACAGTATTAGAGCTCTGAGAGGCGGTCTGGTGGATTAAATTGGCGAAACCGCTGGGAGGGTTCACCACTGATGAGCCAAGCCCTCCCAATATATTTTTTCATCGCAGTAAGGACAGTAGAAGTTCGTTTTATGTATAAAAGAAACATTCGCGCTTTTAAATCCTTTTATTTTAGAACTATTTATATCAGATATTTAATAAGCCTGCGCATATATAGAAGAACGGCATTGCTTGAAAACCTACTTGTATATATCACTAAAAGTATAAATATATTGTCTTTTTTATTGATTTAGGGTTTTTAAAAAACCTTTGACAATTTTATCTGAAATATTGGATTTATATAAATAAGAAAAATGGATATTAATCTTTATATTTATAAATGTTCACAATTGCCATCTTTATTAGATTAGTTAATTATTTTGATCAATAATTCTTTTCCAGTTCGAGATATACAAGCAGGACCGCCCAATACAATATTATCTGCATATAATCTCATAGAGGTATAGTTGTTTGTAATGGAGAAACCGCTTGGAGGGCTCATTTCTGTTGATAACCAAGCTTTTTATTTATTTATTTCCTCTCAAATTTACAGTGTAACATTCGAGCATAGAGCTCACGAGTCACTTTGTCGTGGATGTTAGGCATCAAGAATTTCTAATAAATGGCCTTCAGAACTGACTGGAAGGTCACAGTTCAGGTAGAGTGAAGTCCAGGTCTTTTATGTCTTGGATTGAGGTCTCCATCAAATTGGAACAATTCTTGTATAACTGGATTTTGGGAAGTAGAGAGTTTTAGATATAATTTCTGGGTCGAGGATATATATATTTCTTCTATATTAGGCTGGTTTAAGACCTGCTTTAAAATTGCATTTGATAGATTAAATGGGGAATTTACAGTACTTTTTAAACAAATTCTCATGAATGCATCTATTATTTTCCTATCAGTCAAGGTTATGTATTTAAACCATACAGGCAATGCGTATGTTACTATAGGGAGAATACAGCTTCTGTATAAAGTAAATTTTTGGTTAACAGATAAACTACTTTTTGAACTGAACATATTGGATAATGAGGCTTTGGCTATTTTAGATTTTCTTATTATATCCTTCACGTGGCTGGTGAATTTTAGTTTAGAATCGAAAGTGACTCCCAAATATTTGACCTGCTGGGTCCAATTTATGGGAGATGAGTAAATTATAAGATTTGTCCTGGGTGAGAACTTGAAGCTATTTCGTGGAGGAAAGATAATTGCTTGAGATATCTTTGGATTCAGATTGAGTTTTCATTTATCACACCAATTGCAAATGATTTCAAGATAGTTTTGAAGGCGGGAAATTAAAATATCTGGGGGACGCGAGCTGGGTAACAGGGCAGTATCATCAGCGAAAAGAGCTAGTCGGCATTGTGGGATATGTGGAATATCATTGATGTATAAATTGAAAAGTATAGGACTCAATATTGAGCCTTGAGGAACACCAGATTCTATTTGCCGAGGACTTGATATATATGTTCCAACTTTTACGGAGAACGATATATCCTGAAGATAATTCTTCAGGAACCTGATGAATTTCTGAGGAAAATTATAAGAAGTTAATTTAATGATGAGGCCTCTGTGCCAAACCATATCGAAAGCCTTTTTTAAGTCTAAAAGCACTACTCCAACAGCTTCGTTAAGGGCTTTGCGAGTTTGTATAAAATCAATAACGGTAATCAATTTGTGAGTTGTTGAAAGATTTGCTCTAAACCCAAATTGCTGTGGAATTAGAACATTTCTTGTATATATATAGGTCTGGAGTCTTTTAAGGATGATCCGCTCAAATATTTTTCCAAATATCGGCAAGAGACTAATTGGCCTAAAATAATCCAGAGATTTAGATAGTTGCTTTTTCGGTATAGGAATAACTATACATGCTTCTTCCATATCTTTGGAAAGTAGCAAAGATTAATAGATGCATTGAAAATGCTAGTTAAAATACATCCCATTTTATAGGTAGGTTTTTGACCAAGCTTTTCCAATTAACGACCAATGTTTTATAAATAGAAGAAAAAAAGTATGCTAAACCAGTTTCATTTATTGATTGAAAAAAGATGTGTATAATCATATTTAAAGAGAGCGCATCTCTAGTAAATACCTGTATGTGTTGTGTTTGAATCTACAAACATTACTGTATGAAATTTGGTATTTTATTATTGGCAAAAACTTGTATTTTATCTAGAATTGACTAAACCCGGGGTCTCCAAACTACGGCCCGAGGGCCACATCCGGCCCGCAGACAGATTTTGTCCGGCCCGCGGAGACATACTTGAAAACTCCTTTTAGAGAACAAATATTTTTTATAGCAAATAAAATGTTTGTGATAAGTTGGATAAAGAAACACAGAATGGTAATGAGTAAAGACATGTATAATTTATGCAGTAAATTTAACTTCAGCATATAATAACTAACAAATTATTGAAATGAATCCAACTTACATTTTATACATTGTAAGTAATGAACAACACATACCTTATAACATGACATATGAAATGCTAATGAGATGTATGTAATTGAGATTTTCCACCGACAATAGTTTGTAGTTGTGGACTAATTTTACTTGTACCAATTATTAAAAGAGATTTAAGATGCTCGTTAGTTAATTTAGATCTGTATACATTTTTTGTGTACTTCATTTTGGAGAAGGTTTTCTCACACAAATAAGTGGTACCAAAAACGGAAAACAGCCCACGAGCAAATTTATGCAAATTATCAAATTGTGTCAGTGGAAGACTCTTATAAAATTCCAACAAAGATGAGTTTTCATATTTGTTCTTAATTATATCACTGCACTGAAGATCAATCATTTCCATTTGAAGTTCCGGGGCTAGGGTTTCAATGTCAGCATCAAAAGGATTCTGAAAAATCTTAATTTGATTCGCAATGGCATCAAAGTCCGAAAAACGAGTATCAAAATTTATCTTCAAAGCACTCAAAGTTTCGATTGCAAAATCGATAGGAAACTCAGTCTCAGTAGTGTGGCTGAATATTTCACATGTTTTAAAATGTGAAAAACATTTACTTCGTAGTTGTGATTGAAACAGTATCAATTTCATCCGGAATGACTTGATATTAGTGTATAAATCAGGAAGATGCTGGTTTTCTCCTTGCAATCTCAAATTCAGTTCGTTCACATGTTTTGTCAAATCAACATAGAATGCTAACTTCCATAGCCATGCGTTGTTTTGTAATTCAGTAAGAGGGCGGTGCTTTTCATTCAAAAAAATTTCGATCACTGCTCGAAGTTCAAAAAAGCGCTGAAGGACTTTCCCACAACTAAGCCAGCGTACGGCAGTATGATAAGGTAAGTCTGCTTCTCCAATCTCTGCAATAAATTGTCGGAATTTTCGGTGATTCAGCCCAAAAGATCTGATGAAATTAACAGTTGATATGACTGGTTTCAGAACGTCAGACATATCCAAACATTTTCCACACAAAGACTGTTGATGAATGATACAATGTAAGACTAATGGTTTTGAGCCGCCGTCATTTTCTACAGCCTTTGACACAAGAGCGACCACTCCTTTATCTTTCCCACTCATGTTTTTGCCTCCATCAGTTGTAATACATTTCAAGTTTTTCCATCGAAGGTTCTTTTTATTAATGGCCATTTCAACTCCTTTAAAAATATCGGTACCAGTAGTTGTGCCATGAATACTATACATATCAAGAAGTTCTTCGTGCACTTCATAGCTTTTATCTACTCCTCTAATATAAATCAACACCTGAGCAGTATTTGACACATCCGTTGACTCATCCAACAACAACAACAACAAAACAGCTTTATTAGGGCATCTTGCCCTGTACGGATTCTCCGTGGAGTTACAGACAATATTAACCATAAGAGAACAGGTGAAAATAGAGTATTTACAATTAAGGTATGGCAAACAGGGTGACTTTTTATTGTGCCCCTGTTCTTCTCTCTTCCATGAGTGAAACTTTATTCCCAACCGCCTTTTGAAAGTTGAACAGTTCAATTGCCCAACTTTTCTTATCTGAAACAGTTTTTATTAGCTTTATTGAGTTCAAATGCGGTCTAGGAAGACTTTTCAGGATCTTTTTTCTTTCTCCTTCCAGATCCCCGCATTCAGCAATAAAATGGTATATTTCATCAGTTATCTGACTTCCACATAACCCACAGTACAATTCTTCTTTCTTAATTGCGTAAATATGATTTTCTTTGATCATTGTTGACATTAATCTGATCTGTGCAATAAAACTCACTAAAGCTGAAGACAGATTACATTAAAAGTAATTTTCTGGAATAAATGAATCATAAACTAACCTATAGTTTGAGTATGTTTTCGTAAGAGATAATTTTGCCATATCTTGCTGCAATAGCTGTTCAATTTTTATTTTTAGTATATTCGGAAGTTCGATCTGTATGTCATCATAATTTAACCTATAGTTTAGCCATGTGAGTCCACAATGATTGATGATGTCCATAATATTCTTACAGAATCCTATAGGTTTTTTTGTCATTAAGGAAATTTCCTTCAATCTATTCCAGCATAGCTTAGGTAGTCTATTGTCTTCCATTTTTTGTAATCTAATGAAATATTTCAAAATTAATTTGATCGTTGTAAAAGTCAAAGATATTCTGCCTGTTTCCAGCCTTACAATATACCCTGGTATATATCTTGGTAGATTCAGAAAATTTTTGATAAACGTATTCTGTAATTGGTCTATAATATCCGTATTGTCCCAAGCCCACACAGGGGCCGCATAGAGCAGTATTGATTTAATTACTGAGTCATATAGATTCAGAGCAACTTTTAATGAGTTAATTTTTTCTTTTTTTATCAGTCTAATAGTTGCATTTATTGCCGTATTTGCTTTGGCTTTATAAAAGATGGCTACCTTTTTACTATTAATAGTGGAAGTGAATGGATATCCCAGATATGTAATATTGGACGCAACAGTCAGTGGGGTGTCACCCCAGTACCAGTTTTCGTGTCTTGCCGGTCTTCCTCCATTTCTGAATACCATTATTTTGGACTTATTTTCATTTAAAACTAATTTGTTCTTATCCAGGTAAGACTTTAGTAAATTGATTTTAATTTGAAGATTAATTTTCGAATCTCCAATTATGGCTATGTCATCCGCATACATAAGTAGGTGTAAAACACCAAAATCAGGGAGATGAAATCCTGTAAGTGCTGAGTTATTATAAAGTTCTATTAGGTCGGCCATATATAGTATAAATAAAAGTGGGGAAAGTGATTCTCCCTGCAACACTCCAGAATTAATTTTCACATTACTTGAATATTGTCCTTTCCATCGGATAGTGATCTTAGCTTCTTGGTAAAAGTTTTTTATCAGCATTACAAATTTATTGCTAATGCCCATTTTATGCAATTTTTGCCAAAGTAAATCATGTGGGACTGTGTCGAAAGCTTTAGTCAAATCGACGAAGAAGACATATAGCTTGCCTCGTTTTCTTCTCAGAGATAATTGGATGAGTGAATTCAATAGTATTATGTGGTCAGTGCATGATCGGTTCTTACGGAAACCTGCTTGGTTTTCTAAAATAATCTCTCTTTTTTCTATCCAGTTGTTTAATCTGTTTCTTAGTATTGTAGTAAATAATTTAGATATATTACTGCAGAGGGCAATCCCTCTGTAATTTGTTGGGTTATTCTTATCACCGCTTTTATATATAGGGTGTACTTTTGAGTTCGTCCAGAGTTGCGGGTATTTTTCTGTGGACATTATTTTGTTGAATAGGTTTTTCAATTTAGTTAAAGTCGGTATTGGTAAATTATTTAGCAACTCATTTGGTATACCATCGCGTCCCACTGCTTTGCCATTCGCTAGTTTTTTTACTACATCATGGATCTCTTCAAGGGTTATTTCCGCGTCTAAATCTGGATCTTTCCAACCGATCATCTGGTTTAACGTAAAAGTAGCTTCTTTATTTTCTTTGTTCAGTAAATTTTTATAAAATAAAAACCATTCTTTTATATCAATCTCACCTTGTATTATTGGTTTTTTTCTGAAGGATGCAATGGCATTCCAGAAGGATTTGGGATCTTTGGCGTTTTTTATCCTTTCATTCTTGTCCTTGTTGAATTCATCTCTTTTTCTTTGCAGGAGCTTAAAATATTCCCTCCTAGCCTCAATATATTTTTGGCGGTCGTGTATGTTATTTGAGTTCCTACATCTTTGTAAACTTACTTTGGTTGTTTTTTTCATAATATAGCAATCTTTGTCATACCAAGGTTTTGAAAGTTGATGTCGTCGTTTAGCAAATTTAATTATATTTGCCGATTCCATTGCCGTGTAGATCTGTTTAGTAAAATTTACTGTTTCTGTGTTAATATCGGTTTCATTTCCAACTTCAATATCACTTAAATTATGTTTTAGCATCTCCACATTTTCTTTCGTCCAAATGAATTTTCGTGTTAGTATTTCATTTTTGTACGAGGATTTAATAGCTTCATACCCAGTATTAATTTGTAAAACAATTGGTAAGCGGTCTGAATATGAAAGTTCTTCGATCCACATATCCGATATGATCTGTGTTAAACCGTGTGTGTACATGAAATAATCCAAAACCGATGAACCTCTTTCTGAAATAAAAGTGAATGAGCCGTGCGTGTCACCCTTAGTTCTTCCATTAGCTATTGTTATAGAATTTGAATCAGTGAAGGAAATTAGTTTTTCAGATAGTTTCGAAGATATTAGGTCTTTAGATTTCCTATATTTCCGTTGACTCATCCAAGGCCAAAGAAAACCACTCAACATGTCCATTTTTGTCGAACAGTTGAGAGGATATATTTTCAGCGATGTTTTCTACCCTTCGAGCCACAGTGTTTGCTGACATACTGACAGTTTTTAAGAAATTTACCTTTTCAGGGCACATTTCTTCGACTACTGCAATTATGCATTCCTTGATCATTTATCCATCGGTGAATGGTTTTCCACGTTTTGCAATTTCAAGAGCCACACGAAAGCTGGCACGAGTTGCCGCCTCTTGTTCAGTTTTGACTTTTGTAAATAAAGATTGCTGCGATTTCAATCCGCGCTTCAAAGCTTCGAATTTTTCTGTCCGCACAATTCCTGTATATTTTGAGTAATTTTGAGAATGTTTTGTTTCATAATGACGTTTCATGTTATATTCTTTGAGAACGGCTATGCTTTCATTGCAAATCAAACATAGCGCCTTGTTACTGGACTCAATTACGAAATACTGAATGTTCCACTGATCTTTGAATTTTCTGCATTCACTATCAATTTTTCGCTTCTTTTCCATTCTGCTAAATCACACACAAAAGCAACAATTAATAATAACATTTAATAACAAATAAAAATAACAATTAATACAGGAAAATTAATAATATGCAGTGTTGCCATCTTGGCCCTCGGAACTTACTGGAGTAATCAGTATGGCCCTAAGGCTGGAAAGACCCCATCAGTATGGCCCTAAGGCTGGAAAGTTTGGAGACCCCTGGACTAAACAATAAAACGACTTATTAATGACCAATATTTGGAACAAAATTAAATTTTTTTATTAATATGCGGTCTTTAAATATGCTCTATTCATTTTGCCATATTTCACTCCAATTATCATCCTTCGAAAATACTTTATAAAACCACAGGTTAAAAATTAACACATTAATTAATTCATTGATTTTCTCCTTTTTTAATTTAAAAAATAATTATCAGCAAAAAAAGTGCAGTATATTGAAAATTTAATAGAATTTTTTTGCTTATTTTATTAATATATTTATAACTAGGCTTGATCGATATATATATGGTTATTTAGAAACAGATTTTTGTTACTTTGAATCCAAATTTGATAGTGAGTTTGATCGAATTTCAGGTGCTGTCGCGATTTAGGACGTGGTTTTAAATATATTAAACATGCCTAAGAACAAAATATAATATACAAGAATACTTTAATTATATCGATAATAAAATAAGAATATAACAGTAGCAATGCGTTTCTTTATTCGTGCAAAGTATAAACTTTCGGATCTTTATCATCCTTCTTATAGGCATAGCTCTGCCTTTAGAAGGATTATAAAGTTCCGAAAGCTTCTTGTCGATTTTCATTAGAAAGGAAAATTGCTATATAGTTAAAAATAAGAATATAAATAGTAGAAATACCTTTCTATATTCGTGCAAAGTACAAGCTGTCGGATCTTTATCATATTTCTACAGGTATAGCTCTGCGTGTGTGAAAGGATTATAAAGATTCGAAAGCTTGTACTTTGAACCAACAAAGAAACGCATTGATACTGTTTATATTCTTATTTTATACTTTATAGCAATTTTCTCTTCGAATGAAATTGATAAAATTCGAACGTTTTCTCAAATATAAAAAATAGTGAAGAATTGTGAAATTGTACTGAGATCAGGTGGATAAATTCAGATAAAAGCATCTCCTGATTATGCAGCTAAAAGTTACTGAGGGCTTATACCATCTGTAGGAATAAATATCAAATAATCATTTTATTTTTAATTGAACAAGAATATTAGTCATTAAACCCTTTTATACTAAAAAGAGATCAAAAATAGAAGCGATAAGTGTTTCATAAAAATATTCTCCTCCTTTACCTTTGGGTACTTCTTTGTAATGATATCCTATGATTCCACTTAGTGTAATGCTTTTAGATCAAAGAGATGTTTGCTAAAGTGTACAAATATGTTGTGAAAATTCGAAACTATTATAAACGCGTATGATTCTTTTTGAAAATAAACAATTTCTACTGCCCTTACTGCGATGGAAAAATTAATGGGAGGGCCTGGAAATCAGTATCACTATAAAAGGAAGATCTAAAAATGCAATATAACAGCGGTATGGTAGATTAAATTGGCGAACCCGCTAGGAGGGATCAACATAGATGAGCCAGGCCCTCCCATTGATTTTTCCATTACAGTAAGGACAGTAGAAATTATTCATTTTCAAAAAGAATCATACGAGTCTATAATAGTTTGAATTTTCTTAACAGATGGCGCGCTAATGCATCATAACAAATATGTTGTATTTTATAAAGAAACATTTTATTCAAAAGTTATTTTATTCAATTATCAATCCTATTGAACATATATTTGGGAGATTTTCATACTTTAGATCAATACTATAGAACTTTTAGAGCAAGGAGATGGTTTCTAAAATGTGCAAATATGTTGTATTTTATAAAGAAACATTTTGTTATAAAGTTATCTTAATCGTTTATCAATTCTATTCAACATATCTTTGGAAGATTTTCATTCTTTAGATCAATACTTTAGAACTTATAGATCAAGGAGGATGTTTTCTAAAATGTACAAATATGTTGTATTTTATAAAAAGAGAAACACTATATTCAAAAGTTATTTTATTTGATTATCAAATTTTTTCAACATATCTCTGGGATATTTTCATATTTTAGATCAATACTTTAGAATTTTTAGAGCAAGGAGATGTTTTATAAAATGTGCAAATATGTTATATTTTATAAAATAATCATTTTATCCTGAAGTTATTCGTTTAACAATCCTCTAATCAACATATCTCTAGAAGATTATGATACTTTACATTGAACTTGTTTCTTTTTTTTATAAAATGATCATTAACCAGGTCATGTTTTTGTGTAATATTTTAGATGAAATGTTATCGTTTTGAAAAATGACCATATGGATATTTTACCATTTTCTTGGACAATAGTGTTTACTGGCCTTGTTTTAAGCCATTATATTTGATCCATTAATAATAAATAGGCCTCCTGATGTCTTTTTTCTGTAAAAGTAAAAATTCATGCTCAAATGGTTTCATTTCTTGAATAAGAAAGATTTTGAAAATAGTTTGAGACTTATATAATATCTTGATGATATATTGAAACGCATTTAGAAGATATTCATTCAACATCAAAATAAGAAGTACTAAATCTATATGTATATAGATATTCTTTTGTGTATCAATTTAAGGCATCGCATATAAGAACAAACAGTATTTCAAACCGAGATTTCAAATAAAGCTTTGGTAAGAAAATTCTTTGAAAATAGGACATTCTTAGTTAAGTCTAAATCGGATTTGATATCAATTTTTAAACTACAAAAAAGGTGTATATATTTTTTAATCAATCGTTACCTAACCTGTCTCTATCTTTTAATACTGATTCCCTATGTCTTTTGTGTCTGCGTGTGTGAAGATAATAAAAATAATTATTATTAATCGTAATGAGAAGATCAAATAAGTTTTTCCTCAATTGGAGTATCTATTTATATTTAGCAGATATCTGAATTTGAATTGAAAGGTTTTTATCCGTTCAATATATTAGATATTTAGTTCAAAACACACCATTTTTGCACCTTAGATACTGGCAGAATGGCGTGGAAATCGGAGATTATTGAAGATCTCGGCATCTTTTGATGATGGTGAAATTTATTGGTTTTGAGGCCAATCACTTTTAAAATCGAAAATACCTGGTTCTGTGATTATGTGTTAAGAGAAAACAAAAAGCTTTTATTAGGGCCCATTGCCCTGTATGGATTTCGCCATACAACAACAAAATAATACAGTAATTTTTTCTCCCTTTCCCCATGTGCACGTGAGCCTTTGTTTGAAAAGGGATTTATTTACACATCTGTTCTAAAACTTTCCTCACTACCTCTTTTGCGTATGAATCTATTTACAATTGATCTGTAGAAATTATAGAGTTCTATTGCTATATTTTTCTTTTCTGAAATAGTTCTCAGCGTCTGTAGTGGGTTGCTAAATCTCCAGAAAGTGTTTTAAAGATTTTTTTTCTCTTTCTTCATCTAAATATTTGCATTCTATGATGACATAAAAGTACATTCTGCTACATATTCAAGTACATATTGCTATGTATAAGTACATTCTATTGATTTAAATATATCTCTTGGATCCAAATTAAACAATTAAACAGGTTTCTGGAGATGAGTTTCTTTTCATTTTATTAAAGCAGACTCAAGCTTTCGGGCATCTTTACCCTTCTACAGGAGAACATAAATAAACGAATAAAACCCCGTCCGAAAGCTTGAGATAATTTGACAAAATGAAAAAAAAAATCATCTCCAGAAACCTGTTTAATTATTTATGTACATTCTATTACGATTGTATTTTCTCCCTGAAACAATATAAAAACACGAAATTCAACAAATTGTTAAATGTGTTGCAATGAAACAAGAATTTTCTGGCATAAACGAGATTAAAAATGGAAGTGTCCGGCTGTAAGGGAATAAAATATGGGAATGGGGTCGGTCACCCATGGTAGTCACGGCGTGAAAGATTGGAGTTTTTGCCGTGGAGACAAAGAGTTTTTTACCACGAAGAGAAATATTGGAGGCCTCTCCTCCCGCCTTTATTTATGGGGTGCTGAGAATGGCGTGGGCGACATATTGGTGACATTCTATATGTCAGGGATTGATATGTCGTGGTCTGTGACACAGTTGGCTGCTGAATAGAACATTGAAATATTCGGACATTTAACGTGACAGAATAATCTTCAAGATCAAATAAACAGTTTGGTTAACAAACAAAGACATTTGGAGATTTTCAAAGGAGATTATAAACTTATATCTGTGGAATAATCAAACAGAAATTGAATGAAGAAATAAAAAAGAATAAATTTAAAGGAAGGGTTTGTTCGATGGCCTAATAGAATGGTATAGTCAAAGCCATCTTTTTGACAATTCAATATATTTTATTGATACTCTTAGTTAATTATTACAAAAATCAAAGATAAATTAAACAAAGATAAATGTGATTATTTACAATTTGGTGATAAAAATATATAAAACTGTTCTCAGGAAGGGAGGCTCCTCCATCTTGAGAGAGTCCTCCTCCAGACAAAGACAGGATCAATTTGAACCGTTATGAGTTCAATGTTTATATAATGCTTATAAGAGACACACCTTGGCAGACTTGGGTATAGGCAAAGAAGATACGCAAAGTTGGAATGAGATGCTCAGGAAAGAGTGAAATGATGTTCATGATCCTCTTTATCAGTATAGTACGATATGATCACGGAATTGTAAAGGTGTACCTTTTATCATTGTATATCAGGATTCAGAGAATAACTCTGGAAGATATTTGATGCAAAGTGACCTTTATTGGAGGTACACGAGATAATCAAGTGTGAGCAAAATTGCCTTTGTCTCCTTAAAAAAAAAAATAATAATAAACAGACCACCGGCGATATCAAAGACATTCCACTTCTTTGGGTTCTGTCCACGTGAGCGTAATTTAATCAAATGTTGATATATTTAGGATGTGTTTGTCTTGTCTCATCAAAGGCAACCCCCCTCCACTTTTTTCGCTAGATTGATAGAATAAATTGGTGAAACTGTTAGATGCGTTCAACATTGATGAACTAAGTTTTCCAAATATGTTTCCATTGCAGTAAGACACAATAGGAAATGTTATGGTAGTGATCGGTTAATTAGAAATATGAGTAAATCATGAGCGACAAGTCATTTATCATTTTCAAAGATGGTTGCTCAGGGAGAGGCGATCGTTCTTCCTAATACAGTCGCTTATTAGACAAGTAAATTCAAACAATTTTATTGATTCTTTTAATCAAATTTTATAAAGGTGGAAAGCTAAAAGGGTAAAAGGGTATATAAAGTGTAGGGGAATATATATAGTTGTGCTTGTGTACAAATTTCTTCAACAAGGAAGGCTTCCCCACCTTGAGAGAGTTCTCTTCCAGACAAGGTCTTCTTGAACACTCCTCAGTTCCACACCGAGGAAGTACTTATAGATGTGGGTGTTGGCAGACGTCAGGATGGCCAGGGTGTCATCGTCTAGGCCATGCCCGAAGTCGCTTATTAGAGGTATTACAGTTTCAACCTATTGCATTCATGGCAATCATCCAAATCGTATCAATGTTGTCTGATAATAGAAAGAGTAAAGATATAAAGGGAGATATCTAAATGTAGCATTAAAAGAAAGATAAAAGAGAAAGTATAAATAGTGGCATGATAGAATTAAAATATTCGTAGCGGTGTTATATGACTTTCCCCAAATTTACGCTCACATCTATCAAGCGGGATGAGGAAATGCTTCCGAGAAAAGGTCAAGATTAAATCTACATGGGGAATGTCTCGTGGAGCCTTCTACAGTACCTGGAAGAAGACAGAGACTCGGTATTTATAGCCCGTCTTCCTTCTAATTGAAACCTGCTACCTCGCACCCCTCAATCCTTCAGCTCCTCAACTTCGGTCTCTTCAATTAACGCCTTCTTTCTTTATTTAGAAACTTCTTTATTTAGAATAATATTGTGTCTATCTTCATTTTCATCTTTGAAAATTTGAATTATTCACTATATACTAGCGTTAATATATGAGAAGTTTGAATCTCGCCTTTTCAGTGACACGCTAACCTATGCACGGTGTGGCCACTGGGCATTCGTCGGACATAGAGGCTGTTGGGTTCTGTGTTGCCTGGAGTATAGGAGCTCCATCTATGCCTTCTTCCTGTGGTGAATCTGTATAAGACCGATTGTCTTAATAAAGCTGTGTGTGTGAACATAGAGGAGGTATGTTAATTCCAAATAAACATGTTTTGAGCTCTTGAAACTACTAGATTGATAAGTTTCAATTTTACAATGCATTTGGCATAACCTTCAAGATAACAACACGACATCAAGGACTTGTACTTTGTTAAAACATGATTATTACGAATTGTGTAATCGTTCATAGGACCTAAATGAGGATCTGTTGATTTGAAATCTAGCTAATTTTATATTTAAAAAAAAATAGAAATGTAGTGAGAATATTTTACGCAATTTTATCCAATCCATATAAAAGAAAGGTGGAACTAATATGGTTTTAAGAACTATCGTTTCTTTAAATGCAGATATCTATTTAAACTGAAGAAAAATGGTACAGAACATGGGAATTATAAACTGTTGACTTGAAATGTAGTTGATTTTATTGAATATAGAAATGTATTTAGAATATTTTGCGCCATTTTATCCATTCTGTCTATAAAAGAAAGGTAGAGCTAAAGTGGATTTAAGCTATCGTTGTTTTAAATGCAACTAGTAATTTAAGCTGAAGAGATATGGTACAGAACATGGGAATCAAGGAGATTGTGACTCTCATACTCTAAGGATATCTCGGTCTATCCATATGTATAAAGCCTATAATGAAAGTTTCATAGTATTCCAAAAATATTTCTACTAAGTATTTAACATGATGCATTAGCTTGCTTGCCATCTGTTATAAGAAATTCAAGCTATTTTTGAAGCGTGTGTTTAATTTCAAAGTGAACAATAGTTTACTGCCCTGACTAATGATAAAATAATAGGAGGGCCTGGGGGGGATAAGTCCGACCACACCTCCCTGCGGTCCCCCCTGGACCCTTGGAATATTCGACCAAATTCTGCTGCTGATATTGCTGCTGCTGTGATGGAGATGCATGGAGACATCTGAGACTCTTCTTTGGACACGACAACAACAACATAGGAGGGCCTGGCTTATCAATGGTAACCCCCCGTTATTCTAGCATTGTAGTAAGAGAACTAAAAATTGTTAATTTTAAAAGAAACATACGCGCGTCAAAGAGTATTTATTGCATACATATATTTACATTATGTTCTTTATCCAATAATAATGGTTTTAATTTATTATATTTGTAAATATATATGATTTCTAATTAATGTTTTAAAATGCATTATTTGTTCAACAGGAGCAACTAGTAGAGTATAAATTCTAGCTAGCTATACCCAGCCGCGTGTATAATTAGCTAGAATTTATACTTCTGGTTGCTCTTGTTGTAGGGCATGTTAGCCCGAAGGATAGAGAAATAAAATTGTACAAGACACTTAGCTCTGGATGCTTTATTGATTTTATTAAAGATTGTAAATACATATAAAGATAAATTAACACCATTTTAAACAAAACACAAATTCAAGATGTTGTGGCCAATTAACTTTGTTCTAAAGGGTACAATTAGTTAAACCTAATCAGTTAAACACAATCTAAACAAGTTTCTGAAGTAAATATAAAGGAAATCCTGGGCGAGAAAAACCAAATCTCAACGATGGTTGTCCCTATATGGCTATCTCATCTAATTTTCTGATTAACGATCCATAAAACTCGATGAGTCATCTTGTGCCTCTGATAACTGTGATGGATACGGCCATTTGATATGCTCCTGAAGACAACATCCTTGAACTTTCCCTGGAGATAACGTAATGACTTGTTGAACTGAACATTCAACATCTGTTTGAGATAACTCCTGATGTTAGGTCCATTGGGATGTTTCAATAGATTTAGAGAAACTCTTAGAAAACTGGAAAAAATAACGGCGAAAACACATTTCGCACCTATTTATCTTGTTGTAGATTTTGATAGGGGCGTGTAGTTTGTACATATATCGCTGTAATAAGAATATAACAAATCAAGATTAAAACACAGTTCTATTTTTTCACTTTACTTAATATATCTATATTATTAGATAATAAAAAAGCCATATATTGGATTTAATAAAAAAATTATATACCAATATTTCGGTTGGCTGAACGCCAAACCTTTATCAAAGCGTTATATTTTTGTATAAACAAACGCATAATGTTATAATATCACAGTTGAAATAATATTTAAAATACAAAGTAGGTGGGGGAAATTTGTGCATGCAAAAATTATTATAAAAGTTACAATCAGAATAAGTTAAATATCTTAAAATATTAAAGGAGAAAAAATAATGATGACTCTCTTTTATTTAAAAAAAAATTGTATTAAGTACATAAAATATAATTCATCAATAAATTATTGAGAGATAAATAAAAAATTATTCAAATAAAATCTATATATCAAATAAAAATATCTATATTAAAAAAGCATTTAAAAGTTATTTGTGTGTGTTTATAGGAATAAATATTATTTTATCTAAATAGCATAGATTTTGTAGAACAAATACGAGGCTAAGCTTATAAGCAGATATATATCGTGCTATAATCTAAGAATATTTAATTTTTTGAAGGAGATATAAAAATGATTTATTAAATTTTAAAAATAGTCCCTTTTCAATCTTTTGCGGGCTACTACATGGAGGTCAACCTCAGCTCTTTCTTCACCTGTTCCTGTTTCGTCCTATCTTATTCTATACTGGTACCTTTTACCAGCTCAAATGAATTAGATGCTGTGAGAGAGAGAAATATATCTACCCTTATTTGATATACAGGGTCCATTATGAAAGTAATGAGCATAATGTTATTGTGACGCGACGATAGATGGCAGCACGGTAAAACCGTAGAAAATGTGGTGGAGGGATATGCCCTTTCAATCCATCCGGTCGTCAATTGGGTTCGAGCAGTGTGAGGGGAGATACATGCCTCCGCTTGAAGTGTGTTTTCAACTTTTGTAACATAGCGCGATGGAGCGTTCGCTTGAACAACGATACGCCATAAAGTTTTGCGTGAGGCTTGGAAAAAATGCAACCGAAACATTCCAGATGCTGCAAAAAGCCTTCAAAGACGATTGCATTTCAAGATCACAGTCTGGGAAGTGGCACAAGGCGTTCAAGGAGGGCCGGGAGGAGGTCGCCGACGAACCCCGTTCAGGACGCCCAACAACGGCCAGAACTGACGAGAACGTGGATCGTGTGCTCGAAGTTTTGCGTACCGACCGTCGATTAAGCATCCAGCAAATTGCTGACACATTACACATGTCCACATTTGTGGTACATGGGATAGTGACCGAGGATCTGCAAATGCGTAAGGTCTGTGCGAAGCATGTGCCGAAAGTGTTAACGCAAGACCAGAAAAAACTGAGTTTTGCGCTGTCAAGAATTGTTGGATTTGATTCAAAATGAACCGGACTTTCTGAACTCTGATGATCATTGTCTTCTTTGACATCCGAGGAATAGTCCATTGTGAGTTTGTTCCGCAGGGACAAACTGTAAACTCAGCCTTTTACCTGGAGGTGCTCAGGAGATTGAAACGCCGGATCGCACGAGTGAGGACTGACATTAAAGATACGGTCAAGCTCCACCATGACAATGCCACCAGCCACACATCCTTCATCATTACCAACTTCCTGGCCCGGAGCGAGCAACACCTCGTTGATCCCTCACCCCCCTTACAGTCCCGACTTAGCTCCATGTGACTTCTTTTTGTTTCCGCGACTCAAGAAAGAGATGAAAGGAAAACATTGGGAAACCGTGGAAAACATCCAACACCATGTTACAACGTTCCTGAGAAGCATTTCTGTTGAGGAGTTTCAGGGTGCCTCTCAGGCGTGGCAAACGCGTCTCCGCAAGTGTATTGATGCAGGAGGAATGCATTTTGAAGAATATTGAACATTTGCACAAATTACGATCAATAAATGTATTTTGCCAGTAAATGCTCATTTCTTTCATAATGGACCCTGTATGTCATAAACAAACCAATGCCCTTTTTTAAATTTATCAATCAACCAGAGAGGTGCGATATGGAAATATGTGTGCCTAATAGAGAGAAAACAAAACAGTGAACAAATTAGAACTTAGAATCAAATATTTTACAAATTTACATGTATTATTCGAAAGAGTTCATAAATTTATATAGAAAAGTGGCTGAGGTGAAAAAGTTAGATCATTTAAATCAGGGAACAAACGATGTCTCACTTCTGTAAAGTTCGGACAGTCGTAGATAAGGTGAAGAGCAGTTTGTTCAGTCTCTCCGCAGGAACAATTTGGTGTTTCTGATAGACTTCTTTTATGTAAATATTCACTTTTGTATTTTACGTTTTAGATTATTTTGCATATTTATTAAAACAAAATGATATAATAAGATTGATTAGTAATGTCAGCTTAAAGAGCATTGAAAATAAGCTTGATTGTTGCTTAGTTAAACATATCGAATTATTTTAAAATTACAAATATTTTATCACAATGAGTTTCTTTTTATTAAAAACACTAGCTTTCAAGCGATTCAACGGGCTAAATAAAATATCGACTTTATCCTACCAGATATATTCACAAAAATAGCTTGAAAGCTAACGTTTTTTAATAAAAAAAAACCATTGTGAGAAAATATTTGTAATTTCAAATTTTTTTTACATTTTATCATGAATATTGAATTATATTATATGTATAATAAATTTCTAAATAAACTGATCAATGAATACGATAAATAAAACAATGAGATTTAATTACCTTTATTGATTAAAAAATGTCAAGATTTCAGAATTCAAATCGTCATCAA
>CP092879.1:41146531-41158275 GCA_030710605.1 Cordylochernes scorpioides | reverse complement strand
GGAGTGTTTGCTATTGATGAGACAAGACAAACGCATCCTAAATATATCAACATTTGATTAAATTACACTCACATGGACAGAACCTAAGGAAGTGGAATGTCTTTGATATCGCCGGTGGTCTGTTTATTATTATTATTTTTTAAGGAGACAAAGGCAATTTTGCTCACACTTGGTTATCTCGTGTACCTCCAATAAAGGTCACTTTGCATCAAATATCTTCCAGAGTAATTCTCTGAATCCTGATATACAATGATAAAAGGTACACCTTCATTAAGTTTTGTCTATGCGTGTATAGTATAGAATAATGTATATATTGTAAAAATGTACAAAATATTATGAAATTATATTCATCATATGTATAACCATTTCTCTTTCTGAGTGAGCAATTGGAAACATGAAGAATGAATTGTAACAATATAAACCAAACCTTCAATAACATATCCTCTCCAGGTAATAGCATATGTATTCGTGTTATATCAAAGGTATTTTATCTAATGTTCTACTGTTGTATGAAGTTATTACAGACAACAACTATAATTTACAATTCCGTGATCATATCGTACTATACTGATAAAGAGTATCATGAACATTATTTAACTCTTTCCTGAGCATCTCATTCCAACTTTGCGTATCTTCTTTGCCTATACCCAAGTCTGCCAAGGTGTGTCTCTTATAAGCATTATATAAACATTGAACTCATAACGGTTCAAATTGATCCTGTCTTTGTCTGGAGGAGGACTTTCTCAAGATGGAGGAGCCTCCCTTCCTGAGAATAGTTTTATATATTTTTATCACCAAATTATAAATAATCACATTTATCTTTGTTTAATTTATCTTTGATTTTCGTAATAATTAACTAAGAGAGTGTCAATAAAATATATTGAATTGTCAAAAAGATGACTTTGACTATACCATTCTATTAGACCATCGAACAAACCCTTCCTTTAAATGTATTCTTCTTTATTTCTTCATTCAATTTCTGTTTGATTATTCCATAGATAAGTTTATAATCTCCTTTGAAAATCTTCAAATGTCTTTGTTTGTTAACCAAGCTGTTTATTTGATCTTGAAGATTATTCTGTCACGTTAAATTTCCGAATATTTCAATGTTCTATTCAGCAGCCAACTGTGTCACAGACCACGACATATCAATCCCTGACATATAGAATGTCACCAATATGTCGCCCACGCCATTCTCAGCACCCCATAAATAAAGGCGGGAGGAGAGGCCTCCAATATTTCTCTTCGTGGTAAAAAAACTCTTTGTCTCCACGGCAAAAACTCCAATCTTTCACGCCGTGACTTCCATGGGTGACCGACCCCATTCCCATATTTTATTCCCTTACAGCCGGACACTTCCATTTTTAATCTCGTTTATGCCAGAAATTTCTTGTTTCATTGCAACACATTTGACGATTTGTTAATTTTCGTGTTTTTATATTGTTTCAGGGAGAAAATACAATTGTAATAGAATGTACATAAATAATTAAACAGGTTTCTGGAGATGATTTTCTTTTCATTTTGTTAAATTATCTCAAGCTTTCGGACGGGGTTTTATTCGTTTATTTATGTTCTCCTGTAGAAGGGTAAAGATGCCCGAAAGCTTGAGTCTGCTTTAATAAAATGAAAAGAAAATCATCTCCAGAAACCTGTTTAATTGTTTAATTTGGATCCAAGAGATATATTTAAATCAATAGAATGTACTTATACATAGCAATATGTACTTGTATATGTAGCAGAATGTACTTATGTCATCATAGAATGCAAATATTTAGGTGAAGAAAGAGAAAAAACTCTTTAAAACACTTTCTGGAGATTTAGCAACCCACTACAGACGCTGAGAACTATTTCAGAAAAGAAAAAATATAGCAATAGAACTCTATAATTTCTACAGATCAATTGTAAATAGATTCATACGCAAAAGAGGTAGTGAGTAAAGTTTTAGAACAGATGTGTAAATAAATCCCTTCTCAAACAAAGGCTCACGTGCACATGGGGAAAGGGAGAAAAGATTACTGTATTATTTTGTTGTTGTATGGCGAATCCATACAGGGCAATGGGCCCTAATAAAATCTTTTTGTTGTTGTTGTTGTACTCATGTCATACAGCATTTTCTCTTAACACATAATCACAGAACCAGGTATTTTCGATTTTAAAACTGATTGGCCTCAAAACCAACAAATTTCACCATCATCAAAAGATGCCGAGATCTTTAATAATCTCCGATTTCCACGCCATTCTGCCAGTATCTAAGGTGAAAAAATGGTGTGTTTTGAACTAAATATCTAATATATTGAATGGATAAAAACCTCTCAATTCAAATTCAGATATCTGCTAAATATAAATAGATACTCCAATTGAGGAAAAACTATTTGATCTTCTCATTACGATTAATAATAATTATTATTATTATCTTCACACACGCAGACACAAAAGACATAGGAAATCAGTATTAAAAGATAGAGACAGGTTAGGTAACGATTGATTAAAAAATATATACACCGTTTTTGTAGTTTAAAAATTGATATCAAATCCGATTTAGACTTAACTAAGAATGTCTTATTTTCTAAGAATTTTTTTACCAAAGCTTTATTTGAAATCTCGGTTTGAAATACTGTTTGTTCTTATATGCGATGCCTTAAATTGATACACAATGGAATATCTATATACATATAGATTTAGTACTTCTTATTTTGATGTTGAATGAATATCTTCTAAATGCGTTTCAATATATCATCAAGATATTATATAAGTCTCAAACTATTTTCAAAATCTTTCTTATTCAAGAAATGAAACCATTTGAGCATGAATTTTTACTTTTACAGAAAAAAAGACATCAGGAGGCCTATTTATTATTAATGGATCAAATATAATGGCTTAAAACAAGGCCAGTAAACACTATTGTCCAAGAAAATGGTAAAATATCCATATGGTCATTTTTCAAAACGATAACATTTCATCTAAAATATTACACAAAAACATGACCAGGTTAATGATCATTTTATAAAAAAAAAGAAACAAGTTCAATGCAAAGTATCATAATCATCTAGAGATATGTTGATTAGGATTGTTAAACGAATAACCTCAGGATAAAATGATTATTTTATAAAATATAACATATTTGAACATTTTATAAAACATCTCCTTGCTCTAAAAATTCTAAAGTATTGATCTAAAATATGAAAATATCCCAGAGATATGTTGAAAAGAATTGATAATCGAATAAAATAACTTTTGAATATAGTGTTTCTTTTTATAAAATACAACATATTTGTACATTTTAGAAAACATCTCCTTGATCTATAAGTTCTGAAGTATTGATTTAAAGAATGAAAATCTTCCAAAGATATGTTGAATAGAATTGATAAACGATTAAGATAACTTTATAACAAAATGTTTCTTTATAAAATACAACATATTTGCAGATTTTAGAAACCATCTCCTTGCTCTAAAAGTTCTATAGTATTGATCTAAAGTATGAAAATCTCCCAAAGATATGTTCAATAGGATTGATAATTGAATAAAATAACTTTTGAATAACATGTTTATTTATAAAATACAACATATTTGTTATGATGCATTAGCGCGCCATCTGTTAATAAAATTCGAAACTATTATAGACTCGTATGATTCTTTTTGAAAAAAATAATTTCTACTGTCCTTACTGTAATGGAAAAATTAATGGGAGAGCCTGGCTCATCTATGTTGATCCCTCCTAGCGGGTTCGCCAATTTAATCTACCATACTGCTGTTATATTGCATTTTTAGATCTTCCTTTTATAGTGATACTGATTTACCAGGCCCTCCCATTAATTTTTCCATCGCAGTAAGGGTAGTAGAAATTGTTTATTTTCAAAAAGAATCATACGCGTTTATAATGGTTTCGAATTTTCACAACATATTTGTACCTTTTAGCGCAAACATCCCCTTGATCTAAAAGCATTACACTAAGTGGAATCATAGGATATCATTACAAAGAAGTACCCAAAGGTAAAGGAGGAGAATATTTTTATGAAACACTTATCGCTTCTATTTTTGATCTCTTTTTAGTATAAAAGGGTTTAATGACTAATATTCTTGTTCAATTAAAAATCAAATGATTATTTGATATTTATTCCTACAGATGGTATAAGTCCTCAGTAACTTTTAGCTGCACAATCAGGAGATGCTTTTATCTGAATTTATCCACCTGATCTCAGTACAATTTCACAATTCTTCACTAATTTTTATATTTGAGAAAACGTTCGAATTTTATCAATTTCCTTCGAAGAGAAAATTGCTATAAAGTATAAAATAAGAATATAAACAGTATCAATGCGTTTCTTTGTTGGTTCAAAGTACAAGCTTTCGAATCTTTATAATCCTTTCACACACACACACGCAGAGCTATACCTGTAGAAATATGATAAAGATCCGAAAGCTTGTACTTTGCACGAATATAGAAAGGTATTTCTACTATTTATATTCTTATTTTAAACTATATAGCAATTTTCCTTTCTAATGAAAATCGACAAGAAGCTTTCGGAACTTTATAATCCTTCTAAAGGCAGAGCTATGCCTATAAGAAGGATGATAAAGATCCGAAAGTTTATACTTTGCACGAATAAAGAAACGCATTGCTACTGTTATATTCTTATTTTATTATCTATATAATTTAAGTATTCTTGTATTTTGTTCTTAGGAATGTTTAATATCTTTAAAACCACGTCCTAAATCGCGACAGCACCTGAAATTCGATCAAACTCACTATCAAATTTGGTTTCAAAGTAACAAAAATCTGTTTCTAAATAACCATATATATATATATCGATCAAGCCTAGTTATAAATTTATTAATAAAATAAGCAAAAAAAAATTCTATTAAATTTTCAATATACTGCACTTTTTTTTGCTGATAATTATTTTTAAATTAAAAAAGGAGAAAATCAATGAATTAATTAATGTGTTAATTTTTAACCTGTGGTTTTATAAAGTATTGTCGAAGGAGATGCTCTCTTTAAATATGATTATACACATCTTTTTTCAATCAATAAATGAAACTGGTTTAGCCTAATCTTTTCTTATATCTATAAAAAAGGTTGTTAATTGGAGAAGCTTGGTTATCCTTAGAAATGAGCCCTCCAAGCGGTTTCTCCATTGCAAACAACTATACCTCTATGATATTATATGCAGTTAATATTGTATTGGGTGGTCCTGCTTGTATATTTCGAACTGGAAAATAATTATTGATCCAAGGAATCAACCAATCCATTGAAGATGGCAATTTAATTTATAATTATAAAGATTAAGATATGTAGTTTATTCCTTTTCATCATTTATATCATAAATATTTCATCACTATTTTAGATTAAAGTGCTGAATATTTTAGAGCCCTAATTGTATAAAAAAACAATAGATTGCACTTTTTATTGGGATTAACAAACAGGTTTTCAAGCATTGCCGCTCTTCTTTATACTCGCGAGCTTATTAAAGATCTGATATAAATAGTTCTCGTTCTTTTCCTATTTCAGATAAGCTTGTAGAAGAATGACCTTACTCGAAATCCTGATTGTTTTACCAATAAAAATGATCTATTTGTTAATTCTTTATTGAAATTCCTGATCGTACAACTAAAAGTTGATGATGGCATATGCCATCTGTTGAAATAAATAGCAACTAATCGTTGTTTTGAGTTATTCCAGAATTGGCTAAATACCCTTTGAGTTGAATAAATTTAAAATATTTGCACAGTTTATTTATTAAGATATCGGAAGACAAGCTTTCGCGCGGTCGCGCTTCATCAGGCCACTGGCTCCGCAAGACCGCGCGAAAGCTTGCCGCCCGATATCTTAATAAAGAAACTCTGCAAATATTTAAAATTTATTTAACTCAAATATAATATTATTTGCATCAATATTTTAAGTATAAATACATTTTCTTGATTAATCAACAAAAGCTAAACACGTACACGTTCCAGGCTGTTCGCCCTCATCAGCGTGATGCAAGCTATACTTCAACGACCAAAAAAGGCTGGTTGTGAAGTTTCCTGAAAAATTAAAGAATGGGTATTTAATGTCGTGAGAGCGTTTAAACGCCAAAATATACTAATAATTAGTGCAAAATATTTATTAATCCAGGAGTATCTAGAAAATTTTGTAATAATTAAAAATCAACGATTTTAGTTGATATTTTTTCAAACAGACAGCGCAAGCCATCAGCAGCAATTATTTGAATGATTAGGAGATGCCTTCCTTCTAATTTACAAGTATCTCCTCACCCTAAATCTGATTCTAGTACAACTTCACTTTTGTTATTTTATCTCTATTGTACTTTTTAAATATAAATACATACTCAAAAACCAATGCCTTGTATCAATATTGAGTAAGAAAATATTAGGCCTCCAGGGAAAAGTATCTTTTAAACAATTACTATCCCCTGGAGGCCTGTTATTGTTACTTAATAAATACATACTATAAAATGTTTTTTCCACTATTTATATAAAGGTTAGCTTATACTTTCAAAGATGACCTACATCAATATTTATACTTTTGAGTGAAGACACTTTATTAGAATTATTTTTTTTTTTGAAAAATAAAAAGCAAAACAAATTATCATTCTTAGACGATTTAGTCAATAATAATGAAGCCTGTATTCCCTGCAATGAAAAATTCCGCTACATAAAGCTTGTCAATAAGCCAATCGACATATAGCAACTATTTTATTACGTTCTAATAAAACCAAAGCTATAATAAAACAATGCTATATGATACCTGGTCAATCTATAAATCAGCTAACAGTTGTGTATGTGGCATTCAAGTTGCACAAGATTTATGTAGAAGCGGCACGTCTCTACAAGAGGTTATTTTTACCTAGAGGATTTACGAGGAAGATAAAAGATGATCCATTCACAGAAAAGATTGATAAATCACATTTTACTGCCCGTGGGGTACAATAGAGCCGACGGGATATTGAGCAAAGGAGGGTCAGGGTGGGTGGAATTTACAAGAACGGTGCAACATTAGCTGCCATTTAGCAAAACGTAATCTCAACCTAGAATTCAGCGCCTGATTATACTAATTCTACTTAAACATTGCTATTTAATCAATGGAAAAAGAAATAAAAATTGCCTCAATTATCAGATTGAATGGTAAAAGGATAACAATGGATTTTTATTTATTAATAATTACAATTGTTGAACTTACTTTTATGATCAGAGAGGTAGAAGTAAATATTCTTTAAGAAATCATTGCAATTAGCCCGATGAAAAATGAAGAAGATATCGTTAATTTAGTATAACATGATGGCAACTCTATATGTGTCAATACTAATGTTATTCAGCTATCATTTTGATCAAATGAAAACATCATTGAAATACGTTTTAATGTTAATATTTCGAGTTCTTCTGTTTAAAATATGACAAACCTGTTGTGAATTTTATCTGACTCATGGACAAAACATAAGGAAGTAGTGAGCATTTAAGTATGTATCAGGTAGTATCGGGATTCAGACAAAGAAATATATTTGAAACACAGTGACCTTTGTTGAAGATAATCGAGATATCCAAATGTGAACCAAATTGCCTTCCTCTCCTTAAAAAAAGCAGACAACTGGTGATATTAAAGACTTTATACTTCCTTTTGTTTCGTCCATGAGTGAATATTAATGTAGGACCAATTTGTTTGGAGCTAAAAATTTGATAAAGTAAAGTAGAATACCTGGAAATATTCATGTGTTTCTGACAATTCTCAGATTCCTTTGTTTAAGTAGTTGAAACAAAAATACGTTTAACTATCTCGGTACCTTTTAAATGTGATGTCTGAAGATTTAAATAGGATAAAAAGAGTTTACAAAAGACTAATATTTGCCTGTATAGAGCTATACTCTTGATTCAGATAATTTTCATTCTATCAAATCTAGCATCTAGGCCTGAAATCTGATTTGACCAGAGGGTAAAAAAAAAGAATAGTTCGCCTATGTATAAATGTTGAAATAATAAAGTGAAACTAGTTTTGTAATACAGTAGAACCTCCATGTAAAGGACACCTAATTGCGGGCCAATGTGTCCTTTAGAGAGAGGTGTCTTCTTACCGGAGAGTTGCTAAATACAGTAGAACCTCTCTGTAAAGGACACCTAATTGTTGAGCCAACGTGTCCTTTAGAGAAAGGTGTCCTTTTACCGTAGAGCTACTAAATAGTAAAAAATGGTAATTTTGCAAAATGAAAACTGTCTTTTGTAGAGAGGTTTCCTCTAGCGCGAGTGTTCTCTCATTGAGGTTCTACTGAATATTCGTGCATGTTTAATGGTAGGTTTAAACTTTCCGTTGAATCTGGGTTATGTCAAGAGGCCATAGGTCAATAAGGAGTAAAATATAACGTGTGAACCTACACGAAATAAATCAGGAGTTTCACGAAAGGCGCATGTTTGGAGCAAACAAACAATTTGTCATGGCAAACAGCCGCTATGTTTGACCACCTTTCTTTGAATATCGTCCCCATTTCTTGTAATATTTATGGGATAGAACAGTATTGTATGTCTTGAGATTGTTCTTTTTTTACCTATTTTTCTCTTTTATAGGCAAACACCTTTACAGGGAGTGGTAGTTTCAACGAGCAACAAGAGAGAAGAAATAAGATTCAATTCAAATTGTTTTAAATTACAATGTGAAGAAGGGGACGGTAGAAAGGTGATGTAAACCGTTGATTAAGAATCTTGTTTATATTTTTTATTGAAAGCCATATAAAAACTGTGAAATCTGAGAATCTTATGTGTCAGAACTAACTCACTATATTTTTAACTGCAATCATCTGTATGAAGAATGAAAATTACTTTTTATTAATACGAGCGCTAATCATTTATCACTATATGTCCTGCTGTCATAAACGGTGAAAAGTAGACACAATAGATTTATACACATTTTGTGAGAAGGCGAGAAGGATGAGGAACATGTGTAAATAGTTTTCCATTTTTGGGAGGGGCTCATGTTAATACTAAATTGTATATAGTACTTGATTTATGTTCAATTAAAAACATTGCTATACTGGGAGAATCCTGTATGAGCTTGATGTCTAATAAAGGTTTGTGTGATTGATATTCGACTTGTATCGAAATGCTGAAACGCAGTACAAAGACTTTTAAAATATATTTCATTCTTTCACAATTCTTCTAAGAGATCAATAGAAATATGGAAGAGAGAAAACGCTATTGATTTATATACAAAGCTAATATAAATTTGATATTTATAAATTCATATTTATTTTATTTTAGAAAGAGAAAATAGAGAATCGGAGTATGTGTGTATAGGGCCTGGGGACACCTCATTTAATAACGCCTTGAGAAATTCTATTTCATTGTTGTTATTTCTCAAGAAACTTCACAACAATCTTTGTTTGTTGAACTTTCATTATTTGTATACTTAATATTTGTACGATAAGGGGCTGTAACCACAATGAATATTTATAAACACAACATTTCTCTCTCTATCTTTGTTAAATTTGTAAATCAAACATTATCTCATGTAAATTGGAGCATTTTCTTCTTTAGGAAAAGGCATCCCTTGATCTGGCTTGCGCCATCATCAACCTTTAGTTGCATGATAAGAAGATGTATTTTTATTAATTTATCCACCTGATCCCAGTACAATTTTATCTTTGTACTATTTTTAACATTCTATTCTTTACGAAAAAGGCATCTCCTTATTGTGAAACCAAAAATTGTTGGTCGTTGAGGTAGTTTGTATCACGCTGACGAAGACAAACAGCCCGAAACGCGTACTTTGTTAGCTCAGAAACAAACTTTCTAGCCTCCTTACTGCAATATAAATATATATGAGGGCTTGGCTTATCAGTGAGGAACTCTCTCAGAGATTTTATCAATTTAATCTACTAGACCACTTTTAAATCTTTAATACTGTATTGGACTTTTTGCTTATGTGTAAGACACTAAAGGATGGATTATTAGTTATCGTATTTAAGTAAATTATGGACAGAAGCTTTTAGATAAGTTAAATTACATAGAAATTCCACCTTTCAGTGTCTCATACATAAGCAGAATCGTCCATTACAGTATTAGAGCTTTAGTGTTGGTCGGGTAGGTTGAATTGACGAAACAGCTGAGAGGTTTATTCACTAATGAAGCAAGCCCTCTCATTATTATTATTTTTTTGAAGTAAGGACATTTTGTGTTTGTTTTTGATATGAAAAGAAACATTCATGCTTAATGGTGTTATTTCTCATAATAATGATAATTAGTTAAAACTTTATTGATTGATAAAACTTTCAATCAGGCAAAATGGTCAAGCGTAACTTTATCATTTAATTTTATAAAAGGAGAAAATATTGAAAATATATAACGGGAGAAAATACAAAGTAATTTTATATTAATAATGATTATAAAAATGATGAAGATAAATATTGTAGTAATGATGGTGTTGATAATTATACAGATCTTATAATGATAAAAAAATATTATTAAAGTAAAATTTTATGAGATTTAGAAATAGCAGTTGCTCTCTAGATCCATTCGTGAAATTGACCTTATTCTATAAAAAATAAACTTAAAAAATATTATAAAGAATCCTCGTCTCTTTTTATTTCTTCAAATATAATTTAATTTGAATCTTGTATCTGTAGTATTGAAGAAGTGTTTATAGGCCCGAAAATATTTATTCAAAATGGTAAAATCTTAAATTTTTGCAACGAATGGCTTCAATAGGTTACTGAAGTACACTAAAAGTTTGAATAGAATGTGTCTATTCTATAAAGACGGCTACTATGTATTATAAAATGGAATAAAGTCCACCCCACCCAGGAACGACCCAGTTGCTCTCCCCACAGAAATAGCGAGAGGCTGTAATGAGGCGGAATACCGCGAAGTAGCGGCGGCAGCTCGGGGCGTGAAGTTGGCACGGGGAGCTGCGGGCCTCGCATTTCGCTGACGTCACAGGCAGTTTATAGCTTTTAATTGAGACCCGTGGCGAATTGTCCTTCCCGGCGTCTACCTGGGAGTGACTACGGTTGGTGTTGTGGGGTTGTCTACCTGGGTGTGACAACGGATATGTTGTGGGTTGGTTACCTGGAGTCTACCTGGGTGTGACTACGGGGATGTTGTGAGGTTGACTTCCTGGAGTCTACCTGAGTGTGACTACGGGGATGTTGTGAGGTTGACTACCTGTAGTCTACCTGGGAATGTCAAAGAATATGTTGTGGGGTTGTCTACCTGGATGTGACAACGGGGATGTTGTGGGGTTGACTTCCTGGAGTCTACCTGGGTGTGACAACGGGGATGTTGTGGGGTTGACTACCTGGGTGTAACAACGGATAGGTTGTGGGTTGGTTACCTGGAGTCTACCTGGGTGTGACTACGGGGATGTTGTGAGGTTGACTTCCTGGAGTCTACCTGAGTGTGACTACGGGGATGTTGTGAGGTTGACTACCTGTAGTCTACCTGGGTATGTCAAAGAATATGTTGTGGGGTTGTCTACCTGGATGTGACAACGGGGATGTTGTGGGGTTGACTTCCTAGAGTCTACCTGTATGTGATAACGGGGATGTTGTGGGGTTGACTTCCTGGAGCCTACCTGGGTGTAACAACGGGGATGTTGTGAGTTGACTACCTGGAGTTTACCTGGGTGTGACAACGGGGATGTTGTTGGGTTGACTTCCTGGAGTCTACCTGGGTGTGAAAACGGGGATGTTGTGTGGTTGACTTCCTGGAGTCTACCTGGGTGTAACAACGGGGATGTTGTGAGATTTACTTCCTGGAGTCTA